>OY776124.1:593476-1793476 GCA_963675135.1 Galeopsis tetrahit
ATACAACAATATTTGATTCCTAAAAAAAGAGACGAAAACCCTAGAGTTTAGAGATTCAAATGGTGAAAACAAAGAATCTTGTTCGTTTGTGGAAAGTTTTGGTAGAATTCTTTTTCTTTTTTAAACGTAGTTTTCACAACCCTCGGTCTCCTTCATCCACCTGATAGTATCTATTATTATCGTCTTCTTCAAATTTATATTTTATTTATATAATAATAATTTCGAACTAGGGAAGGGGTTTGATAATCTCACCCGGCTACGGCCACGAAGGCGGTTACGGCAACGAATACCAGGAGCGCACGTGGCTTGCCGCAAAGCACACAATAAATGAATTTGGCATAAAATATATAAAACCAAAAAAATACTCCAATATTTTGAATTATATTTCAACAATTAACTCTTGAATTTATTTAATTTTTAATGCAAAGAACAACTTTTAAAACATTTTTTATTATATTGTAAATATTGCATGTATTTAGTCATGATACTAAAGACTCATAACTTTTCTTCTGTTATGTTCTTTTACAACTATTTCTTTTAAATCTTTATTTACCATTAAAAAAAAAGGCAAATTCAACAAATATTCTCAATATTATCGGTTGAATTGATATCATCTGATTAAATAGTACTCCATCAGTCGATAAAATGTAGTCCATTGGTGTGGGGCACGTGTTTTAAGAAAAAGATAAATAAAGTAAGAATTCTGGGGTCCAGTAATTAAGTGATTATTGAAGGGTGATAGTTTTCATAAAGGGTATGAGACTACATTTTGTGGACAAAGAATATAAGGCAAATGAAACTAGACAAATGGAACTACTTTTCGTGGACAGAGGGAGTAGTAGTTTTCAATAATTTTTTGAGTGGAAGCGCGAGCGGTAATCTTGGGTGCAAGGATGAAAATATCGCTATCGCAACAAATATCGCAACCTTAATTTTACGAATATATCGCGAGATATATCGCATATGAATATCGCAAAAAAATGAAGAAAATCTTATTAAAATCTTGAAAATTTAACATGAAATTTTAGGGATTATTAAAACATACTATTATACATATATTCAATTCAAAAGTCATTATAATTACTATATGTTTAAAACAAACATATCGATAATAAATTATATAAATACTGGCTGACCAAAACTAATTGACAACATAATACAATATAAAATGATTAAATATACATGATGAAATACAATTACTATTAAAATGATGACATATGAGGTTCAAATATAGTAGGTGAAATGACATCTTTGTCCAAACAACATTGATAAAATACAATTAAATACTGGTTGACGAAAACTAATTGACAACATAATACAATACAAAATGATTAAATAAATATATATGATAAAATACAATTAATATCAAAATAATAACATACGGGGTTCACAAATAGTAGGTGAAATGACATATTTGTCCAAACAACATTCATACTAACTAATCACATCATAGTAATTAGGATGTAGTTATGCACGTGTAATTCATATGTTTAAACAAAAAATACTAAATATATGAGGTGAATTGAGAATATATTCGCTTGCACTATTAAAAATAAAATGTATAATTTTGTACATATAAAAATAAAATTTCAAATAAGTTTGCGATTTTTTCAGATTTTACGATATTGTGCGATATATCTGCGATATTTCTCGATTCCCGTCCAATTTTACACTACGGTTGAACGATATCAATATCGACATCGATATTTAGCGATATATCCGCGATACTCGAGAAAAAAATACATTAGACTCCAATATTCATATCGCAATATCCAAATTTGCGATATATCCGCGATATTTTCATCGTTGCTTGGGTGTACAATTTGTTTGCAACCTATATGTTGGATTAGTGAGGATCTTCATGGATTCAACTGCTACGTTGTCAGCTAGTGTTCTTCACTCCGACTGAGTGATCGGTTCTTTGGCCCTAAAGAGGACATTATTGACTAGCTGAGAATTGTTGTGCATAGCAATGAAATTTGTGGGATGCATTACTTGCTTTAGCTTAAGCCAATGATATGCCGTTGGCTAATATGCTATTGACCCTCAATTTCCTCAAACTTTTTAGCTCACGTAATTTGGATGCATATAATAAACTCGTAATCAATGTCACAAATATGTTTATAAATATGATAATCCATTAATCAAAAAGATAGTATCCTATAAATAAATTGAAGTTCAACTTTCATCAACCATAATTACCAAATTCATCATCCAAAAACATAAAATATCCCAAAAAACAACACTATAATTGCCTCCAAGTGAACTAATTGTTGCTTGGCACAACCCACCTTCAAAGCACAATAAATATAATTTTTTTCTATAAAAAGACAATTAAAATGCAAATATGACAAATTCAAGAATAATTGAAGTTTAGAATTGGAGGGGGGTAAAGATCAAGAAAAGGCTTATAACATAAAGCATGTCTGCATTCCAGAGTGCATTTGATTATTTAGTGAAAACAATCACTGTAAAAATGATCCTCCACAAAGTAACTTTGAGAGAATTTTGAACATCTCTATCCTCCTAGTTGAGTACAAAAATTCAGTTCATCACTGAAAAAGTAACCCTGGACTTTGTTGATAGCCGAAAACATTATTCTAAATCGGGTCCCAAACGAAGACAGACAGACAGACATGTTTTGAGTTACAATCCGGCGTTCTTCTCCAGTTTCTGGATCTGGTTCAAGAATATCCAGGTCATCTGCAACATCACACCTCCAAACATCAGAATTAATCCGAAAAGAACGAACACTTCTAATGCTAGTTTAGTTGCCATTACAAACACTCAACAAGTCATAAGTCCTATTGAACTACAACATATTTTAAAGGGCTAATTGCCAAAAAACCACGACCTTTTCACGTTTTTCCTATTACTACAGCATATGTCTGGCAACTTTGGCTGACATGGCAGCCGGGTCATTTTTTTTGGTTGAAATGTTTGCAAATAAATTCACATTCTTTTGCTATTGTTTCTATTTAATCACAACTTTTTAGTTTTTTTGCAATTTCATACACTGACAAGGTTGTGATTTATTTTGCATATTAACATATCAAGTTGAGCCAGGCCAAGCTAAGAAAAGCTCGAACGATCTTGAGTCAAGCTCAAGACTCGTACCAACTCAACTCCATTGTGCACAGAGAGAGAGAGAAAGAGAGAGTACCATGACATGAGGTGCGATTCTGACGCAATATACTGGAAAACCAGTGTAAAATTTGAAAGGACCTCCCGCCTTGAGCGTCTTCATGGTACAATCTAGAGAGCCAGTGTAGGGGTATTTCCCTTCAGTATCTGGCTGCATTTTCTGTATTTGGGTTTTAACATAGTCAAACGGCAAACTGCAAGCCGCTGCGAAAAATCCCGACACCGAACTCGCCGCTGGAATCAAATCAAAACCTTTCAAACTCTGCCCAAATATGAATTATACAATCAACTAGACAAAAGAGAGTTAATATTAGTATTATACCAACAACGGTAGAAGCCTCGCCCAAACCAACATTATCCTTGAAGAACTCCACACTCTGATCATAAGAAGCAAGCATTCCCATGTTGAGAGCCATAGCTCTCACAACAGTCGGGCCCGCACCTTTCCAAAGCGCTAGCACTCCTTCATCAGCAACAATCCGGTAAAGGGCGTGAAATGCGTTGGTGTAATTGCGCCGTTGGGAGAGAGGTAATGTTGCATCAGCCTGCATACGAATGAGTGCCAGATCAGCAGGACTGCCAACACTTGCCCCGATAGCTCCTGCAGTTAATCCACATAGAGCCTTCTGGTAAAGTGGTAAGGGCTTCCCATCATTCGCCTCTATTGCTTTGTTTGTCAAGATCCTACATTCGGTCATAAAGTTACAAAACTAAGTAGATAATTGAAAGATTGAAACCACTTAAAAAGTCGAAAAATTGGGTGATAGAGCAGCTATATCTTATGCAATATCTAATTTAAGGAACAACAGGAGATCATAAGATGTACTTATAAGACATAATTATTTACTAATTAACATGGTCTCGGCTCCATTCAGCAACCTCTCCAGAAAAAATACTCACCTAAATGATCCAAGACGAGCAGTTGTATATGTAGCTTGTCGAAGAAGCCCAGCAGACAAACCCTGTAGAAACAACATTATATAAATAAAACAGACATTATTGCAAGTAAAGCATAGAATAAGAATCCTATCTTAAGTATACAAACTATTCTCATACAAGTTCATGCAAGCAAAACACGATAATGCAAATATAAAATTAGATCATGCGCACTCAAATCATTTTTATCGTAAAGAGGTTTTCATAATCGATGAAGGGGAAAAGCTGAATGAGTAGATTTTATGATAGAAGAGCAATGAGACTGAACAAACCACAGAAACTACAAAGTATAAACAAGCTTTGGGGCCAAGCCCACAAAAGACACTGCACCTGGTTCGCCTAGGCGACCAGGCGCACACTCTTGACTGTACCTTGAGCACAATCAAACATAATGTGATAGTCCATAACGTGAGACACATAATTACCAGAACAATATTATGTATGCCACAATTTCCTCAACAACAACCAATCGATAAGGACGCGCCTTTTAGCCTCTAGGATTCATATTGTAGCATTTAAATCGAATACAAAGATTCATTGTAATTTAACTAAGTACTGAAGGTAGTTCATCGAATTCCACATTCATTACGTATACAAGATATAACCTATAGCCCTTATACCTCACTGGTACAAGTTCGATTTCCTGACAACATTAGTTTTGATTAGTCAACATAGAGTCAAATAAAATACATTACACTAAGAACTCCACAAGAAACTCAATTGTACCTCCACAGACCAAAATCTAACCACACAGCACATATCCAAAACTCAATACACCATACAAGAAAACATGTAGAAGATAACAAACAACACTGAATCTTGCCAAACAAACCTTGTAAAAGGCACCAACACCCTCGTTTTTAAGCATGGTCTTGGTAACATCAACAGCTGATCCCTGACCTAATTGTATCCTCACCTAAAATCAAGAACAAAATTCACAGATCAAGATCAACAACATAAGAAACACTCACATTAAATATAGATCTAACAAACCCCACAACAAAAAAAGCCACTTCTCAATCAAATTACACTCTTATCAACAGATCTAAGATCTGAAAACCATACCAAGAACCCAACATTAATCCAAGAGCAAAATCCTTAAAAATCTCAACTTAAAACAACTAAGTGGGTACCTGCAATTAAACAAGAAAACCCAATACCTTGATCATATCGATGGGCTGAATAACACAGGTAGCAAGCATACCAGATGCACCTCCATTAACAAAGGGCTTCACTGTAGGCCAAACTCCAATCGACTTAGGCTTCTCCTGCGCCATTTCTTCTCTCTAGTTTTCTTGAAACAGGGGAGAGAGAGAGAGAGAGAGGCTAGAGAGAGAAAGGTAGAGACTTGAGTGTGGTGAACAACACAAGGTGAGGAGGGCTGGTGGAGTCTTATGAGTACAAAGAGTGTTATTAATGCCGCCATTAACAATATTAAATACTATTTGAGTCAGCAAAACACTGCCACCCATCTTATTACATATACGCACATAATACGGCGTAGTATTAAAGAAATACTACCAGATTTAGGCAAGTGCAAATGTCTTTTTAAGCTAAATCTTGATTTTAAATTAAATTTATTTAGATTATACTCCATCCATCTCCTACTTTTACTTTTAGGTCTTTTATTTAATGACTTATATTTAAAAAAAAAAAATTAACTATCCTTACTACTTTATTACGCTCAAAAAATAACTTTATTACCTTATCTCTTATCTGTCCCTTTATTACTCCCTCCGATTCAAAAAGTTTGTCGCATTTGGACTTTAAATTTGTTTCAAAAAGTTTGTCGTTTTTCCTAATTTTACCAATGATCTCCCTAAATTGCTCCTATTCTTTTGGAAATATATTAATTACGATTTTTTTTGAAAAGGTCAAAGAAATTGTGGAAGAGGAAGGTGGAAAAATAAAAGGAAAAAGAGAAGAAAGGGGGAGAAAATAATGAGGGGTAAATTTGTCAAAAAAATATGTTCCTTAATTCTATACGAAATGAGAAATGCGACAAACTTTATGTTCCTTAACTCATACTTAAAATAGCAAAATAATATTTTAATTATCCCCCTCAAGATATCACAACTTTATTATACTAAAAAATAACTTTATTACTATTTATAAATTTGAACTATGTCAAAAGTTATGGGTTGGGAAGGAGTAAGAGGAAAAGAAGAATAAATCTCATCTATTCATATTTATTAAGCATTATGTGTATTTTTTCAAATTAATATCTTTTCAAAACAATTGTGTATTAAAAATCAATTTTGTTGGACCACAACATTCGCCTATGCTTTATTTTATTGCCATCATTGTCAATAATTTATTTAAAACAATCGAGATTCCAAAGGTTTTTTTGAGGCCAAATGAAATTAAATAGAAATAATAGTAGCATATTAAATAAATTACGTTGAGAGGACCAATTTCGCTACCCTATCAACTACGTATATTCATATGATTTATTTATTACCAAATAACCCCTCTATTTCCTGGATTTTGTATTTCCCACCCCTTGATTTGAAAGGCATGGGAATGGATTGCTAAGTTTGAGGTCAACTACTTTTAGTAGGTCATTTTCACAATTTACAAACAAAAACTTATATGAAGATTCTTGTTCAAATGGGTACAATGTTTGTTTGGACATTCTTCAAGATTTCCCTTGTAATTAATAATAGCTCCCTCGATTAATTTTTTGTAACCTCCTTACGAAAGTTTGGTTGGTCTGCTATGGACTCGAGTGCATGTTGTGCACCCTAGTCCATGTTGCACTTTTCAGTTTAATGACTTACACTTTTTGGTAAATGGTGTTGCACTTTTCAATTATTAAACTGTATAATAATATTTTTCGAGATGCACTCGAGTGCATATTGTGCACCCTAGTCTATGTGCACTTTTCAGTTTTATTGACTTATATTTTTTTGTAAATGGTGTTGCACTTTTCAATTATTACTAAAAATATTATTATACAGTTTAATAATTGAAAAGCACAACACAATTTACCAAAAAGTGTAAATCACTAAACTGAAAAGTGCAACATGAACTAGGGTGCACAACATGCACTCGAGTCCATAGCAGACCAACCCCTGAAGTTACTTCTTGTCTCTAATCACATACAACTTAGTCTTCCAAAAGACCATTCACAATACTTGTGCAAATTGTTGAAAGACGAACATTTGTTGCGTAGAGACACGATCCTCATCGTGTCCAAACAGCCAATTATTTTCGTACTATAAACGTGTTTCAAGGGAGTATTTGCTCGAATACATTAACGGGTCAACCCGGTGAAAGGTAAACTGGAAAAAGTCTCTTTAACACAAAAAAACATCACTTCTATGAAGAAAGGGAAAAAATGTACACAAACATTGCCCCTATTTATACAGCCTTTACCAATAACATTATACACCATTTCCATAAATTGTAAGCCAACCTAACAAAATGCATAACTAAACACCCAAAATTAAACAAGACAATCGACTAGAGCTGCTGATTCCAACAATCCACGTACTTGTGTTGAGACGAAGAAGCGATTTGTTTGTTCGACCTGCACAATGCTAATTTGAATCAGACAGATACAAACAGCATAGTAACACAATGTGAAGTTCTTGAGACGACAAAGTAGGACGTAAGGAATGATTAGCATTTTTCAGGTGAATAAATCTCGAAAAATACCATAGAACAAGTCAATCAGTCACCACCGAAGCAATGATATCTCAGACTTTCAGATTCAGGGTCCAAACTCTCGATATCCCCTGAAAGTCGAGATTTTAAAAAATCAGTTATCACTGTTTGTGATGAAACAATGCGAAACTCTTGCGATTCGTGAAGCACCCACCATGAGGATTCACAAAGTTGTTGGCATCTGTTGGTAGGAAGGGAGGCCTACAGTAACTCTCCAGTAAATCTGAAATCACACAGAACTTTCCATTATGTACGACACACACGAAAGAGTGCACCAAAACACTGTTTGGACTCGTCGGATGTGCCAAAAACTATGTCCATAAATTCAACTCAGAGCTTGTTTGGCTGAGCTAATAACCTCCTTGAAAAAGCTTAACGGTGTTTATGAGCTTATAAGCTCTCAAAAAGCATTTGGTAAAAAATAAAAAAGAATACGAGCACCCAATTCATTTTTCTATCAAAGAGCTTATAAGTTTTATTAGCCAAACACTCTAACAACTTAATAAGCTACTTAAAAAGTACATCTTATGAGCTCTAGAAACAACTTATAAGATGTTTCAAATAAACTTAGCCACACGGGCTCTCAGTTTCAGCTGTAAAAGCTCTCAGTAAATACATTTGAGAGAGAGAGAGAGAGAGCAGACCGGAACCAGTGGCGAAGTCAGTTGCCAAATCAGGGAAACTTGGCGGGATTTGTGGCAAAAATCCGAAGGAGGACGTGTCTCCCCCATCCAAGAGTGGCTCATTCAGATGGTGCGCGTTAGAATCTACACTACTGAAAGACGATACAGATGCATCACCCATGAGAGCACGTGATTCCAGATAATTGGTAGGCGGACTGAAAGCGAAAGGTGAAGTACCAGCATAACCAGCTTCGGTTTTCACACTCTTCCCATTCATCATTTGAGCCAACCCCCCCACGTTTGAGTTTTGGGACAAGAACAAGTTCCCAGAAACATCAATCTTTCTACCATGAAGACCCCCGTCTACAGACGATCCACAATTATGAAACATATTTGCTTGCTGCTGCTGCTGCTGCATTTCCTCCGTTTTCAGAGGCCTGATATTTTGTGGGGGGATATGCTGTGCTGTAAGATTAACATATTAAGTTCTTCCAAAGCATTGCAGAATCAAAGCCCAGTTAATTTAAATACAGATTTACTCAAATATTTATGAAAATACGAGATAATAACCATTCGTCTTGTAACTTTGTGTGTCTCCAATTTTAGCCATGTATGCCAAAATTGACACCAAAAGTACATACATATAGGACTAAAATTGGACATAATATATTATCTCATGAAAATACTATAAACCCCGTAAGACGCTGTGATATAACATGGATTTATTCTTAGACTTTGAAATGTCTACATGAAAAGGCGTCTTACTTGGTGACACATGAGATCCATTAGATGTGAAAGGAGTGATCCCACTTAAACCAATTCGACGCATCAGCTCCACTTGTTCTGAGAGCAACCTGTTGAACTCCATTATTTGGTCTTTCACCAAAAGCTTCAGATAATAAGCCTTAAAAAATTCTTGATTTTCTTCTTCAAGCCTCTGCCAAACTGGAAAAAAAAAAAACACAGCATTAACTGGTGGGCTTACAATTCCATAAAAGGCCTTTTTGTCAGCATTTTGAAAATCGGTTTCAGTTTATTATGTTGAATACAAAAAAGAGGGAGACAAAACTAGTTATCTGGTCCTGACTTGCCAATATATGCAACCAGGAAGGATAACAATACATTAACTAATAATTTGCATATAGAATGGATTAATCAATGCATCTTCATATATATGAGTCAAACAAGCATTTTTAAGAAAATAAAACGCAAATGAGACTAGAAATGGTGAAAATCTTTTGTCTACTCTCAAATTCCACGCATAAATAACCTCGAATGCAAATTCAAGCACAGTTTTAATGATTGTTTCGTGTTTCAAGGATTTAAAAAACAAATTTGGTATGGATTAACGATTCTTGCAATGACAAACCAGTGATCGCAAAAGTAGTGAGATAATACTTCAAGATAAATCATCAATAAACAGAGGCTCATTTCAAACTTTTAAATATACAAAGAGTTCTGAGATAACTAAAATAGAACACTCTTCATTCCTTTATCTAAAACTGCAACTTTATCAAAAGAAACAAAAACGACAGCATTAGTTTTAGAATTGTTGAAGCCATGGTTTATCAGCAGCTTCATGATAATGTTGTCCAAAAACACATTTTATTGAGTAGAAAACTGTAGAAAGACTATAGATTTCTTTGTATGGAATAGACTCAACCCATGCTTTTCGGAAAAAGCAAGACGTCATGTGCTACAACAGAGACTAGAAAAGTAATTAGTTTAAATTTGTTGGTGGAATACTTAGAATCATATCTCGAGCATAATCCAGTGCAAGAGCAACAACCTGATCAGCGTGGTCGCTAATGGAACAGTTATATTTCTCCTGTATTGATGGCTTTGCTCTCTGTTGTAAATAATATCAACATAAAGCAATGTGTTATACCATATGGTAATGTAGAAAAGGCCTTTTTTTCCCTATCTTTCCTATTTGAAATCTCCACAATTATTACTGCAATTTCGAGAAAAGCATAAAAGAACCCAACAAATGGGCATTTAAAATACGACAAACAAAACAAAAATATATCATCCAAGAAAGCAAGTCCTACCAACTTCCAATCCTCTTCCTATGTTCTCTAGTTATCAAAGTCGATAAAAAAACAGATCAAGAAGTAAAAATGCACTTCAAACTCCTCACTTCAATTAAATCGAGTGGAACCCAGAATGCACGCAAGTATACACATAGACCGAGTGTTTAAAGAAGTAGAACCAAATGACACACACATATAGTGAAATTCTTTCTCCCACAAGTAGTAATTACTTGAAAATAACAGTAGAACTGCTTAAGGATAAATAACTTTAAATATTTCGTACATGTATTAGTGTTTTTATCAGCAATAAACATCCATGTATAAACCAGATAACCATACCTAGTTCAGTAATACATGGCTCAATGTTGTCCTGAATGATGAGAGCGTTTATGACTTCCTTTTTGTTCATGTAATGCTGAAGACACTGTTCTATACGGTTTTGCACCTGACATAGAATTGATCAGATTAACAAATTATATCTTAAAATCGGCATTATCCTTCGAGACACCATTGAACCGTTAAACAAACAACATTTTTGTCATATTCAGTATTTACTAATGAGTTCGTACAAAGGAGAGACCGATAGAGTGAGAAACAAAATCTCCATATTTCTGTTAATATATAATCAACATGGACTCCAATTGATGCAATTCACCTAAATTGCTAAAACTTGTGCTCTGAGTAACAGTTTGCTAAATTTAAACAACAAGTATGTCCATTCCGTCATTCAAAACAATTCAACCTCAAAAGCTTACCAGCTGTATATCTTGATTCGAGAGTTTTCTGCCCTCCCCACCAGACATTTTTTGTGATAGTGACCTTGGATGAAATCAGATTAATGAGTAAGTAAATTATCTTTCTTCACACCTAGCCTACGTGCCCAGATCTGTAAGAACGAAACCAACCATATTTAGCGAAAGATGCATATTACATGGAATAATCAAAATGAAAAGAGTAAGTTCATGCCGTTTAGAACGATTATTCAGCAATAACCATCACACCAGCTAACTAATATAACAAATTCCTCTACCAAAATGATAAAACAAATCAGAGAAAATCATTCTTTCTTCCTTCTTATCTTTCAGTTCGTCGGTTGCAAATTTCAAACAGAAAAATGTCATAAATACAACACCAAGATCGAAACTTTTCGCATAAACACAACTCAACATTTCTAATTACACCAACACCACTCAAGGTTGAACTGAATTCCATTCTCTTCCTTTACATTCTTTCACTAAAACAAAGAAACGGGCCCGTTGCTTCGAATTTATAGCACGAATAACATCACCCAAACAAAGAACTCTTCACTCTTCAATTCCAAAAACACATAGAAGCTAAAAACAGCCGACAATTTACCAATAACTCGCAGAGAAGATCGTTTACATACATATTAAAGATAAAGGGCCAACAGAAGCAATAAAAAGGCACAAACCCACAAACCCTATTTGATGCAACCAGCCTACCAAACAATAAAGCATGAATTTTTCTCCATAAAAACGTAAAATTTCACAAAATCAGAGGAATAAATGAAGTGGGCTACATTTGTTTTAACACACCGAATCTATTTGAGGACGAAATTAATTGCAGCAGTAGTAAATGAATAGAAAAGGGGAAAAGAAAGTAATACCAGTAAAATTAAACAGTGAAATTGTTGTAGAGAAAGAGGAAGCAGTGTAGTGGTGTGTTTTGAGGTTTGTAATAAGAGAATTTGATTCAAATGTTTCTTCTTTTTATTGTAGAAAGGGAAAGCTATGGTGATGACGTGGCAACACTCCCATTACATGCCCTTCTTTGTGCTTTTCTGTCGTGTAATTCCACTTTCTTACTACTCTTTATTTTCTCTTGCAAATATACTTGTCTTAACTCTTTAAAGAAACCATTTTTATAAATCAAGTGCTAGATTTCAAATTTTATTGTTTCATTTTAGTTATTTCTTTCAAATTTACTAAATAAATTTACTACTTGATGAAGAATATTCTTTTTACTCACACATTGAGATTTGAGAATAAAAATGTCAAAATTTGAAATAATGATAAAAAGTCTCTTAAACAACAATTAGTATGAAATAAATGGAGTATCAATATATCAACATAAATATATATAGATTCTCAAATATATTTATACAAGATATATATTGTGAATCCTCAAAACACGAAAATTTAAGTCGTATGCGGTGAGCTCGCTCTTCTAAATATAGATTAGCTGGCGTCAGTCTCCATACATGCTAAAAATAGATTGTTAGAAGTATATCCGTATGCGGTGTTTTCACTTTTCAGAACCGGATCGAACGGAAAATCGATTAATGATATGCTCCAATTACCCTTCGCAACTATTTTTAAGGTTTAACTAGGAAAATCGACTAGAATCGAAAAAATCAGTCAAAACCTGTAAATCGGTTGATTTTTTTTTTTTTTAATTAATTCATTATGATTTAAGTTCAATTTTGCTTTCACACTTTTCTTTATTATTTTTCCACCTAGAAGTTTTGGACTTAAACGTATTTTTAACATCTTTTTTACCTTTATACTTTAATATTTTGTGTTTAAAATTTTATTATGAATTATGGAGTATGAATTGTAGTTTGACTTGAGTGGTTTTATAACTGCGTTATGGCAGCTTATTTGGATGTGAATCTTATAATTTATGTCCATATTTATATTTTTGTGAATGTAATATAGTCTTCTATATTAAAATATTAAAAGAATTGACAAAGATCATTCTAATTGAACTGCTACACAAACTGATTTTTAGTAATTAATTAGTGGCAAATTGAAGATGAGATTTAAACTTACCGTCCATAGAAGATCATTTCCATGAATATATATATTCATGAACAAAAAATTATGGAAAGTCAGCTAATTTTTCTTTTGAAAAAATCGAGTTCTTATAATATAATTTAATCATAAAATCTAGAAAGATTTTCATTTTCAATTATCATAAAGAAGCTATGGGCCTTTTGGAGTCTCTCTGTTTGGTAACTTTATTGATGCATGTCGAAACATTATCACCCAATTTGCCTCTATTTCCATTTCTTATACACGTCGGATGGCTAATAAAAAGGCGCATCGACTTGATAGGTTGACTAAAAAAATTTACAGTTCACATGTATGGCACAACAAATCGAAGTTTATGGTTGGCGTTTCGAATGTTATTTGCATCAACAATCAATACGAAGACTTCTCCTAAAAAAAAATGTAAATTAGACGTAAATAATAAAATGGTACGAAATAAAGACAAAATATATACGTACATCCATATATGCCAAGTGTCTTATAGTATGAGATTTAAAGTCAAATTCAATTTGGATTTTGGCCTCCAATATTAGGGTTAGTCCTATCCATTGATTGATTTTGAACTCTCATCTATAAGTGGGTAGATCTGTAGAAAATTAAATTATTCGATACTCAATTCAAAATGATTTGATAAAAACTTGTTTGAATTTGATCGATCCACATAGATACTAGACAAGTTTGAGCAAGTTTTCTATAACAAACAAATCGAGCATTTAATTATAAACAATTTGGGTATGCGACAAAATTTTATGTTAATTGTCACATACCTGCCGTAACTTTCCTCCATTTAACAAACTTTTTATATTTGATTTTAAAAAAAACTCGTGTAAGTAAAAGAAGATAAAAACAAGTGTTAAAATGTGAAACTATCGATCATTGGATAATTCTAACAAGAAAGTAGGTCATATGTTTATTTCAATTAAAAGAGTTGATCATCGATCATTACATGTTTGACAAGTTAAAAAAGTTTCAATTTTGATAGAACAATTGGTATATATCAAGAATATCCCAAAATGGATCATTACACTCATTCATATTTTCCCAAAATGGTGTTGAAATCTGCCTTTCATGTTGAGAATGATCCGGAGACTTTAGCTCGTTTTTCGCCTCACCAACGTCGTCGTCTTGTTTTCGCGCGTAAAACCCGTCTTTTTTATTGATATGAGGGGCAATCTTGTGTTGATTGATTTTTTTATCTAGGCCTCTAAGCTTTCTGTTAAGAAGGTTCCGGATTTTCAAAGAGATGGCGGGGTCCGTGTTGAAGAAATTTGTTCGCGTGTTTGATCCACGAAGCAGGCGTGCTGCTTCGTCATAAGCCCGGGCGGCCTCTTCGGCCGTATCGAATGTGCCGAGCCACATTCTGATGTTTTGAGTGGTGTTTTTTATTTCAGCAACCCATTTTCCAGAATGCCTTTGTCTTACCCCAACAAACTTTGGAACCATGTTATACAATTGTGTGAATTTAGAAATATGAATAAGTGATGTTTTATAGGAATAAAATTCATGTTTTATTTACTTGTCTTGTGTTCATAGAATGTTGTCTCATGTAAATGGTAAGCTGATATTTCAATGCAGAGTTATGGATATGTATGTTTAATTAATTAATTGTAATTAAGGTTAGATAAAGCACAAGAGATATAAAGAGAATTTATGCCTTTCTAAATGTTGGTTTTGGTAACAAGTTTATATTCCATGGTCTCTTCACTTGACCAACAATAATTTATAAGTGGATATGGATATGTTCCAAACCAAACAAGATAGCTCCGAATTGACAAGCAATGAACTAGCTCTGGGTAGGATTGGTAAAATGACCTGCTTCGAAGTCTTACCGTTATTTCTCGAAAGATTTGGACTCAACACTGTCATGTCACTCTGAAAACGGGGTAAGTCAGTTCCGTCCTTACCAAATTTAAAGAGATATATATAATATTTGTTTTATCTAATAGTTATTGTTAATTTTAAACATGAAATTATCGTGAATTTGATTATTTAGTTTGTTATTCATTTTTTTATATAATTTTGTGAATTTTTATTGTTTAGTTTAACGGTGAATTTTAATGTTTAATTTATTTCATTTTAAATATTTTCAATTATATATATAATGAGACTTGAAACGGGACATGTAGTCACGTAGGGCAAGACAAGGTTTAAAATGCTGCCTTGCAGCATAGCATGAAACAGGGCGGATACGTATATGCGCATGACAAGTTTGGATATTGAGATAACCCGCTCTACTCTGCCTCATTGCCTACGCACACCTCACGGTTACAACCTATATAATTGTACATTAGGCATTTGTACGTTGTCAAAGGCTAAACACTTAGTTTTTATTCCCTCCGTCCACCAATTTTATTCTCATTTATTTTATTAGTCCGTCCACCAAATCTTTTCTCATAACTTTTATGAAAAATGTCACTTTATCTTCATTTTTCAACCATCACTTAATTCCTTAAAATGTCATTCAATTTTACTCACAATCACTTTACTCACAATGAACTCATAATACCCTTATTTTATTTACTTTTGTCTAAAAATTTATGCCCAAAAATATTAGAAAATAATTCGTGACGGAGAGAGTACTATATACTACTACATTACATAAGAATTAACTTAGTTATTTTACCCATGTTGTTTGTCCAAATATTAAAAAGTGAGTTTAGCACTATGGGTGTGAGTTGTGAAAAATTTAGTGGGTGTTACAAACAAAACTATGTGCTTAAAAGCACTTATTTTTTAAATAGAATCACTTTTGAAGTGTTTGTAAACACAAGTAAGTGATTAAATTAATTACTTAAAAGCAATTTTAGTCAAGCACCCCACCCCATGCTTCTAACAACTTCTAAGTGCTTCTAATCATTACACTCATTAATTTTACAATTTTGCCCTCACAATTTAAATAATATTTTATTTTTACCCATTATTTATTCAAATGTAATAAGAGTGTTTTTTGTAAAATTATAAAAATGTGATTTGTATGACATTCACCACAACATTTAAAAAAATTATTAGAAGTGCTTATTTTTAAAACACTATCTACTTTCAATTTTACTACAAAAATCAACTTTAATCACTTTGAATCAATTACAATTGTTTACAAACACACCCTTAATAAAATAATACTCCAGTAAGTAATATTTTGACATAAGTGCAATTATAACAAGAAGCTGACTTTGAAATGATAATTGAATATTTAGTCCATGATAACAAAGAAAACAAAATATGTATGTCCAAAATCCAACCAAATATTTGTGCTATAACAATAATCTTATAATCAGAGACCAAAACTGCGACAAGCATTGCCTCTCCTCTCGGACAACACCCAGGCCAAGATCATCACATCAAAAATGACCAACAAAAATCACGACGAACCTCGTTGCTACGGAATGCCCAACCCCACTCCAGAAACAAAAAACAAATAAAAAGACTCTTGTCGTCTTAACTTTTTTGTTCCAAGAACCAACTCAGAACGACTTTATACACATTATACACGGCAACCATGCCCAACCAAACAACCGAAAGATTGCTGCATAAACCCATATGCAGATGAACGCTGTGATATCTCGAACCTGGCAAAGAATTGAGGAACAATGCACGAAAAATGACACCGTACAAGCATGAAGCATCAACTCCACACAAATAAACTTCCCCCTTTTTCAGGCACAATCACTACGATGACAGCATTGCCTGCAAAGCAAGCTGTTGCTGAGGCTGTAAGGCCGACCATGTGGACGCAAGGGTCGACTCGGGCAGTGTCTGTTTTAGCTGTCTCAACAAGCTAATCATTCGACTAGTGGTTTGCTCTGTTGCCAGATCTTTTCCGGCACAAATGACCTGCAATACAAGAATAATCAAATCGTTATAAGATGCAAGATAATAACATTTTCCTTATTTTGTCTCTCAAAGTATAGTAATTTCTTTATTAGGAGCTTATTTATGTAAGGGGTATTGCATATTGAGAATATTAATTTATTTTTTTGCCATTATTGTTTTTGGATTCAATATAATATATGTGCATAACAGGAAATCTATAGGTTATATCCAGATTTTCAAGAACAATTGATGATGTTTTATTGGTCTGTGTAAAACTCAAAGTGTGATTATCTTTGTGAGACGGAGGGAGTAAGCTCAGAGAGATCACTAACACAGCGCACATCAGAGAAAAACCTTATGTTTCGAGAAAAGTTGACATACTAAAAATGTTCAAACAACTTAGGCTACTATTGTTTCAGTTTCATTGTGATCTGTGATCTGTACATGCACTTTCATACTGGATAAGCGTAAAGAACTTCTTGCAAGTTTCCAAATGCCTTGAAAAACTTACCTCAGCAAATACAGAGACAATTTTAGGAAGATACTGATTGTTGGGACCCAAAAGTTCCCTATCAGACCTAAAGGGGGAAAAAAGGTCAACATGTAAGCAGACGGCGATATAACATAAAATTGTAAGCCAGAATAGTATGAGGTTCACCTCTCAACCATTGAGCAAAGCTGGTCATGAACAACTTTCGCTTCAATAAGATCGCCTTTAATTGGCAAGCAACTCAACCAGGCGGGAACCACCTATGAATGATGTAAACAACTTTAAGCAGTAAGATTTAAGTAAAAATTATCGTGCAAGTACTGTTTCTAGAAAAACAATCATTTCATCTCATACTCAAACCTATTGAGAATCTAATAAAGCACCGAGGCCAACCCCATTACTGATGTTTGTTTTGGGTTTCAAAAACCAAGTTTTGGATTTACAAATCAAAATTTGGTTCTACTTCGGGATTTTGAAATCCAGTTTTATAAAACCACTACTACAACACCTATAAACCTACTACCACACTTTCCAGTACAATACAATCAATTCTCTCCACTTAAACTTCAATATATTTAAATCATAACCCACATCATTCAATCATTACAATCACACCCAACAACAATATAATAATACAACATCATTCACTCTTATTGATTTGACATAAAGTTAAAAACTCTACTCAAAAACCCAAAACAAATACACACCCTATTATTTATCAGAATTTCAAACCCAGTTTTTTAACCACCACTTAAAACCCAAAACAAACACCACCTTCAGTTTTACAAGAGAAGATATTCAAGTGAAGTACCACTTCAAACTATCATGAAAAGAAGTGGCTGGTACATTGAATTCACTATTCACTTGAAAAATAAAGTGTGTTGGCCAGAATTTATCTATGATGGCAGAGTCATAATATAGGTTCTATAACCAAAGCCTAATAATTTGTTTATTTTCTTTAATATAATTATGAAATGAATATCAAACGAAACAAATACCTGAACTGAATCAATACTGTCACGATGGAATTGGCATATCTTTCCTAGAGCTGAAACAGCATTATCATATGCCATCACATGGTCCGGCTGTGAAGCATTGGGATGCCTGATAACAAAATTGAGCCTAGAAA
The DNA here is from genome assembly GCA_963675135.1 of Galeopsis tetrahit. Lineage (NCBI taxonomy): Eukaryota > Viridiplantae > Streptophyta > Magnoliopsida > Lamiales > Lamiaceae > Galeopsis > Galeopsis tetrahit. Next base: position 612,103 of record OY776124.1, read on the forward strand.
GAGCTTCTAAAAAAAGTAAACAAAAAAGGTTAGTAAAAAAAATATTTTGAATAAAATATAAATTTTACAAGCACTTGCACAAGCAAATTTTACCTCCAACGAGCGGTTTGAATACAGAACCACCAAATTCGGCACAGACACCAAGCCCATATACAGCGGCCTGAGAGTGGCAACAAGGCAATTCAGAAATATTTCACATAGCATAATCAACAGCTGATGAAAATATTACTGATGTAAGATGTGTGCTAACCTGACGAACATCTGGATTTTCATCATTGCATGCTTCCAAGAGGAAAGGAAGATATGTATCATAATACCTGGTTTGAAGAAAAAAAGCATTTAATAAAAATCAACTGGAACCCAAATCCAAAATTTGAAATGGCAAGTATGCTTACTTAAGAGCTAATTCATGGCACTGTTCTGCCACATCATCAAATATGCAAATAGCAATCCTTCTCTCTTCAGCTGACTTATCCTTCCCCTTGAAAAAAAGAAAAGAAAAAACAACTGATGAGGCAAAAAGGATAATATGCATATTAAATTCCAATATTTTTAAATTTTCTCCCTCAAGTCCTCACCAATCCCCTTCCAACGATAAAGAGGACAGATAAAGAGGCAATGACAAGGCAATTTATCAAATCAAACTTACCCACATCGGCATCAGATATGATGATAATTCATCAAAGAAAGGCAAGAAGTTGCCCTTGAATGTCTTGATCAGGGTTCCCAAGATTTCACCAACCTGAGACACCAAACAAACTTATAAATTCTCAATTTTGAAATTATTTAACTCGAAGAGAACTCTGATATAGGCCATTGTATCTGAGAATGAAAGTAGGGAACTAACTTGATCAAATACTTCTTCTTCTTGCTCGTTTTCCTCTTTAAGTAATTCTCCCTCCTCAGCATCAAAATCTTCAGCCTTAGCTCTCTCAGCCCTCTCTGTTTTTCTACTAGAGCTAGCCGTAATAACCTGTTTTATCTCATCTACTATGCTTCTAACCTGACTCTCATCAAGAATTGGTCCAACAATCTGTGAAGAGATACAATAAGGTTAATTTAATGCTGGTAGCAGGCATTGTATGATCACAAAAGAGAATTAAAATTATTAAGAATTGTTACTTAATATTGGAACTTCTGATTACAAAATAGACGAGGCAAGATAGATTATACTCCTACTACTAACTCTAGTTCTGAGTCATAGACTCAATGCACAGATATTTCTTACTTTTCCTAACCAGAAATCTAGTTGACAATTAATCATAATATTTTTTTTTTGAGGGTACAATTAATCATAATATCAAATTGATTGAAATGCACTTTACTGGTGCAGCTCTCGGTAGATATATCAGAATGAAGCAACTAAATAACTTTAATCAGGAGCGCATGGACAAAGCTACAAGTTCATAGCATAACCGAAAACTCACTCAAGATGTAAGACCCAACATGGCATTAAAAGGGTAGCCAGAACCAAAAATCCATTTTTCTAAGGTCCCTTTGTACAGGGCAAAGAAACAATCCTAATAATTTCAAACAAGATACCAAAATCCAAACATCTGTTTTGCAATTTTACAGCTAGTAGCTAGCATACAGAAAGAGAGGCTGATAAAATAGAACAATATAAATATGGAAGATTCTCAAGAGAAATAAAAACTAAAGATTGTCCATGAGTGAAAGCCATTCAAGTTTCAACAGTATATAATGTGGAAAAATATATACCCACCTGCACACATTCATTCAGTGCATCCAACATACTTGCACATATCTCTGTATCAGGCTCCTGTGAAACAAATAGTTTTGCATCACTACAAACATGATATGCATCAAAATCCATTAACTACAAATCATAATCATAACCAGTACCAGTACCTTATGCAAAGCTTCAACTAAAGCAGGAACTATATAGTCAGACAACTGCTTAACATATGTCTCATTACGGCCCTGAGCAATCCCTTTCTCCACAGCCAATTTTGCAGATCGCAATAGCTCCGGCATTGCTAGAAAACAGAAGTGAACATTTCTGAACAAGTACAACAACGTATAAAGCAAAAGGAAACCAAATAAAACAAACATGTATTACCTGAAACAGCAGCTTTCCTGACCTCTTCATGGAAATAAAATTTCAAAAGGGGAACTAATGTCGGGGCAACCTACACAATCATAATGGGCCATGAAATCTTGGACTTATTCCAACTATCAGACACAAAGCAAAACCACTGTATGTTCACTTACCTGATCAATCCATGGGTAGAAACCTTCTTTCAACTCATCAGCATAGCAACACAGCATATTGCAAGCAGTGGCCTTTTCTTCAAGGACACTAGTTTTGATACCTATTCTTTTATCACCGAGAGTGATGGTTTCCATGCTGCATAAGTAAAAGAGTTTAATTAAGAAGTACACTTCAGTTAAGTGACAGAAATAAACAAGAATGAGTTAGACATTGCGCCTGATTGTATAAATTCGTAAAAAAAGCAACATACTGTGCATAGATATACATGAAAGCACGAGTTATTACAGGAAACCCAAAATATAATTTGAAACATTTAAGGTTGAATTTTCCAGGCATAGTCTTATCTAAAAGCTCAGTGTTAGGAGCATGACCCACCAGAATAAATAAACAAATGAAATTATATATTTCTTCCGTTTAAAAACTATCATGAACCTTAATCTTTTCCAACCAATTCAAAATGATAGAGTAGCGTGCAAGCGAAACATAAGTAGCCATATTAAAGCACTATACAGAAGTACAACCGATATTTCTGAAGCAAGATCAAGAATATGTTAAAGCATACTGCCAATATAGGTTATTAAAGCAATTTCATCATGAGACAACAGAGTAAATTTTAATGTCTTTACTTCCAAGTGAATACCCATGTAAGAAAACAAAAAACAATAGTCCAATACAATACAAGAAGATATATGAATGAATGAACCAAACCTTTCATCATCCGATTCATCAATTTCATCGTCTGAATCAGCAGATGTGATTGTGACGTCAGGCTTCAGCTGGGCAGATTGAAGCAAAGGAGGCATGACGACTGCCATGTAAGGTAAGAAATCCTGTCCCAAGCACTTGCAAAGTCTGGCCCATGCCTACAATAGAATAAAGGCAATTGGTACAATAAACACAATCAGTGATTTAAACTCTTTAGCTTCCAGGGGTATATGGCATACTTGTAACATGTAACTAGTAGTGGGATCATCTGTCTCCATTTGTGATCCTTGCAATGACATGAGCACGTCCATAACCTTAAATTAGACAACAAAATAAATCAATATCATATATAAAACTCAGACAGAAATCTGAGAAGCAAAGCAGTAACACCCAGAAGTAACTTTTTTTGGCTCTTCACCTGCTTAGCATCTTCCTTGAATATTTCCTTTCCAACAGCCATCCCAACCAAGCTGATGCACTCCATTGCTTTGGCACGAAGCATGCGGTTTGACTTGTCTGTTGCATTCACCAAGATAGTTTTCAAGTAAGGCATGACAGCATCATAGTATTTCTTGAAGAGTTCCTGCAATAACATCCATTCTTCAGTAAACACGTTGAAAATCAATTAACTCATTTCAAGAATTAAAACAACTAAGGTATACCTGAGATGAATCTGCAACTGAGGCCAATGCAGTCAAGGAACCCTCCTGCACCATTTGTTTGGGGTTCTGCAATTTATAGAACATGACTAGTTTAGAGAATATCACATGCAATCTTGCATTAGCCAATTATACACGTATGTCATGTCGCATATATTTTGTTCTCAAATATTTGAACCTGAAGCAATAGAAGTAACTTGTGCACAATCCCATCCAAGTAAGGTGTCAAAATTTCTGGAGTGCAGTTTTCACTGAAGTTGAGTACAGCTGAAGCTGCATGTGCCTGTAGAAGCAAATAAATAAATGAATAGGCAACATTACAACTATGAAATTGGTACATACGAGAACCTGAAATTAGGTAAAGAAGAGAGCACGATCACAGAGAACAAGTACCTAAGCGATATCAGCAATACAAACACAAACTATCCAATGTTCTCGTCATATCTACAACTTAAGAAAATCAATTTCCTAGCCTAACTGCAATTTCCTTTCCTATATTTTGCTAATACAAATATGTTAGGAGTATGATTTACCAATGTTCCCAAGTCGTAAACAATATTGATAGTTTGATACTACCATCATATATGGACAATAAAAGGTAGATCATATATGGAATCTGCAGAGAACCCAGAAAAATTATGTTACCCCATATGCAAGCAAACAAGGATTTCATAGTTATATGACCATGTTGGACCCCAGCCTATTGACTAGTTCTTGAAGGTAAAACTTATCAATGATATTCCTAGGATCGAAAATTCAAAATACCAAGTATTGGCAAAACTTTTAGTTGATAATAATTAACAAACCTGTACTCGAGGATTTTGGAAATCATCCATAGCTGCAGCTAACGCTGGCAGCACTTGCTGATGGTATTGGACTTGCAAATCTGGGCCCAAGTCGGTTGACAGCTGACCAATTGCATTAATGGCCGCCCACCTTACACGTGGGTGAGGATGTTGAAAAGAATTCAAAACCATGCTCACAACTTGCTCCAAATTCTTAATCATCACCTAAAAGAATAGATGACACAAGGAAATACGTGTCAGGCTGTCAGCGGCGCTAAGAACAACAAAACATATATGGTTTTCAAAATGTAATAAATTTCCTTAGTGACCAGAATGGATAATAGGCCAACAATACCAAAGTCTAAAATAAGAACTAACATAATACCACAATCTTTTCCAAACACAATCCACTAAAATTTGCCAATTACTAAAGAAAAAACATAAATAATCAAGATAAACCATTGTGCCCCCATTTAGCATAATTGTACTAAGCAGTCAACCAGACAACATCCTACAACAAGTTACAACATTAAAGGATCCCCAGCAGCTTCTTAACCACAATGGAAGGATAAAATGAAATCAAATTCAACACTAAACAAGAGTATGCAACAAATATATTATATTTATACCTTCGAACAACCCTCCGCTATTTGTGCTAGGGCAATGAGGGCTGCGTGATGCTTCTGCCACTCAGGGGCAGACAGATAAGCCGGCAATTGCTCAGATGCCACGGGCACAATCGTGTTTCCACCAAGGGCGATAGCAAGCCTATCCAAACACTCCTGGCCAACACTGTAATTACTCGTCTCCCCTGCATCTTCATCCTTAGTCTCTGCAGTGTGCCAAGCAGGATCATCCTCCACATCCGTAAGCATCTTCATTAAGATGGCAAAGAGCCTGCTAATGAACTGCGGCAACTTGCGCATCATCCCGGGGGCTCTCTCCCGTGCTTCAGCAAGAGTAATCACGAATTCAATAGCCAAATGCCGAGTCCCTTCCTCCAAAGTTTCGGCCTCCCCTATCTGCAACATGGACCCAACAACATCAACAATCTGCCTTCTCAAAAACCTTGGTTCTGTCCCTGCTAACTCTATCAACAACTCCAAAGCCTCCTGTGCAGTGGCTTCCTGCCCCGAGTTCAGAGCCTCAGTCAACGTCCTCATCATCGCCGGCAACAAGTCCTGAAACCTATCTCGATCATTCGGACTCGTTAAGCACTGGATGAAATTAATAACCGCGCTCAAAGCAGCAATTTTCACATCTGAATTGGGGGAATTGTTCAGCACATTCAGGAATACGGTATGTAAATCCGTGATATAGGGAATCAACGTTTCCCCGATGAATTGAGCCAATTGAGAGAACATCAGGAAAGCAGATTCCTGCAATTTCGGAGAGCTTGAAGTCACGCATTGAAACATGAAGGGCAAAATCTCGGGCCACTGATTATCGGGGAGAAGAGACGAGGCGAGCTCCGAAATGGTATCGCATAGCTTCTTAATTATCGATTTCGACTCCTCGTTCTGGATAGCAGAGAGCAGGATGTTCTTCACGGTGGAGCGAGTCGACTCAGAGAGTTGGGGCCAGATAAACGAGTCATCCCGAGTCAGCTGCTTCCGGAGGAGGATGGTTGCCATGGCGCGGGACTCGAGGTTTACTGAGGTGGAGAGTAGGTGGGCGAGTTTCAATGCAAGCGAGTTGGGATCGTTTTGCTTGATCAAATTGAAGATCGACTCGGCATGGGAACGCTGCTCGTTGCCGGAGGACATCAAATGAGAGATTAGGGTTTCGAAGGGCGCCGGGTCCGGCCCCAGAATCGCCATCAATTCGGCTTGCTGGAGTTGAGTCGACTCGGCATCCATGGCAGTGAGTCAGGCGATTCTGGATTAGGGTTTTATTTTTGTGTGAAATAGCCCTAAAGGTGGCGCTGATATAATATCCTCTCTCTCTCTCTCTCTTATTTCTCTCTCTCACACACAGTAGCACACGCACTCAAGGTGTGAATAATCTGGGGTTATATATATTAATCACCAGGGGTATATTTGTCTATCTCAATTGTTGCAAATTAAGGGGGGAATGTACAAGTACTTAAAGCACATTGTACAAGCACTTAAAGCAGTAAAATGGAGGGAAAATAAAGAGACGGGGGCTAATTATGGTAATGTGGGATTGATTTATGATTAGCTGTTCTATAGGTGGCATTAAACATTGTACTATAATTAGCACTCAATAACACTACTTTTTTTTTTTTTTTAATGAAAAAAGTATTCCATCTATCCCAATTTAGATTAGCATTTGCTAAAAATAAATTTCCTTTATTCAACAATAAATCACTTTTTTCATTTTAAACTATACTTTTCAAAATATCACAAAATTATATCATATGTCGTTGTTTTATTACTCATAATATTTTACTCTGTACTATTTACTTTAGTACTCAAAAGACTTTCATAACATTTATTTTATCTCATTTAATACTACTATAAATAACTCAGTACATTAAACTATGTATAACTATCAAAATAGGAATTGAGGGAGTATTGTGTATTATTGAATTGGAGTATAAAATAAGGTTGAACTTGACTTTTTTCTTATTTAAAATTATCTTAAACAATGTATTATGTTTAGAACACTACACTACTGCTACTAATAGTACAAATTAAAACTCGTTATCTTTAAAATGTTAAAACGTAAACTCAAATTATGTTATATTCAAAGTAAATGTAAGAGTTATTTATTATTAAAAGATAAAAAGTTTTTTTTTTTCTGTCTAAAAAAGATGGTTCACTCCTTATTTTTACACAAAGTAGATAATATGGAAGGTTTACTACTATTAAAATAGTGTAATAAATGATATTTAAAGTGAAAATGTTAGTTTTAATACCAAATTAAGAAATCATTAATCTAATCTAAAGTCTAAACATGTCTGTTTTACAAATGTTGTAAACTTCTATAAATTAAAATATTTATTACCCTAATATACTCCTTACTTTTTATTTTGTACATAAAATTTGTGTGCAAAGGAAAATGTATATTAAATAGGTTTAGTTTAGTATACATTTGAGTGCATGTTGTGCACTCTAGTCCATGTTGCACTTCAGTTGTATACTTGTATTAACTTGCACTTTTTCATGATTTACACATTTTGGTAAAATGGCGTTGCACTTTTCAATTATTAAATTGTATAATACAGTAATATTTTTCAATTTTATCCCACAATCCAAAAAACTTGATTACTATAAATTATCTTATAAACTTTAAAATTTAATCCATCAATCCAAACATGAATTTTAAATCAATTCTTCAAATTGTCCCACTAAATCCTATCCTAATATATCTATCCTCTCTAGCAAACCAAACAAGCCCTAAAAGTATAAGTTAGTATAACTAAAAGTGAAATACGATATTTCTGAAATGTGCAAGTCGGTATTACTGAAAAGAACATCACAATATTAATGAAAAGTGTAAGTCAATATAACTGAAAGTGTAAGAGTCTATAACTCAAAAGTGCGACAAATTTTTTTACTGAAAAGTGCAACACAATATTATTAAAAAGTGTAAGCCAGTATCACAATTTTTAATGGAAAGTGTAAGTTATTAAACTGAAAAGTGCAACACAATATTATTAAAAAGTGTAAGTCACTATAAATAAAAATATTATTATACAGTTTAATAATTGAAAGTGCAACACCATTTTACCAAAAAGTGCAAGTTATAAAAAAGTGTAAGTCAGTACAACTAAAAAGTGCAACATGAACTAGAGTGCACAACATGCACCCGAGTCCATAGCAGACCAACCCTATTAAATATGTACATAGACTTATATGATAAATTCTTATATACAATTAAGCCACCGTTCTAACTTAATTTAAGTAAATATTAATTAAAAAAAAACTGCAAAGAAATTATACAAAAATTTTGTCATAAATTAAAATATTTGACAATACTAATATGAAATGAAATCAATAACTATTACTAATATTCATTGCCTTCCATCAGTAACTAGTACACAGACAACGTAGAAAGTAGAAACAACAACATATGGCAATCCCATGAATATCAACATACAGTAAACCAGCAAAAGAATAACAATTTATATGAATGAATTCAGCATGTATTGATCCCATCCTTGCAATCGCTCGTCAAGTCGTTGAACGTCTCGACCCGTTTCTTCGCTCTGTATAGCACCTCCGTATCCACCTCCACCCTCATATAACCATCAAAATCAACAGGACGACCTCTATTCAATTGACTCGTCTCGTTATACCATTCACTCGTATTCCCCCACAAATACGAATAATCATCGAGCAAATGTACTTTATAGTGCGACCTCAGCTTATCAAAGTAGCTGTAAAATGGTTCATTGGTAGCAACATACACGTTTCTCCAGGGCGCAATCGCGCCCTGAAGCTTAGCAACTATGGCCTCGGGGGACGTGTCAGCGTCCAGGTGAGGCCATAGCTGCTTATTACGAGCTTTCTCGCCTCTTACGACGTGAACTGCATCGAAATCCCAATCCATGCTCCCACTAATTTCCGAAACTATATTCATCAATCTTTTCGATTTCCACAAGGTTTTCCATGGCCTCTCGATGTATTTAGAGGCTTCCGCTTCACAAACACGATACCAGTAGTTTTCTGGCTCGTTGGCGTCAAATTCTCGCCATATTATCGTGCTTTTGTCGTTCATCAACTGGGCGGGTGTCACCTTATAACCATCAACCGTCTTAACGGGAACTTTCGTCTTATGATTCTTCTCCCATTTCCTCCAATCTTTGAGAAATTCGCGCTCTTCCACAATCGAAGCCGTCTCTTTCAAATGCTCAAAATCGAAATAGAATCTAAAATCTTTGCCCTCCTCGTCCTTATTGCTCTTCGTGTAAGTAGACGACAAGCAAACACTCAAATCCATTACAAATATCCGGTTCAAATATTGTGCTTCACCAAGAGCACACAAGAAGCTCCAAAGATAATGATTCATTCCCTTGCAACGATCCCCGCTCCTCGAGTAGTACAAATACCTCCCCTGCCTAAAAGACGAATCTGTCCCCAAAACAGCAATCGTATCATTGATCTCATCGTCACGAACAGGTGGCGAAACCTTAGCTCCACGACCATTCCGAGTGCCATTCCCCCTATTCCTGAAACGACGAGCATTCACACCCGAATGATAACGCCCTGGCCTAACAACCTTATAACTACAATCATCCTTAAACCCTATCTTAAACCTACGAAAATCCCTATACCGTCTCCAAGACTTCTCCTTCTTGTTCCTAAACCTCCACGAAACGTCACATTCATCGAGCTTCGATCCATTAACCGGAGACTGGTAATCCAAGAACACAATCGCCTTAAACGTCTTCAAATTAAACCTCTGGATCGCAATCAAAACACGAGGATCCGAACAATTGACCTTAGACACATCCACACAACCCGATTTCAAGGTCCCGTTTCCAACGTTTTCAACGAGCTCCTCCTCCGATTTCTCAATCGTGGACTCGGAAACAATGCCTGGTGATCCAACAGGACTTGCTACAGGACCAAAAGCAAAATCCTCACCAGTTCTAAGAACAGATGAATCAGTTTGAAAAGTGGCATTTTCAACTTGTGTGAAAACCTTAGTTAGGGCTCTAGCTGATTCCCATGGATCAGGGGGCTGATATGTAATTGCAATTACAGTACAAATAAGAACTGAGAATACAAACACTGAGAAACACACATTGCTTATAAGCTTTATAACATTTTGCCCAATGGGATCTGTTGTATCCACCTCTTTCATCTAATCAAATCCCTAAATTACCCCAAAACACCCAAATCCCCAAATCCAATATATTAACCTAAAACACTCAAAACTCAAAAGAAACAACAAAATGCTCTGAAATTGGATCTATTCAACACCAAGTAATGTACATAAAACTTAAACGACTCTTTACATCAAGAAGGGATCTTGGAGTAGACAGTGAGAAAAATCAAGAATGTGACAAAGTTGAGAGAAAGTAAGGTTTAGGATTCTATTACCAGTGATCTGAGAAAGGCCCACAATTTCTTTTGGACAAAATGTTGCTCAAGATTGGATCTTGAAGTAAATTTTGGAGGGTTGAGTGTAAAAAAAACCCCTTACTGCAGGAACATGATTTTATCAAGAAAATCTTTGTGAAAGAAAGAAGACATGTGGATTATATATTTTTAGGTGACTTATGAGATGTTTGAATCTTAAAGAAACAGCAATCAATGTGATGGAGTTAATTAATTCAGAGAGAAGAGTGATTTCGAAAGGTTTTTTGTTAATTAAATAAATACAAAAGCTGCCTTCAATTTGAAGTAAATTATGAACTCTCCGTGGGTCCCAGCAGAAGTCCAGTCAGCTGGCAGCAATCATGATTGTCGGCAGGGAATCTCTCTCTTATTTACTGCGCCCACAATTCACACTTCACTCAGTCATCTTTAAATATTCAAAACATTTTAAAGAAATAGAACGGTCATGTAAAATAAAAGAGATGTATTTTAAATTTAAATGATTAAGTGGAGTTTGTAAATTGTATGTAAAAAATAGTGACAATTTTAAAAATAAAATAATATTGAAAAAATATTAATTTTGTGGGTATTTTCATATTAAAGGTGTTCAAGTAATTTTGAGACATTTTAAATAAATAAATAAAATGTTCAAGTAATCACAGGACGAAGTGAATAATATAGTATAAGACTATTTTAAAAAATAAAAATATGATAAAATTACTGTTGAAATAATTTACACTCCCCGGTCTTCGAATGACTTGTATATATATAGATCGAAACACTTTTTAAGAAAGGTGATTTAGTGAGATGTAGCTATTTAGGGTTAAATATGAACACTCAATTTTTAAAATAAAATGATGTTATAAATTTATTAATTTTGTGAGTTATTTTAATAATATGAATGACATATGAAATTTTATTAATAAATATGTTTATATACATTTTTTTTTCTTTCTTTACATAACTACAAAAATCATGACATAGACTTGTCAACCACTAAGCCCGTGGCTAAGTAGATAGACTGTACACAATTAAGCCCAAGATGAGGCCCAAAAAGCAACTTAACAGATCATATAAACGTAAGATTCAATACATATTTGAGGCCCAAATTGGTTTACAACGAATTGTTGGAAAAAATTGAATCTTAATTGTCACAAAATTTTAGAATGTTATCACCTCGTTTATGAGATGATTATATAGAATTACACTGTAATAACTCCTTAGAACTCAAGGATACAGAGGTACGAGCCTATAGAACAGATCCTGTTCAAGTAAGGTCGTACACTGTAATAACTCCTGTAAAAAATAAGTAATATAATTGAATTCCTATACTGTCATTCTTTCTATTCACAAAATAAAAGAATAGATTAATAAAAGAATCAATTCTGCTTCACTAGGTTCAAAAACTTTGGTCAGTCCTGCATCAAATATTGCTGCTGGTCGATCGAGAAAGATTACTACCGCTCGGTGTTGATGCTCGAGAAGGAAAGTCGAGCCTCAAGCGACGTTTACTTCTCGGAGACAAGTTCACTTGCTCCAATGCATGCGTTTGGAGCCCCGACGGGTAATCTCTTAAGCACCCAATTCGCGGTCCAGCTCCCGTGCTCCACTTGAACGACAGTTGCTTCCCCAATTGGTACGATTTCATTCCTTTGTGTGAATTTATTCGTTCGAAAACTGACTCTTCTGTTATAACCTCCTCCTCCGTTTCTTGTTCCAACATGGAAGCTGACTCGTTTTCAGACTTGAATGTGCCTAAGAAGTCGTTTTTGCATGGTATTTTAAGACAGAGTTGACTCAACCCGAGTGATTTACTCAACTCGATGAACTCAGTAGCAGCAATGGGAACGCTCTCTTCTTCTCCCGATTCAACCTTCTTAGAACTGGAATCTCCAGCGTCGTTTTCTTCCATCTCCACTTGATCTTTCACAACCATGTCATCTTCAGACGAGTGGTTTCTCATGTGCATTCTGACGGATCCTTTTTCTTCGTCATCAGTCGAATCAAGCTGGATTATCAACAAGCAATTAACATTAATGAGCACACAAATTTTATTACATTCATAATTAAATCTTGAAATAAACAAAGTAGTACCTCAACTTCATTGAGATCCACATCGTTCTCCCTCATAAACGAGATGAAGTCCTGAAAGTTTTCAGACGTTGGCCGATAATGGCCACTGTGAGGCCACACTGCCTGTTGAAATCCAAACAACGACATAAATTAATATAACAAAATCAAAGCAAAAACATTAAAAACGAAGAAAACGCACGAGCAAGTTGAAAACTGTCACGATATAAGCATACCTTTAAGACGCCATTTTCAGCTACAATCCTCCCAGCAGCTAGTGTAGCTCCTCCAGCCAAGAAACTCGAGTGCTGAAACGAGCCTTTCTTCTTCTGCCCTACATATAAGGTCCTAGAAGTGCTAAGGACAAAAATCCACTTCGAACCTTTAGGTTCATCGATGGTGTCCAAAAACTCGCCTGTGTCCTTGTACAAGAGTTTCCCATCCTCCACCGCAACTTCATAAGCCTTTCTCTCCATCTGCCATTAAAAATCAGAAAAGTTAGCGGATTCTCCTGAAATAGTTGAACAAACTATACGATTGTGACGTATATAAGGACGTACCGGACCAAGATACTTGATGCACTGCTGTTGAAGCTTCAAACGAGGGCACTTCTCAATAAGATTAACCTCCTTTCCTTCTCCTATATCAAGCCTGTACAATAACCAATTTCATTAGCATCATCAGATAAGAAAGAAGGTCGTCTGATCGAATATTTCTATAAGACCATAGAGATCATTACCAGTAGAAGAAGGGCTCTTTGCTTTGAGAATTCAACCAATTCATGTAATAGAAATGCAGATTGTGCCCATATCGATGTCGTGGATCAATCTGTATAACATCAAATTAAATAAATTTAGTATCTGCTCATGATTAATCTAAAGAATAGGGAGTAACAAATATACTTACAGCTTCGAGCCAATGTTGTAAAGCAAGTTTTTGAGCTTTGCTGTTCTGGGATAAACCTTTTCCTACCTGCAAATCACATCTGATCATCAGATTACTTCTACAAACACAATTTAATCGATGCAATTATTTTGTTTGATCGAAATCTACCTTGGCAGCTCTCGTCCTTGCTCTTGACCATCGCGAAATCGCAGTCTCGTGTTTCTCGATATCAAAAAAGGAAATCGAACTACGCTTGAGCTCTGCAAAATCTAACAATTTCCACCAGCTCTGCTCAATCAGAACTGCACAATCTGCTAGCTTTCTTCTTGTCCGGAAGCTTTTGTAAACCTTCTGTAATTTTATAGCAGCCTCATGTTTGGGGCTACTCGGATCCAAAATCGAGGAATGTTCAATCAAGCTAACTGATTCAGGCAACAGCTCGATTTGAGTTTTTGTTTCAAAAGACTGCAATGCTGCTGGTTTAGAATCGGTAGCCTTGAAGCTCGATAGTCGGACCTGTTTACTCTTATCCTCCTCATCACCACCAAATTCGATTGAATTTGCAACAACAGATTCAAACTCATTCTCTAAATCACAGTGAATGGCGAACGGACATGACCAGGATACCCCCATGCAATTTTGGAAAATAGCCTGTGAAATCCAGATTTCAGTAAAGGATTGACAACACACACACTATGTGTAGATTTCAAATCAAAACAGAACAGAACAGAACAACTTCAGATATGAATCAATATACCAAATGTGGAAATAGAAACAGATTCATGACAAACACATCTCAACGAAATTTAAAAAAATCATATCCTACAAATTTAACTTGTGAATCCACCAAATTCCAAACGAACGCAAACACATTGAGTCTAAACGATTTTCAACACATAAACATTCACAATAAGTAACAAAACGGAAATATAATCGGCTAAAACCTAGTTCATTAGTTCAACACGAAGAGATTTAAACACAAAAATTAAAACGAGTATGCATACAAGCGAATCTGATACCTGAATCGTGAATCAACAAAGAGAAGAGCAGAGCAATGCGATTACTACTCTCTGTATAGTTGTTGGTTTGTTATTTGCAGTGTTGAAAATGTAATGGAGGTTGTGTGTGTAAAATGTGTGTATATATGGAGAAGGTAGAGCTGTACGGGTGGGGGGTGGGTTGGGGTGGGGTGGAAGGGGGGGGGGGGGGCGGGGGGGGACGGAAGCGAGTGAAGCACGTGGCAATGGCATGAATTTTTGAACGACTGTAGACTTTTCACTTTCACGGTACTTTTAAATTTTTTTCAATAAATATATTTCCACTCTTTCGGGATGACTTGTATAGTTGTATATTAGTTGTACGGTTTGACCGATCAACTTTTTAAGAAATTGAGATTTAGTAATTTGTGATTTAAAATAAAAGAAAGTGTATTTTAAAAGAATTTGTTAAGATATAAAGTAAAATATATCTGAAATATGTTAAAAATAAAATAATGTTGTGTAATTAACTACGATGGAGTATGCAATATGATTGGGAAAATGAAATTACTTTTAATTATGCATATGTTTAGTTGATATTGTGTGTAGTGTGATAGCATACAAGTTTGTGTCACATAAAACATGTTAACTAATAATATTAATATTAGTATATAAATAAAATAAAATAAAATCATTTTTTTTTTCTCGAGACGTGAGATCCATCTATAAAAATGGTTTAAATTATGATTTTATAACTGCTTTTAAATCTTATACAATGTCTAACAAAATCTTAAATTTTTTAACTATGCATATATTTTTTATTTCAAGTTTTAAATTGATAAAACTTTTCATTACAATTTATTTATTTTTGGTGAAACTCGATATGTAAATGGTGGCCGGATTCCTAAGTAATGTCAATTCAAACAACCTAATAATATACAATTATAAATTTTAATCCAAGTCAACCCTAGGCTAGTTAATTAAAAGACTAAATTAAAGACTTTGTGGAAAATATTTAATTTTATTTGGTCTTGGACAAATACAAATAAATAGCTTACCTTGCAAGAATTGTAGAATCTTTCAAATAGACCCCATTAATACTTATACTGATTTTTTTGAACCAACTACATTGACTTGGTTTGATGGTGATATTTGAAAGAATTTCGTTGGTTTTGGGGAGAAAAGCGAGTGAACAATTTAATAGACATAGTTGTTTTCAGTACAGATTGAACTTAGACCGTTTATTTGAAGTTCTAATATCATAAAAGTATTTTATCTTATCTAAAAGTTTGAACTTATAGAAAAATTGTATATTAATTTTCTAACAATATTCTTGCTTGTATATTGGGGATACATACGTATGCAATGTAAGTTGTTGAATATTGATTATTGTTTGCACTAATTAAATTCAGACAAAAAAAATTATTCTATAGTTATAGATAGCCTATATTATATGAATTGTGTTACGGAACATATAAATTGTCTTCAATTGTTTAATAATGAATTAAGTTAAACATAGACAAAGTTCACCTAATTTATTTTCTTTAATTGATTCATATTTTCTTGGTCATAAATTCGAGTTTTTAGCTTGAGTTTCAAATTTATCATATACAATAATATTTCCAAGATTTTTATTTCTTTTTAACTTCTTGGTTGTTTTAGATCTGAACTCAAATGAATTTTAACAATTCGTAAAGTCAACATTTTATTGAAATTAGTGTTACGTTTCATTTATTTGTAATTATTTTATATAAATTGGCATTGTTTAACTATAGTAGTGTCACTTGTACCCAATTATAAGGTGCCACTAGAATAGACTAACTCTATTAATTAGTCAACCACCCTATTTGATTATTTTTAACACTAAAGATAGATAAAAATAAAAGTGTTTTTAAAATGCATGTGGATGAAAATTATGCAAATATATGTGTATATATACACGTAGTAAATGGATAGTCAATAAAACCGTGTGATCATAAACTATGAAAAACAAATTGTATTTATACACGTCCTTAAATTTATTAGAAAGAAATTACGTGTAACGTTTCAAATGGATGTTATTGTAAGATAAATATGTAGTAGTTAGTATTTGTTTGTATAAAAGCTATATTTGTCTTTATATAGAGTAACACATACTTGAGATCGTGTTTTTCTGTTTATCTAACACAATTTTTCTTTTAAAGTTCCTTGTTATTGATATTCGTTTTAACTCACTTTTTTTCTACCTTTTTTCTAATATCATGTTAATATTGCATATAATTTTTTCTCATATATTATATACTGGAGTATTATACTTACGGAAAACATGGCTAGCTATTCAGATATCTGGATAGCCAAAATCAATTTTTTTTAATGTGATTTTACCGTAATACTCTCGTTATTCCGTCGTGTGTATTTTAGATATTTTATCAGATTCTGGATATCCAAAATCTAGATGTGTAGTGTCACTCATATACTTATACTCTCTTTGTTTAAGTGAAAACTACCTAATTTTTTTTTTCGGTTGTTCGTCCCAATGAAAATTAACCATTTCATTTTTAGCAAACTACGTCTCTCACAGTTAATTATATTTTTCTCTTTCAATTACACCATTCATAATACATTTACTTATTATATTATGTTTCTTAACCTTATTCAAAACTTTCGGGTAACTTTCAATGGAACAGAGGGAGTATATACGTAGCTTATAAAACTAGTGAAACTTCTATGCATTTGTGAAGATGACCCCACAAGTTGACCTAAACCAGATAATCCTATAAAGAAAAGGGTTTGATGAGGTAATAAAAACAAAGGGCAGCCTATATAGATGTACAAGTCCAAGGTGTCACTTATTATTTTATTTTGGGAAATAAAGATATTGTCTCTTTTATAATATTAATGATTCACTTCAAGTATTCAAACTTTGTATCTGGTGGCACTTATATATGAATCACCTAATACTAAATAAATTATTTTCATATTATTTAAATAAAGTTAGCTAAACAAAAGTTTTGTGGTTGCCAGCCTTATTACACCCACAAACAAAGTATTTTTAAAATATTTAATGTTTTAACATAACCTAGAAAACCATGCACACAATTATACCAACTCGTTAAAAAAGCACACAGGAATTGCAACCATATTTTATGCATATTCCTATTAATACAAAATAGTTAAAAAATTTAACAGTTAGTTGTTTTTATTAAATAATAATATTAATTTGTTTTAGTAACTTATATTTTTTTTTTTTATTTTACAATATTAGTTAAACTGATTACACCGTGTGCAATTAATGCATACAAATGTTAGTCACTTTTATTATATTTCTTACTATACTCTCATAGTTTCATAAAATTGATCACATTTAGCCTTAAATTTTGTTTTAAAAAATTTATCATTTTTTTCTATTTTTATCAATAATCTTTTCAAATTACCCAAATTAATTTCTACAAATTTTTATTTTCTAAAAAATATATAAATTATTTTTTTTGGAAATGTTAAGAAGAGTGGAAAAAGAAAAGAAAATAGAGAAGTAGAAAAGAAAAATTAATAAGGGATAAATGTGTCAAAAAAATATGTTTCTTAATTTTATATAAAACGAAAAATGCTACAAATTTTATGAAATGGGGGAGTACATTTCAGCAATATATAAGCATTGCAAATTTTCAATATAAACATTTATTTTCACTATTTAAGCAATAATTCCACATAAACGAATTGTTCAAATCTTACCTACTAAACATTAAAACTTGTATTTTTTGACTGACTTTGAATATATAGTTTCAAGAAAGTCACTTGCTTAATATTGTTGTCTATAGCTTTGATCTTATTTCTCCTTTTATATTTATTATTCGTATTCTTAACTTTTTTTCTTCTTCAAAAAAATAAATAAATCATATTATATTAATTACTACCATAAATGTAATTAGTTACTAACTTGTACGGTCCGCGTACTTGCCAGGGTGCTCATTTTCCTTTCTAAACCTTTTTCTTCTTTAATTAATTAATTAATATATTTACAAAATTCCATAAGTCTTTGCCTTTTTGTCTATTTCCCACTACTTTTCCCCTTTCAATTAATTTCGACCGTGTTTAATTAAAATACTGATGGGTAGTAATAATACTGACTAATGGTCAGCCAGGGTATTGACCTAGTTAAATTAAGGAGTAATAAAAATTATACTACTTATCATGTGACATATGGAGTTATAAATTAACATGGTTGAATTATTTTAAAATGTAAATAAAATTTAAACAATGTTAAAGTGTGAAACTCAAAGATTAACTCACACAAGATCCATTTAAATCTTTTGATTTCAGAGTTTAAAATTTATGTTAATATTACTTTGAAAATTTAAGTATATATTTAACATATTAGTAATGGTTATGCCACGTCTCATGTAAAATACTTACTATCCATCTATCAAAATTATTCTCATTTTTTTTTTTATAGAAACGTTCACTTTATTTATTTTTTAACAACAATTCATTTCAAATATTGTTTGCACTTATTCATGGTTAGACGGATCAAATTCATGTTAAAATTAATCTGCGGATGAGATGAATATACTCATTAATTCTAAAACCTAGATAACGAGTCCCTATAAATCAGAATTATACTTTTAATATTACTTAGAAATATTAATATTACTATGATTTGATACTCATTATAAGCAGAATTATGAGAGTGCATATGAACACACTGTCATACACAACTGTCTCATTTAATTTTGGATCTCTCTCTGCAAATAGGATGGGCGTACGACGCACCGTACAGATCTCATGCCCACTAAGGTGCTTCCACGTGTATTCGCCACATTCAGCCATGTTTTATTAGGGCGTACAGAACAGTGAACACGCACGTTGCACTTTGCCAGTACGAACATGTATCTAGGAGTACTCAGTTTTTTTTTTTTTTACAGTTTCCCTCGAGTATTTGAAATTTGTGCTCGATCAACTCGAGCTCTTATTGAAGTGTGATTGGAAAATATTTCATTATTATATACTCCATTCGTCCCATACTTGAAAACCCAACTCAATTGTGCACGGATTTTAATGAATGAATTATTTATTAGTATTGTGTAAGATAAAGTGGGGGTAGTAAAGATTTTTCAATTTTATAAATAGTACTCCCTCCGTCCAATTTTATTATGCCCACTTCTCCGGGCACGGGTTTTAAGAAATATTGATCAGTTTATCCCTCTTTGAATATTTTTTAATCGCATTTTATGATTGCATAATCCACAAGTAAAATGCAGTACCACCATTTTCGATTCAGTTAAACATTTGCTTTTGACATAAATTTTAACGTGAGAGTTGTTTATTGATATTAGTGAAAAATATAATTATTTTTTGATGAGGGTATGAAATGGAATGTAAGATGTTTGAATAGATCATAGTTAAAAGGAAATTAATTGTTTTAAAAAATGTTGAATTAAGATTTGGCCATAATTAGGGTTCAGGGGTAACCGACAGGTGTAGAGCTGGAGAGCACGAGGGAGCATTAAATTAGAGAAATCGCTGCTGCAGTAGTTACGCTTTTGTTTTAAATGTTAGGTGACAAAACGCGCTTTCTATTTTCCACAAGATAATATTGCCACCGACGACATGACTAGGGTACAACCGCATCCAGCACCACAGCAAAAATCTTTGTTGCCGTTGACCTTAGTAGATCTCCTCCCACTTTACACTGCACTAAGGTGTACTCTCAAACTTCACATCATTTTGACCAACACAACTAAAACGAAATTCTTCTCACTCCGTTCAAATACCATTTGATCGACACGATTTTTAAGAAAAATGAATTTAATAGTTGGCGAGGTAGAATAAATGAGGGGTATTTTAGGTGATTTGATGAGGTGTAAGTAAAAATGAAGTGACAATTTTGAAAATAAAATGACGTTGTGAGAGTATTAATTTATTGGAGTACGTATTTCTATATTGAGAGTGTGCAAGTTATTTTAGGACGTCAAAATAAGAAAACTGTGCAAGTAATTACGGAAACGGAATGAGTAGTTTGATTATTAAATCACTTATTAAATTGATATTGTTATCAAATAATACTCTATCCGTCCACCAAAAGTATGTTCAGTTTCCTTATTTGCTTGTTAGTTAAAAGTATGCTCATTTCCTTTTAGAAAAACAATCACTTTATTTTTACCTCACAACACCTCTATTTTATCTACTCTTTACGTTCACTAAAATTAAGTTCACTTTTCTTATTTGTCTGTTCAATAAAAGTATGTTCATTTTTTTATGCAAACAATCACTTTATTTTTATCTCACAATAATACTTACAACACCTTTACTTTATTTATTTTTTAAAAAAAAATCTATGTCTAAATCTATAAAAATATTTTTGATGGACGAAATAAGTATGTTCATACTTTCGGTGGACAGAGGAAGTATTACTCAATTTGACTTAATCCTTTCTTTCATAGTTCAACCTAGCCCGTTTAAAAAAAAAATTGACAGCATGGCTGGAAAATTTTAAATTAATTCATTTAATAAGATGAAGAAAAATAAAAACATTATGTTTCTAATTACTTTGACCAAACCAAAAGAGGAGTGAAGTGCAAGTAGGTTTGAAAAGTAGTTCTTTATTTTGTGAAAATATATTCCATCAACGCTTTACGTGTTGTACATGCCGTCCAACACCAATTTTCTCCATCTTTGAATTCAATTCAATTGAATTTTATTTATATATATTAACTATTTATCCACTTGAAAATTTCATGAATTCTTTTCAACTAATTATAGTACTAAAGTAGACTAAGGTCAATTTATTTATCTTCTCCTTCTTAATTTGAGGAGAGTATTAGAAAAAAAATATTTAATAATACCGTAATGGTTAAGAATTTAAGTTTAACATTCGAATTTCAGATAAATTCACAAATCGTCTTCTGCCTAGTTTCAATTTTAGTATTTTTTCTTTTTACTTAATCGATTTTGATAATTTTAGTGTCAATTTTAGTCATTTTCACCTGAAATTAAATTCACTCTCGTTCGTACAACCTCTCATCTAGAAAGGAAACCATCAATCTATTTCTAGTTTCAATTAAACCACTTCGGAAACCGTAAGTTTTGTCTACTATCGTTGTAAATTACGAGTGATTTATATTTTTCTTCATGTTGCATGATGTTTCGGTACACTTTTCATGTCATTTTGTATGCTACAATACATTTCTGGCCATTTTTTTTCGATTTTTTTTCCTGATGAACAAGATCAAATGAACACAAAAAGACCTAAAATTTATAATGTATTTTGTTCAATTTTAATTTATTTTACCTTTTTAAAAGTATTTATAAGTCAAATATTCCTAAAAGTATATTGGTGAATATATTGTTTGTATATGAGAGAATGAGTCGGCGTGTATATAACACGACATACATTGGCCCACCAATTGACCTTTTTGCCCATGTCATAGGATATACCATAGTGAGAAATATAACTACTGCTCTATTACTTTAAAAATGACATAGACCAACTTTTTGCTTGGTCAAACATTAATAAAAGTTTTATTTCTCAACTACTTTAATAAAATTTCCACATAATTTGGATCAATCTTATTTAATTTGAAAGTTTCACAGATTTAATTCACAGATTTATAATTTTTAAATATATAGCCTTTATTCGTCCATTTAATTCACAGATTTAAGATTTTAATGTAAGGATTATTTTGCAAATATTGAGTCAAAATTATCCCCTTATTACAACCAACTCCTCAAAAACCACAAATTCCCATATACGTATACTTTCTAGTTTCTAGAAAGTTGTTTATTGATTTTTGTTCTTGAGAGCGTGTTATTGTAATTAGACCTATTTTTCTAGTTCTTAATTGAATAATTACTTATTAAATATTAATTATAGTTTAATTACACATTAGGTTCCATTTAAACAATCAGACCGAAAGTAGCCACAGTTCAACGTGGGAAAAAGCCATAAGTCGGTTTGCTATACAGTACTTTATATGGTTTTTTAATTAAAAAAATACGAAATATAAATTACTTCAAGAATAATAATTCTTCAATTTTAGGGGTTAATTGATCCTCGATCCGTCCAAAATATAATTGATCCCGAGACGTGTGATTACATTTGTTTAGGTGTGTAAAAGTCGAAAATCGTTAGACGATAGATTTGGACTGCCTAGTGCCTAGATCTCCTAAGCTTTGACTAGTCGACCGAGATTTATTTTCTTTTACCCTCTATGTCTCGTTAATACTCCTATGATTATCAAATTATTTGATTACAACGGTTTAATTTTTTGAATATATATAATTTTGTAAATCAATAATTCAACTGACAACAATCAACATGTATAAAGTATAAACTATGAATTAATGATTCAACGACCCCTCTTCTCTTCCTCCACAACTCGAATTCATCAATCTAGATGTGTAATCGTGTACTGAGTGTGTACTTTAGTATTTTAAATTTATTTACTTGTTTTAATCATGAAACGCCATTGTTTCATGGTGATTTTTTTAACCTTTGGCATAGCTAGGTGCCCGCTCAATACAAAAAATACCTAGAACAATCGATTACATTGAAATCAGGTCGATCGATGATCCCCTAATTAACCAAATTTCTACATCCATGATTTTGTTGAATGAGTCGCACAATTTATAGAGGAATTATAAATATACTGCGTATTTGTTTTATAGGATATAAATTTACTTATAATAACACATAAAATCTTTTATAAAACATGATACATACTTATACTTAAAAATGGTAGTTATGTGCCTTTTTTTTTTAATGAAAGCTTATGCAAACCTAATTCACATTAGATATAATTTTTTTTAAAAACAGCCCCTAAGAATATTACTAATTTCATAAAAGTTGTCGGTACGATAAATAACACAAATGGTGTAGGAAGTACGACAGGTTCATCTACTGCAATTATTTTGCCTAATTATGATTATGTTCATCTTTAAAATAAGTAGTCTGATTAAATTGTTTCCTATATTTAATTTTTTGGCTTAGTAGGTATATATGTTTCTTTTTACTTGCTATTGTTTTGTTTTTTTTTTTGTTTTAGTTATATCAACTTACATGTTTCATTTAAAGTTATTAACGATCGAGTGTTTTACAATAAAATGACATAAACATCCTTATATCGTATATAACTAGTCGAGTTGGATGAATCGAGTATTTCTTGAACACAATTCATATAAACCGATCGAGTTCAAGCTCTCGAATCGAATAATAGCTTTAGAACTATAGCTTTATATATTGAGTGGAGGAAATTTTGAAACTTTTTTTTAATATACAAATATTACTTTAGTTTCTCTCTAAAAAAGAGAAAAATACACCCTCAATTCCCAATATGTGGTTCCATTTAAATGTGCATGAGTTTTAAAGAAAATGTATATTTTATGTAAAAAATAGATACAGTGTAAAGTCAAAAAGGTATAATTGCATTTTGAAATATGTGGTGTTTTAAAATGACACTATAAATTAAGTGTTGTGTAAGGTGTATCTTAAAAAAGGTATGTGACTAAATTGGACGAAAAATATAAAATTAATGAAACACAATTTTGGGAACAAATGGAGTATTACTTTAGTTTATGCAGTGTTGTCTATTGGTTTGGATTGAAGTTCACTTTTTTGCAACATTCATCATCTCCTTCTACATTTTTTTTTTCGACCTCTTTTTCTATTTTTTTTTTAATCTCTATATCTCAATCACCCACTATCCATATAATACTGTACTGTATATTATAAATTCATGTATTAAAAAAAAAAATAGTTGTCATTAATATTTGGTTTGGCCCATCTAATAAGATTTTTTGCTCAAATTGTACCCTCTAGAAAATTATTCAATTGGGCTTAGGTCCATTCGAGTTTTCTAGTCAGTCTAATATTGCGGTTTAAATTAAATGGTTGGGGTATACACCCCTCCAGCTTTGTTAGATACACTCCCCGATACATATACTCCCCTTAAAGTTCATCTGAGATAGATGCACTCCCTCCAAATTGTCTATTATACCCATTTATCTAAAAAATTGGTATGATAAATGCACACCCCCATAAAACCCTAATTTCCTTATTTCTTCCCCAACCCTCCTTCCCCCTCATTTCTCCAAGCCACCGCATCCAGCGTCGCCCGCCTCCTTTTCTTTTTATTTTTTCTTTCCCATTTCTACAACCAGCGGCGACGACGCCGTCGCCGCCTCCTTCCTTTCTCCCTCCGTCGCCGCATCGCCGCCCTGAAACAAGTAGGTTTTTTTTATTTTCTTTTTTTTTTCATTTCTGCAAGCGCCGCCGCCGCCGCCTCCTCCCCCACTGCCCTCTTCTCTCCCCGACGGCCTTCCCCACTGTAAGCCTCCGATAATTTTTTTCCTTTTCTTTCTCTCCCCCAAATGTTAAATATACCACATTAAAATTTAAAATTCAATTTTTATTACTACACCCACTCCAATTATTTTCTATTTACCTTTCAACCCTTCTAACAAATAAAAATTAACTAAATTTTTGAAAACATATAAAATTTAATTAATAAAAAAAATTAACAATACAATAAATTTACGTGTAAACGTTAAATTTTTTTTAAAAAATCAGCTAAATTTTAAAAATCATTTAAAAATCAATTAAAAAAAATTAAATCTAAATAAAATCTGAAAAATAAATCAAATAAAAAAAAATTAAGGATTAACGATTTAAAAAAAAAAAAACTTAAAAAAAATAATAAAGTAAAATCAACTCAATATTAAAAAAAAATTCGAAGCAACTCAATATTAAATTAAAAAATAAAATAAAATCTTTAAAAATAAAATAAAACTAAATAAAATATAAAAAATTCAACTAAATTTTAAAAAATAACTAAATCAATTATATTTTTAATATTTATAATTAATTTAATTAATTCTTAAGATTTAGGTGATTTTTAATTTTTTTAGATTTTATTTATCATTACTCGAATTCTTAATTTTAATTAATTATTTTTTACGATTTATTAAAAAAATTACGAATTTATTTATTTTTAATTGATTTCTGAATTTTTTATTTGAATAATTTATTTTTTTATTTTTAAAAAATATATATTTTTTTTCAGGGAACCGAGTAGTTGCCCGAAATATATCACCGGAGTGCCAAGGGAATTTTAGCAATTTACAAGAAGCAAGAAGAACAAGGCAAATGCCGGAAATGTGTTTGATCTCTCTCCATTCTCGTGTTTCTCGTTTTGTTTTTCGTCTTATTTTGAGATTGATGGGTTGCAGCTATTTATAGCCAACCCAAATGTTGCCGCAATAAATATTGCAATAAAAATTGGACCAAAACTGCAAATTGGACCAAAACTGCCTTGACTATTTTTATGAATTCTTTCAAACACATGCGTAACCTCCATGCTTGTAACCTCCAGCCATAATTCAAGTTTTTAAATTCAAATTGAAACTGTCCGAAATTTATTTCGGCGGTTTCGATTTAATTTATTTCAGCCGGTTACAAATGGAAAAACCGAGGCAAAAGTAGTTTTTCGTCCGCTACCAAATTGGTGCGACATTCGTGTAAAATTACAAGCTACTAATCCTCATTTGATATTTTCCAATATAGGACAAAAACAACTTTGTTTTTCCTACTCAAATTTTTGGTTACCACAATTATTTGAAAATTCATTTCGCATTCATTCCAACTCAAAAAATGGGTGAATGAGATATTGAGTCGAAGCTCACTTCTAGGCACATTTTCCAACAACCCCCACATGAATGGAAATTAATACAAACACCAAAAGAATTTTGGCGATATAAATCGACGTTAGAAACTTGCATAGGATAGGTAGGTGTCACCCTTTGAACCTTCCCTTGTGAAAGCACACTTACTTTACTAGTTAGGCAGTAGACGCGATGTCTTTGAACTGTCAACTGTTTTGTGTAAATGATAATGCACTCCACTCAAATTCTTTCTAACAACACTCAGTTCTCATGGTTATGTTCGTTTTGGCCATGAACATCCGCCTGGTTCTGCAAGAGTGTTTAGGAATATGCCTTACAATATTCCCTTCGAAGCGGCCCCACTTCTCTCTTACATAGGTGATCCTTGCAAGAATTTCTCTCAAATTCTTCTTGAATCATTAATAGCCATTTTGCTAATCCTCATACTATATCACTATAGCATCTTTAGGCAATGGACTTTTAGGGTTTCAATTATCCCCCACGTGACAGTGATTTACGAGTTAGACAATTAGGTTGTCCTTTTGAACCTAGTTCTTGGGATTTCCAGTCATTTAGGTAAGGTTTTCCTTCATCCCAACTCATCTTTTCTAAGACTTTTAGTCCCATTTCTTTCGATGATTTCATAACTAACTCTCGATTTAACCCTTTGGTTAATTATTTGCAATATTATCCTTAGACCTCACGTAGTCTATTGAGATAACTCCAGTTGAGAGTAGTTGTTTAATGGTATTACGTCTACGACAAATATGTCTAGACTTTACCATTGTACAAATTGTTGTGTGTCCTCCAAATTAAATTTGAGGGTTATACACAAGAAACAATAAGTGCTAGCTACTGTTATGTGCATTGCCAATGAATACATCATTAACAGTTTAGGACCTATTTTCATTTTCTTAAGTGCTGGAATGTACACCTTTGCTAGACACCCCCACACTTTCAAGTGTTTGTAGGATAGTGCTTGACCATGTCATAATTCATATGGACTTTTGACTATTTTCTTATGTGGCACCTTATTTAAAAGGTAATTTGCAGTCACCACTGCTTCTCCACACATATTCTGAGGTAACCCCGAATTTAGCAACATTGTATTCCTTTTTTTTTTTTTCAATGTTCGGTTTTTGAAAAGCATGAACTTATCAAAAGCTTCATCTTTCTTCTTTAGAAGATACACAAAATACAATTTTGTGATATCATCTACAAACGTGGTAACATATTTATTTCCACCATGAGTATGCACGATTTTTTAAATCACACACATTTGAATGAATTTAATCAAGTGGTTCACTATTTCTTTCAATAGTTTGAAAAGATGACCCAAAGTCATTTTCGCTTCCACACAAATCTCACATTTGTGATTTGTATCAATATGGAGTTTTGGTGTGTTATTTAAATTCATCATTTTTTTTAATGAATTAAAATTGACATGTCCCAAACAACCATCTCTCAGAATTTTGATTCAAAAATCCTTTTCGAGTCAACCACTAAGAAGTTTGAGGAACCGTCCGACAATAAATTTCTTCATTTCGGCATCCTTTATTTTATACTTCTTGTTTAGAGTGCTCCACAATTCTCTTGCGGACGACACTCAAATACACACATCGTAGGATGCATCACCAAGATTTATTTATCGAATAATTTCAAAATTTCTTATAGCATCGATTGCAACTATTAATCTTCTTGATTTAATTCTTTTCACGGAAGAATACGTATCAAAATCAAGAAATCTTTCGGATTGAAGCACAAATATACATTTTTTTTAAACATCAAAATCATCATTTGATGCTAACGATCAAGTGATATGATCTAAGAGTCTCACATCTTTCATATAATTAAAAGAATTTAATTCACAAGGCACTCATGAACTCTATCATAGGCCCAAATTTATTCTTTTCAAATTGCTCAGCTCAAACCCTTGATGATTTGACAATTTCAGTCCACTAGACCAACTAAATGGTCTAATTATTTGATTCTAGGATCCATTTAAATCCGATAAATTAATCAATTCCAAATCACAAAACTGAAAATTATACACTAGGCTAGGCCTTCCAAGCGATAACCATATTTTATAAAATTTTGGCATGTTATGAATTAACATAAAATTAAGTAAAAGAATGACATTCTCACCTTTGATTTAAAATCCACTTATCAACATAAACATCCTCTTTTGAATAAAAGATAGTTTTACATCATTAAACATTCTTTGCCAAAATAATTATAATTAACACAAAAGAGGAACAAACATAATACCGAACCTCTCCAAATCGTCATCTCTTCGTATTAGCCATCTCGAAGAGAATATTGTTTTAAGATTGTTAGAAAAGTTGCACCGTAGATGGCTAAAAACACTTTATAGAAAACGAAGAATCGAGGCTTGTGTAAACACAATTTCCTTAAAACAATATTCGTCCTTCACTCTCGATGCTAGTGATTATTAGGACGTTTGTTTCCCAGGATACAACGATTAAATAGCAACAATACTAGCACAAGTATTTTGCTTACGGCGAACCGAGTAGTTGCCCGAAATATATCACCGGAGTGCCAAGGGAATTTTAGCAATTTACAAGAAGCAAGAAGAACAAGGCAAATGCCGGAAATGTGTTTGATCTCTCTCCATTCTCGTGTTTCTCGTTTTGTTTTTCGCCTTATTTTGGGATTGATGGGTTGCAGCTATTTATAGCCAACCCAAATGTTGCCGCAATAAATATTGCAATAAAAATTGGACCAAAACTGCCTTGACTACTTTTATGAATTCTTTCAAACACATGCGTAACCTCCATGCTTGTAACCTCCAGCCATAATTCAAGTTTTAAAATTCAAATTGAAACTGCCCGAAATTTATTTCGGCGGTTTCGATTTAATTTATTTCAGCCGGTTACAAATGGAAAAACCGAGGCAAAAGTAGTTTTTCGTCCGCTACCAAATTGGTGCGACATTCGTGTAAAATTACAAGCTACTAATCCTCATTTGATATTTTCTAATATAGGACAAAAAAAACTTTGTTTTTCCTACTCAAATTTTTGGTTACCACAATTATTTGAAAATTCATTTCGCATTCATTCCAACTCAAAAAATGGGTGAATGAGATATTGATTCGAAGCTCACTTCTAGGCACATTTTCCAACATTAACGATCGAGTGTTTTACAATAAAATGACAGAAACATCCTTATATCGTATATAACTAGCCAAGTTGGATGAATAGAGTATTTCTTTGCAGCAGATTCTCAACTGAGGAGGTATAGAGAGCAGTATGGAGTTGTGGGCCTAACAAAAGCCCGGGGCTAAATGGTTTTAATTTCAGATTTGTGAAAGACTTCTGGGACGTTTTGGAAGTGGATGTTGTTCGGGCAGTTTCGAAGTTCCACGAGAATGCTAAGCTGGCCAAAGGTGTTAACGCAACATTCATCACGCTCATCCCTAAAGTCAAAAATCCCACATCGCTGAAGAAGTACATGCCAATATCACTCGTGGGAAGCCTTTACAAGATTTTGTCTAAAATATTTGCTACAAGAATGGCAAAAATTCTGGAGCAGGTTATTTCTCCCACTCAAATGGCCTTCATTGGAAATAGGAACATTTTGGACGGCGTGGTCATTGCTAATGAGATAGTTGACGAAGCTAAGCTCAGGAAGAAGAAACTATTTCTCTTCAAACTGGACTTCGAGAAAGCGTACGATTCGTTTGATCACGGGTTTCTACTCGATATGTTATCTAATTTGGGCTTCCACCCAAAATGGCAAGATTGGATGAAGGAATGCTTGAGTTCTGCTTCTCTCTCTGTCCTGGTTAACGGCAGCCCGACGAAGGAGTTCCAAATGGAGAAGGGCATTCGTAGGCGACCCTATTTTACCATTTCTCTTCACGGTGGCAGGGGAGTGCCTCAATCGAATGCTTAAGAAGGCAGTGGACAAGGGCCTGTTCGAACTGACACTTGTTGGAGATCATTAGGTCAAAATTTCTCACCTCCAGTTCGCGTATGACACTCTATTTGTAGGTGAGGCGAAGTCTAGCAATATCATCGTGCTGAAGAGCATCTTACGAATCTTCGAAATCTGGTCGGGCCTTGATTCGGGTGGAATCTACACGATTTAGATGCATATTTGAAGCTCATTTGATGTTGATTTCATTGAATTATACAGTGAATATGATTGTTTAAGCCGAAATGAGAGAAAGGTTGTGTTTTGTCGATTGTGTAGGAAATACGATGGAATTTGGAGCAAAACACATACCACAAGTGATCGGACCGGAAAGAGGAGTGCACGGTTGGATTCGTCTCAAAAAACGGAGTGGATTAGCCAAAGGAATCGAGTCAATCCGACATCCGAGGCGAAAGTTATGCATGGAACGAGAAGGGGAAGAGGCAACTCGACCGAGTAAGGTTACTCGGCCGAATCTGCAACTTTGCACTCTACTGCGCACTCGGCCGAGTGAGCCAACTCGGCCGAGTAAGGTTGAATGCGTAGCTCCTGGAATCGGACACCACTCGACCGAGTAAGGTTACTCGGCCGAATCTGCAATTTTGCACTCTACTGCGCACTCGGCCGAGTGAGCCAACTCGACCGAGTAAGGTTGAATACCGTAGCTACTGAAATTGAAGACCACTCGGCCGAGTGACCCTCACTCGGCCGAGTCTCGGCTGGAAAGAGTTGCTACATGCTTCTTAAGTGTTCCACTCGGCCGAGTGACCCCAACTCGGCCGAGTCACCCCATTTTCGGTGCCAAATTTGTATTTTCTCCATTTTTGAGGGATCAACTTGAAATTATGCCATTCAAACCCTTCCCAAACACTATATAAACTCCCTTTCTTAAAATCAAAAGGGAACTCTTTTGAGAAGCATTTTTCCACACACACATTCACATAGTTGTAGGTGTTCTTCATTTTTAGTTTAATTTCTTCAATAGATTAGATAGAATAGTGGTTTTTACTTCAAATCAAGCTACGATTATCATCGGGCATCGTCTATTACCTCGTTTTGTAGCTAAATTCGTATGATCAAAGTGATATTACTCTATTTTGCAATTCAATTTGGTATTTTCTTAATTTCTTCAATCTCTTGTTATTTTATTATGAGTTTGATGTTATTTGTTGTTGTAGCCATGGGATTCTCTTCTTGAACCATGGGCTAATCCTCAATTGCCTTGGGTGTGGATGTTTTGATGAGAATTTAGTGTAATTGTGGATTGATTGCATGATTAGCTTATAATTTTGGTTTTTATGTTTCTAGAGTTGTATTTTGATTGATTCATTTGGTTGATTGACCCTATTAGCAAGCATGTTCGATTATGTTTATTGCAACGAGAGTTGGGTAGCATGATTGGGAGTGTGAGTGTGAGCTTTGATCAATTGAATAGAAGTTAATTAGTAATTAGCTCACCCGAGAGGGGTGTTAATGGCTAGACCGACAACCTTAGACACTAAACGAGTAGAGGTCGTCTAGGAGTTTGGTGAGAGGGCGTTTCATAAGCATTAGTAACCGTGTTGAAAGTGCTTATGAAACACTATCTTAGGGGCTTATGGTATTTGGTTAGATCCTATAATTGCTAATCAATGCACGATGTTTACCTATGCCTTTTGAGGGGGTTTGCACACTTATGTGATAGCCTTTAGCTTAACCAAAATTTGTAGTAAAATCATGTAATTGGTTCACTAGTTCACTTAATTGCTCACAAAACGGAAACACCCGAGGCAATACCCTTCCCTTGCACTTTCCAAAAGAAAGTTAGATAGATTGTCATTTCTTGTCACTAGTTCTTATTACTTTAGTTAATATAGTTTACTATTTTTGTGCTTATTCCCGAAAATCCAAACAACATCATTTAGTTACTACAATAGCATGCCTACTTGTAACTTTAGGGATTCACTAGCACTCAATTAAGTCCTTGGAACGAAATTTTACTTGGTATACTTATCGTACTTCTAACGAACCCATACGCTTGTGGGGATCGTATAGTTGTAAAAAATGTGCAAAAATACATCCAAGTCAGGCCTCAAGATCAATTTTTTCAAGAGTACGTTGACTGGGATTAATGTGTCAGCCTCGGAGTTAGATGGATGGGCCAAAACTCTTAATTGTAATACGGCTGGCTTCCCACTGAAATATTTGGGACAACAAATTGGCTTAAGCAGTAGGAACCCTGCAAGCTGGGAAGCGGTGACAAATTCAGTGGATAAGCGTCTTAGACGCTGGAACGGAGCGACTCTCTCGTTTGGGGGCAGATTGATACTTTTAAAATCGGTCCTTGCAAACCTTCCAACCTATACCCTAGCCCTAAACCGAGCCCCATTAACTATCACCAAGTCTATTCATTCTAGCCTAAGAAGATTTCTTTGGAGTAATGGTCAACCGGAGGTAAGAAGGATCCCGTGGGTAAGGTGGGATATTCTGTGCAGGGACAAAAAGAGGGGTGGGATTGGGGTGAAAAATTTGAATCTATTTAATATTGCGCTTCTAGGTAAATGGGGTGGAGCTGTTTACTGATTTTGACAATTTATGTAGGGATGTTTTGTTGTCTAAATATGGGTCATTCAAAGATTGTATCGAGTTCTTCATTAGCAAGAGGAAAAGTCATAGGTCTTGGTCTGTTTGGTGGCACAATAATGTTAAACTTGTTGGGGCAAGTGAGTGGTTTAAATCTAACTGCTCTCTGTTGGTTTGTAATGGCAAAAACACTAGGTTTTGGGTAGATAATTGGGTAGGGGGTCAGAGTCTGAAATCTTTATTTCCTAGACTGTTCTGTCTTGAAAATGAGAAGCAATGCTCGGTCGCAGATAGAATTAAGTGGGAAAATAATGTGATGATATTGTGTGGGAACTGGAGAAGGAAGTTATTTGATAGGGAGTCTAATATTGTTGATGAGATGTGCATAATTATTAGCAGGTACACAAAGGAATCAGCGGAGGAGGACACCGGGAGCTGGAAACTTGAAAAAGATGGACGTTACTCAGTCAATTATGCTTACAAACAGCTGTTGGAAGCCTGTACGGAGGCGGACGGAAATCTGGATGCAATTAACACCATTTGGACGAGAGGGCCCCCCCTTAAAGCCACCTCGTTTTCTTGGACGGCGGTCCAAGACAAGATCCCTACTATTGCGAATCTCAGGAGAAGGAAGGCATATAACGAGCATTTCTCTCAACAATGCAGGTTTTGTGGATTGGAAGCAGAAGATGTGGACCATTTGTTGTTCTCTTGCAAACACTCATCAAGAATCTGGGGTAATGTTTACAGTTGGTTCGGGCAAGTTTATGTTGGGGGTGATACTAAAATCCAACACTTTAGAAGGCACAGTGAGCTGCTCGACAAGGAAAAGAAACAAACTTGGTCCTTGACTTGAAAGAATTTTAGACAATGTATTTTGACTAACTACTTCCCCTCAAGCATAAGGGATCGCAGTAGTATACACGTAAGTATTTCGACCAAGTAGTATCGAACCACGGGAGGTGGGTTAGTGCAATGGATCCCTAGAGTTGTGTGTTGTCATACCTAATGTAGCTGCGGTTTTGGGAGTTGGATGCAAAACTAAAACTAAACAATAATCTAAAGACAATAAATTAAACTAAACACAATCCCAATAAGTAAATTAACTACTAACCAAGAAAACAAGACAATGACAATTAAAAGAAAATAACAACTACGAATGAAATTCGAAGAAGTGCGAGTGTGGGAATGCTTCAGATGTTCTGTACCTAGTGAAATCGAGTGGAATTGTTTATACCGTTTTTATGCTTCAATTTGGACTTGCTAAGAGCATCAAGATGCTAGGATGAAAAGCGTTTCCCTTCGGGTACTATAGACTTACGTCTAAGGTGTTCCCAAACCCGGTAATAAGACATTTTTCTAATCCTCATCAACTACCCAAATAACCATTCAAGTAATTAATGTCTCTTAATGAGGATTCTAATACAATTAACTCTCTCTCGACGAATTAAAAGTATAATAAACGCATTTGTATATCAACAACTCACACCATAAATTTAAACATGTTCATGTAACTCTCGTCTACGCTAAACATGCCTCAAAATACGGATTAATAGAAGCTAATACACAAAACACCAATAAAACCCAAGAAGAGAAGCAATAATCCAAATATCAACAATAATCAAAGCATAAACAATTTCAATACTAAATATTCACATGGTTTCAAACACCCAAAGCATAAAAAATGGTTTCAAACACCCAAAGCATAAAAAGTTTAGCCCATGGTGTTTGAGAAAACACACATAACTAACACATTAAGAGAAATTGAAATAGACATGAAATTTATCAAACAAAACTTAAATAAAAGAAAAATATCACCTTTAAGTCTTCTAATCCTTCAATTCTTCAATCAAATAAAATAAAATATTAAATCTATCTAAGAAATAAAATAACAAGCTAAACTAATTCATTGAGTGGAGTGTGGAGGGGTAGGGTTTCCCCCGATGAGTTGCTCCGTTTTCTCCGTCTTCCCTATTGCTCCTCCTCTTTTCAATTCACTTCCTTTGGTATATATAGTCGCATGTGTGGTGTGGCCTCCAAGTAATATATACTGTATACGGTAACCTTTCTAAATTAAATGTTTTAATTTCAGCAGCTTCCTTCCTTTTTTACAGCTGCCATAATTAGGTCAATTCCATTAAGCTACATGAGTTGCTTGCTTTTTAATTCATTCCTTACAACAATTATCAAATGGGCCCACTTGATCCATTGCAATTCTCGTACTACTTAATTAAATGGGACATCAATTAAATTGTTGACCCAAATAATCTTCAATTTCCATTTTTTGCTCGACTCAATTCTCATTTCATTTCTTCGATTGACGTCACAAAATAGTCGAGACGTGTTTCACTCCAAATGTGCTCTTTTCCCTATAAAAATAGCAAACAACACTCTTTCTCCAAATCAAGTGCAATTAGTCAATTTAATGTAAATAATGCAAGAAATCCTATCAAATTATGTGAATTAAACACATGAATTTCGAGCAATTTTAATACTAATCAGTCCTCTATATGGCATGGAATCGTTTGGATCTTATGGAGAAGCAGGAACGAGGTCGTTTTCAGAGGGACCGTCCTCGACGAAAACAGAACGCTACATAGAATCAAATTAGAGACCTACTGGTGGCTCAAGGCGAACTCTCGGATACATTTTTGGAATAATTTTGAGGATTGGGATCGTGAACCGTTGTTGTGTCTTTGCTAAATTCTTTACTCCGTTTTCGCTTTTGATTCCTATCTGTTGCTACAGGAAACTTTGTAATTTCTGGATATTCTGATACCCATATTTTAATAAAATTTGCCGCTTCCAAAAAAATCATCTCCTTCTACATTTTTTTTTTCGACCTCTTTTTCTATATTTTTTTAATCTCTATATCTCAATCACCCACTACCCATATAATACTGTACTGTATATTAAAAATAAATTGAAACGGAAGAAGTGTTAATTTAGAAATAATTTTGTGTTACTTTATTTTAAAACACAATTCGCTATGATTATAAATTCATGTATTAAAAAAATAGTTGTCATTAATATTTGGTTTGGCCCATCTAATAAGATTTTTTGCTCAAATTGTACCCTCTAGAAAATGATTCAATTGGGCTTAGGTCCATTCGAGTTTTCTAGTCAGTCTAATATTGCGGTTTAAATTAAACTACTATTTCACCCGTGCGATGCACGGTCGAGTTAGAAATTTATTAATGTATAATTAATATTATGCTACAATTCAATATGAGTAAATTTGAGATTCACACACACAAAAACAATCTTAATTAGGTAATATTTGTCTTATGGAGTATAATCTAGATGAAAAGTGCATGTAAACAAAACTAAATAAAAGTAACACGAATAAAAATTACAGATTTTGAAATACTTCTTTGTATACAACATTTTTTATTGACCTATTATTCTCACCATCTTGGTCACAAATTAAAATTTTAAGGCCTTTTCGATTGGTCACTCATGAAATCTATTTAAATATACACCCAAACCTAAAATGATTATATATTAAAATGGGATAGAAGATAATTTAATCTCATAGCTTTTTTTTTTTTTTTTGAAATGATCCAAAAAAAGTTAAACGTGTCAATTTAGTCCCATTTTTGCAATTAAATTTTTTTGATCCCAAAAAAGTTAAATCCATTTGCAAAAAATGAGAGTAAATTGGTACATTTAATTTTTTTGGAATTAAAATAGAATAAATTATAAAAAAAAATGGATTAAATTGATACATTTAAATTTTCAGGAAAAAAACAAAATTAATGGCAAGAAAATGAGACTAAATTAGTAAGTTTAACTTTTTTGAAACTATTTTAAAAAATGTTGAAAGTTATAGGATTATATTGACTTATATCCTTATTAAAATTAAGTTTTTTTAATTTTATCATATACATAAATTAATTTTTTTAATTTAAAGATAGAGTAATATTTTTTTACGTGACGTGTCTTGTTAAAAGAATCAAAGGCCCATCTTCAATTAGATTTTATTTTTTTTAAAGGCCACGGTTATACACACACACGGTGTTATTGAGGACACCCACTCGCTAAGTACACACATTGTGGATGAATACACTCCCCGTTAAAAAACCTAATTTAACCTCCCTTCATCAAACCATAATACTCCCTCCATCCATGAAAAGTAGGGACATGGGGATGGGGCACATGTTTTAAGAAAAATGTAGATAAAGTAGATAAAGTAAGGGTATTGTAGGGTATTGTGGGGTCCATTTTGAATAAAGTGATTGTTTGTGAATAAAGTTGATGGCAATTTGAGTAATTAAGTGATGGTTGAAGGGTGATAGTTTTAAAAAAGGGTATGTGACTACATTTTGTGGACAAAGAATATAGGGCAAATGGGACTACTTTTCGTGGACGGAGGGAGTATTAACTTTCTGCCTCCTTCACTCTCTGAATTCTCACAGTCACAGGCACACCCACCCACGCACTCATCTTCTTCGATCGGCCGGCAGCAGGCCCTCCCAGTCGCGCCACCCCCAACGTCGTCGTCCCGCGTCCTCCGCTCTCCCTCCCTCACCGCGCACGCCGCCATCGCCCCTCCCTGTCCCGTCCCCTCGCTGACTCATGTTCGTCGCGGCTGTTGAAGAAGAAGGCGGCAGCCGTTGCCCCTCCTCCCTAGGTACCGCCTTCGCCCCTCCCCCCTCCTCCCTAGGTTAGTTGTCGCCGCCGTCCCTTTCTTTCTTATCTAAAATATGAGCGATCTAAAATTAGGGTTTAAATTTTTTTTCACATTTTTTTCGAATTTCTCTACCTTTCAATTTATTTTTTTTCGAATTTTTGTTTTAATTCGAAAATTGTTGCCAAATGGTTGTATTTTTTGGATTTTGTTTCGAGATTTAGGACCTATTTCAATTTTTTGGTCGAAAAAATAGTGAATGATGATTTCGTGTGGTGGTGGTGGTTAGTGGTTACGATGGCCGGAAACTATTCTCTCTGGAATGTGGGTGGGTGTACTAATTTGTGCGTTTTAAAACAGAGAAATTTCAAAGGGGAGGAGGCCCATATAATTTTAATATAGTTAAGCGGCCATTTTATTTTAATTCTAACCTAGAAAACCCTAATATAAATAATGAAAAGGGTCTGCAAATTAAATTCACAGATGCTAATCCCAATCTGACTTCTCCTCGAAATATTTGTCACTCAGAGTCTCAAACTCACAAAATTGTCTTTCATGAGGGCATTGCTAAAAATCGCCGCCTCTCTCACTCTCTCATCCGCCGAGCGCCATTACACTCTCTCCCACCACCTACCACCTACCACCTACCACCTACCACCTACCACCGACTCTCTCGATGTAAAATGGCTTAGCCCCACGCAGTCAGGCGGTCGCGATCCCCCACGCACAGACGGGCACATGCAATTGATCCCTGCGCACAGGCGGCCGATCCCCACGCACATGCAACCGATCCACACAGACTGGCGGTCGATTTCCTACGGTATATATATTTTTTCTAGTATTAAATGATTGTTAGCATCTACCAATTCCTAATATAAATTGATGTGTTTGGTTGCTTTTGAGATAAAAGAGAAAAAAAATGAGAGTATTTCGTTGAGTTATAGTAGACTTTTAATCTAATTTGGTACTCGACACTATTCTGCTTGAATCGTCTCTTTTACACCCCTAATTCTACTCAAACATTTTGTAGATACACATTTTTTATGGAGTTAATCTTATAATGCTGTGAAGAAGAAGTAGAAGTCCGTCAATGCATCCGATCCTCGTGTTCAGGCGACTGATCCACACGGACTGGCAGACCCGGACTTGCGGCCTAGGACTGGACCGATTTTCCACGGTATTATTTTTTTGTTGTTTTTACTGTATTAAATGATTGTTGTAGCATCTACCATTTCCTAATATAAATTGATGTGTTTGGTCTCTTTTGAGATAAAAGAGAAAAAATTGAGGGTATTTTGTTGAGTTAGATTCAACCTCAAAAAATTTGAGCTCTATAGACTTTTAATCTGACATGGTACTCGACACTATTTTGCTCGAACCTACTCATTTACACCCCTAATTCTACTCAAACATTTTGTAGGGTTAGTGCTGCCACAGTGCGGGATCTCAAGATGTACAACATAGATGGGGAGCAAAATAGAGCATATTTACTTTCTTCTCTCAGCCACTTGAATGGATTAAGGTAAGAGTAAAATTCTATACAATAACTTAATCCTATAAAACATTATTCTACTTAAGCTAGTAGCCTATAATCTAAAATCTAGGAAAGGTATGCTTATATCTGAAATTGTAGTTTTTTTTTTTTTTGAATTACAGTCATATTTTCTTTAATTCATGATTTAGTCTCATTTTTTTTTCATTTAAGAATATAATAGTAAGTTATATTTTGATATTTCAAATGATGGATGACTTGAAGTATGTCATGCTAAGAAATAACAAAATAAAAAAAGTTATGTGCTCATTAAACTTGAAAAATGACAATGATGGAAGAAGAATTACAAAACACATACCAGTTTGAGTTTCATCATTTCTTGTGCGTTTTCCTTTAAGTATTGTAGACCCCGTAAGCTTCCTCATTTGTTGGTTGATGATGTATACATATATCAATTTGTCAACTAAAGTGAAAAAAGGTGCATTAGGAAAGTGAGCAATATTATACTTGTATAATATTTCATCAAGTTATTTAAGATTCATATAAAATAATGAAATGCTACTGCAAAAACTCTTATGCAGATTGATTTGTTTGAAAAAAAATTAACCATGTACATACCTGGATGTGTTGAGCCACTGTTATTGTGTAATGTCTGACCTTGAGATTGATTAAAAATGTGACCTTCTGTTTGGATATTCTGAACTTTCTTAGATAGATGGAGATGATAATGGAATACAAAGTGGTATTGTTGTGATTGTGGTGAAAGTATTATGTGGTTGTGGTTAATGGTATTTATGGAGGGAAGTATTAGAATTTGATAGGTTATGATTGACAACACTGCTGGAATAATATTAAACAAATAAACTTGGTGAATTTGAAAGGTTATATTTATTTTTTGAATAGGGAGTACTCCAATATATTTTTCTTTATTAGTAAGATATATTTTTTGGTTTGAGCACATATTTATTTGTTTTTAAATAGGTTTGTGTGTGCTAAATCTGTCCATTATCAAAATGATTTTTTTCATTATGTCTTAACATTAATATAATTATTTTATTTGAAAAGGATGACATTAAGGATGCTGGCCAGAATAATGATGAATGTATGCTGTAAAGTTTTTCAGTTTAAAATATATTATTAAAGATACATATAAAAATTGGGTATAGCATGTATTGATATATGCTGTAAAGAATTAAAAATAATGATGTTTTTTTTATAGGCATAACTTTACATTTATGTTTCTTCTACTTAGAAAATTATTGATATTATTATTTGAAAGTGCATATATGATTAAATTATTATTTTTTGAACAGAATTTTATAAAATATATATTACAAAATTTATCTATATAACCATACCTTCTTTAATTTTCTCCAATGAGGAAAACAGGGCTTTCCTCTTGTAGTTGTCCCGGTGGAAACAGAGCTGTCCAAGTAAGCAAACCGGGCTTTCCTGTCACGTGGAGCAGAGAAAATTACGAACAAATTAAGAATTTGAAAAGAACGATTTTGAAGAGTAGAGGAGGAAAAAAACAGAAATGGAAATAGCTCCACATCATGATCCATCCACAAATTTATCACTGTAAAATAAATTTCTCTATCTACAGATTTTAATTTGATTTGTTAAACAAAATGAAAAAAACTCAACAGTCACCTCGTCATAAGCACCAGAAGTAATTTCAAGAAGCGGCTCGGTTCTCAAAAAAAAGAAAGAAGAAAATAAGTATGCAGCCAAAAGAAATTAATAATGGCTTGACAGAATAAAAAATACTTTTACAGAAATAAAAAAAGAATGGGCGGGAAAACAGAAAATGACGGCTATGCTGTTATTATATATATATAGATTTCAACATTTTCAAAATAAAATAAAACAAGTTTTTTTTTTTTTTTTTTAAATATAGAGTATCCGGTCCAAAAATAGACTAATTCAATTGTCCGAGATCCCGTTTAAAGTTAGAGTTTTGCGCTCTGTATAGACTGATCGCATAGAAATTGTTTGCACCATTCGAACATAACACTGAGAGGAGAATACTTTTAAGTTTCAAGCCTACATAATAAAATAGTAAATAAAACAAGTTAGTATCATTTTTTGTGTGTCATATTTACGATGTGTCATATTAATAAATAATAACGCTAAAGGTGGAATAGTAAAATCAAAGGGTACCACTACTAACACTCCAAAACATGGTATACATATTCCATCAATTTAAAAATAAAAATAGATAATTGTAAAATGACTAAGTAACCCTTATACAAATTAAAAATATATAATTTTTTTTAAAAAATTGAAAAAATCTAATTAAAATCTGAAAAGTATTTTAAAAGATTAATAAAATCTTAAAAAATAATTAATTTAAATAAATAAAATATTTTTTAAATTCAAATAAAAAATTCAAAAATCAATTAAAAATAAATAAATTCATAATTTTTTTAGTAAATCGTAAAAAATCAATTAAAATTAAAAATTATAATAATGATAAATAAAATCTAAAAAATTAAAAATCACCTAAGTCTTAAGAATTAATTAAATTAATTATAAATATTAAAAATATAATTGATTTAATTATTTTTTAAAATTTAGTTGAAATTTTTAAATTTTATTTAGCTTTATTTTATTTTTAATTTAATATTAAAAAAATCGTTAATTGTTAATTTTTTTTATTTGATTTATTTTTCAGATTTTATTTAGATTTAATTTTTTTTTTCATTTTCTTGATTTTTTAATTGATTGTTTCATTTTTAAAATTTAGCTGATTTTTTAAAAATATTTTCAACGTTTATACACAATTTTATTGTATTATTGATTTTTTTCTGTTAATTAAATTTTAAATTTTATATATTTTTAAAGATTTAGTTAATTTTTATTAGTTATAAGGGTTGAAGGGTAAATAGAAAATAATTGAGGTGTGTATAGTAATAAAAATTGAATTTTAAATTTTAATGGAGTGTGTTTAACATTAAGTTTAATGAGAACCCCCGAATATATTCATGAATACAACGCGTGCACATTTGCAAGAGTGAGAGTGAGGGGCTCTGAAGATTGAAGAGTATTAACTTCCGATTGGAAGTGTGTGGATTCTTCCGGTTAAATGATGAATAATAGGAGCAGCATGATGATGCAGGCGGCAGCAGGTGGAGGAGGAGGCGGTAGAGGTGCCGGAAGCGGCGGAGGTCGGTCCTGGCCGTCGACAACGTCGGTCTCGGCTTCCGGCAAGAGAATACAGAGGGAGATGACGGAGCTAAGTACGGATCCTCCTCCCGAATGCTCCGCCGGACCCAAAGGCGATAATCTCTACCATTGGGTCGCCACTCTCTTCGGTTCTCCCGGTATTGTACCCTGCTTTAAACCTTTCTCTGCACTCACAATTTCAGTTTTGCACTCCTTAATTTGTGTTAGCTTCTTCAATTATGCATTGTTTTGGAATAATTGATTTGAATTGATTTTGTTGTTTGATTGTGTTGATTCAAAATTGTTGGCTGGAATTTGTTCAATTGAATTCTTCAATCTTTTGCATTCACAATTTTAGTTTTGCACTCTTTAATTTGTGAGATGTTGTTGAATTCATGATAGCTCCCATCATCATGCATTGTTTTGGAGAATAATTGATTTGAATTTATATTGTTGTTTGATTGTGTTGATTCAAAATTGTTGGCTGGAAGATTTTAACTGAATTCTTCAATTTCTTTTGCACTCACAGTTTTAGTTTTGCACTCCTTAATTTGTGAGATGTTGTAGAATTCACTATAGCTTCCGTCATCAATTTTGGAACAATTGATTTGAATTTAAATTGTTGTTTGATTGTGTTGATTCAAAATTATTGGCTGGAATTTGTTTAACTGAATTCTTCAATTTCTTTTGCAGGAACACCATATGTAGGAGGCATATTTTTCCTTGATATTACGTTTCCTTTTGATTATCCATTCAAGCCCCCGAAGGTAATGCTACTACAGAAGTTTTTCATGCTTTTAATGAAAATTTAAATTGCACTAAAAATGTGATTTGCTCATAATTAGTTTAGTTTTATTAAATTGGCTAGTGTTCCTACAAATGAGGAAACACAAATGCTGATGAGTAGTTCTGGTTCTAGGTTACTTGGTCATGTTTCGATTTAGTTATACTAATAGATTTACATATATTCTAAGTAATTATATGTTTGCCAGTTGTTGATGCATTTTATCTTAGATTTAAAAAATATTGATGTCTAAATATGATTCTATGCATGATTTAACTCTAGGCATGGTATCATGTGAACCTTGGTGTAATACCAATGGTATTAGTGGTGTATGAGTCTTATCAACTTAGATATATGAAAGAGAATTTATTTCTATTTTTTTGCATCTCACTTTGCAAAGGCATGTGCTATTTACTAACTATGATTCTTAGTCTCTTGTTGTTTCCTGGCCCTTTACTAATGCTTTATATTGCAAAACATTTTATGTGCACTTCTCGTGAAGTTTCCAGAACCATGGGTGCACTGGTACGAAAATTCGATATTTTTATCAAAAACATTTTTCATATACTTCTAAACATTGTGCCTATTTATATGGATACTTCTGCCCTAGAAGCTTGGAAATCATGCAATTGCTCTTACCACAATAGTTTCTTGTTTATCATACTTAGATTGCTCATTGGCTTCAGGTTTGCAGGTTGTTTTCAGAACCAGGATCTACCACAGCAACGTTGATTCTGCTGGAAATGTTAGTTTGGATATCCTGAAAGATGGCTGGAGTCCTGCTCTAACTATCTCGAAGGTTCTCATTGCACTCAGATCAATTTTCACCAACCCTGATGTCTGTAAGCACTGTTAAATTTTGTACACTTTCGTACTCTATTTCAACTGATGAATAAACATGCGTGGGCGTTTGTTAAGGTGATGCTTGATTTGGGATTTGAAATCCAAAAGCTACTTTGGGATTTTTGACATCTGGTTTTAATAAACCACAACCACAACTACAGCACTTATAAACTTACTACCACACTTTCCAATACAATCAATTATCTATCTTGCACTTTAATATATTTAAATCATCATCTACATCATCCAGTCATTACAATCACACTGAACAACAAATATAATAAGAGATCATTCACTCTGACCCATTGATGTGACACTCTCACCCTACTTAAAATCCTAAAACAAACACATACTGTTACTATTTACCAAGTTTTTAAAATCCACTATAAATTCAAATCAAACATTACCTAATTGTCTTGCATTGTATGAGATATATATTCCGTGTTTTTTAAGACCATAGTTGTTGGGACTTGGGAGATACTATCTCCTATATAGGTTGTATGTGTTTCTGTGTTGCTACTCAATTATGTTCTTAGGGTGATGAACTTCTGCTAGGAGACGTGTTGTTATAACTTAATTATCTCCACTTTACACTTCATCTCATTCTTGATTGATTTGAGATTTTATTATTGGTTTTACATGCAGCTGGTGTGTATAGCCACCAGACTGTCATTTATTTTCTAAATTGCACAATTAATCATCTAGCTGTGCACTTTTTACTTCCCTGATATTCTGGTTATTGCAGATAAACCCCTTGTTCCAGGCATCGCGCAGTTATACTTAGTTGACAGGGAGAAGCATGATGAACTAGCAGCAGAATGGACTCTACGTTTTGCAAGGTAAAAAATTGTCGTATAATTGATGAAAGAGTGGAATGATGCAGCTTCCCATGCTGGAAGTCCGGTTATTCTAAATGGGTGTGCAAATGGGAGGATCCCCAGTTGTTTGAAAGACGATCGCATCACTCTGTATCGACTATTTGCCCTTTGCCACTTGTAGCATGAGAGTTTTACATAACTTTTATCTTGAACATATTGTAAATTAGTTGGTAAAATGTTCATTTGCGTACCTTCTCTTTGTTAATGGGAGAAAAGAAAATGCAAGTTTCGGATTCTGTTCCGTGTTTGTAGAGGACGAACACTATCGTAAATTCCCACTTATTTGATAAACACCTTTATGAAGATATTGGCTTTGTAAAAACCTTAGCTACACAAGTATGAGTAGAACATTTTAGGACAAGTGGAATTTTGTTGGAAATGA
Source organism: Galeopsis tetrahit (assembly GCA_963675135.1). Taxonomy (NCBI): domain Eukaryota; kingdom Viridiplantae; phylum Streptophyta; class Magnoliopsida; order Lamiales; family Lamiaceae; genus Galeopsis; species Galeopsis tetrahit. The sequence goes on from OY776124.1 coordinate 656,737, forward strand.
GGTAAGTGTTGTACACCTATACGACGATTGAGAAGCCCGTTCGTATGTTAACAAAACGATGGTGTTCGAAATAAAGGAAACAAAGCACGAAAAACGGGTACACAAGTATGAGTAGATGATATGGAGTTTAAAAAAAATGATAAAAATGCTCTTGGTGAGAGTCGAACTCAAGACCTCCCGCTTACTAAACGGGTGCTCTAACCAACTGAGCTACAAGAGCTTACTGAACATAATTTTTGTAACATAATATAATTACAATTCAGAGCCTTCAATCTTTATTGTAAAGTATCAAAATTTGTGTATAGGAGGTAACAATTTATGTCCACAATTATCTATTTTTTGAACTACATGTTAAATCTCGTCAAAAAATGAAAAATCACCACCTTATGCGGTTGTGTTGCCATTTTTTAGCAAATTGAAGAACAATTTATATACTAAGTTACTATTGTCTCCAAGCTCGTCAATTTAGTACCTCTAACGTCTCAATTGATATATACTACAACTTCTCAAATTTTAGTTTGAGCGTCAATTCACAACCATTTTCTTCCCGATTTAAACTCAACCATTTTCTTCCCGATTTAAACTCAACCTTTTTCGACTATTCGAAGGTCAAGAAATACATCAAATTACTTGTCTTGTCAAGCCCGTCATTTTAATATATAAGACATCCTCCATTTTTATATATTATGCCAAATGACTTTTAAAAAAAACCTGATTATGACTCGTTTGGTAAAGTTTGAAAACACCACCAAAACTTACTAGCACCCTTTAATCTAATCCACAAACTCTTGGAAGTTTTCTTACAAAATTACCCCTAAAGGACAATTAGTGCACTTTCATGAATAGAAGCAAAAGTCAGGCTGTTTTCGTAATTCACAAAACTAAATTGGAAACCGAACGAGTTTTCAATAAAAAAAAAGTAGAAGAAACATAACAATTCAGTTATATAAATAAAAATGTTAGAAGAACATCCAAAATGGAACTACTTGATTCACTATTCCACCTCCTGCAAGTAATCTTCAACTTCCGACGAGCTCAAAACCCTGTAAGAAAAGGCGCGACGCAGACAACACCATTATCATCACGTTGAGTTAAACTAAAGATTAAAAAAAAAAGAGTACTAATGATAATACTAACTTGAATATTTTGTCACTGCCAATCACTCCAATCTCAATGTTTTTGCCTGAAATCTGCCCTTCAAATCTGGAAAAGGGAAATCAGAGGTCACAAGGATAAAATTTAGTGTGTGTACGCGCATGAAGACTGTAAAGCATATGCACTGAAAAGAGCACACGAGCTTGTGGAAAAATGACTGTTTTAAAGAAAAATCCTAAACTCAAGGCGCTTACCCCTCCTTCAATGTCAAAATCGCTGTATGCACAGCATCATCAAGTTCCATATCTTCCGTGTACCTGTAAAGGATACCAAGATTATACATTAGTGAAACTTGATTACATCTAAACAGTTCAACAAATCCATAGGCTTAACCATGTTTCTCATGTGGTAAGAAGGACATGAAATAGATGGACTAACAGAATCTAGTTGATTATTATGCAATTCAGTGAGCATAATAATAATCAACATCTGAGGCTATAATCTATATGAAGAATCACACAATGCATCACACACGTATAATTAAATATAAGGCATTCGAACTCCGAAAAAACAAGAGAATGAAAGTCGCAACACATAAAGAACTTTAGTATAAATCACCTTTTCTCCAGAAATGTCTTTGCATTGGAAACATTTTTTCCCATGGCTGAAGCTTTCCAAGAGAAGTATGAACCTGAAGGATCCACCTATAGAGAAAATAAAATTAACATCTTAAAAGATGATTTCATTTGGTCAAGGATCATAAGCAATGGACAATGGTATAGCACCAAATTATAATGATGGCCAGTGGCATTTTAAGGCGAAACCACAAGAAAACTAGTATATCAAACTTATCAAATGCACATCATGCAGAGTGGGACCACTAGATGAATCACTCCAGCATACAAATTATGGCATCAAATATGAAGGATGTACCACGACACAGCACCTACTGGCTACTGTACTTCCCCAAGGAAAATATAAATGAGGGAAAAAAAGAGAGAGCATAGCGTCAAACAGCGAAAATGAGAAATAATATTTTGAAATAAACTAAACATAAGGAATTCAAATTCTTAACAAATTATGTGAGAAAGGTCGCCCAAAAGAAAAAGAAAAAAAAAACGCGGAAGGCATCTAAAAGGAAAAGAAACATAACTAACATTAAGGAAGTCATGGATTGACCAAATTTGATCGGTAATAATGAATAAAGCTTTTATCATCAAACAGGGCACCAAAGATCCAACTACAACGTCAGAACAAGTTGTCAATATACCTGATACAGCTGTGGGCCCTTGTCATCATATCCAGCAACCAAGAGTGATACACCAAAAGGCCTCACACCACTATCAGAACAGCCAGAAAATTAAGAAAGTTTATAATATGAAAAATAATGGAGTAACTTAAAGCAAGTATTTTAGGAAACATAGAGCTAAGTTAGGTTCAACTGGTGAGCAAGGGTTCTCCAACTGAATATTCAATACATCTGGTTCTCAATTCTTTCATGATTTGATGTTCTTTGATATATAGATCTGCATGAACTTGTTTTTAAAGTTGCTAAATGCAGAGCTTCTATAATTTTTCAACAACTACAATACTGCTGTTCAACTTACAGTTCAGCAATTCCACAGTCCCTAAGACAATTTGCTGCTAACTATGCAAACTTAAAACAGAGATCTCAAATGAAAATCAAATCCAGATATCAGCACAAAGCAATTTGATGGTAAATGATAATAGCAGAGCAGGCATTAAAATCTGGCAGCAATCATATGGTGGGCAAGGTGAGATCTCAATTACATGGAAAACAACATAATTTACATGTCGTCAAATGAACAGTTGTAAAAGGTTATAAGGGAGTCGTTGTGTAGCGCATTGGCGCTTCCTGTGGAAAATGCTAGTGATTATAGGAAATAATCCCAGTGCAGGGGTTACTTGATATCATTCTTTGAGTAGTTGGCAAAGTCATCAAATCATAATCATGCAAACATATGAAAAACGTAGAGTCTTCATTTACTGCATTAGACAATAATCTCTCTAAATGGAGATCAAACTATCCAGGAAGTAAATTTGATAAGCAAACAAACATAGAAACTAAAAATTGATAAAGAACTAATTTAATTTTACACCTTGTTGAGTCGTACATATTCACTAGGCCTGCAACACATGGTAGTACTAAATCATGATATTATCACCTTACAGATTAGTTTCCTTATACGAAATCAATGGCCTGGGACCAAAAGATGGAAGGGCTAATGATAAACTGTAACTTTAAAATAAAATAAGCTTCACATCGTTAGAGCAGGAGAAGGAATGAAATAGTAATAACAAGTGATACGTACCCTGATTGAGTGAATTCCTGCATGACAGTGGCAGTTTCCCTCACCAATTGAGTCACAGGGATTGGTTCCTAGAATTTTTGTCGACAAATAATGAGGGACAGCATAAATTGCTAAAATCATGCAAAAAAATGGGAGGTCAGATGAATGTCTAGACAATTGACGCATATGAATCATACAATACATCTGGAACGAATATGATGAGATTACGAACAGATGAATGCCCAGACAACTTTCAATAGTTACATTTTCTTCTAATAGTTACATTTTCTTCTAATATAACCTCAAGAACGAATATAACATCCAGATTAACAGATCCACTTTGTTATATATGATTGACTGCTTCCACTGTTAAGATTGAAAAGCATTGAAAGTTCCGGTCCTCAAATTTAAGTACCAAATAAATTCAGTTTACAATTAGACTATTCAAAGCCATATTTCAATACATAATAATTTTTCACCAATATAAGTCTATAAAATCAAACAAAGCACGTGCTAAGAATATAAAGACTAGATATAAATACCTTATACAGCCCATAATATTGCTCAGCCTGTTTCCTACTTTTTCGAACCAAAACTCGAGAATCAGGCCCCATGCCACTGTGCAAGCAGAATATATTAGTCAAGCCATCAGGAAACTTTAAGAGTAGCATTACAGATCCCAGAAGACAAAAAGCAACCATGAAATTTGTATAGTCTCTTTGTTTGCTACTGATGATAGTTCAATAAAAATAAGGGTGTAATAGTTTGAATGAAACATCAGTCACAATTGGATTATTGAAGGATAAGCAACTATTGAGTTTATATTAGCAAATAGTCTTAAAATGGGTTGGAGAGCAGCTGATAGTCTGATACAGAGTTAAGATTTTAAATGTTTCAAATCTTTAAATATCAAATACTGGACACACTTTTTCAGCAGATAAAGTAGCCAGATATTTACAGTCAACAAGAATATCAGGATCTACAACAGCAGTATATACTTAAAGACCTCCTAAAGTTCTTTCTTCTTATTTTCATTTCATGTTTTGTCTTCTTACTTCATTAAGTTCAACTCAACCTAAATAAAGCAGTGTCAATTTGAACCAAAACGCTAGATGCATGCGATGTGGATATCAACCTGTATACAACTCCAATGTTTGGGGTCAAGATCTGGATCTTTTGAACCTGCAAGAAAACATTTTTATTAAAATGATATCCTAAGTTTGGATAAATGATAAGTCCCTAAAGTTTAAAGATAACCAAATTCCTTGAAAGTACAACGAGAGGCGTGTATAATAGCAACAGCAAGAATATCAGGGCCTTTAATGGTCTAGTCAAATAGACAAATGAGGCACATTTAACCATCATGTAGCAGATTTGAACAGGAGGAAGAAAAAATACTTTTATGCAAGATCATCGCAATGCTAAATATCCATCATCTTATATATCCAAACACTTTAGTAACTTATTGTTAAAATAAGATAAAATATCTATATAAGATTCAACTTGTAATAGGCTAACAGCTTATGAGATCTTTATAGCAAGCTCATCCAAACACTTCTTAGGCTGATATCATCCATTTAACATAATAAACAGCAAAAGGCTCAGTGATGCAAGCTATGAACTTGAAACATCATTAGTAACAGTGTGGCCAAAGAAAAACTTACAGATGTTTCATCAACCAAAATTGATGGTAGCTTCTTTTCGGTTGCAATAACAACGCCATTAGCAGCTGCAACAACCCATATAAAGCATTCTCAGAGATATTGGAGAACTTTATCTTTCATTGCACAAAAGAAATGAATTAACTATCAAATTTTAAATTTCCATGAAGCAACATGATAATACTTTTCCTCTCATACCGCTTTTCAAGAACAAATTCCCAGATGACTTTTGGGATGCAGAAAATAATTATTCAACTTTGACCAATCACCCTCTAAAGCAAGTCTTTCATGAGGCAATTTTACAATAATGAAAAAGGCAAAACAAGAGAAGCATTCTACAACTCTGTATGTGACATTAATACATTTTGTACACAAAAACTTGTGATTATTTGACATATGCTTCTTCAAACGTAGATTGTATCATTTGTCAACATATTCAAAAGCCAATTCACAATTTAAACAGTCTCCTCATCAGATGTTAATCCAAGAAATCAACGTAAAGATGTAACGAAGCAGTGAGCACAAGTTTACCTTTAATTCCTAAAGACGTTTGACCCGATCCAACAGCCGTCAAAGCATGTTCGATTTGAACAAGCTTTCCTGAAGGGCTGCAGCCATGAATTTTAGGCAACATACATTATAACTATCATCTCATGCCACCGAAATTAGTAAACAAATTACATAAAATCTTTGGTACAGCCTGTTAATCCATACCTGAAAGTGGTGAGGGAGAAAGAGTACTGACTGTCACCCATTGATTTTTCGATGCAACTCTCAAGTTATCCTGAAACTGCAAAAAGTAAAATCAGTGGTACTTTATAAAAGGAAAATGAAAATAGGGGAAGTCACAACTCGGCCCAAGAAGAAAAAGGCCCAAAAAGTCCAAAAACAACAATAAGGAACGCTAAATCATAGGGGTGTAAATGAGTCGAGTCGAGCCGAGTAGTGCCGAGCTCAAACTCGACTCGACTGCAATATTCTAAGCTCGAAACTTGACTCGAACTCGGTCAAGCCCAAGTCTTTTGTGCTCGATAACATGTATAATCTTACAAATATATAATGCAAACATATTGTATCCTATTTTTGAATTGGTGAATTTAACTCAAAGTCACAAATACACAGTCTTCAACATTCATCGAACCAAAATAATTGAAGAACATATTTTAAACGATTAGCGCTGGTTCCAAAGTTTAAACTTGGATTGAATTAGCTCTAAAGTATGAATCAAACCACATTAAAACTTGCTTGCAATGATAACATTCCCTGATTCTCATAGTTTCCTATTATTCCTGCTTTGCTGGTAAAACCAACTTCTGATGTGCTAATAGTAATATTTAGATATGTGAATGATGGGAGACCATTTTGGCAGTCCATAGTGAGTTTTCCAACCAAGTGTCTGGATTTTCAATATTTTGCTCAGGCATTATCCTTCAATACTTCTAGATTTCCCCTAAGAACCTCATGTATATAGTTACTCTTAGCAATTATATGGTCTCCCGTCATTCACATATCTACATAATCAAAGTAGGCTCCAGCTAGAACAATTTGATATCAAAGTTTCTAAAAGAAACCAAAACAGAGTTCATGAACAGATTAACATGTAGAACAACAAGCTTCAGGCAAAGGTTAATTCCGCATAAACGAAAAAAATAAAATTACATCCTATTTACAGGCAGAAATCATACATTCTACTTTATAATAGATTCGCGTTTCTTGTTTAAAACATAAACAATACACAAATCTTACTGTATTGAGACTCTGATGACGAGATCGCGATTGAGTTAGGTTTCTTTTTGGAGTGAGAAATGTATTACTGGGAAGAGTCCTTCAAATTGCAGTACTAGTTTTCTTGAGGAAAAAGAAGGACGCAATTCAAATACTAATATAATATTTTAATACAAAAATAGATATACATAAAAATAATCTTGATATTCCTTCTAAATAATACAAGTAGACATTGAAGTCGAAATCGGACGAACCAGCCGGTTCGGACCGTTTGTTTCACGTCGAAAACCAAATCGAAGCAAAATGGTGTTTCGGTTTCGACATTTTAAAAGCCATCCGTTCGACGGTTAATCGACGATTTCTCGATTTTTTTATTCTTTGTTAAAGATATACTCCCTCCTGATAACTTACATACTTTTCTTATTTTGACTTGCACAATCTTAATAGGGAAATACCCATAAAATTAATACCCTTTTAATATCATTTTATTTTCAAAATTGTCACCATTTTTTTACATACATTTTACTTTACACTTCATCATACCCACTTTACACCTCACCAAATTATCTAAAATATCCATCTTTTATCTTATATTACCGATCACTAAATTCACTTTTCTTAAAAAACGTGTCAGTTAAATCGTGCAAGTAATTCTAAAACGGGGGAAGTATTATATTATATTTTATACTTGTAGACTTGAGTGAGTGAATTGGGGGTTGCAGAATGTCAGAATGCATAATGATTGAATGGGGGTTGCAGCTTTGGATTTTCAATTTCAATATTTTATTATTTTATACATGACTATTTAATTAATAAAAGGGCATATTTAAAAATTATCTCATACTCCCTCCGTCCGCCTATAAGTATTACGTTACTTTTTGGCTCAAAGATTAAGAAAAGTGATTAAATAATAGATATAGTACAAAAGATGTGATTGAGAGAGGAGAGAGATAGAGAGAAAAAGTAAGATATAAAGTGAAGTGTAAGAAAAAGTACTTACCAAAAATGGTATGGGAAGCTTATAGGCGGACGGACCAAAATGGTAAAATGGAAAGCTTATAGGCGGATGGAGGGAGTACAAGCATAATACTGTATATATATATATACACACGCTTATGCACAAAAAAAAAGTTAAAACGGACAAAAATGGAGCAAAACAAAGGCTCGATCCTGGTTCGATTTCGATTACCCTTTTTCGAAAATCGAAATCGGCGGTAAGTCAGTTAACCTAACTCGTGAAATACTTGTGCTTAACTAAAAAAAGATCGAAATCGACTTAAATTTAATCGAGTTGAGTTTCAAGTTACTTGAGTAGATACCGTATTCGAATTCACAAATACCCAGGTCTAATCGAGCTTGTACAACATTTTGCAATTATTTTATTATGGAAAATATGTTTTACATTAAACTTTGTAAAATTATATTCCCTCCATCCAACCTTTTTTTGTTATTAAATTTCATTATACTCATTTTTTTTAAACAATACTACTTATTCATACTATTTTATTTTCACCCTCCTAGCATCACTAATTTACCTACTCAACATATCTATTTTATGAATAAATAAATTAATATTCGTTAAAGCTCGTACTAAAAATATGAACATTATAAATTTGAACAGAAGGAATATAAGTAATGGAGTCGAGCTCAATTTATTTACACCCTTACGTGTAAATGTCAGGTAAAGATTGTTGGGACCCATTTCTACTATAAACTAAGCATTTTGAGTTTGGGATTTGGCGCAATTAACCCGCTTATTAAAAATCAATGGAAATCAAAGTGTTATAGTTAACCAACCTTTTTTCTTCATTCAGGATATGCTACATGCGTAGCAGCCCCTTCTTTCAAAATCCATTAATAACCGAAAATGAACCACTACCTACTTCACTCTGCACTGTACTGAATAAATCCGTGGTAGAGAGAGAGAGAGAGGAGAGAGAGAGATGGGAAAGAGCATACAGGGAGTTGGATTGAGAGATTTGATTGGAGCTGGAATTTCAATTGAAGAAGCCATTGATTTGGAAACGGATCTCAAGCGTATAATTCTCCTTGTAACTAGTAAAATCGGAGGGTTTGATTGCAAAGAGGTGTGGCGTGAAATTACGGCTCGGAAGCTGTTGAAGCCATGGCATCCTCATCCCCTGCATCAGCTCCTCTATTACTCCGTATACCATAATTTTGATGAATCCATCAATGGCGCTCCTCTCTATTGGTTTCCTTCTCTGTAATTTCTCCCTCTCTCTCTCTAACATTGTGGTGATGTATTATTGGTTTATGATGTTTTTGATTTTCTGGCTACTTGCATTTTTTGCCCGATTATGATTAACATTTTCCTTTTCATATGAGTAATCGGTTTGAGACTGAACACAAATCGAATTGTGTTTGAAGTATCATCAACTGGTCTATTTATGATGTTAAGTTGAGAGTGAAAGAATTCCGTCTCATCTAAAACTCCTCCTCACTTGTTTATCACCTCTTACACTTTGGGGAGGAGGCCGAATAATTTAAACGGGTAGAGTTGCTTTCAGCAGGAATCGTGTGCTCGTGAGCCTTTAGACTCTAATACCATATTAGAGTTCTATCTCGTCTAATTCCTAATAGAGAGTGAAGAACTATTTTGTGTAGCAGAAAACCACAGATTATTTTGGTGGTTTAACCATCTATCTCTATTGTCGTTTTTAGGTTTTGATTTTATAATTAATTCCGCTGGCAGCTTAGAATGAGATAATTCAACTAAAAAGAGTGGGGTTTCTTGTAGAATTTAATCTGTCAATTATGAGTTCAAGTAAATAATCTCAGTTGTGATGGGATTTTGCATACATTTTCCTGATAATCATGACAGTAAAATCTAGTGTCATGTTTCATTTACTTGTGATTGTTTTTCATAAGCTAATGACGTTAAAGCTAGTGTCAATTTCACCCCTGTGTCTGATTGAACGGTGCAACTGGTGCACAAAAGACTGACTCTCATCATTACATTTTTTGAGTACAGATCTCAGACAAAAACTACAAACTTGGGGCGACTAATGGAGTCCCATGGTCCACAGCTATTAGGGGAGCTATACGAGGACCCGATAACAAGTTTCAGACTATTTCATCGCTTCTCCGTGGATCACCCTGAGGCAAGACCTTGTTCACCAGCTGCAATTCTATCTTAAGGAAATGTTTTAGCCTTTGATATTAAACGACACTTTTTGTTATGTGTTTTCAGATATATTGGGCCCTTATACTGAAGGAGTTGTCCATTCAGTTTCACGTGCCACCAAAATGTATTTTGGATACGTCCGACCAATCTAAGCCTCTCGGAACATGGCTGCCTGGTGCAGTCATGAATATTGCAGACTGTTGTCTACAATCAAGTAGTTACTTAAACAAGCATGATGATAGCTTAGCAATTATATGGAGGGATGAAGGACGTGACGATCATAATGTAGAACGTATGACATTGAAGGAGCTCCGGGAACAAGTAATGTATGCTTTGAATCATCTGGCTTTATTCTCTATACAAAAAAAAAAAAACAGATTAGTTTGGTTGGATGAAAGTAGTTTCTGTGTTTGGTTTATTCAGGTTGGTAGCAAATGCATTAGACTTACAATTTAGCAAGGGAGATGCTATTGCGATTGACATGCCCATGACGGCCAATGCGGTTATTATATACTTAGCAATCGTACTTGCAGGACTCGTCGTCGTATCAATTGCTGACAGCTTTGCACCTAAGGAAATTGCAACTCGCCTACGTGTTTCAAAGGCAAAGGCAATTTTCACACAGGTAGTTACAAAATTATTTCGAGTTTATTCTTAAATACTACAATGGCCTTTAAAAGCTTGTTGTTGAAAGAAGTATATACACTCTTAGAGACTACTACTATAACTCTCTGTAGCTTTATTGCCATTTGGTTCTCCTTTTGAAAATTTTCTAACATGAAACAAATTCAGGATTTTATTGTACGTGGAGGACGGAGGTTTCCTTTGTACAGGTATACACAAATATCCAACTAATATATAGTATAGGCATAATGCATTTTTAGGTCCCTAAACTATGAAATTTTATTTCGAAAGGTCCTTAAACTATTTTTTATTTTATTTTAAAAAGCCCAAACTGTCCGCTAGTAAATATCATATTTGAATTTTAATAAAATTAATCGATGTGTATTTTACTTAACGGATTTGTTAAGATGACTCAATGAATTCCGTGAGTTTCTATCTTGAGGGACTGCTTGAAACAAAAATTCAATACTTTTAAGGGCTTATTAAACAAAAGAACTTTTCGAAACAAAAAAAAAAAAAAAAACAGTATAGGGACCTAAAGATGCATTATGTCAATATAATAAGTACAAATTATGTGGAACTAAAGAAATGCTCATGACCATGCTATGTATATACACATAGTCGCATATGCAACATTTCATATACTTTAATAGTACAATAATTAATTCCTCATCTCTCTATAAGTTCGAACTTTTAGATGAGACGAAATTCTTTCACGAGATCAGACTCCCACACGTCCTGTCTACAAGTTCGGACTTTTAGATGAGACGAAATTATTTCATACTTATCAAATTACACTCTCATATCTCGATACAGTCGAGTAGTAGAAGCCACTTCGGGTAAAGTCATAGTCATCCCTGCAACTGGAAAAGATGTTGCAGTTCAATTGAGAAACCAAGACTCATCATGGCAAGCTTTTCTTTCAAGTGCATATGGCTTACCAAGGTAGACAAACATCCTTCAACAATCAATTACATATCATTTTGCTAAATATTACATTCCTCTTGGCAGATGGAAATATTATTTACCATTTAACCAAACCATGGATGCTGTCACCAATATCTTATTTTCATCGGGTACCACAGGTTGGTAATTTTCTCACTTATCTTTTATCATGTTTTGATTCCGAGTTATTTTGTTTAGCGATAATGCATCTACAGATCCCTAAACTATCAACTTTTGTTTCAATGAGTTCTTAAACTATTTTTTTTCTTTTAAAAAGCCCTTTCAAGTATTAGAATTTTATTTCACGAGCTCCTCGAGATGAAAATTGATAGAATTTTTAGATTTGACTTAATGGACACGCTAAATAATAGGCATGTTAATTTTAATGATGAGTACCTAAACTGGCTTGCGAATATACCTTTGTATAGAATTAAAGTTAAATAAAGCTGACATGTACATTATTTTAATAGGACCATTAAGAAATTGAAAAATTCTGTCAATTAACCCTAAAACTTTGATACTTAAAGGACTTTTTAAAACAAAACAAAAAAATTAAATAGTTTAGGAACCTATCAAAACAAAAGTAGATAGTTTAGGGACTTTATGATGCATTTATGTCTTTTCTTTATTAGTACATGTGATGCATTTCCACCCTGACCAGGAGAGCCGAAAGCTATACCATGGACTCAAATTTCGCCTATTCGTGCTGCTGCCGACTCATGGACTCATGTCGATATTCAAACCGGAGACGTGTTTTGCTGGCCTACAAATTTAGGATGGGTTGTGGGTCCGATTGTACTCTACTCGTGCTTCCTCTCTGGTGCAACTCTAGCTCTCTATCACGGTTCTCCCTTGGGCCGTGGTTTTGGAAAATTTATCCAAGTAACTTCCTGCTAACATGTTGTTCTTTTCTATCATCCAATACATAAAGCATGCATGCATTTTATCGATAACCTCTTCTGACCAGATATTTTGCTCATTTTTAGGATGCAGGAGTAACAATTTTAGGAACTGTTCCTAGCTTAGTAAAGACATGGAAGAGCACGCGTTGTATGGAAGGCTTAGATTGGACAAACATAAAGTAACATTCAGCTTTGATCTTTCAATGTCTGTGTATTATCTATGAAACTTGAGGAATGACTAGAGTCTTGCTCTACAGGACATTTGTGTCTAGTGGTGAAGGCTCAAGCGTTGACGATGACCTATGGCTCTCGTCAAGGGCTTATTACAAGCCAGTTATTGAATGTTGTGGTGGCACAGAGCTTGCTTCAGCCTATATTTATGGAAACCTTTTGCAACCACAGGCCTTTGGGGCATTTAGCTCGGCTTCAATGGGCACAGGCTTTGTCATTTTCGACGACTCTGGAACCCCTTATGTAAGAATTTCTTGGAGGCTTTAATTCATATTCTTGTTGATCATGTTATGAGGGCATCATGAGAAGATTAAAAATTACAAGTTCACGATGTTTTGTACATTTTCAAATAATATGTCTGTCTTTGACAGCCGGACGATGAACCTTGTGTGGGTGAAGTAGGGTTGTTTCCTCTTCACATGGGGGCTACTGATAGGCTGCTGAATGCTGATCATGACGAGGTTTACTTCAAGGGTATGCCAATGTACAAAGGAAGGGTATGCTATGTTAAGAACACGAGGAATTACGTATGGTGTTGATTTTAACTTTTTAATCACTAGAATCGATGATTGAGTCGAGTTGTGTTTTATCGTCTCAGCAACTTAGGAGACACGGAGACATTTTAAAGAGAAGTGTTGGTGGATATATTACGGTGCAGGGAAGAGCAGATGACACCATGAACCTTGGAGGCATCAAGGTAAATATTTCCATCTTCTCCAACATGATTGATGTAACTTAGCTTTTAAGTTTGTGAGTGTCGTTGCTCGTGTCAATGCAGACGAGTTCAGTTGAAATTGAGCGTGTTTGCAACAGTGCTGACGAAGGTGTCCTGGAAACAGCTGCCATTAGTGTTACGCCACCAAATGGTGGTCCCGATCAGTTGTCGATATTTGTGGCGCTGAAGAAGGGTTTCAGCATCAAACCAGATGAGCTCAAGATGAAGTTCTCAAAAGCCATCCAATCCAATCTCAACCCTTTATTCAAGGTTTGATCATCCCAGATACTTATTTTATTACCATTTGTGATATTGAGAGATGGTTATTATTTTTTCGATTTGTTGAGTAGGTGAGTTTCGTGAAGATCGTCCCAGAATTTCCTCGAACGGCGTCCAATAAACTGCTGAGGAGAGTGTTGAGAGATCAATTGAAGAAGGAGCTTCTGTTACTAAGTAAAATTTAATTTAATTCAATCAATCCCACTTATATGTAATAATACTTGTATTGTATTGTGAAACCTTGGATGAATCATGAAATAATGGCTGTTGGAAATTATATAACCAATATGTACAACAACACAAGACTCAACTTTCAATTGCTACAACTAGTACCAGCAGTTTTTGGTAGAATAGGGATGAGACAACAATTCTTCTCTCCTTCGACAAAAAATTATGGAACGAGCGTCACTCTGTGTGATAGTTGATACAAAGAGAGAGCGAAAATCCACGAACAAAGTCATCTGTATATTCATTTTCAACTTCCGAAGGCTAAAAGATACATCATGTTGTAACCAAAAGCCTATATACCACATTGTCATTAGGATGGTCAAACAGTAGTTTACACAAAACTTACAAGGAGCCCAAAGGAAATACACCCTTCTTGCACTTCTGCAGCTAGGTTCATACTGGTACTCTTTTTCCACGGTAACGATCAAAAAACTGCACAGAGAAATGGTTACACTTATGAGATGCGCTATAGGTTGTAAAACGTGTGTTCATAAATCAGAGAGGACAACAAACAAGTGAACATGTTATAAAAGCTAACATAACATCTACAAGCCAAACTTCCAGCTTCAGACCTAGAGATGCTTAAAAACGAATATGTCAAAACGAATATCTCCACGCAAGGATTGGATGCAAATAGTTGTAAGAATATTACTCTTCTGATTAGTTAGGTTCAACTTCAGCATTGCCTACTCAATTCTTATATTAACAAAAAACGTTCTAGGTTTCAGATCATGTATAAAATCTCCAACTAATGAATTAACCAGCCCCATCCTTGTGAAGCATTAAATTAAACAAGCAAAGCATTATGAGATAATACTACAAACCCAGAGCATCAAACAGCCAACACAGCCCTGGAAACAATTTTAAGGTTCCCTCCACTCAGTGAAAGGAGAGGAGAAATTATATGTGATCTTCACCTGAGCATGAAGTGAATCTTGCTCAAACTTCTGTATTCATTCAAAGTAGAACGGGCCAAAATATTGGAATTAAAAGCAAAAACACAACAAGGATTGTATGAATAATTCTATTATACGTTTTTTCCAGGTGCAAAGCTCGGTGGCTCAAAAAAGGCACACTTGTTTCCAGGATTAAACATTTTTAATGAGCCCAGAGTTTATGTGAATTAATCATAACAGAAGCATGCCATAAAACCATTGCACACCTGAGTAACTCCTAAATTATAAAAGACGGCAAAGCAAAATTACCGATCTGATGAAAGGTTGTTGGAATATCCAGCCAACAATAGGCATCTTCTGCAGAAATACAGCCAGTGTTGGCCAGAAGCCACTGCAAATGATAAATTAATAATTAAAACCTCTATCGATAAAATCGAGGATTCCAAACGTAAAACTAATAAGATCTTATAAGGATATGCAGCACTATACCTGAAGAGCACAATAAAACCATAAGCCTCAACAATCATCCCGAGTATGGGCCATCCAATGATGACCAATAAGAAGCCAATACCAAAGGAAATTGTACCCTGCCGTCAACATGAAAAAGTTTAAACAAAGAAAAAACAATGGGAGCTTCATAAAGAACTGTAATTTAACAAGAAAGATATGCCTTAAAATTAGAACGCTTCATAAAGAACTGCAAAGATGACTGCAGCCCAATGGTTAATGTCACGCCTGAGAAGAAGAGTATCTGTTCGAGAAGAACGAGACAACATTAGGAAGATCACGATTTCAAAAGTAATCATGGATTACCAATGAGCAGCTAAATATTAATACTTACATTTCCCATTGCAAGTAGTCCCTTATCAAAGAAGAAAATGATGCCGAGAAATGAAAAAAATACTCCAAACCCCGTCAAACCGAGTCCAATTTCTGTTTGATCAAATTAGAACAACATAATTTTTTTTATCAATGATCATCCCCTTGAAAATAATCTTACACACAAAGAAGCACAACAGATAATAGCACACTGGCAATGCAAAAATGCAAATCGAATCACTCATCCAAAACCACGACAAATTCAAAATTTTAGCTGGAATCAGAAATATATCCACACCAACATGCAACAACAAAAAGCGAAATCTACTCCATTTTTTATAACAACTCAACTCCAACAAGCAGCATAAAATACTCCAAAGCTGAACGGAAATAGAAATGGGCGGTGAAATTGAAACAAACTTACTTTTACGATCGTTCATCTCAAAGGACATCATCTTTACAGATTCAGATGTAATCACAATAAGCTAGATTTAACAGCTACAGCTTGAATCGAAACCCTAAACCGCTGCAAATAAAAAATCAATTAATCGAAACAAATAGGCCGAAGATTAGAATCTAACAGAGACAACAAATGGAGTTAACCGCTACGAGATCCACATACCTACCTAGATTCGAATTCCCGCAAATTGAATATGTTCAAACAAAAGTACTTACATATACGCGAATTGAATGAATATGAACGTGTAACTATTTATAACGAGCAGAGATCGAATTTCGACTTCGAAGAGAAGGAACCAATTGGTATTAGCTCGATGACGTATCTCAATCGAAAAAAGGGAAATTACTGCGCAGTTAGTTGAACGCGGGCGAGTTGACTCAGGTAAGGCTGGTTTTATCTGGATTGAATTGGGCCTGGCCTGTTAATAAAGGGGCTGACTATTTACACCTCCATTTGCGTTGAGAACACACCCCGATAGATGCACCCCTAAAATTTGTCAGGATTGATGCACCCCTCGAATTGTCCTAAATACTCTTTTGTCTCAAAAAACCATTTACTAACACACATCACCCCTAAGAACCCTAATTTCTCCTCTTCTTCCTCTTCCGCACCCCATTGTCGTCGCCCCCACCCACCCCAATCCAATCCAAGACGCTGGCCACCGTCCCCTACCTTCTCTCTTCCCTCTTTCTTTCCTCTCTTTATCTCTACTTTTTTTTTTCTGCATTTTTTGCCGCCGCCACCACTGCACGCCGACCGTCATCGCCCGCCTCTCCCTCACTCCCCCGTCCCGTAAGTCTAACATTGACAACAGAAAAAAAAAAAAAAAAAAACCATTCACTTACCCCCAGCCCACCCACCACCCCCAACCTCCTAAAAAATAAACAGCAGACGCACGCTACACAGGTGTGTTTTTTTTTTCTTTTCTTCGACACACCAGGGTCTACCCTGTACATTCTAGTCGATAAATTGTTATCGACGAAAGTGTATATGGTCGATCAACTGTTGTAGATATTTTTTTTATAATTTTTGACACACCAGGCTTGACTATATACACTCTCGTCGACAACAATTTGTTAACGAGAGTGTATATGATCGAGCCTAGTGTGTCGAAAAATATAAAAAAAAATCTGAGTTTCTGAGTTTTTTTTTTGTTTGGATAATATTGGACGTCAAAAGTGGTGGCGAGAAGTAGTGATGGTGATTGAGAATTTTTTTTATTACTTTTGTAGAAACTGGGGTGGGGGGAGAGAGGTTCGTTCACTAAGGGTAGTGCATTTTAGTAAAAATGCATTTTTTATTTTTTACACTATTATTATATTATTAAACTAACATGGGATGTGTAAATAGTCAGACCCTTAATAAATACCCAATGGGCTTTAGCATTATTTATTGGGCCAATAACTTTCTTAATCCAACCAATAGATTTTCTCTTCCTTTTTATAAGTTTGGTGAAAGAAGTTACTTTAATATTTAAATCTCATTTTATTTTAAAATATGATTTGGGAGGGTTAAAGTTAATAAATATGATTTATTTGGATTATTGATAAAATGATTGTGTAAGAATAAAATAAATGATAATTTGAGTAATAAGTAATGTTGGAAGGGGTGAAGATAAAAATAGTATTTTTATTTTAAAATATACATATTAAGTTTGGAAGGAGGAGTATTGTAATATATATGTGATAGGAACTGTCTATGTATAACATCATCTCATATAATTTTTTGTCTTCTTTTTTCATTTTAGAAAATAAGAGTGTGTGAGATTATCTTGTATACTCCATAAAATAATCATTCATTTTAATATTTGAGTCATATTCTCTTTTAAAATGTAATTAGACAAATAAAGGCTATATATCAAGACAAAATAAAATTAAGTTATAAGTTCACAAGTCGAACTAGAGGTCCGAACTTCATTAAACCTTAACTAAAAAAACCCTTCTTAAAAACAAAATTTGGATCAAGAAAAAAAATTACACCCCAAATAATTAGGTTAGGACAATCTTATAAAATAAATTAAATTAATCTTACATATGAAACAATTTTCATTTTCTATATTAATTCACTGGTCAATGAAGTCCAACTTTATCACCTTTTAAAAATGAACATGACTTTAGAAAAAATTAATACTCCGTACAACTTAAATATCAAAATGGACAATCAATCTCATTTTTTACAAAATTCCCTCTAATTTAAAAGAACCAAGAATATTAAAATGCAACTTGCCCCAAATAAATAAAACCCAAAAGAAACACTGGTCCAATAATAAATAAATTCCAATAATAATGTCGAATTTATCACGTGGTCTAACTGACAAGCCACATACTCGACTAGAATTAGTATTTTTTTTTTAACTCGGTGCAAGAACCGACTAATTCTGATGGATCAATCCCACCGATCACCTCCGAGGATCCCATTTAAAATAGTATTTAAATGAATGCAATTCATGTGCAATTAATTACAAAAACAAAATATCAAGAAAAGCACGATTTATTATCTTTTGTACATGATCGATCAGACTTGCATATTTTCATATGATTATATGAAAATGAATCTTGAATACATAACTACACATTTACTAAACGGGTCCAAACAATTTTTAAGGGGTCAAATCCATACTAAACACACAAAATTAACTTTAAACGAGCTTTCCAAAGTGGACAATGAGATTGATGTTCCGTATTAGTCGGTCCTTAGACCGGATACCGAGACATCAAAAAACATAACTACACATTTACATAGATCATAACCCCACCAATGAATCTTGAATTCTAATGCAAAATTGGATCATCAGAATATCCACATTCTTGATCTACAAAGCTTCATCAACAAAGTACCAAAAAATAGCAGCAAGTGTTACGGATATCAACAAATTTACATTCATCTTTGCATTGATACTTTTGTTATAGTAATATAAAATACTATGACTCGAGAACATGTTTTAATTTATTATATTTCGAGAAAAAACTAATTGTTCGAAATATTCTTAAAATCAAAGCATTTTAATTTTTATCAGTGTTGATACTTTTGTGATAAAAAATTGTACTATCAAAGCATTTTAATTTTTATCAGTGTTGATACTTTTGTGATAAAAAATTGTACTATAACTTAGGTCGGGTCCATTTTTAGTTATGTATTTTCTAAATTATGGTGCTTTTGTTGTCAATTTTAGTCCGTTATAGTTTTGCTTTTTTCAATTTGTTTTTGTATTTTTTGTCCAATTTTAATCCTGTATTTTTTCAATAGTGATCCTTTAGTACCAAACTTGATATCAAAATGAAAAAGTAAAAATATATATGTAAAATTGAACACATACATGACGATTGTTGATATAAACTCTACTTTTGTTGTGGTTGAAAATCTGGATTGAAATCGGTGCAATTCTGTTAGCAATCGAGGCCCAATATTAAGCAGCAGGGCTTACCAAATTCTGGACATGGGAACTTGACTCTTCTGCCTTGTCGGACTCCGATCGAAGTGGTACAACACGCCATAAATTGGGATCCTAGTATCGACATTGACAACACTAAGTGTTTCTTATCTGAGTTACAAATGCATAGTTTCTTCAGCAACAATTTGGGAATGTTGTTATGTTGTTGGAACTTGCGTCTTTTCTATAACTGAGATGGAGGTTTCCACGTAATACTTGTTCCTTCAGATTTTCTAATTTATATAACGACTATAGCGACGAAGACGATGTTTTTAGTGTCTTTAGTGTCTTTTTTTATAACTGTGGGTAGGATGGGGTGGTTTGGATTGATATCAATCCAAACCATCCATCCCACATCCCACCAACAGTCATACATAAACATACCAAATACACAGTCTTTGTCGCTATAACCATTATAACACATTATTACCAGACTTGCGTAGAAAAGACGCAAACTTCAACCGCATTTCAAACTGCTGAGGAAATTTGTTGAGGAAACTATGTATGTGTAACTCATGTAAGAAACACCCAGTGCAATCAATATCGATTGCAGGATCCCGAATCCATGGCGTGTTGAACCACTTCTATCGGAGATCGGCAACCTTCAACAAAAGGGCTAAGTCCACCATGCCCAGAATCTGGTAAGCATGACTGCTTAATTGGTCCTCGAAAAGCCCGATTGCTAACAAAACTACACTTCGACCTAAATTTTTATGATGCAGCCATGAAAGTAGAGTTTATATCAAGAATCATTTTGATATCAATTTTGGTCCAAAAGGACCACAACTGAAAAAAGTACCAACATACAAAAATTAGGATTGAAATTGGACACCAAAAGGACTAAATTGAAAAAGTAAAACTATATCGAACTAAATACATAACTAAAATTGAACACAACTTAGTACGAATTTGATATTATCATAAATGTATCTACACATAGAAAAATTAAGATTAGCTGATTTTGAGAATATGGAAGAGTTAGTTTTTCTCTAAATATAATAAATTAAAAAATGTTCTCAACATTGAAAAAAGTTCAAACAAATCGAATTAAAATTGAACAAAAAAAAGACATAAACGAAAAAAAAAAAAAAAAAGACCAAAATAGAAAAGGGTGAAACCATTCGACAAAAAGAGAACTACAAATAAAATTAACAAAATACAGGACTGAAATTAGACACAATTTAAGTTATTGAACAAATTTTATATTATCACAAAAGTATCAATGCAAAGAAGATCGAAAATTTGTCCATCCGACATAGATAGTTCCAATTTAAATTTAACACGAATCAATAAAACATTATTTATTATAAAATTCTAAATTCTATCTTCAAGTTCCCCAATATACCCTTGAAAAAACATTTTACATTAACTCGAATATACATGTTTACACAATTTTATTATAAATGAGACTATAATTTAGGAGTAATAAATAAAAATTACCCAAAAGTGAAGTATTGCTATTTTTTTTTTAGGTGCAAGAGTAATAAATAAATAAAAACTCCCTTATGTGCATTCAATTACACATAGTAATTGAATCTATTTTGACTTGATTTTACCATACAAGTTAAAAATTATTGAACAATTGATGATATATTCAAATTACTTAAAATTCAACTGTATGGTGATATGCACTACTTACCGGATATGGTCCTGGCGGCGTCGGCCATAAACCCAGCCTCCCAAAGTTCCTG
Source organism: Galeopsis tetrahit (assembly GCA_963675135.1). Taxonomy (NCBI): domain Eukaryota; kingdom Viridiplantae; phylum Streptophyta; class Magnoliopsida; order Lamiales; family Lamiaceae; genus Galeopsis; species Galeopsis tetrahit. The sequence goes on from OY776124.1 coordinate 677,895, forward strand.
ATCAGCGACGACGGCTCCGGTGATAGCAATGAGAGGGATTAAGTAACCCAAACACTCAAAATCACTCAAAAAAACAGAGCTAAGTGGAAAGTTTTCGAAAGATTATCCACTTTCAAGCCATTGTACTAACATTCTTTCTTCACACCGTCAAAGGCGCAAGTGAAACAATCCCCAAGTAGCCGACTATAGCTAACTGTTACGAATAAAAGAAGAAAAGGCCCAAAACAATGCCCAAGTAGCAGACTATAGCTAACTGTTACGAATAAAAGAAGAAAAGGCCAGCTAAGGCTAACTGTTACGAATAAAAGAAGAAAAGGCCAGCTAGTTGAGGGCTTTGGCTATTATCAGTTAGTAGGTTCTTTACTCTACTGAGGGAATAGTCTATAAATAGTTGGTCCTTGTGTTTAGAAGGCAGGTTGAATAATATTGATCACTTTTCGGCTTAGGCTTGGGCGGAGAAATCCGATTTATCGTTTTGTTCATATTCTTCTTGTTTCTTGAGTTCTTGGAGTCTTTCTGCTAACAATTGGTCCGACCTGCCGGATCGATGACGAGGAGCAATACTCGTTTGGAATCTTTGGAAGCGTTAGTAGAGAGGCTAGGTCAAAGCATGGAACTTTCAGCTAAGCGCCATGATGCCGTGGAGGCGTCTCTTGAATCTATCCAACAAACTCTTTCAAGATTGGTTAAAGAAAGGAGCAGTTGCCACGATGACTTGTCGACATCACCGATTGTTCCTCCTCACGCTCCATCAGTTTTTGCACCTCCGGGTAATCGTCCCTCCTTTAAGTTCGATCTTCCCGTATTCTCAGGGGATAACCCGTCAGCCTGGCTGGTTATGGCAGAGCAGTCATTTGACATCCACGACACACCGCCTGACGTGAGGGTGGACATGACGCTTAATGCCATGGATGGCAATGCTCTCCACTGGCTCCGATGGACTATGAACAGGTTTCCCGGTATAAGTTGGCAGAAATTCTCTTTCGAACTGCTCAAAAGATACGGGGATTTTTCAAGAATTAATCCATACGAAGCCCTTGTGGCGACACACCAAACTTCCTCGATGGACGAGGACGTGGACTCGTTCATAACTCGTTGTTAGGCTGTTCCATACCTCTCGGATACAAAGGCCACACACTCGAAAATCCGATATGCAGGTCGTCCGATCGACCCTCGGGAACATTCAACAGACTATTTCCTGTGAGATACGAGCATCCCACGGGGGAGTTCTTGTCTCCATCGACGGCCGCAGTCTATGGATGTTCATTGACCGTCATAACCCAATTTCTGCCAATAGAAACCCAAGTTAAGGCAAATGCCGATGAATCACAGAAACGGGATGCCATTCTCCACAACCTCTGCTTTCCCCTCAAACGGACCCTCCAACGGCTGCCGGAAGCAACAAAGAAGCATGGTCGAGACGTCATGTTCAAAGGGGGAGACCAAGTGGTTCTTATATCCAGGCCATATCATCGCAGCGGATCCTCGGCGTACGGAAAAACAAAGAATGCTAGGAAGATACTCAAGAAGAGACGGGGGAATAAAAGCCCTAAAATACAGAAAAAGTGTGGTTTAAACGTGAGGGAGAGGTTCCAAGTGTTGTTCGATGCATGGCTAGAAGCTTTAAGGGGTCCTAGGGAAAGGTTTCCCCAGTATTATGTTGTTTACAATGAACTGAAGACTGATCGGGTAGTGTTTCCACATCTGATAGTGCAACCTACTTACGGGGAAGAGGTTGTTCGAGTCTCTCTTGACCGCCTTGGGGACAAGGCAATTTTCAAGGGGGTGGAATTGTTACGAATAAAAGAAGGAAAGGCCAGCTAGTTGGGGGCTTTGGCTGGTATAGTGGTTGTTATCAGTTAGTAGTTAGTGTTTTGTTTAGTAGTTAGTAGCAGTTAAGTTCTTTACTTTACTGAGGGAATAGTCTATAAATAGCTGGTCCTTGTGTTTAGAAGGCAGGTTGAATAATATTGATCACTTTTCGGCTTAAGCTTGGGCGGAGAAATCCGATTTATCGTTCTGTTCATATTCTTCTTGTTTCTTGAGTTCTTGGAGTCTTTCTGCTAACACTAAACCTGTGTAATTTAGAAACGTGAGAACTAGGGTTGAAATCAAAATCCCCAAATTTCTGGTGAGTCCAATTCAAAAATTGGGAAGATCCGTTTCAGATAATCGATGCAGAGAGCTTGGAAAGCGGCTATATACCACATTGTCATTAGGATGGTCAAACAGAAATTTACACAAAACTTACAAGGAGCCCAAAGGAAATACACCCCTCTTGCACTTCTGCAGCTAGGTTCATTTTGGTACTCTTTTTCCACGGTAACGATCAAAAAACTGCACGGAGAAATGGTTACGCTTATGAGATGCGGTATAGGTTGTAAAACGTGCGTTTTCATAAATCAGAGAGGACAACAAGTGATCATATTATAAAAGCTAACATAACATCTACATGCCAAACTTTCAGCTTCAGACCTGAGATAAGCTAAAAACGAATATATCAAATCCCGAAAAGATTTAGAAGCTGAAACGCGCCCCCATATATCTCCAACTTCAGCATTGTCTACTCAGTTCTTATATTAACATAAATGATCTAGGTTACAGATCATGTATAAGATCTCAAACTAATGAATTCACCAGCCCCAGCCTTGTGAAGAATTATGAGATAATATTACAAAACCAGAGCATTAAACAGCCAACACAGCCCTGGAAACGATTTTAAGGCTCCCTACATTCGGAAGGTGCAATTATATGTGATTTTCACCGGAGCATGAAGTGAAATTTGCTCAAACTTTTGTATTCGTTCAAAGTAGAACTGGCCAAAATACTGGAATTAAAAGCAAAAACACACAACAAGGATTGTATGAATAATTCTATTAGGCTTTTGCCAGGTGCAAAGCTCGGTGACTCAAAAAAGGCACACTTAGAGAAGTACGTTTCCAGAATTAAACAATTTTAATGAGCCCAGAGTTTATGTGAATTAATCGTAACAGAAGCATCAACATGCCATAGAACCATTGCATCCCTGAGTAACTCCTAAAATATAAAAGACGGCAAAGCAAAATTACCGATCTGATGAAAGGTTATTGGAATATCCAGCCAACAATAGGCATCTTCTGCAGAAATACAGCCAGTGTTGGCCAGAAGCCACTGCAAATGATAAACTAATAATTATATTAGGCTTTTGCTAGGTGACTCAAAAAAGGCACACTTAGAGAAGTAAGTTTTCAATTGTTTACAGAATTAAACAATTTTAATGAGCCCAGAGTTTATGTGAATTAATCATAACAGAAGCATCAACATGCCATAGAAACATTTCTTACAAACCGTAGCGGCGTACTTCTTACAGATCCGGCGACGACTTTCTTGGCGAGGCTTGGGTGATGAGGGATGCGAACGGACGGCGCCTCCTTCTGCAAGCCGTGCCGGCGTGGCGAGGGAGGAGGTTGCGCTTCTTCTTGAAACAGCGGCGACGGCACGAGGGAAGAGAGGCGACGGAGGCGGGTGTCACAAGGGAGGAGGCAAGGCGGTTGGTTGGGGAAAGAGTGGAAGAGAATTGGTGGGTGTAAACCTGAAAATGAAGTGGAGGGAGGATGATAGTGATAAGATTAGGGTTTAGAGGTAGAAGGTTATTTTAGATCTTTTATACTCATTTTAGAGTGACTGAGTGAGTGTAGTAAATGAGTCGGTGTCCTACTCCTCAATAACTCTATATGTGAAGATTGAAATTGTATTGGAAATCACTATAACTCTATATGTGAAGATTGAAATTGTATTGGAAATCACTACTACCTAGGCCTTAGGCTCTGGGTTCGAGTCATGGGGAGGGGAAAAAAGGGATGGATATTTAACTTTCCATAAAAAATAAAAAAAATTGTATTGGAAATACATTAAGTAACCCTATGTAATGAATGTTATACATCTTAATGTAATTAATGTATAATGTTATATTAGTAAATGAATTATAAAACATTACTTTATAGGGAAACAACTATTTAAATAAAATATCCATAAAAGAAAAACAAGTATATCTAACTAGAACGAAAGGGGTATTTAAATCTCATTTTATTTTATTTTAAAATATGATTGGAAAAGGGTAACTTTCTTGGTCTAAAGTTACCTTTTAATAAAGTAATTGTATAAAAATAAAATAGATGATAATTTGAGTAAATAAGTAATGATGAATGGGATGGAAAATCTTAAGAGTTGGTCTTCTGTGCACAGTGTGCACGTGCACACTAATGCACAGGGGTAGTTATAGATATCCTTCACAAGCATGAGGTCACAGGTTCAAATCCTTCCAAACTTTACCACTTTTCAATAATAAGAATTACACTTTTCAGTTAAAATATCTACCACTTTTTAATAATAAGAATTACACTTTTCAGTTAAAATATCTACCACTTTTCAGTAACAAAATTTCCACTTTTCAATAATAAGAATTACACTTTTCAGTTAAAATATCTATCACTTTTCAATAATAAAAATTACATTTTTAAGTTAAAATATCTACCACTTTTTAATAATAAGAATTACACTTTTCAATTCAAATATCTACCACTTTTCAATAATAAGAATTACACTTTTCAGTTAAAATATCTACCACTTTCAATAATAAAAACTACATTTTTCATTTAAAATATATACCACTTTTCAATAATAATAATTACATTTTTCAATAACAAAATCTACCACTTTTCATTACTTAATTAATTAATTTCAGTTCTCATTTTTATCGATCAATATTTACAATTATTAATTAACTTACAATTCTCATCTCTTAATTAATTAATTTACAATTATTAATCTATAATTTTCATTTTTATTTTGCTTATTGTTATCATTGTTAACTTAATTAATTAAAATGAGTATATTTAATTATAAATTGTACCGTTAAAATTATTATTAAAATTGAAAAAATGTTATTCTTATTATTGAAAAGTGGTAGATTTTGTTATTGAAAAATGTAATCTATATCTATATATATATAATAACAGCATAGTATTCCATTTTTATTTTCCTGCCCAAAATACAAGTTATTTAAATTGGAAATTTCTGTACAGTAAAAGTCAGACGCCCAATGTCCCAACTCCCAAGTCAAACCTGCAATGCCTATTGCCTACACTATTCTCAATAAAAATAGTTAATTTATGGAGTATTTAGTTTGAGGATTGAGAATTATGATTTGATATTTTTTAGTATTAAATTATTTAAAGGTTGGCATTGCATAGCAATAGCTCCAGCAAATGCAAAACTTTTTTTTTTTACACAAATTTAATATGCAGTAATTATATTGTTTTTCATGCATCAAAGGCCCAACTCAACCATTCCATTAAGTTTTTTTTTATTAAAAAGTTAAAATGGACGTTATTGGAACTATTTTGTTCCGCTAAATATTATTTTCTCTGTTTTACATAAATTACACACTTATTATATATGGATGTCATATACATATTAATTTACACACTCCAAAAAATAAAATATCTTTATTACTCTTATCCTTAAAATATACACATATTTACTTATATAATATAATAACATTACTTTTTCACATTTAATCTACCTTTTATTTTATTTTTATTCATAAAAAGTTAAAAAATTACCCCTCAAAACATCATTCATTACACATTTTCTTACACGTTTCTTAAAATGTATACATTTTCTTACACGTTTCTTAAAATGTATATCATTCCAAGGATACAAATTCATTTGAAATTGAGGGAATATAACAAAACCGACTTAATTCTGCAAAAAAATAAATAAACAAGTTACCTCTATATTGAAAAATGTAACTTACATAAATGAATGTCTTTTATTATTATTGAAAAGACGTTTGATAATTAGGAAATATCATAATTTGAAAAATAAATAAATATATATATATATATAAACATAGTTGCCTTTTTTTTTTTTCTTTTTGATAATTGATAGATAGTATAATATATGCAAGGAAATAATTAAATTGACAAATAATAACACAATTATTTATGTAATTCACTAACAATGTGTTAACTACATTAATGACCCAACAAACTCAGAGTCAGGGCTCAAAGCATTTCGTCGACATACTCTCTCCATCCATGAAATGTAGTCTCATTTGTTTTATATTTTCATCCACAAAATGTAGTCTCATACACTTTATTTCAATCATCACTTTATCATCACCCTTCATATTTCAACCATCACTTAATTAATCAAATTGTTACTATTAACTTTATGCACAAACAATCAATTTATTCACAATGAATTTTTTTATTTTTTTTATTATTCTTCCATAACTTCAAATTTAAATATTTTTTTCATTTTAAAACTATTTTAATGTGTTGTGTATCAAATTAAGTATTTTTTACTATCTTTACCCATCCTGCATATATAATATAAATATCATATCTAAAATATTATTTTTATTATTTTAAAAAGTCATATATATATTAATTACAGAGTATATGAGTTAATTCTTTTTAATTATATTAATTTTATGGAAAGAAACTAATATAGCCTACTCCAAATATTGATTTGTTCATTTGTTTATATAAATTTTATTGATTTTTAGTATCATTTTATAAATTTAGTTTTCATTTGAAATTTATTATAGAATTTAAAATTATGTAATTAATAAAGAATGTGCTTTTTCCAAGATATAGGAGTACAGATATTCATGCTTTTTCCAAAATGTGCTTTTTATTGCCACTCAAACATATATATATATATATATTTATTCTTTTATTTTAATAAATATTTTTTTGTTAACATATAAAGATCAAGATATAGGAGTACGTACAAAATAAATTTAATTTTAATTTTTATTAAAATTCGTTTAATTAAACTATAACATCTCATATTAAAATTTATTACTGTAATATATTTAACCCGTGCATCGCATAGGAGAATTACTAGTTATTATTAATATTGAAAAGTGGTAGATATTTTAACTGAAAAATGTAGTTTTTATTATTGAAAGTGGTATATAGTTGAACGAAAAGTGTAATTCTTATTATTGAAAAGTGGTAGATATTTGAACTGAAAAGTGTAATTCTTATTATTGAAAAGTGGTAGATATTTTAATTTAAAAATGTAATTTTTATTATTGAAAAGTGATAGATATTTTAACTGAAAAGTGTAATTCTTATTATTAAAAAGTGGTAGATATTTTAATTGAAAAGTGTAATTCTTATTATTGAAAAGTGGAAATTTTGTTACTGAAAAGTGGTAGATATTTTAACTTTAAAATGTAATTTTTATTATTGAAAAGTGGTAGATATTTGAACTGAAAAGTGTAATTCTTATTATTGAAAAGTGGTACATATTTGAACTGAAAAGTGTAATTCTTATTATTGAAAAGTGGTACATATTTTAACTGAAAAGTGTAATTCTTATTATTGAAAAATGGAAATTTTGTTACTGAAAAGTGGTAGATATTTTAACTGAAAAATGTAATTTTTATTATTGAAAAGTGGTAGATATTTTAACTGAAAAGTGTAATTCTTATTACTGAAAAGTGGTAACTATTATTAGTGAAAAGTGGTAATTTTGTTACTGAAAAGTGGTAATTATTATTAGTGAAAAGTGAAAATTTTGTTACTGAATAGTGGTAACTGTTATTAGTGAAAAGTGGAAATTTTATTAATGAAAAGTAGGGACTATTATTATTGAAAAGTGAGTAATTATTGAAAAGTGGAAGTGAGTAACGAAAAAAAAAAAAGAAAAAAAAAACAAGTTTGAAAAGATTTGAACACCTCGTACTTATGAGAATTGTAAATTAATTAATAATTGTAAATATTGGTCGATAAAAACGAGAGAACAGTAATTAATTAATAATGGTAAATTAATTAATTAATTAATTAAGTAATGTATTATAAATTAATTAATTAATAAATAGAAAAAAAATGGAATTATAACCATAAGTAGAAAAAAAAGGATAATAAATTAGGGTAGGAGGATAAGGACAAAAGCATGTGCACCAAACCTGTTTTGGTGCACATGGTGCATTTGAGAATTTTCCAAATCTTAAATATAAAATAGTCCTTTCATATACTCCATAAGTCATATTCTCTTTTAAAATGTACTCCCTCCATCCCAGTATAAGTTTCCCACTTCTTTTAGGTGTTTTGATTAAGGAATATAATAAAATAATAGATGTAGTACAAGTGATGTGATGGTGAGAGAGAAAATAATAGATTAGTATGAGATGAAGTATGATAAAATAATAGATAAAGTGTGAGTGATGTGATTGTGAGAGAGAAAATAATTTACCAAAAATGGAATGAGAAACTTATAGTGGGACATCCAAAAAAATGAAAATGGAAAACTTATAGTGGGTGGAATGAGAAACTTATAGTGGAACATCCAAAAAAGGAAAGTGGAAAACTTATAGTGGGACAAAGGGAGTACTAATTAGATTAGGACACATCAACTTATGAATCTTGTAATAGAAAAAATGAAATTAATCTCACATATGAAATAATTTTCATTTTCTATATTAATGCACTTGTCTATGAAGTCCAACTTTATTGTATTTTAAAAATGAACCAACTTAAATATCAAAATGGACGATCTATCAAGAATATTAAAATGCAACTTTCCCCAAATAAACAAAACCTTACAACCTTATGCACTACCAGTCAAATCAAACACTTCTACTTGGTTATTCTCTCTCTAAACATCACAAACGCAAATCGGAATTGCAAGTAATAAGGACTAAATTTTTTAAATTTGTAAATATAAAAAACTAATTTCAAAATTGAAAAACTTGTAAAAATCAAAATAGTAAAACCCTTATACATCTGTCCAAAAGAAACACTGGCCCAATAATAAATACCAATAATAATGTCATATTTATGTACAATTAATTACAAAAACAAAATTTCAAGAAAAGAAAAGCACGACTTATTATCTTTTGTACATAATCACACTTGCACATTTTCATACGATTATATGAAAATGAATCTTGAATTACATAACTACACATACGGGTGCAAACAATTTCAAAGAGCCAAGTCCATACAGAGCGCAAAACTCTGACTTTAAACTGATCTTCCTAAGTGGACGGTGAGATCGGTCTCCCGTATTAATCGGTCCATGGACTAGATACCGAGACATAAAAAAACATAACTACACATTCACATAGATCATAACCCCACCAATGAATCTTGAATTCTAATGCAAAATTGGATCATCAGAATCTGCAAATACAATCCACATTCTTGATCTACAAAGCTTCATCAACAAGTACCAAAAAATAGCAGCAAGTGTCATCAAAGCACTCACCACAAGCACCCTCCAAGTAGCAACCACCATGATATAAATCAAGAATCCTGATGGAACCAAGCACATGATCACAAGCCCCGCAAACGGCAACGGCACTTTATACGGCCTATCCACCCCCGAAAACTTCACCCTCAGCCTCAGAAACGAGGCGAATTCGAGCAACATCCCCAGGCTATACAGGAAATTCACCGACGAGATAATGTCCGTAAAGTTGAGGTAAGAAACAGCAAGCGCAATCAAAGTAGAACCCAGAATCCCAACCCAGGGCGTGTCGAACAACTCGGACCTCGCCCCGAAAACCTGAGGGACGGCTCCGATGTCAGCCATGCCCACTATCTGATAAGCTACACTGCTTAAATTAGCTTCATATAAGCCAATCACAGACAAAATTGCACCAATTTCAACCCACAGTTTCAACCAATTCCCACCAATTTCCAGAGCTAAATCTGCAAAGTACCCATCCACCCATTTTTCTTGATCTAATGGTGTAGCCCCAATTGCAGTTAAAAGAGGGATTATGTAACCTAAACAAGCAATAATCCCAGCTGAAAACAGAGCCTTAGGGTATGTTTTTTGAGGCTCTTCTACTTCACCAGCTAAAGTACTAGCATTATCCCAAAAATTCAAGTTCCAAAACAGAGTATTGAAGAACAATCTCCAATCCCTTTTCACCCCCTTTTGCCCTAAATTGATCCATCTACTAGCGTGGATCTTCGGAATCGAAACCAAAAACAGACCTAAAAATGGAGAAAGCGAAACAATCCCTAAACAAACAGCAGTAAAACCAACAACAGTTAACCCTGTGTAATTCAGAAACGACAGAAACAGAGTAGTGAACATGATCGCAAAATACCTAGGGTATCCCGAAGCGAAAATCGGGAAAACGAGTTTGAGATAATCAATACAGAGAATCGGATACGCGGCTAGGTTAATTACGCCGCTGAGGAGTTTCCACGAGCCCATCATTGAGCCGCAGAAGGGGCCAAAGGCCTTATGCGCCCATATGACGAATCCGCCGTTACCGGGAAAAGTGGTGGCGAGTTCCGCCGTGACAAGGCCCTCCGGAACGCTCCAAATGAATGGGAAAATCAGAAACCCTAGAATCGCGAAAAGAGGGCCCGCGGCGCCGACTGCGGCTTCTTCGCCATAAGGTCCGCCGGAAACTTCGAAGAAGATGAGGAAAATGAGAGGGAGCAGAGCGAGTTTCTTGGAGGATTTGACGGCGGAGGTGGGTGGGTGATCCTCGTCGGCGAGAAGAGGATCGTTTTGTGGTTGAGAATACACCATGATTGTAGAGCTTCATTATTGGTCACACTGTGTGTGTAGCTTTATAGAATCTGAAGTTTCTACCGCAGAATGATTAGATTTTCTGAATAATTATTGCTTTCCAATTAAGTAGGAATAGTGACAGATGTATGGAGCGAAATCGTTGTGGGCATTTTTGTTTTGGAATATTGAATTTTATATCCGAATTTTACTATCCTAGCTGGTATCACTTAATTCAATTTTTGTAAGTGAGTGAATGTTATTTATGAGTTATGGTTAGGGGTGTGCACTCATTCAAAATCGAACCGGATCGAGATCGGTTTGGACCGGAACCGAAATGTGTGTTAAAGGACGGATCAGAGATCGGATCGGTAAATTCCGATCCGGTCCGAGTTTGAACCGATTGGACCAGAATTTTTTTTTCTTATTTTTTTTTTTAAGTTTATGAAAGCAAGTACAAGATTAATGTATTTGTGTATGAAAATTAAAGTGTTTGCTCTTCATTACGCCAATATGAATTTTATTTACATTATTATTATCTTTTGACCCTAAAAATAAATTAAATATGTTTATTAAATTATATATTTACAAAAAATGTAATAGATCTCAACACATTTTCATCAATTACTTGATTTTGAAAAATAATGGAGAGTGCATTAGTAAAAAAATATAAAAAAAATTAAAAAAAAAAAATCTGGTCCAGACCAGAAGACCGGAATTCAAAATTTGCCGGACCGGAGACCGGACCGGAATCTAACTGGTCGGTCCGGTTCCGGTCTTTTTTCCGGTCCGATTTTTTTTAACACTCCTAGTTATGGTATTCAAATAGAGTATGATATTAATTCAAATACAATATATTATTAGTTCATATATTGTATAGAATTAATTAAATAGGAACAAGTTAAGGGTGTGTTTGCAAATTATAATGATTGATTCAAAGTGATTAAAATTGATTTTTGCAATAAAATTGAAAGTTGATAGTGTTTTAAAATTAAGCATTTTAAATCAATTGTGTATATGTTGTGGTGTTAAAAAAAAAAAATCATTTTTTTTTATAAATTTACAAAACACACCCTTATTACATTTGGATAGGTAATGTGTAAAGATGAAATATTATTTAAATTGTGAGGGTAAAATTGTAAAATTGATTATTATAATGATGAGAAGCATATAGAAGCTATTAGAATAGGTGGAGGGGTGCTTCACCAAAATCACTTTTAACAAATTAACTTAATCACTTAGTTGTGTTTGAAAACACTCCAAAAGTGATTCTATTTGAAAAAAAAAAGTGTTTTTAAGCACATTATATAATCACTATTCATCTAGATTCTATAGTGTTTGTAAACACCCACTAACAAGAGTACAACTCTACATATATAATCACTATTCATCTAGATTTTTTTTTAAAGTTTTTTTATCCACGTTTATTTAACAAAGTTACCTCAATTGTCATTTACTCACTTACTAATTTTTATTTTTTTTACATTTTTTATCTCTACCTTTTTACTTTTCTTACTCTTTTCACAAACCATTTTACATAAAATACTACTCCACTCGTTCCTCTTTAATCTTTACATTTTATAATTTTGGGCGTTCCTCTAAAGTTTTACAAGTTATGACCCTACATTTATTAACAACTATTTATACTTTTACACAAAATTATATCAATTGTCATCTAATTTCCCTTTCTCTTCCCCCCCACCCCTCCACCTTTTTATTTTTATTACATTTTCTACCAACAATTTTATATAAAATACTAGAGATGTTTATCCGGGCCTGTCTGACCCGTTTTATCCTAAAAAATATAGGGTTGGGGTTTATGAATTGTTGGCCTGTTTAAATCTGTGCTTTTTTTCTTACCTGGATCGGTTAGCCCGCGAGCTAAACCGGGCCAGCCCGCTAGCCCGGTCGTTACATTAAAAAAAAAAAAAAAAAACTCTGTGTGAACAAATTTTGGGCCATTTAGGCCATAAACATAACTATAAACATTAAGCAATTCATTGTCATCCATTAGTCATTATTACTAACTTTTTATTAGATTATGATATTTATTTGGTCATATTAAGGACCAACGATTTTTAAAATTGTGTTTAAATTATACTTTTGTTTTTTCATTTATCGATCATTAACAAATTAACAAATTATATATTTTTATTTATTGTAGTTCGTTAATAGCCCATGACCCGCTAGAGTTAGAGTTAAGTTCCAATAAGTATGAACCGATTAAAACTCTGATCCATTTATTATGTGGCCACGTAGAGCTGGTCCTATAAGATTAGGATCGTCCCATAGAAATCTATATAATATACTAGTGTAATTCTTAAAACTTATGACAGTCTTCAAATGTAAATCTTAAATGGGGTCGAAAAGAGTATATTTCTTAAAACTTGACATCCTGATGTCAAATGTAAAGTTTAATGGAAAAATGAGGGATTACTATATTTTTTAAATATTAGTATGATTTATCTATATGTACTTAGAGTTGTTGGATTATAAATTTATGGACTATGTTATTATTTTTTAATTATAAATATATGAACATGGGGTTGGCCTAATGTTGTTGAATAGTTTGAGTTGGAATTGGTATAATATTTCAACTACCCAATCGCTTTTATTATTCAATAATGCTCCTATAAGAAACAAAATTTGAGATTAAAATATTTATTCCTTTTTTTTTCCACATAAACGAGAACCAATATTTTCAACAAAAAGATAAAAGCATCACGTCCAGTTCATTAATATATCATGAATCATTCATACAAAAAAAAAAAAATATATATATATATATATATATATTAATAATAATAAATTATTCAAAATGTGTGACAACATATAAGACAACAAACAGAAACCATTGGATCGGGATCCCATCGTAAATGGGGTAACATTACAGTTTTTCAATGTAAAGATTTTTATTTTTACAATGATTGAAAATCTGTATTGAACCTTTTTGTACAAGAATAGATTCAAGTTCGAAAATGTTACACGTTTGTGTAACAGAAAATCCGTCTAATTGAGCGATTCCACGACATTATCACTCACTCCTCCTCGTAAGCAACCCTACTAAACTTAAGCCATCCTTTGGACTTACAAAGCTTCATCAACCCAAACCACCCCATCCCACCAACAGTCATACATAAACACACCAAATACACCGTCTTCGTCGCTATAGCCATTATATAAATAAAAAAACCAGATGGAACAACGCACATTATTACCAAACCCGCATAATGAAGAGGCATCTTGTACGGCCTCTTCATTTGCGAAAACTTCCATCTAAAATAGAGAAAAGACGCAAACTCCAACAATATTCCCAAACTGTAGAACAAATTTGCTGAGGAAACTATGTCTGTGTAAATCATGTAAGAAACACCCAGTGCAATCAGTGTTAGGATACCAATTCATGGCGTGTCGAACCACTTCGATCGGAGCCCGGAAACCTTCGGCAAAAGGGCTAAGTCCGCCATTCCAAGAATCTGGTAAGCACTACAGCTTAATTGGGCCTCGAAAAGCCCAATTGCGGACAAAACTGCACCGATTTCGATCCAAAATTTTAACCAGTTACCTGATGCAGCAATGAAAGTAGAGTTTATAACAATAATCGTCATGTATGTGTTCAACTTTAGACTCATATATATTTTCCTTTTCAATTAGATCACTTTGACATCAATTTTGGTTCAAAAGGATCACAATTGAAAAAAGTACCAACATACGGAAATTAAGATTAAAATTGGATACCAAAAATTACAAAAACAAAATGGCGCCAAAATGACTACATTGAAAAAGTAAAACCATACAAACTAAATTTGACAACAAAAGTACCACAATTGAAAAGGTAACAAAATACATAACCAAAATTGGACCCAACCTAAGTTATAGTACGAATCTAATATTATCATAAAAAGTATCTACACATAGACAAATTAAGATTAGTAGATTTTGAGAATATCCAAAGAGTTAGTTTTTTTCCTAAATATAATAAATTAAAAAATGTTCTCAAAATTGAAAAAAAGTTAGAACATATCGAATTAAAATTGAACACCAAAATTGAAGATTTTAAGGGTACAACAGTTGTTGAGCACAACTTATCATCCCCAAACTGATGGTCAAATTGAAAGGTGTTGAGATTAATGCAATATTGGAGAACTGTTCTTACTATCAGAAGTGGTAGTGTGCTGATTTTCAGAACTGTGCTTAGTATAAGCACAGTAACTAGTGTTCTGATATTTGGTTATTCCAGTACAAGTAGAGTAATGAGTACTCTGCTGATAAGGTTTAGTGATCTTAGGTATCAACTCTGCTGGTCGAGTCAGAACAATACTGCTCTTAGTCTGCTAAAGAGTACTGTGCTGATATAGTGTTCTTAGTCTGCTGAGACAACTGTGCTGAGTTTTACTGCGCTGAGTTCTTCTGTGCTGATATTCCAGTTTCAGAGTTAGTTGATTTCTGTTAGTTAGTTAGTTTGGTAGAGGCAGTTACAACTTGCATTGTACATCTATAAATACACCATCTAGTGCATAGATTGTGGGTTACACACATAGAGAGTTTAAGAGAGAGATCAAGCTTTGTGTACACTTGTAATCTGTAACTTTCATTTGTGATTAGTGAAGAGAGTCTTCTATCCTCCGTGGACGTAGATCATTTGATCGAACCACGTAAATCCCGTGTTCTTTCTTTGAGTTCTTTATTCGTTTCAATTCATTGCGTTTCTAGTTGTCTTGATTTATCATTTGTAAGGAGTTGCTTTGTGGATACAATTCCGTAACAATTGGCGCCGTCTGTGGGAACCGAAGATAAAGTCAAGAATCAAGAAATGGGCTCTGTGAAGTTGGAGATAGAGAAATTCAATGGTAAGACAGATTTTGGCTTATGGAAAGCCAAGATGAAGGCTCTGCTGTCACACCATGGGCTGAAAGAGGCCCTTACTCCCCTTGACCCTGCTGCATCCGATGCAGACCAGGCCAAGAAAGAAGAGCTTATGGAAAAAGCTTACAACATTGTTGTCCTGAGTTTGGGAGACAATGTGTTCAGGGAAGTTATGAAGGAGAAGGATGTTGCTGCAGTATTTGAGACCCTTGATGATCTGTATTTGACACAATCTTTGTCAAACCAGATGTTTATGGAGAGGAAGCTCAACAATTTCAAGATGACAGATGATAAGACCCTTGATGAGCAGTTAATAGAGTTCATGCAAGCTGTTGATGATCTTGAAAATGTTGGAGTTACTTTAGATGATCACAAGAAGTCTTTTCTACTTTTGGAGTCCTTACCACCTTCATATGATAGCTTCAAGGATGCTTTGCTGATTACCAAGGAGGGTAAGGCAAAATTCAAAGAAGTCTTGTCCATTCTGAAAACTAAGAGTTTACATGTAGCAAACTCAACCAAGAAGACCAAGAACCAAGCTGAGGGTCTTAACATCAAACTTAAGAATGACAAGAAGAAAGGGCAAGGCAAGAAGTTCCATGCCAAGCCAGCTCAGAAGAAGAATGGATTTGTAGCCAAGGACAGAGCTTGCTACAAATGCCATAAGGAAGGACATTTCATAAAAGATTGTCCTGAGCATAAGAAGACTACTGATCCTGCCAAGGCTGATGTAGCAGAAGGAGAAGGATATGATAGTGCTGAGGTTATGAGCATAACAGATAGCAAGCTTGTTAATGAATGGGTGCTGGATTCTGGATGTTCATTTCACATGTGTCCTACCAAATCTTGGTTTCAAAACCTGGAAATGATGAATGGTGAATCAGTTCTGTTGGGTAATGATGAAAGCTGCAATGTGAGAGGGATTGGCACTGTGAGGGTGAAGATGTTTAATGATAAACATGTGATCCTGATCAATGTCAGATTTGTTCCAGATTTGAAGAGAAACCTTATATCTCTTGGCACACTAAATGCTTTGGGTTATGAATTCAAGACTGAAAAAGGATGTTTGTTTGTCACCAAAGCTGATAGAATAGTGATGCAAGGGAAGAAGTCTAATGGGTTATATTCTTTAATTGGTGAGACAATCACAGGTGCTGCTGATGTTACCATGAGTTCTGAAGATGCTATGCTTTGGCATAAGAGGCTGGCACATGTAGGAGAGAAAGGCCTGATGGAGTTATCCAAGAAGGGGGTTTTCCACCAGAAGACATTCAAAAGCCTGGAGTTCTGTGAGCAGTGCATTCTTGGAAAGGCCAAGAAGAAGTCATTCCAGAAGGGTAAGCACACTACAAAGGAGCTGCTGGATTATGTTCATTCAGATGTCTGGGGGCCATCAAGAACAGAAACCATTGGTGGAGGTAAGTACTTCATGTCAATTATAGATGACTATTCTAGGAATGTTTGGGTGTTCATTCTTAAACAGAAAAGTGAGGCCTTTACAAAATTCAAAGAATGGCTACTTGAGATAGAGAACAAGAAAGGAAAGTCCTTAAAACATTTAAGGACAGATAATGGCCTTGAGTATCTATCAGCTGAATTCAATGAATTTTGTAAAGAGAAGGGCATTACTAGACATAGAACTGTCCCTCTTAATCCACAGCAAAATGGATTAGCAGAGAGAATGAATAGAACTATTCTAGAACGGGTCAGATGCATGTTAGCTGATGCTAAATTACCTAAAAGCTTTTGGGGAGAAGCTGTATGCACTGCATGTTATTTGATAAATAAAACCCCATCATTTGCTTTAGAAGGTAAAACCCCAGACGAGATCTGGTATGGCAAGCTGAGTGATTATTCAAAACTTAAAGTGTTTGGATGTCAAGCTTATGCCCATATTAGACAGGATAAGCTTGAGCCTAGGGCTCTGAAATGTATATTCATTGGCTATCCAATAGGTGTCAAGGGCTATAGATTGTGGTGCCTTGAACCAGGTCATAAGAAACTAATAATCAGCAGAGATGTTGATTTTAATGAAAGGGTAATGGGATATCCTCATAATGGAAATTCCCATGACCTAGATGGAAGAATTGGAAATGAGTCAGAAGAGAGTTTCTCAGCTGAGGTGGAGTTTCCCACATCAGATCAGTTGGCACCAGAGGAGGTAGCCAACCCTACTGATCTGGGAAATAACACACCAGATGAGGTTGTTCCAGAACAGGTACCAGAAGATAATTCAGAAGATGATACCATGGAAGACAACCCTGCTGATTTGAGAAATTATAGTCTTGCAAGAGATAGGCTCAGAAGGCAGATTCACCCCCCATCTAGGTTTGGCCAGGCTGATCTTGTGTCATATGCTCTGATCACAGCAAAAGAGGTGGAGCATTATGAGCCAAGAAACTATAGGGAAGCAATCACCAGTCCTGAAAGAGAGCAGTGGGCAGCAGCCATGTCAGAAGAGTTGCAATCTTTGGAGAAAAACCAGACCTGGATCCTTGTTGAGAAGCCTAAAAACCAGAAGTTAGTGAGCTGCAGGTGGCTGTTCAAGAAAAAGCTTGAAGTTGGATTTGGTGGTGCTAGAGAGCAAATCAGATTCAAGGCTAGGTTAGTGGCAAGAGGATTCACACAAAGAGAAGGCATAGACTTCAATGAGGTATTCTCTCCTGTTGTTAAACACTGTTCAATAAGATTACTTTTGTCTAAGGTTGCTCAAGATGATCTTGAGTTACATCAGCTAGATGTTAAAACTGCATTTTTACATGGAGAACTAGCTGAAACAATATATATGCATCAACCAGAAGGGTTTATCATGCCTGAAACTGAAAGTAAGGTATGCTTGCTTAAGAAATCATTGTATGGGCTCAAGCAGAGTCCTAGACAATGGTATAGAAAGTTTGATACCTTCATGCTTTCTATTGGTTTCTTAAGAAGCAAATATGATGGATGTGTATATATTGGTAAACAAGATTATCTAGAGAGCACCTATCTACTGATCTATGTAGATGATATGTTAATAGCTAGCAAGAGTATGAGAAAGATTACCCAGCTGAAGCAGCAGCTGAGTAGCAAGTTCGAGATGAAGGATTTGGGTGAAGCCAAGAGAATATTAGGAATGGATATTCTCAGAAATAGGAAAGCAGGCAAGCTGTTCCTATCCCAAAAGAGTTATATTCAGAAGGTCTTGAGAAGATTTCTTATGCACCAGTCCAGACCAGTTAGTACTTCATTTGGTCAGCAATTCAAGTTGTCAGTCAAGCAATCTCCTCAAACAGATGAAGAGAAGAAGCAGATGCTTACTGTTCCTTATGCAAATGGAGTAGGAAGTCTCATGTATGCTATGGTCTGTAGCAGACCAGATCTTGCCTATGCTGTTAGTATGGTGAGTAGGTTCATGGGAAATCCAGGAAAGTTTCATTGGGAAGCTTTGAAGTGGATTCTAAGATATCTGAATGGATCAGAAGACTTAGGATTATTGTTCGAGAAGTGTGCTGATACCAAGAGTCCTTTAATTGGATTTGTGGATTCTGATTTTGCTGGAAACATAGATACAAGGAAGTCTTTATCTGGTTATGTGTTTACATTGTATGGCACTGCTATAACATGGAGAGCAGCTTTACAATCTATGGTGACCTTATCCACAACAGAAGCTGAGTACATAGCCTTGACAGAAGCTGTGAAGGAAGCAATGTGGTTGAAGGGCATTCTGAGAGATTTTGGCATATTCCAGAAGAGTGTTCCTGTGTTGTGTGATAATCAGAGCACTATCCATCTAGCAAAACATCAAGTGTTTCATGAGAGGTCAAAGCACATTGATGTGAAGCTGCATTTTGTTAGAGACATCTTGGAGAAGAGCATTGTTGAAGTTCAGAAGGTAGCTTCAGAAGAGAATGCAGCTGATATGTTAACTAAGGCATTACCAAGCAATAAGTTCAACCATTGCATGGAGTTGGTAAACCTTAGTACCTGGGATGTTCATTAAGAAGAGAATGAACAAATAGCCTTGGGGAGGGCTGGGAAGAAGGCAATCTTGCATTAAGGTGGAGAATTGTTGAGATTAATGCAATATTGGAGAACTGTTCTTACTATCAGAAGTGGTAGTGTGCTGATTTTCAGAACTGTGCTTAGTATAAGCACAGTAACTAGTGTTCTGATATTTGGTTATTCCAGTACAAGTAGAGTAATGAGTACTCTGCTGATAAGGTTTAGTGATCTTAGGTATCAACTCTGCTGGTCGGGTCAGAACAGTACTGCTCTTAGTCTGCTAAAGAGTACTGTGCTGATATAGTGTTCTTAGTCTGCTGAGACAACTGTGCTGAGTTTTACTGCGCTGAGTTCTTCTGTGCTGATATTCCAGTTTCAGAGTTAGTTGATTTCTGTTAGTTAGTTAGTTTGGTAGAGGCAGTTACAACTTGCATTGTACATCTATAAATACACCATCTAGTGCATAGATTGTGGGTTACACACATATAGAGTTTAAGAGAGAGATCAAGCTTTGTGTACACTTGTAATCTGTAACTTTCATTTGTGATTAGTGAAGAGAGTCTTCTATCCTCCGTGGACGTAGATCATTTGATCGAACCACGTAAATCCCGTGTTCTTTCTTTGAGTTCTTTATTCGTTTCAATTCATTGCGTTTCTAGTTGTCTTGATTTATCATTTGTAAGGAGTTGCTTTGTGGATACAATTCCGTAACAAAAGGGTTAATCAATGTTTGGAAACCTTTGAGGTGTATGAGTGAGAGATGTCCTCAACAGTGGGCATTGGTTACCCTGGGCTCTGGTACAATATCAGTTTTCATTCAACTATCAAGAGGTCTCCTTTTGAGGCTTTATATGGGTATAATCTAAAGTTTCTAACTGTTGGACCCTTAATTCAAAGCAGGGTGTAGGGTGTGGAGGATCTAGTACATGACAATCAAAAAATCTTACATCAATTAAAGCAATCACTATACCAAGCTCAAGATAGAATGCGGTTCTATATATGCTAACAAAAATAGGGTGAATAGGGTGTTTCAAGTTGGTGATTGGGTGTACTTGAAACTCAAACCTTACAAGCAAGTTCTCTTTGAGGAAGAGCCACATTTGGAAGTTGAATTCCAAATTTGCGGCCCCAGGTCGTGCAAAGGGTGTGATTGGCTGTCTATACGTTGGCACTGTCAACAACGTCTAAAATACATTCCGAGGCACATGCAACACTAGAACCAAAAGTGTTCTAGTCAAGAACAAACACAATCAAACTAGAACAAACTAATGAGAAAAGTAAATAAAAAATGAGAGAATGAGAAAGCTTAGTTTAATGGATGATGGGTAATGAAATTTCAAAGCTATTGATGGCCTCCTTGCTTGATTTGGTGAGGAATTCAAGAAATTGATGATGATTACCTCCAAATGTGTGTTTGTAGGTGAAAAAAAACTTCTTCTGTAGGGGTAATGTGTTTTGAATTCAAGAAAATGAGTATTTATAGTGTTGGGGTAGGGTTTGCATTTAGGTCCCTCAAAATTGTCTAAAAATCACAAAAACCCCCGAAAATGAGGTGGCCCGGCAGAGTGGGAAGTTGGCCCGGTCGGGCGGAAGTGTTAGAAAATTTTGACTTGGGCGAACAGATATGGCTCGGCCGGGCGATTGATGCCGCCCGGTCGGGCGAAAACTTCGTGTTGACGGCTCTTGGACGGACTACTCGACCGCCCGATCGGGCCAGTGATGCCGCCGGTCGGGCCATATCTTCGTATATGGAGAAAATACTTGGTTCGACCGCCCGGCCGGGCCAACTCTTCGTCTTTGGCTTGGATTAAGTAGCTCGGTCGCCCGGCTGGGCCAAAGTTTCGACTTTGGCCTATTCCCTCCTCCAACTTCGTCCCTCCGTATCTTGAGCTTCCGGCCTCCGATCGACTCGATTATTTTTGTTATTCCACTCCATTTTTCGATCCGGATCCAATGGTGAACTCCTCTTTTTGGTCGAGTGAATTGTGGTAGGTGTTTTGCTCCCAAAATTCTTAGTTTTTCCTACAAAATCGACAAAACACCATCTTTCTCTTATTTTACCCAAAACAATCATAATCAACCTATAAATCAATGAAATCACACTCGAAATGAGCTTCACATGTGCATAAAAAACGTGTAAATTCAACCTGAATCAAAGGGGTATGATGAAGATGAAGGTGCAAATAAATCAATTTGAAGGAGCGTATTAGAGTGCGAATAAGGGTGTATCAACCAACTTTGTTAAAAAAACGTGTTTTGCTCATTAAGTCGCGAGCACGATTTCTGTAACCGCTGGGTCGGGTATATATATATATACCCGATTTGACCCATTTGAATAACAACTTTGAGATATTTTGCTAACCTCCCAACTGTCTCTCCCTCCAATTTCTCTCAATTCCCTCTCATTTCTACGTTTTTCTTCCAATTGATTGTGAACGATTTGAAACGCTTGGCTTACGATTTGAAACGCTTGGCTTAATCATTTCACACAGTTAAGAAAATTCCCCAAATATCTATATGTTGAGATATTTTGCTAACCTCCCAACTGTCTCTCCCTCCAATTTCTCTCAATTCCCTCTCATTTCTACGTTTTTCTTCCAATTGATTGTGAACGATTTGAAACGCTTGGCTTACGATTTGAAACGCTTGGCTTAATCATTTCACACAGTTAAGAAAATTCCCCAAATATCTATATGTATCAATTGAAACTCCTCAGCTGTATAGATTATCTCTATAGTTTCTGAATTACACAGGGTTAACTTTTTTTGAATTACATTAAATACCCATCACTTTTCCCCTCTCCATGACTCGAACCCAGGATCTAAAGCCTAGGTAGTGGTGCTCTAACCACTTGAGCTATCCAACTTCGTCATTACACATGGTTAACTGTTGTTGGTTTTACTGTTGTTTGGGTAGGGATTGTGTCACTTTCTCCATTTTTAGCTCTGTTTTTGGTTTCGATTCTCAAGATCCGCACTAGTAGATGGATCAATTTAGGGAAAAGGGGGTGCAAAAGGATTGGAGATTGTTCTTCAATACTCTGTTTTGGAACTTGATTTTTTTTGGATAATGCTAGTACTTTAGCAGGTGAGGTGCAGTAGAAGAAACTCAAAAAACATACCCTAAGGCTCCGTTTTCAGCTGGGATTATTGCTTGTTGTTTAGGTTACTTAATCCCTCTTTTAACTGCAATTGGATCATGAAAAATGGGTGACGGGAAATTGGTGGGAATTGGTTGAAAATGTGGGTTGAAATTGGTGCAATTTTGTCTGTGAATCGTTTATAAGAGGCTAATGTAAGCAGTGTAGCTAATCAGATTCTCAAATTCTCCAACTTATTATGGAAATCCAACGTGAAACGCCGCCACCATCCGCCATGTCACCGCCGCCGGAGGATATCCCGACAACTCCCGCCGTCGCCTCCAATGCTAATAAACTCACATTAATCCCACTCATCTTTCTTATATACTTCGAAGTCGCCGGCGGTCCGGCGAAGAGCCCGCCGTGAAAGCCGCCGGCCCTCTACTCGCTATTCTCGGATTTCTAATCTTCCCGTTCATCTGGGCCATTCCCGAAGCCCTAATCACGGCGGAGCTCGCCACCGCCTTCCCCGGCAACGGCGGATTCGTAATCTGGGCTGAAAGAGCCTTCGGCCCGTTCTTCGGATCTCTGATGGGGACATGGAAATTCCTCAGCGGAATCATCAACATCGCCGCTTTTCCAGCTCTCTGCATCGATTACCTGAAACGGATCTTCCCGATTTTCGAATCTGGACTCACCAGAAATTTGGGGATTCTGATTTCAACCCTAGTTCTTGCGTTTATGAATTACACAGGGTTAGCTATAGTCGGCTACTTCGGCGTCGTTTTGGGGATAGTTTCGCTTGCGCCTTTCGTTAGGTATTGCTTTGCCCCAAATTCATCCCCATAGGTGGAAAAGTTTGGGTCAAAGAGGTGTGAAGAAAGATTAGAATCTGTTCTTCCATACTCTGTTTTGGAATCTCAATTTTTGGGATAATGTCAGTGGATAATCCTACGAAAACTTTCCCTTTAGCTCTGTTTTTTGCAGTGATTTTGACGTGTTTGGGGTACTTAATCCCTCTCGTGGCCGTCACCGGAGCCGTCGCCGCCGATCAAGAACTTTGGGAGGCTGGATTCATGGTCGACGCCGCCAGAACCATATCCGGTAAGGATGGAGATGATGATATGTTTTTATGTAGAGTTAATTGTAAAAAAATTCACCACAACCTATTTTTTTTTTTCTTTACAATTGAATACACCACAGTTTTGCAATTCGATGCATATGTTTATTTTTCAACAAATTGATAATGTATACCCCTTAACCTTAAGTCTCATTAAGATTCTACCGATCAATAAAATATTTTTTATTTTATTTTAAAAACGTTTTAAAATAAAATTACTCCTAGTTCTACCCTCACAAAATAGTCACACTTTACTTGGGTTATTTTTATTTACTCCTTTCGTCCCATACTTGATGACCCATTTTGATATTTTGGGTGTTTCTTACTTGATGACACGTTACCTACAATAGCAAAAAACACTTTTAAACAACCCCTTAAAACATCACAATATTACAACAAATGTCACTATTTTATTACACTAAAAAGTAACTTTATTACTATTTATAAAGTTAAAAAATATTTACTACCCTCACTTTATCTTTCATAATACTAATAAATTATTCATTCGTTAAAACCCGTGCTCAATAGTTTTGTGTCATCAAGTAGGGGACGGAGGGAGTATAACTTAAGCCCCAAAAAAATAGTCATACTTTACTTTTTGGTTGTTCTAAATTATAATCTCATCTATATACTCTCTCCTTTCCACTATAAATTTCTCACTTTCCTTATGAATGTCCATTATAAGTTTCTCATTCCATTTTTTCATATTATTTTCTCTTTTCCAATCTCATTACATTTATTATATTATCATATTTTTTAATCAAAACACCCCAAATAAGGGAAACTTATATGGGGAAGGAGGTTGTATTAAAATTGTGCGAAAGGTAAGTTGAAGTTAATATAAAATATTTTTACAAAGGTAATTGTATTTTCACAATACATAATATTTTACTCCATTCTTGTGTTAAATTCAAATTATAACTATTTTTATCCGACAGAAGAAATATATTCTATTCTCAATATCAACGAATTTTCATTCATTTTTGCACTCTTGTGATAATATAAAATACTATGACTTAAAACATGTTTTAATTTATTACTGTCCGTCCAATTTTATAATTTTCGCTTTGGGTTGTTCAATTTTATTATTCTCATTCCTTATTATGAAAAATTTACTATTCATATTACTTTTTCTCCACTCTTCAACCATCACTTATTTACTCTAATTGTCATTAAATTTATTCATAAACAATCACTTTATCTATAAATAAACCACACAACATGACATCATACTCCAACCTTATATACTTTATACATAAACTAATCAATATTTATTAAAACTCGTGCCCAGAGAAGTGAACATAATAAAATTGGACGGATGGAGTATATTTTTAGAAAAAACTAATTATTCAAATATTCTTAGAATCAAAGAATTTTAATTTTTAATAGTGTTGATACTTTTGTGATAAAAAATCGTACTATAAGGCCTAGTTTGATTTCCTTGATTAGGTTGGATTAGGTTTGATTGACTTTTTATTCCCAACTAATCAAACGTTTGGTTTGATTGATTGTGGCCCGGGTTTAATGCAAGGCCCACTATTTTTTTACTATTTATCATGCATTTGTGGGACTAATTGTCCTAGGGGAAGGGTGAGATAATTTGTCCAATGTTTTTGCATCCATCAATTCAAACTAGCCCTAAGTTTATAACTTACCCACTTAGGTCGGGTCCGTTTTTTTTTTTTGAAAACCCTCAGGCTTAGTTATCATTATTGCAACTGTAAATTGTATTGGTTAGCCCATCCACATTAATCGGTGGGTCTATCCATGAATGTAAATCCTCATGGTGGTCGGGTCCATTTTTAGCTATGTATTTTGTTATTTTCTAAATCGTGGTGCTTTTGTTGTCAATTTTAGTCCGTTATAGTTTTGCTTTTTTCAATTTGATTTTTTTTTTTGTCATTTTGGTGCCAATTTGTGTTTGTATTTTTTTGTCCAATTTTAATCCTGTATTTTTTCAATTGTGATCCTTTTGGACCAAACTTGATATCATCAAACTGAAAAAGTAAAAATATACCTCTAAGATAAAATTGAACACATACATGACGATGGTTGATATAAACTCTACTTTTGTTGCTGCATCAGGTAAGTGGTTGAAAATCTGGGTTGAAATCGGTTCTATTTTGTCAGCAATCGGGCTTTTCGAGGCCCAATTAAGCAGCAGTGCTTACCAAATCCTGGGCATGGTAGACTTAGCTCTTTTGCCGAAGGTTGTCGGGCTCCGATCGAAGTGGTTCAACATGCCATGGATCGGGATCCTAGTATCGACAGTGCTATCCTGGGCATGGTAGACTTAGCTCTTTTGCCGAAGGTTGTCGGGATCCGATCGAAGTGGTTCAACACGCCATGGATATGGTAGACTTAGCTCTTTTGCCGAAGGTTGTCGGGCTCCGATCGAAGTGGTTCAACACGCCATGGATCGGGATCCTAGTATCGACATTGATAGCACTGAGTGTTTCTTACATGAGTTACACAGACATAGTTTCCTCAGCAAATTTCCTCTACAGTTTGGGAATGTTGTTGGAGTTTGCGTCTTTTCTCTACCTGAGATGGAGGTTTCCGCAAATGAACAGGCCCTACAAGGTGCCTCTTCATTTCGCAGGCCTGGTAATAATGTGCCTTGTTCCATCTGGTTTTCTAATTTATATAATGGCTATAGCGACGAAGACGGTGTATTTGGTGTGTCTTTTTATGACTATTGGTGGGATGGGATGGTTTGGATTGATGAAGCTTTGTAAGTACAGAAGGTGGCTTGAATTCAATGAGGTTGCTTACGAGGAGGAGTGAGTGATGATGTCGTGGAATTGTTCGTTCGACCAGACAGATTTTCTGTTACACAAATGTGTAACATTTGCGGGTTTGGATCTATTTTTGTACAGTAGGGTTCAATACAGATTTTCAATTTTTGTAAAAATATGAAATTCTAGAGTTGTCTTATGGGAACATTATTTGCTGAAAATCTTATCTTGGTTCTAGTTTCGATGTAAAAAAAGAGAGACTTTAATCTCAAATTTTGTTTCTTATGGGACATTATTGAATAATAAAAGTGATTGGGTAGTTGTATATAATAATGTTTAGTCTAGTATATACTTGAGTGCATGTTGTGCACTTGTATTTGTTATACCTAGTCAAAGAAGTCAATCTTTGACAATTCAATCCTAGTCACCAGCTTACGTGGCGAGGACCAGTCAACAAAGTCTCACGACGACCAGTCAACAAAGTCTCGCGACGACTAGTCAACATGAAGAAAATGTAATAGAATAGATGTATTTAATATATTTAAGTGCTCGCTCAAAGATGTCGGCGAGCACATGTTTTAGTTAGCTGCTCGCCCAAATGTATTGGCGAGCACTTGTCTATTTTTAGCTAAGAGAAGTCTTTAAGTGTTGAAGCTTTGGGAGGCAGCAAGGAGCGTGGAGACCACTTTCCTCGAAGGTATTTCGACGATCACCCACCTAGGCGACCAGGTCCTCCGGCAACCACCGTGACCAGCTCTTCGGCATCTCGCCGAGGACGACCACCAGAGGCGGTTTAGCATTAAATGCGCCATCCCATCACCTTTTCGGGCAGAAGGCAGGTCCAGTGAGGTTGTGCCACGTGTAAAGGGCGGGCAGACCCCAAAAATCACTATATAATGCCTAAAAGGCTCATTGTAACAAAGAAGTTGACCATTCCACCAAATCATCCTACCCTAAGCAATATACTCTCCCAAAGCTCTCAAGCTTTTAGCTTCTCCAAGAAGCTACATCCTTGTTCTTCATTGTTCTTGCTTCGTTCTTCATATTTATCTTCGTTAATCATCATAACTATCCGTATAAACACGTAATAACCCCCGATAATCATCTATGTTTGTATCGTGCTAAAGAATAGTCCACATCCGAATCAACCCGATCAAAGTGCATACAACATTTGGCGCTAGAAGGAGGGGACCTTTTACGTGTTCATCATCAAGGTTTCAACCGATCATCGAGCGATCGGCTAGCAAACTCTTGTTTTCAGGTTTTAATCGGTAGATCTACCGTTTAAAGCATTATTTACTCTTTTTAGTGTTCTTCGTGTTCTTGAACATTTTTCAGTTTTCGTAACATATTTTGGAGTTTGATCTCCTTGTATTTGTGTTTTCAAGTTTCTGTTATTACTTTGCTAAGATCAGTAGTTGTAATAGCACGTTCTTCTGCGTAAGAACTTTAATCTTTCGTTTTTAGCATCAAAGGCTTAGTACCCTTGTAATCTTTTAAAATACACTCTTTAAACGATGTCTCAACGATCAAATCTAGATGGAATCCCACCGCACAGAGGGAACGAGCACCCTCCGCCGCCGGTGGTTCCATCGGTAAACCCTTTTGCAAACTTGAACATGGGGGACATCATGAAAGACCCCCAGCACTTGAAAGAATTTTCCGATTTCCTCCTGGAGAAGAGGAGGTTACTCGAGGTG
The DNA here is from genome assembly GCA_963675135.1 of Galeopsis tetrahit. Taxonomy (NCBI): domain Eukaryota; kingdom Viridiplantae; phylum Streptophyta; class Magnoliopsida; order Lamiales; family Lamiaceae; genus Galeopsis; species Galeopsis tetrahit. The sequence continues at coordinate 705,912 of OY776124.1, forward strand.
GAAGAAATTGAGAAGGCCAAAGATCAGGCCTTCGACAGAGCTCGCAAAGCCAAAGCGAGGATGAATGACAATGATGAGGACAACCGCTCCTATCATTCGTACTTTGTTCGTCCTCAGGACGGGGAGAGAAATAAAGCACCTGTCCGCTCCCATAACAGCCATACGGGAGATTCGTATGCTCGGAACTCCGTGTTCGACCAAGTAGGCGAGAAGGCCCCACTGAACGCTCCTCGCCCGTTACACTTTGATATTGGGCGACGACCAGCTAAGAACGACCACAAAGATCGTGGTGGTAGAAGGGGAGACAGGGTCTCCGCCCTAGATCGAGTAGGGCCAGGTGGTGGGCGAGCTCCGTCAAAGAGTTACCACAGCCATCATTCAGAGAGGCGATCACATCAGGGTGATCACCTGGCCACTTCTCGCGGGAGCCGACGCGATGAGGTCTTCGTCCCCCGACCACAAACCGCCGAGGAGGGGCAATTCGCCCAGTTCCTTGAAACACAAAGGCTAATGAAGTTAGAGGTGGTCGCAACCAAGCAAGGCACTGCCCCACCTGTCACTTTGCCCACTCCACCTTTAAGTGTTATGATTCTCACCGCCCCCATTCAAAGTAGGGATGGCAAAATGATCTGCCCCGAAGTCGACCCGCCCTGCTCTGAGAGGTTTAGATCCGCCCTGCCCTGCCCCATCCTTAAAACAGGGCAAATCTGCCCCGCCCCGCATGCAAGGCAGGGCAGGCATGGATATATGTATTATAAAAATCTGCCCTGCCCTGAATATAAAAATATATATATATATATATTAATATAAAAATTATTTTTGATTATTTTGTTTGATGTTAAGTATTTTGGATATGACTTACTGAATTTCTAATGTTTAATTTTAATTGTGGTTTTTTAGTATTTATTTTATTGTTTAATTTAATTTAATCTGCATATTTTACTTGAACTTTTGGAGTGCATGGGGCAGGGCAGGGCAGGGCAATGACTTGCACAGGGCAGGGCAGGGCACAGAATGTTGCCCCGCAGCAGGTCGCAGGGCAGGGCAGGGCAAATACTTATGAACACAGGGCATATTTGGATATTTAACTATCTGCCCTGCTCTGTCCCATTGCCATCCCTAATTCAAAGGAAGATTCAAATGCCTTCTATGACAGCTTATGACGGGGCGTCCGACCCCAGGGTGCATCTATCAAAGTATGCAAGCTATATGGCCTCAATCGGGGCAACGTACGCCACCCAATGCAGAAACTTCTCCTTGACTTTAGGAGATTGAGCTCATCGCTGGTACACCACCTTGGGTGTCGGATCTATCACCTCATTTCTAGAGCTGGGGTAACAATTTTTGACTCATTTTGGGTCTATTGTTGCTCGCCCTGCCTCAAAGCAACGTTTGGCAAACGTTCGCCAAACACCAACCGAATCGGGCAAGGACTTTATCGAACGTTTCGATAGGTTGGTGATCGACGGAGAAGTTGTTAATGACGAGACGAAGCTGATCTCGGCTATCTCCGGACTAAGAATAGGTTCCAAACTGTGGGAATCTATGCACACCTCTTTCCCCGTTTCCTATGCGGATTTCCGCAGTCGGGCGGGAAATTTCATTCAAATAGAAGAGATTATGGACGCCGCCAAGGCTAACGAGCAGCCGGACGCGGCCAAAAGAGTATGTCCCAAGAAAAATTCTAACACTGGGGAGTCTTCCCAGCCTAAGAAGGCGACCACTCAGGGCGGCAGTGCTCGCCCATCAAACTTCAGGCCTTTCGAGGAGTCTCCTGAGATTCTCCAATTCAGGGAAGCCCTCACTGTTGACCCCAGGGGCATCTACGATGCGATCAGGGGAAAGAATCTACTCCCCCAAGCCAAGCCAATGCATACGAGTGATGCTAATCTCGATGGTAGTAAATTCTGCAACTACCACAACTCAGTCGGCCATCACACCAATGGGTGCCGAGACTTGGTGAGAAATCTTTTCAAATTGTACAATGAGGGCAAGCTCGCCCAATTCATCAAGTCCGAAGGTGGAAATGGCGACAACAGGAGCAGGAAGCGTCGCGACGACAGCGACGACCTTCGCCAGCAACTCAATCGCCAGAAACTGGCTCCCCCCATGCCGAACAATCCACCGGGCGACATCGATAATGTTGGTGGAGGTTGTATGGTTTTGGAAGGCCCCCTGGGGGGAACTCAGTCCGGGAAAGCTCTGTCTGTTCGCCGACAGCAGAGCGACATGCGAGCACTCAACAACGTACATCAAGTGTGCATCGTTCGATAAGTATGCGACTATGACAGTAGAAGTCAAGAAATTGATCGACAATAAATTAATCGAGAAAACTGGAACTGATCCTGAGTGGTTGGCGAATCCAGTGCTCGTCAAAAAGACGACCGGGTCGTGGAGATTGTGTATAGACTTCACAGATCTAAACGATGCCGGTCCCAAAGATCACTTTCCGATGCCCCACATCGATCATTTGGTAGACAATACAACGGGGCACAAAATGTTAACTTTCATGGACGCTTTCGCGGGGTACCATCAGATTGCTATGCATCCCGACGACCAGCGACACACTGCTTTCATGACCGCAACGGATATGTACAGTTGGAAGAGAATGCCTTTCGGTTTGAAAAATGCGGGGGCAACATACCAAAGACTGCTAAATAAGATGTTTGAGCAACATATCGGCGAGATGGTGGAGGTCTACATCGACGACATCGTTGTCAAAAGTTTACGAAAAGAAGATCACCTACACCACCTCTCCTTGACATTCGATATTCTGAAAGAATACAACATGAAGTTAAATCCAAATAAATGCAATTTTGGAGTTAGCTCCGGGAAATTTCTGGGGCACTTGGTTATCTAGCGGGGCATCGAGGCGAATCCGAGTAAAATTCAAGCAATCATCGATATGCAAAGCCCAAGGAACGTAAAAGAAGTGCAGAGGTTGACAGGATGCCTTGCATCGCTGAACAGATTCATTGCACGAACGGGCGATCGTTGCAAACCTTTTTTCGATGCTTTGAAAAAAGGGAGGTTCGAATGGACCGACGAGTGTGAAAAAGCTTTCGAAAAGCTGAAGGAATATTTATCGGATCCGAAGGTCCTATCTAAGCCAGTCCCCGGAGAAATCTTGTATCTCTACTTGGCGGCCACTGACTGTGCGATCAGTTCAGTGCTCGTCCAAGCAGAGGGGAGCACACATCTTCCAATCTATTATGTAAGTCAGACACTGAGAGATGCGGAGTTGAGATACACTCCAATGGAAAAATTGGCGTACGCATTGGTCATGAGCGTCAGAAAACTAAGGCAATACCTGTTCGACCATGAGGTGGTCGTCCTCACGACCTTTCCTCTTCGGCGAGCACTGCATCGTCCGGACACCACTGGAAGGCTTTTGAAATGGTCGGTGGAAATCGGGCAATTTGGGCTCACCTACTCGCCCAGAACGGCAATCAAGGGACAAGTGCTGGCGGAATTCATTGTGGAACTGTTGGGAATAAAATGAGATATGTTTTGATTAAATACCAAAACCCCCTGAGACATGCCTAAGTCAAGATGATTGTGTTCTAAGATTGTTAGAACACATAACATAAGGCTAGATGAGAAGCTGATATGTTAGGCAGCTCTTAGATGACTAGATGCACAATGTGAGGGGGAACCTATGCTTTAAAGATGATCAAGATGAAGTCCCCTCAAGGCTCAAAATCTGGAACAAACACTAAGGACAAGCATACTCCATTGAAAACCATATGCTCTGATCTGGAGAGTTGTCCAGAAGAGTTATTTCTATGCAAGAACAAGATTGCAAAGCTCAAAAGGACAAGATTAGTCAAATGCTCTGATCAGGAGAGTTGTCCAGAGAGGTTAACTCTGTGAAATCATCAGCTCTGAAACTAAAAGACCAAATATGCTGATCAGGAGAGTTGTCCCAGAAGAGTTGTCTCAACAAGTTTGAACCAGAACAAAGATTCTAATGTTTGAAGGTCAACTATGCTGAAGAGTTAGAGACAACCATACCCTAAAAGAATCTCAAAACAACATGCTTAGATCACCTTGAAGTGAAAGAAAGGGAAAGAGCCAAGTCATCTGAAAAAGAGCAAGCCAACCTTGCTGATAAGCAAAACTGCTGATAGTGATAAGGAGAGTTGTCCAGTTGATAAGGAATGTTGTCCTATCATTGGATCAACCTTCAGAAGCCATGTCCAAGTCCTAACAAGAAGACAAACATTGGGAAAAGTGCTGCAGAATGAAGACAAAGTCTTACAAGCCGTTTATTACCCAATTAAGGACATGTCACTATCAAGAATCTGTCTTCTAGATTGAAGAAATCAAGGAAGACATTTATAGCAATTTGGGGCTGCCTTTCCAACGGGCAAATCCTCATTTTGTCTATAAATACAAGGAGTGTGAAGACCATTTGAAGTACCTATCCATTCTACATCCAACTGAGCAACTATTCTGAAAGCTTCAAAGTCTTCAAAAGACATTCTTAGTCTTGAAACACTTCTTCTAAGCTGAACTCACTGTATATTCATACACAAAGCTTAGAGAGATATCCTATCCTTATACACTGATCTTCATTGTAAAGGATATCTCATTAGTTGGAACCTTACTTCAACCCTTACCTCTTTCAAGTGAGAAAGTGAGAAGGTTGTAGTAGTAGAAGTGGTAGGAGCTGACTGTTGAGAGAAGAACAGTTCAGTTCTGAGTTGAGAAGAGGGTACTAGGACTCTAGACATCCTAGGGATCAATTCACCAAGGAGTGGTGTTTTTGATCAAGTGCACCTTGGCACTATAAAACAAGTTAATTCCAAGAGTGAAGGAATTATCCTGTTAAATCAGGGAAAGTGGATGTAGGAGCTTGAGTCTCTGAACCACTATAACCTCCTGTGTTGATTTGCCTTTCAAGTACTTTCATTCATTCAACACTGCACACAAAACTGATCTTTCAAAAGATACATACTTAAAAACTGTGCAAAACTGTATTGGACAAGTTCCCTGAAAACTGGACTGTATTGACAAATTGATTTCAGAAACTAAAGGAGTCTAAACATAAATGGCCAACCACTATTCCGCACATATAACTTCCCTAGATAGTTGTTCAACTAAGTACTCAATAGTACTTAGTAGTTTGAGTATCTTAGTTGAGTTATTCATCTTCAGCAGAGTTGTCCAAGACAACCTTGCTGAGCTCTGGTTTGATCAAAAGTTGGAAAGAATTGCATACAAGTGTATTCCCCCCCCCATACACTTGTTATATACTCCTTTCAGGACCAACAAGTGGTATCAGAGCAAGGGTTCAAAGACCACTGCTTCTGAAGATCCATCTTGATTTTCAAAATTCACATATTTGTGTGGTCACTGAACTGATCTTCTTCTGAAATCTATAATCTGTTGACTAACTGTTTACTCTTGAGATATGGCCAACAACAATGCTGTTCCTCCACCTGCTGTTCAAGGATTGGATAACATGGCCACAAATCTAGTCAATCACATTTCACATCATAAATTGCCCATGTTCTCAATAGACAATTATGATTTCTGGAAAATTAGAATGAGGGCTCATCTTGCATCTCTTCACACTGACATGTTAAGAGTAATCACAAGAGGACCTTTTGTGTTTACCCAAACTAACCCCAGGGTGACAGATGAGCAAAGAGCAGATGTAAGGGAACTGATTCCCAAAGATGAGGATGACTTCACTGCTGATGAAAAGAGGAAAGATAATCTAAATTATCTTGCCATGAACACCCTCTATCAAACAATTCCAGATGCAGTCATGGGAAGAGTTTACCACTGCACCACAACCAAAGAAATTTGGGATACTCTTGCTGAGATGTGTGAAGGCACAGAAAAGATCAAGGAGAACAAGCTCCAAGTTGCTGTGTAAAAGTTTGAACAATTCTCAATGGAAGCTGAAGAATCCATTGACAAATTTGCTGGTAGATTCACTGATGTGATGAATGAAATCAACTCCTTGGGCAAGGTGTACTCCAGGAGAGAAGTTGGATTGAAGATCTTGAGAAGCCTCACTCAAAAGTGGGATGTCTATGCTGTGATGATGCAGAATACCAAAGATCTCTCCTCCATGCCTATGCAACAAATCTTCTCAGAACTCAAAGCCTATGAGTTTGACCTCAATAGAAGAAAGCCTGTTGAGGAACCTTCAAATCCTACTAAGGGAGTGGCATTCAAAGCCAAAGTTGCTGAACCTGAAATGCAACCCACTCCCAGATCATCAAAGTCAGTCTCAAAGACTGAAATGAAGGAAGAACTAGCCTTGATGGCTAGAAGGTTTGACAAGCTGAACACAAGGTTTGGTAGATACAAGAAATTCTACCAAGACAACAAATTCAGGAGAAGATACAACTCCCCTGAAGATCAGGCCAAGGACAAAAAGCCTGAAGAGAAAAGATCAGAGGACAAGTACTCTGATAGGAGAAGGTCCAGTAGAGCTGACCCTTCATCATCAAAAGGAAGAGATGAATCCCAGAAGGATGATGATGAAGACCTATGCTACAATTGCAAGAAGAAAGGGCACTTCCAGTATGACTGCCCTGAACTAAGCTCTAAAGAAAGAAGAGAAAGGCAAGCTAAAAGAGACAGAAAGTTCACCAACAGAAAGGCCATGATGGCTGGTGAAGGATTTGATAGTGCTGAAAGCTTCAACTCTTCAGATGGACTGTTCTCAAACAGTGATGATGATGATGATGATGTGTGCAACATGGCACTTGAGGATGATGAGGTATCCTCCACTTCTAGCTCACCATCATTTTTATCACAGAACACTAGTGAAGTTAACTTGAAACTTTCCTTTGGGAAGTTGATGGAAGATTTCACTAGATTACAAGAATTTCATGATAATTGTGTGAGAAAAAATGAAAGATTGGCCATTGAACTTACCAAAAACTCTGAGGTAGCTGTTGTTGGGATATGAATCCTATAAACAATGTTCTAGTTGATGAAAGTATGTTTTGATGGCCAAAAGCAACTTAAAGTTAGTGATATATGTGGTTCTAAGTCATCTTAACTAAGTCATCTAAATATAAGCTTACTAATCTGATGAGAAACTTGAATTGAGATTACTGATCTTAATGCTAACTGAAGTAAGTTTACTGATCTTATTGAGTAATAGTAAGAATAAAATTACTGATCTTAACTGAGTTATCTGGAATAAGATTACTGATCTGAGTATGGAAACTGAGAATAATTTTAGTGATCTTATATGAGATATTTGAAATCTGAGTTACTGATCTGATATACTTACTGGTCTTATATGCTTACTGATCTTATATGTAAGTTACTAATCTTAAATGTTTACTGATCTTAGATATTTACTGATCTTATATGGAAGTTATTGAACTTACATGAGTTACTGATCTTATGAGTTACTGATCTTATTGGTTACTGATCTGATATATGAACTGTTAGGAACTAAGCTGATGTTTTATACTGTATAGACAGCTTACAATGTAGGACTTAGAAATACTCATCTGTATATAGTTCAGTTGGTGTATAGATAGGTTTTATATGTGTAAAATTGTATTTTGTTGTATTCAGCTTTGTAAAGCTCAGAACAGTAAAATCAGAACACTAGATTAGGAATAGATTAGAAGAAGATCAGAAGACTAAAGAAGACTCAGAGGACTACTTCAGACTAAGAAGACTTCAAAGAAGAGTTGAAGAAGAGCTTAGAAGAAATCTGGAGAAGTTTTGAACAGTTTTTGGTTACTGTGCTGATTGAATCAGAAGAGTAAAAATTAGCAGAGTAAAATCCGAAGAGTAAAAATCAGAACAGTAAGTTACTGTGCTGATTTAGTGAAATTGAAGAATAAGTTTGGAAAGCTTATTTAAGGTGTAACTGAAGATATTTGAAGAGATGCCGACTAAAAAGGAAGTTACAAAGTCGGTTACAAGAACCGTTTTAGAGTTAGTTGAAAGTTAGTTCACAAACTGCTAACTGTCATACTAAGTTCTATAAATACTGTGTGATCTCCTACTGCTGAAGACTACTGAAGCAATTACTGATCTTAGAGAATTCAAAGAGCAAGTCTACAAGCAAAGAACTCACAGAGTTGAAGGAGATTAAAGAAGGGAAGAAGCCACTGAATTGAAGAGAAGAATCAAAGGCTATTCAAAGAGAAGTTTTACTTTTCAAAGTTTAAGTTTGTATTTTGTAAAACAAGTGTGCTAGTTACTTGTAGAATTACTAGTAGATCGAAGATATACCTGGAGGTATAATCGATAAGATCAAAGTCTTAATCTTGGGACTTTAAGCCACAAGAAGCTCAAGAAGAGTAATAAAACTTCACAACTGGGATTGTGAGAGTGGATGTAGACATTTGTCGAACCACTATAAAATTCTGTGTTCTTTACTTTACTGTTTGATATTTGTTTGAATTGTTTAATCAAGAACATTAAGAATTAACAAAGATAAAGATCAAGATAAAAGTTGAGTATAAATCTGTTTGGGCTCATTAGTAATCTGATTATTCCGCATTGTGTATTCTGATATATTGAAAGATTTTTGAAAAGTCTATTCACCCCTCCCCTCTAGACATTTTCACTAGCTTACTCAATATTATTAACTCAACTTTGGGACCAACAAGTCCTACTGCTGAAGACTACTGAAGCAATTACTGATCTTAGAGAATTCAAAGAGCAAGTCTACAAGCAAAGAACTCACAGAGTTGAAGGAGATTAAAGAAGGGAAGAAGCCACTGAATTGAAGAGAAGAATCAAAGGCTATTCAAAGAGAAGTTTTACTTTTCAAAGTTTAAGTTTGTATTTTGTAAAACAAGTGTGCTAGTTACTTGTAGAATTACTAGTAGATCGAAGATATACTTGGAGGTATAATCGATAAGATCAAAGTCTTAATCTTGGGACTCTAAGCCACAAGAAGCTCAAGAAGAGTAATAAAACTTCACAACTGGAGTTGTGAGAGTGGATGTAGACATCTGTCGAACCACTATAAAATTCTGTATAAAATTCTGTGTTCTTTACATTTACTGTTTGATATTTGTTTGAATTGTTTAATCAAGAACATTAAGAATTAACAAAGATAAAGATCTAGATAAAAGTTGAGTATAAATTTGATTGGGCTCATTAGTAATCTGATTAATTCCGCATTGTGTATTCTGATATATTGAAAGATTTTTGAAAAAGTCTATTCACCCCTCCCCTCTAGACATTTTCACTAGCTTACTCAATATTCTTAACTCAACTTTGGGACCAACAAGTGGTATCAGAGCAGTAGTTCATTGGACTGCTGTTTCTTGATAACCTTACAAGATCTTGAGGGATATTTTACTGATCTTACTGTTATTTCTTGATACTTGCTACTATCTGAATACCTGAAATCTATCTGCTATACTACTGATCCTATTTGTCTAATCAAACATGGATGACACTAATGTGAACAAGCTGCCTAAGTTCAAGATTGCAGATTATGACTACTGGAAGCTTAGGATGGAGGCCATCTTTAGCTCAACCCATGATCTGATGGTGTCTGTGGTGATTGAAGGACCAATTGTCATCATGGTGGAAAACACTGCTGTTCTGGATCCATCTAAACCAGTTGGTGCACTGGTCCCCAAACCCAGGTCAGAACTGACTTCAGAAGAAATGAAACAAAACAATTTGGATAGTCTTGCCAAGAACTATATTTTACATACCTTACCAAATGAGTATCTTGGTAAAGTATTAAAATGTAAGACTGCAAAACAGATGTGGGACAAACTGGCTATTCTTTGTGAAGGTACTACACTAATCAAAGAAAGCAAGTTATCCACTGCTGTCCAAAGGTTTGAATCATTTAAGATGAAGCCAGGAGAATCAATTGATGAGTTAGATACTCGATTTACCAAAATTATGAATGATCTTGATGTATTAGGAAAGACTTATACTGACAGAGAAGTTAACTTGAGAATCTTGAAAGCCTTGGATGAAAGGTGGAAAATGGTCAAGATGATCATTAAAACCACACAAGACATTGATTCTTGGCCAGCAGAAACTATGTTCCAAACACTTAAGGCACATGAGTTTGAGTTAGATGAAGAAGATCCTATTACTGTGATTCATAAGGATAAGGATGTCTCTAAGGACATAGCGTTCAAAGCCTCTACTTCAAAAGGGTCTAGATCATCTAAGACTAAGGCTTCAAGCATAAAAGATGAACTAGATGGTTCTGATCTAAGTCTGAAAGATCAGATGAGCCTTATGATCAAAAGATTTGATAAACTGAACAAGAGGTATGGCAGGTACAAAAGATTCTATAAGGAATCTAAGGGTTCTAATAACAGGGACTCTTCTGTGAACAGAAGGGATCAAAACTCTTCTGAAAGAAGGGATGAGATCTCTAATGAAAACAGGAGAGACAGGAACTCATCTGAAAAGAGAGACAGAAAGTATTCTGATAAGAAAGACAGGAACTCAATTGACAAGCATGACAGGAACAGAAAGCATTCTCCTCCTAAAAGAACTTCTAACAATCCTGTTTGCTATAATTGTGATAAGCCAGATCATTATGCTTTTGAATGTCCTGATCTGAGTTCTGAAGATCGAGAAGAAAGGAAAGCCAGAAGAGATCGAAAATATGCTAAAGGTAAGAAGGCAATGATGGCTTACAATGACTCTGATTCGGAATCAGAAGAGTTACCATCGACTTCATCTGACTACCCCTCTAGCAATGAAGATGAAGCTTTCATAGCAGATGATGGACTGGCAATGATGGCCAAAATAAATAATGAGGTATCATCTGTTAACTCATTTCAATCTTGTGACAATTCTGACACTGATGAAAGTGATGCTGCTGTTAGCAGTGTAGGAAGTAGTCTTCATCATTCCCAAGGAGTGACTGAAGAAGACCTTCTACAAGCTAACAAAGCATTCATTGAAATTAGTGATGAGAATATATCTTTAAAGCAAGAAATCATTAGGCTAAAAGAAGCTCAGTCAAAAGTAGATCCTAATATAGCTGTCATAAATGCAAGGCTATTAGAAGAGTTGTCTCAACTCCAAGAAAAGTATGCATCCATTGACAAACTATATCAGGGTATGCTTAAAACTCAAGCCAAAGAGACTAATGAATTCAATGACTTAAAGATTAAATGTGAAAAACTTGAAGAGCGCAATAGATTCTTAGAATCTGAAGTAGTGAGCCTAGATCGAAAGCTATCTGGGATGATTAACTCTACTAAGATTAATCAAACAATCTCAGACAGATATAGAGCTCCAAATGATAAAAGAGGAATAGGTACTGATCTGCCTAGTCCATCTACTTCAGAATTTAAGAACACTAATGGAGCTAGTACAAGTTCTTTGCCACTAGATAAAGGAAAAGAACCTATGACTTATGATGATGATTCAAAACTCAAAGTACAGTCTAAATACATCCCTCCTACTACCAAGAATGGTAAAATGAAGAATGTATTAAGACCAGTACAGTCAAGACCATACCAGAAGAGTTATACTCCTCTGACCAGATCAGATCAGTCCTGGAATCAGAAGAGACAAACTCAGAACAGTAGGTCAAGACAAGCACAGGCAAGTTGGGAACAGCCTAGACCTCCTTTCATAAGGCAGTCTCAGCTGTATTCAACTAAACCTAGGAGATTTGTGCCTCATTATCATAACAAACCTGTTCTTTATCCTCCTCCTTTATCTTATGATATCTATGGAGAGAAAAGACCAAAGCAAATTTATAAGCCTTATGGTCCACATGCTTTTAGACCATATTCAAACTATTACAGACATACTGATCTTACTGAAAAAGGGATAGAACCAAGGAAAGGCTACCTCAGAAAAATAGATCCTAAGTCTGCTGATAATTCTGAACTGGTTAATAAAGTACTGTTCTGTGATAAATTTGGAAGGAAACTGAAGAGGTCCCACTTATTCAAATCCTCAATGTTCATTTGGGTACCTCTTGCTACTAACCCCCAAGGACCCCAATAAACTAGGGTACCTAAATTATTAAGATCACTACTTTGCAGGATCGACTGGACTTATACAAGAAAGGTGGTTCAGTTGGTGAGACCTGGTACATAGACAGTGGGTGCTCACACCACATGACTGGTACCAAGGCCTTACTTACTGACTATCAAGAGAAGGAAGGACCAAAAGTCATCTTTGGTGATAGCTCAATAGCAATCACAAAAGGATTTGGATTCATCAAGAATGGAGATGTTGAAATCCAAGATGTATCCTATGTTGAAGGTTTGAAGTATAATTTGTTATCTGTATCTCAATTTTGTGACAGGGGATACAAGGTTCAGTTCAAGACCAGAAGATGTGAAATAATTGATAAAAGGACTCACAATGTTCTACTTGTTGGCACAAGACAAGGAAGTATATACATTGTGAACTGGAATAGTTGTCCTAAGAATGCCCGTCTTATTACTAAGAGTCCTAAAGAAAACAGTTGGCTCTGGCATAAACGCCTCTGCCATCTAAACTTTAAGATAATCAACAAGATTGCTAGAGAACATCTTGTTGAGGGCATTCCTAATGAAATCTATTCCAAGTCACAAGTATGTGATTCCTGTCAAAAAGGTAAACAGGTAAAGGTTTCATTTAAGTCCATTCCAACTCTTTCAACAAGCAGAGTTTTAGAACTCTTACATATGGATCTTCATGGTCCTATCAATCCTCCTACATTGAATGGAAGAAGGTATACTCTGGTTGTTGTAGATGATTATTCTAAGTTCACTTGGGTAGTCTTTCTACACAAAAAGAGTGATACACAAACACTACTTCCAGATCTATTGAAGAAATTACAGGTTGAAAAAGGTCATCCCATTGTCAAGATTAGGAGTGACAAGGGGACTGAATTTATTAATTGTTACATTTCTGACTATTGTTCTAAGTCTGGCATACAGCATTTAACAAGTGCAGCCAGAACCCCTCAACAAAATGGTGTTGCAGAAAGGAGAAACAGAACACTAAAAGAAGCTTGCAGAGCCATGATTGCAGAATTCAACACACCTCAGAAATTTTGGGCAGAAGCTATTAACACAGCTTGCCACTCTCAAAATCGAAGTGCTCTTAATAAGGTGCATGGTAAAACACCTTATGAGGTATGGAAAGGTAGAAAACCAAGAGTTTCTTATTTTCATATTTTTGGTTGTAAGTGTTTCATACATAACAATGGCAAAAGTAAATTAAATGCTTTTGATGCAAAAGCTGATGAAGGGATATTCTTAGGATACTCTTCTGTAAGCAAAGCATTTAGAGTGTTTAATTACTCTACCCTATGTGTGGAAGAAACACCCCATGTTGTCTTTGATGAGAATGTGCAGGACTCTGCTGATCATCAGCTCAGTAAGAAAATTGACAAACTACAGCTCCAAATCAACAATGAAGATGATGATACAGGAATATATGAATCTGTACAAGCATATAATCCTTTCCTGAAAGTTCTAGATCAAGATTCTGATAAAGAAAAGGTAAAAGACAAAGGTGAGTCATCCAAAACTTCTGAAATAAAAGAATTGAATGACTGCTCCCCTATGAACAAAACTGCTGATATAAATGATACTGATCTGCATGATAATTTGCATGATATAAATGATGATACTGTTAAGAATAGAAGGACATGGAAGTCTGCTCATTCTACTGATCTGATTCTAGGTGATTCTAGTATAGGAGTTAAAACTAGAAAACAATTGTTTGATTCAAAGGAAGAACCTAGTAAGTCTTTATTTTGCTGGTGTTGTTTTCTATCATCTATTGAGCCTAAAACTGTGATTGAAGCTTTAGGTGATAGTAACTGGATTGTAGCCATGCAAGAAGAACTTAATCAGTTCACTAGAAATGATGTCTGGGAACTTGTTGATAGACCTAGTAATCATAATGTTGTAGGCACTAAGTGGATTTTCAAGAACAAAAGGGATGAAAATGATCTTGTAGTTAGAAACAAAGCTAGATTAGTTGCTCAGGGCTACTCTCAAGCTGAGGGTATTGATTATGATGAAACTTTTGCTCCTGTAGCTAGACTAGAAGCTATAAGATTGTTCCTTGCTTATGCTGCACATATGAAATTTACTGTATATCAAATGGATGTGAAAAGTGCATTTTTGAATGGTATACTTGCTGGAGAAGTATATGTAGAACAACCACCTGGTTTTGAAGTGAATAGCCACTAAGTATACAGGTTAAAGAAAGCACTCTATGGATTGAAACAAGCTCCAAGAGCATGGTATGATACTCTTTCTCTATTCTTACTGGAAAATGGTTTTACAAAAGGCAAAATTGATAGAACTTTGTTCAGAAGACAAGAAGGTAATGATATATTACTTGTTCAAATTTATGTGGATGATATTATCTTTGGATCACCCAACAAAACCTTGAGTGAAAGCTTTTCTACACTCATGCAAAGTAAATTTGAAATGTCTATGATGGGAGAAATGACATATTTTCTTGGTCTTCAAGTAAAACAAACTTCAGAAGGTATCTTTATAAATCAAGCAAAGTACACTAAGAATTTGCTAGATAAATTTGGTATTAAAACCTGTAAGACAGTTGGTGTGCCCATGCAACCTACATACAGAATGGATCCTGATGAAGGAGGTAAGTCTTCTGACCAACCTCACTATCGTGCTTTAATTGGCTCTCTACTCTATCTAACTGCCAGCAGACCTGATATTGCTTTTTCTGTTGGAGTATGTGCAAGATTTCAAGCAAACCCCAAGGAAAGTCATCTGGAAGCTGCTAAAAGGATATTGAAATATCTAAAGGGGACCATTAATCGAGGATTATGGTATCCTGCAGATGATGATATATCTTTAAGTGGTTATTCAGACTCGGACTTTGGAGGTTGCAAAATAGATAGAAAATCTACTTCAGGTTCATGTCAATTCTTAGGAACTAAGCTCATTTCATGGTTTTCAAAGAAACAAACAAGTGTGGCAACTTCTACTACTGAAGCAGAATATATGGCTGCAGGTAGTTGTTGTAGTCAGCTTCTTTGGCTAATACAACAACTCAGAGACTACAATGTTGAAGAATCTAATGTACCTATATATTGTGACAGTAATAGTGCCATTGCCATCACTCAAAATCCTGTTTTACATACTAGATGCAAACATGTTGATATTAGGCATCATTTTATTAGGGATCATGTTGAAAAGAAGAATATTAGAATGGAAAAGATTCATACTGATATTCAAAGAGCTGACATTTTTACAAAACCATTGGCTGAAGTGAGATTCAGAGAATTGTGCATTAGTCTAGGATTGATAGATATGGATTTTGTTTGTATATAGAACTGTGCTAACATTTCAGGTACTGATCTTATACCAAGAGGAAGATAAAGCAGAAAGTAAGAGCAGTACATCAAAATTCAACATTCAGAAGAGACAATCCAATGTCAGATCACTAAAACAGGTAACAAGGTTACTGAAGTGACCTTAATCCCAATGAGGAAGCTGGTAAAGCTGAGGGACACTGAGAACATACATTAAGGGGGAATCTGTGATTTCTTAAAGATCCTTTTGTTGACTCAGATCACTAAGTCACTTTAGCATAAACCTTGATGTGATCATTAAATTATACATACTGTTACTAATCTGTACTGTTTTACACTTATATCTCATGAACTAACACTTCTACCAAGGTGAAACAGGCACAGAAGAGGAATTCTCCATTGAAGGGGGAACTGATCTGATTACAGATTTAAATAGTCTACTAATCTGATCTGATTACAGGCTATATCAGTCTACAAATATATTCTGATTAATACATTGACTTGTCTACAGAACTGTGCTGATTACAAAGTTTATTTGTCTACAGTACTGATCTGATTACAAATCAGTTATTCTACAGAACTAATCTGATTACTGACTAATCTGTCTACAGAAAGATTTGTTTACTACTAATCTGTCTACAAGAAATCTACTGATCTGACACAGTACTGATCTGAGGATTACTGTGCTGATATCAAAAAGATGAAATCAGGGAATTTGGGTACTGATCTGAGGATTACTGTGCTGACCCATCTACTGATCTGAAATCTACTGTGCTGATTCATCTACTGATCTGATTTCTAAAAAGGTTACTCAGCTGATCACAGTACTCAGCTGATCCAGATAAGTGAAATTTTCTGTATATACTTGTAAGAAAATGAAGTGAAATTGTTTTGGAAACTACTGTGCTGATCTGCATCAGAACAGTCTTTTGGTTTAGATTACTCTAAGTCAAATATTGTTCAAATTTTTAGATTACTAATAGAGAAGATTAATACACTCTTCTATTTCTAACCTAAAAATTGTGGTGTATTTATCAAACACTAGTTGGCTCCAAAAACTAACCAAGTAGCAGGAACTTTTGATTCAAATTTATGGATGCGAAAGAAAGGAATTTTCGTGGAGAACGCTGTCTACTTCAATGGCAGACACAACGCTGAAAATCAAGCTATCTTAACTATGTGTGAAGAATGCGGACTACGGAAGTTTCTGGAGTCATTTCCCGTAAATGTCTATGAACCAGAAGCGGTGGAATTCTATTTACAACTCCAAGGAGACAAAAATGGTGTTCACTCCATGCTTGCTGGACACAAAGTCACCATTACAAGGGACATTCTCGAAGTGATGTTGGACTTACCACAAGGTCCAGTAGATATTATGACCTACAAAGCTGGAGAAGAAAAGGAGTGCGTGGGAAAATGGTCAGGAGTTGAGACAGAGACCTTGACGAATTTAAAGAAGGATGTACTTCCTACTGGGTTGCAGTTCTTGATGGATATTGCAGGAAAATGCTTGTTAGGGCAACATCATAGCCAGGATGCCTTATCGAGTTTTAAAATTAGAATTATGGCTGCAATCATCGACAGAGTGGAAGGTGATTGGCAAGGATTCTTTCTGGAAAGACTAATGACTGAAAAGGAAAAAGTTTTATTTGATGAGGATACAATGGAATTCTCACTGAAATCAAAATTAGGGTTTGGAAACAAGCTGAGTTTCTTATTGCCTCAGCTGGTGAAAAAGCCATATTGGAGTAATCCCAAGAAATTCCATCATGGGAAATTCTTGATGAAGAAGGAGTCTGTTCAATTTGAACAAGAGAACCCCTTGGAACACTCTCAAGAGCTTGAAGCAGAAGAGTCTGGAGCTTCAATGTACCAATCAGAGGACAATCAGCCTGAAGTTAGATCAAAATCAAGGCATGATCCGAGCAGTACTACACTAAGGAGAGGAAGGTCTGCTACAGCTGCCTCAGAACCAACAGTTCGTTTTGTGGAAACTGTGGTGCAATCAAGCTCAGATGAGCAAGAGGTTAGTGTTCCTAGTCCAATTGCTATTCATAAGAGGACTAAGTCAAGGAGTGTTAGGAAGAAATTGATTGTTGTCTCCCCTACCCCTTCTAACTCTGAACCAAGCCAAACTGAAACCCAAAACCCTCAACCTTCATGTTCTGGAAGATCAGATCACTATTTTTCTGAGACTCAGAACACTCCCCATTCATCACCTCAGCACACTAACTTTGAGCCTACTTCAATTCCTAGCCCTCAACATCAAACTTCATATCAATCTTCACCACATCAATCCCCAACACAGGTTCATGCTCACTCTACTGAACATGAATTTGAGCCTTCTTCTGAACCAATTGATATTTCATCATCTCCTGAACCTGAATTTATTACTCCTAAACCTGCTGCTTTGATGGAGTACACTATCTGTGATAAAGAGGATAGAATCAGGATAGATTTGAGGATAGCTTTGTTGAAGCAATTTCCTGGATTAGATGAAAGCTCTGTTGAGTTTGAGAAACTTCTTAGGATAGGTACTTGGGTGTATCTTAAGAGGAGTACTTTGAAGGAAAATTTGGCTATAATGGAAGGTATGGGAGGTGCTTCAATCTTTGATGATTGGGAAGCAGAACAAATGCAAGCAGCTGGTGTTAACTCTTTTCTTGAGTTAGTCACTCCGGATTCTGTTGTACTTCTTGTTGAGAGATTAACAGGAATCAAGTACACTATTGAGAAGATTACAACTCCTAATTCTGATGAGGATTTGTTTAGTGAAGAGAAAGGTCTTGATGAAACTGAAACTGCTGCTAAAGAAGATTTTATGGATATTGATGAAGATATTGTCAATGCAACAGAGGTGTTTGAGAACACTGTTGTGATTGAGGAAACTGAAGTTGTTGAAAATCAGGATGCAAATGCTGAAGAACTGGAAAGCATTCCAATCCACTCTACTGATCCTATTGAGGATGTGCAAGAACAGATCAGAACAGGTTCTGTTGAGAAAGAATCTGATGTTTCTGAATTTGAAGTGCTGAAAAAGCAGAATGTAGAGCTTCAAGGCAAATTGGAAGCTGCTGTCCAAATGTTTCAAGAAGCTACTGAAAGGATGAACAAGATGCATTATGAACACTCTTATGAGAAGGTAATGGAGTATACAATGTCCAAAATTTTTGACCTTCATAGAGTACAAGAGAAGAATTTGTCTCAGGTGTTGCATAAGAAGCTGGAGCAACACATATCTTCCTTGAAAGAGTGGCATGATGAAGCCAAAAAGGGGGAAGATAAGACAAGACAAGTGATGGAACAAACACAGTCACAACAAGCTCAGCTGGTTGTAAGTCAGGATGAATTAAGAGCTGAAATTCATATGTTGAATAAAAAGCTGAAGCAAAGAAAGCAACAAAAGCAACATGGTCAAGAGATTGTTGAGAAAAGACTTGAGATTGCAGGAAGTTCAAGTCAGAAGAAAAGGAAGCTAGTGTTGTCTGATGAAGAACAACAAGAGGAAGAAGCTGAAAGAATGACTAGATCAAAGAGCAAAATGAAAGCTGTTTTGACAAGTGAAGAAGAAAGCTTGAAAAAGAAGAAAGAAAAGGATGTCAAGTTCTTGAAGACAAGATTTGATAATCGAGTCGCAGCTTTGAAGAAAAAGATGAATGCTCAAAAGAAAGCTGAAGGAAAACAGCTTGACAAAGATTTTCAAGATGAAAACTTTGTGGATTTCATTGTTTTAACTGAACATATGGAATACTGGAAAAATTTGAAGAAGAAATGGCAGATTGCTAACTTCATTGTGAAGAAGTTTGGTGATCATTCTAGCAAGGAAGCAGAATTTATTGATTTTGAAGAATTTATGCTGAACATTGATCAAGAATTCTGGGAAGACATAGCACAAGTGGCTAATCGTGCTGGAACTAAGATTTTGTGCCCTGAAGAACCTAATTGGGAACCTCCAAGACTGGAAAATGGAGAACCTGATTACAAAGAGATCAACAACATTATTGCTGAGATTATTAAAGAAGAAGGAATCACTGATCATCAACATATGATGGATATCAAAGCAAGAATGTATGTGGCATTCAGAATTTGAAGATGCAGAATGAAGATGAAGGACAAGCTCAGAAGATAACATTTCTATCCTTAATCTTTATTTCTATATTTTGTGATCATTTCATATTTTGTTAGTATGTGTAATATGTGAAATATCTGATTTGATTGTGAATATGATATGAATTTCTGAATTGATGAACTGTTATGATTGACTACATACTTAACTACTGATTTATTAACATTTAAGTAGTTTTGGCTTCATCAAAAAGGGGGAAATTGTTGGGATATGAATCCTATAAACAATGTTCTAGTTGATGAAAGTATGTTTTGATGGCCAAAAGCAACTTAAAGTTAGTGATATATGTGGTTCTAAGTCATCTTAACTAAGTCATCTAAATATAAGCTTACTAATCTGATGAGAAACTTGAATTGAGATTACTGATCTTAATGCTAACTGAAGTAAGTTTACTGATCTTATTGAGTAATAGTAAGAATAAAATTACTGATCTTAACTGAGTTATCTGGAATAAGATTACTGATCTGAGTATGGAAACTGAGAATAATTTTAGTGATCTTATATGAGATATTTGAAATCTGAGTTACTGATCTGATATACTTACTGGTCTTATATGCTTACTGATCTTATATGTAAGTTACTGATCTTAAATGTTTACTGATCTTAGATATTTACTGATCTTATATGGAAGTTATTGAACTTACATGAGTTACTGATCTTATGAGTTACTGATCTTATTGGTTACTGATCTGATATATGAACTGTTAGGAACTAAGCTGATGTTTTATACTGTATAGACAGCTTACAATGTAGGACTTAGAAATACTCATCTGTATATAGTTCAGTTGGTGTATAGATAGGTTTTATATGTGTAAAATTGTATTTTGTTGTATTCAGCTTTGTAAAGCTCAGAACAGTAAAATCAGAACACTAGATTAGGAATAGATTAGAAGAAGATCAGAAGACTAAAGAAGACTCAGATGACTACTTCAGACTAAGAAGACTTCAAAGAAGAGTTGAAGAAGAGCTTAGAAGAAATCTGGAGAAGTTTTGAACAGTTTTTGGTTACTGTGCTGATTGAATCAGAAGAGTAAAAATCAGCAGAGTAAAATCCGAAGAGTAAAAATCAGAACAGTAAGTTACTGTGCTGATTTAGTGAAATTGAAGAATAAGTTTGGAAAGCTTATTTAAGGTGTAACTGAAGATATTTGAAGAGATGCTGACTAAAAAGGAAGTTACAAAGTCGGTTACAAGAAGAAGTTACAAGAACAGTTTTAGAGTTAGTTGAAAGTTAGTTCACAAACTGCTAACTGTCATACTAAGTTCTATAAATACTGTGTGATCTCCTACTGCTGAAGACTACTGAAGCAATTACTGATCTTAGAGAATTCAAAGAGCAAGTCTACAAGCAAAGAACTCACAGAGTTGAAGGAGATTAAAGAAGGGAAGAAGCCACTGAATTGAAGAGAAGAATCAAAGGCTATTCAAAGAGAAGTTTTACTTTTCAGAGTTTAAGTTTGTATTTTGTAAAACAAGTGTGCTAGTTACTTGTAGAATTACTAGTAGATCGAAGATATACCTGGAGGTATAATCGATAAGATCAAAGTCTTAATCTTGGGACTCTAAGCCACAAGAAGCTCAAGAAGAGTAATAAAACTTCACAACTGGAGTTGTGAGAGTGGATGTAGACATCTGTCGAACCACTATAAAATTCTGTATAAAATTCTGTGTTCTTTACATTTACTGTTTGATATTTGTTTGAATTGTTTAATCAAGAACATTAAGAATTAACAAAGATAAAGATCTAGATAAAAGTTGAGTATAAATTTGATTGGTCTCATTAGTAATCTGATTAATTCCGCATTGTGTATTCTGATATATTGAAAGATTTTTGAAAAAGTCTATTCACCCCTCCCCTCTAGACATTTTCACTAGCTTACTCAATATTCTTAACTCAACTTTGGGACCAACAGCTGTTGATGTCAAATCTACTGAGTTGTATCAACAAGTCTTGAGAGAGCTTAAGGAAGTAAATCTCAGGATAGTTGACCAACAAAAGGAGATTGATGATCAACTTCTCTCTCAAAAGAGAAAAGACTTTGAACTAAAAATTCTAAATGCCAAGTTTGAAAATCTCTCACATGAATATGATATTCTTAAATCAAGTGAAGAGAGCCTGAAATTAAAGATGTCTGCTTTGAACAAATCCTCTAGAGCAATAGAGGAAATTCAGAGTTATCAAAGACCTATGGCTCAAAGAAGTGGATTGGGTTTTGATCCATTTGAATCTTCACCTTGTCTTAGTGTTGCCTCTACAAGTAACCCTAAGAAAATCTTTGTTAAATCAGTGGCACAACAAGCTGAGAATGAAATAATTCAGCCACTGAATAAAGGAAAGGGCAAATTAACTGAAATGCCTACTCAAGTGTTTCAAAAGACTAGGCCTAAACCTTTGGAAAAGGTCAAGGCTCCTGAACATAAGAGGAATATTGGTCAGCAGAGTAGACCCAATAGGAGGGCAACTCTACTGAACAATGTTCAGAGGAGTTATCCAAGGTATAATCAGCCTAGGCCAACTCATCTGAGAAAGCCTCAGCTGGATAAATCTAAGGACAACTATCCTCAAAGGCAGAATAAAATGAGACAACCAAAACCCTTCATGCCAAAGGGTAATGGTCATAAAAATGCCTTTCCTCAAAGATTTCATCATGCTGCACAAAGAACTCATAAGTTCAGGAGAGTTAACAACTCCCCTGAAACTTACAGAGTTAACACATTCACACATACTTTCCCCAAGGCATTTAAAGGAAAGAAAGTGTTTGTTGATGCACAAGGAAAACAACTTAGCCACCCTGAATCAATCAGGGTAATTAGGCAAGTTTGGGTTCCAAAAGGTACAGCTAACCTCTCAGGACCCAAAACTCAAAGGGTACCTAAACCTATCTAATTGCAGGTACCATTGGGCCACAAAAAGAGGAGCATGAACAAAAAGACAGCATGGTACCTTGACAGTGGATGCTCAAGGCACATGACTGGAAACAAGGAACTCCTCACTGATTTTATTGAAAAAGAAGGCCCAAATGTCACTTTTGGAGACAACTCACAAGCAACCACAAAAGGTTATGGTACTTTGATGATTGGTAACATCAAAGTAACCAATGTATCTTATGTAGCTGGTCTCAAATATAATCTCCTAAGTATCCGTCAATTCTGTGATAAAGATTTCAATGTTGAGTTCTCAAGTGGAAAATGTTTAATCAAGGATAAAACTCAACAAACTCTATTGACTGGGACTAGGAAAGGAAATGTGTATTTTGCAGACTGGGACAAGTCTACTGATGCTGCATGTTTCATTGCTAAGAGCACTAGTGAACAAAGCTGGTTATGGCATAAGAGGCTAAACCATCTGAACTTCAAATCAATGAACAAACTTGCTAGAAATGCATTAGTTAAAGGACTGCCTAATGAGGTTTTCATTAAAGAACATGTGTGTAAGCCATGTCAAGAGGGAAAACAGATTAAAGCCTCATTCAAAGGTAAACCAGTCATTTCTACTGAAAGGGTACTTGAACTTCTACACATGGATCTGTTTGGACCAATCACCCCTTCAAGTATAAATGGTAGAAAATACACATTGGTTATAGTAGATGACTTCTCTAGGTTCACATGGGTAGTATTTCTCCTTAATAAGAAGGAAACACAAGTCAAACTACCTGAACTCCTTAAGAGACTGTCAAATGAGAAAAGCCTTAGCATTATCAAGATAAGATCTGATAAAGGCACTTAGTTCATAAATTCATACATCAAAGAGTATTGCACATCTAATGGGATAACTCATGAAACCTGAGCAGCTAGAACTCCCCAGCAAAATGGAGTTGCAGAAAGAAGGAACAGATCTTTAAAAGAAGCTGTCAGAACCTTAATTGCTGATTCAAATTTACCTAAGAGGTTTTGGGCTGAAGCTATAAATACTGCATGCCATACTCAAAATAGATGTTTTATTACTAAGGGGCAAGGCAAAACTCCCTATGAACTCTGGAAAGGAAGAATGCCTAAAGTGTCATACTTTCACATTTTTGGTTGTAAATGTTTCATTCACAATAATGGGAAAGAACAGCTAAAAGCCTTTGATAGCAAAGCTGATGAGGGGGTATTTCTTGGATACTCTCAAATCAGTAAAGCTTTCAGAGTCTACAACAAGAAAACCCTTATAGTGGAAGAAACACCTCATGTTGTGTTTGATGAATCTATCTTTGAGATCAGGAATGATAGTTTGGAACCTGAAGAAATCACACAGAGGACAACCAGATTGAGCCTAAAAGACAAAGACACTGAATTCATAGATGTTGTCCAAGCCAATCTACCTGAACATACTATATTGGACAACAATCCTGAAGGCACCCTTCCTGAGACAAACCCCACTGATGGAAATGGTGAACTGAATGAGCCAATCCCAGTTCACATCCAGGTAACAACTACCAATGAAGAAGCAGTTCCTGCTGAGGTAGTTAATGGGTCAAATAATCAAGGGGGAACTCAAAATGTTGAAAATACCAATGTCCCAGATATTGAGGACAACACCCCTGATTATGATCCTGAATTAGATCCTGCACTAAATTATCCTGAATTCTATGATCAAAATGACTCAACTCCAGTAGAGGACAACTCTACTGAAGGGATCAGAAAAAGAAGGACTTGGTTATCTGACCATCCTATTGATCTGATACTTGGTGACCCAAGTATAGGAGTCAAAACCAGAAGGTTTCATGGTGAAAGTGCTATGTTCTGTTGTTTCTTGTCAGAACAGGAACCAAAAGACATTGATGAAGCACTTCAGGATGCCAATTCGTAGCAGTCGATTACTTCACCAAATGGACAGAAGCAAAGGCATTGAAGACCATCACAACGGGCCAGATGACAAGCTTCATTTGGAAGAATATAATTTGCAGGTTCGGCCTACCACGAGCGATAGTGACCGACAACGGACGTCAGTTCACGAGTCAAGACATGCTGGAATTCTGCTCAAAGTGGAACATCAAGAAATTTTTTCAACACCCTATCATCCACAATCAAATGGGCAAGTAGAGGCAATTAACAAAATCATCAAGCACACCTTGAAACCTAAGCTAGATGGATTGAAGGGCAAATGGGCGGACGAGCTGCACATGGTTCTGTGGGCATATCGGACGACCACGAGAAATTCTACAGGTGAGACACCGTTCGCACTCGCGTTCGGAACCGAAGCTGTCATACCAGCAGAGGGGCAGGTCGCCACTTTTCGAGTAGCAAATTATGACGAGCAGTTGAATAACGATGCACAGCTCTCCGATTTGGACTTCCTAGAGGAGCGAAGACTAACAGCGTACGAGAAGAATGTGGTCTACAAACAAAGGTCAGAGCGCTACTACAACACCAAAGTACGTGCTCGCCAATTCTCCATCGGCCAGCTCGTACTTCGGCGGGCGACGGAGCAATCCATTGGCATACTTGGCCCGACTTGGGAGGGTCCGTACCGAATAACGCGCACACTCCTGAACGGATCGTACGAGCTAGAAGATCTCGAGGGCAAGCCGAGCAAGTACCCATGGAATGCGGTCAAGTTGAAGAAGTTTTATCAGTAAGTTTTTAATTTCTTTATATTTGTATAGTTGGTATCTAGTCATTTTCAATCCATCAATCCATTTGTATAAGTTTTTATCAGAAAGTTTGTAAATTTCATCAAGTGTTAGATAAGTTTTAGAAATTTTAGATAAGGCTCTGCGTAGCCAGCTGTGAAATAGAAGAGTTCAACCGACGAATGGTTAACTCTGAAAGACGAGCACTCTTTCTTAAAGATGCTCGCAAAGGAAAGACGAGCACTCTTCTTTAAAAAGATGCTCGCAGGGTAGTGGCGACGACGATCACTACCTAAGAAACAAGAGTTCAACCGACGAATGGTTAACTCTAAAAGACGAGCACTCTTTCTTAAAGATGCTCGCAAAGGAAAGACGAGCACTCTTTCTTAAAGATGCTCGCAAAGGAAAGACGAGCACTCTTTTTTAAAGATGCTCGCAAAGGAAAGACGAGCACTCTTTCTTAAAGATGCTCGCAAAGGAAAGACGAGCACTCTTTCTTAAAGATGCTCGCAAGATAACAACGTCGAACGCAAACCAATGAAAGACAAAAAAAAAAGACGAGTATTTATTAAAAGATGCTTGCAAAAAATAATAACATAAATTGGAAAGCAGTGACAAGGACGATCACTCAAGGAAAAAATAATATCATCAAAGTACACCGGAACACCAAAGAGACGAGGGAACTGGAGTCCCATTTTCAGCAAAGGGAGCAGGGGTAATCTTGATTCAGCCTTGGGATTTTCACCCATGATGAGGTCGTCTATGAAGCCGCCGAGAAGAGTGACGTCCACATCTGGTTGAGCTTCTTTGAGTTTGTGAACGAGCTCGTGGGCAGTGAGTGCCACTGATAAAATGGCCACGCTCCCAGCGATGTCGTTGCTTTCATCTCGCTCATCCGCCACGGCGACCAGCTCTTACCGAAGAGCGGACAAGTCATCCTCAGCAGTTGTGATTTTATTTTGAAGAATGGTTACCTCAGCAGTTTTCATTTTTAGCTCGTCCTCGGCAATTTTGAGGCGAGCACAGAGATTTTCGACCTCTTGGAGATCTTCTTGGTCTTTCTTCCGAACAGTTTCAAGCTGGGCCTCAGAATCGGCCAACTTTACATCAAGGTCGGCCACTTTCTCCCCATTTTTGGCCAGCTCCCTCTCAACACCAGCTTTTGCCCTTGCCATGTGGGTAGGGGTGTCAAAATCAGCCCGGCCCACCCGACAAACAGGCCAGGCTGGGCCTGATTTATCGAGGCCCAAAAAAAATCGGGCCGATTTGGCCCGTCCCAAATGGCCTGTCGGGCCGACCGGGCCCAGGCCGGGCTTAGCCCGAATTTTCGGGCTGGCCCGGTACTTTAATAAAAATTAATAAATGTAAAATCCTAAAACTAATTTGCAGCAACCCTCAAAATATCCCGTGTCTTCATTTCTCCCAGATCCAGAAAACCCTCAAAATATCCATCGCTCTCTTCTTCATTCCTCCCTAATCCAGGAGCGCCACCCGCTATCTCCAGCCACAGGCGCACACCCACCGGCTATGCCAACATCCACCCATCGGCGTACAACGCGCACGTGAGCGGTTACCTCCATTCGCAGGTTGCGTACAACCCCAGCCACGCCACCTCCGCCACTCTGGTTTCTGGCCATGCCACCTCCACCACTCTAGTCTCCGACCAGTCAAAGCAAATTCAAAATTTTGGGTATTTTATTTTTATGGGACTGTTTGAATATTAAAATGAAATATCCTAAAACCTTAAAAAAAAAAAAAAAATAGAATCATGAAGTAATTTGCTTTAGGCCCTACATATTTGGTAATACTTATATTTTTAGAGGTTGTGATTCTTGTGAACTTGTGGTGGTATGTTTTGTTTTTGCGTTGATTTACAGAATGGGAGAGGGGATTTCAGCAAAAAGGGTAGATGAAGACCTAGATTGAATATTTGGGTTTTTTGAATTGTAGTTGGGCCCATGGTACGATTGGGCTATGGTATTATAAATTACTGCCCCAAACATGCCCACCAATTTGTTTAATTCCTCCATTAAATTTATTATTATTATTTTTTAAAATTATAAGACAACAGGCCAAAATGGCCTGATGGCCCGGCAGCCCGTCCAGGGCCAGGCTGGGCTTCAATTTTACAGGCCCGATAGGAATCGGGCCGTGCCAGCCCGGCCCGACAAAATGATGTGGCCCGATGGGCAGGTATCGGGCTGGCCCGGCCCGGCTTCTTTGACAGCCCTACATGTGGGCGAGCTTCACGCTCCTCTCCTCGCTGATTTTGCGATTATCATAGATTTGGCTGGCAAGCTTCTCGACAGT
The DNA here is from genome assembly GCA_963675135.1 of Galeopsis tetrahit. Classification (NCBI taxonomy): domain Eukaryota; kingdom Viridiplantae; phylum Streptophyta; class Magnoliopsida; order Lamiales; family Lamiaceae; genus Galeopsis; species Galeopsis tetrahit. The sequence goes on from OY776124.1 coordinate 733,144, forward strand.
GAAAGTTGCGCGGCTGAGCTCGACGGCGACCAATCTCGCATTCTCTAGGGAGTTCTAGTTGTTCACCTCGTCGACCAGTGTGGTCGTCAGCTATCGAGGGAGATTCTTCATGGCCCGGACCGTGCTCGGATCCAACACCTCTTGGTCGGCCGGATCCCGCGAGCGGTAGTAGCCGAGGAGGTTTTCGTTGAAAGGCTCGATAACCGGGTGTTCGGCGAGCCTTTTTAAAGAAGAAAAAGTTAGAAAAGGTACATCTAGAAAATATTCAAAGGCATTTTTCAGAGGATTTACTTGGCAACCCTTGCGGCGTCCCAACCGAGAAGGGTGTTGTCCCCAGAGGCCCTCTGCTCGGCCGACGAGCTCGTAATAGCCTCTCGCGACCGAGTGTTTCTGCGAGGAGGGGATACGATCTGTGTGGAGGGAGGCGAGTTAGCCCTCGTTGGAGATCTCCTCGGAGAGATCCTCTGTTCGATCACTGGCTCGGCCCTCTGCTCGGCAGCAGTTGGGCGAGAAGAACCCCCTCGGGCGGGTTTTGGAATTTTCTTCGGAGGAGCCCCCGAGGTCTCCGCCCCTTTTCTTTTGCCTTTACCTGAGCCATCAACGATATGACGCTCGCGAAGCATCCTCGCTTGTTGAATCATTCTGCTCGACATGATTCGATCGACTTCGACGGTTGAAGGAAGATAAGTGACAACTCTTTCAGGAACCACTACTAAAAACAAAGTGTTAGTATTACTAAGAGAAGAATTTCTTGCTAAAAAACTTGGAAACATTTCGTTACCTGGAGGGAACTCTCGAGTGGCGTGGTGAGGAGGTACTCTAAGACCTGCTCGCTCGCGCATACACTCCCTATTTAGAAAGCGGCAGGACCTCTCCAGGTAGCGACGGTTAAGAACGCAGCAGATATGGTATTGAAAAAGGGGCGAGAGACGGTGCTCGGCAGTCCTCGTGCGAACAGTTTCACCTATAAAAGCGAGGAGTTATTCAGTATAGACAAGAACGAGCAGAAATAAAAAGACTTACCACGCATTCTTTCATAGTCGGTCGCGATGAGAATGCGAGCAGAGGATCCATCCGGCCTCACCGCACTTTTCCAGTCCCCGGCTACCCACCACCAGTTGGTCTTCCAGTCTCGAATCTTGTTCGGGACCCCTTCGACCAACTTGAAGTTATCACGGCCTTTTACGTAATAATAACCATATCCCACCTTCTTTCCGGCCTCGGCCGCCTGAAGGAGGTAGTTGATCTCTTTCGGGCTAAGCCACGTGTTCTGACAACCGTTCTCGGCCGCCTCCAGGCCGAACAGCGTCAGGATCCCAATCAAGTTCGACCACCCGTTCGACAATATTTGTGAAGGGGCCACCCCTAGAAAGTGTAAAAAGTTGGAAATTCCGGGGTGTAGGGGGAACCTCAACCATGCCTCCATCATGCCGATGTTTACGGCGACCATCCCTTCTGGCGGCTGGTCGGCCCTCTCATCCTGGCGAGGAACAAAGAAGCAGACGTCGGCCGGCAGATGATACTTCTTCCGGGAATTATCTAGCTGGGCCGAGGAGACTTTGCTCGCGTACTTGCTTGCTTCATACCTCATAACTGGTGGTGCTTCATACCTCGATCCAACGGCGGCGGACCACCACCGGAGCCACCACCAACCTCCATTTTTTCTTAAGAAATGGGGGAAAAGAAGATTTTTAAAGAAAGAAATGTAAGTACTCTACCTTTTCGTCGATCGAAAACCACCCAAAGTCGCCGGAAAAACTTAAAGAAGAAGACTTGGAAGGAGCTCAAGGAACTTCGAAAATTTGCAGAAGGGTGAAAAGGGTTTTGTGAAGGTTTAAGGCCGTATTTATAGGCAAGCATATTCAGGGACCTATGTGCAAAAAACGGGGTCAAATTTGTAAATTTCCCAAAAATCTGGGCCCTTTTCCGAAATCGAGGTAGGAAAGTGAGCTCACGCGCGACCGTTGAGGTCGGCACGCGCCCCACGCGCGTAATTCAAATTTCGGGCGCCGATCACACGCCTGACACAAGTCACATCAATCATCATTAAAAGCGCTTCGGAAAGCGTGCTCGACGTAGGAAACGAGGCGACCGCCTCCAATTTACGTCATCAAGATTCCAAAATTGATTTACCTGTCGAAGACAAATCTAAGAAAACGACCACACTGCTCGCCTTACCATTCTACGAATGCGAAGAAAGGCGACCAGGGGGCAAATGTTATACCTAGTCAAAGAAGTCAATCTTTGACAATTCAATCCTAGTCACCAGCTTACGTAGCGAGGACCAGTCAACAAAGTCTCACGACGACCAGTCAACAAAGTCTCGCGACGACCAGTCAACATGAAGAAAATGTAATAGAATAGATGTATTTAATATATTTAAGTGCTCGCCCAAAGATGTCGGCGAGCACATGTTTTAGTTAGCTGCTCGCCCAAATGTATTGGCGAGCACTTGTCTATTTTTAGCTAAGAGAAGTCTTTAAGTGTTGAAGCCTTGGGAGGCAGCAAGGAGCGTGGCGACCACTTTCCTCGAAGGTATTTCGGCGATCACCCACCTGGACGACCAGGTCCTCCGGCGACCACCGTGACCAGCTCTTCGGCATCTCGCCGAGGACGACCACCAGAGGCGGTTTAGCATTAAATGCGCCATCCCATCACCTTTTCGGGCAGAAGGCAGGTCCAGTGAGGTTGTGCCACGTGTAAAGGGCGGGCAGACCCCAAAAACCACTATATAATGCCTAAAAGGCTCATTGTAACAAAGAAGTTGACCATTCCACCAAATCATCATACCCTAAGCAATATACTCTCTCAAAGCTCTCAAGCTTTTAGCTTCTCCAAGAAGCTACATCCTTGTTCTTCATTGTTCTTGCTTCGTTCTTCATATTTATCTTCGTTAATCATCACAACTAACCGTATAAACACGTAATAACCCCCGATAATCATCTATGTTTGTATCGTGCTAAAGAATAGTCCACATCCGAATCAACCCGATCAAAGTGCATACAACAGTATTGACTTGCACTTTTTCATGATTTACACTTTTTGGTAAAATGGTATTGCACTTTTCAATTATTAAATTGTATAATAATATTTTTCAATTTTATCCCACAATCCAAACAACTTGATTTAAATTATCATATAAACTGTAAAATTTAATCCATCAATCCAAACATGAATTTTAAATAATTTTTTCAAATTGTCCCACTAAATCATATCCTAATATATTTATCCTATCCTAATATATCTATCCTATCTAGCAAACCAAACAAGCCATAAAAGTATAAGTTAGTATAACTAAAAGTAAAATACAATATTTCTGAAATGTGCAAGTCGGTATTACTGAAAAGAGCATCACAATATTAATGAAAAGTGTAAGTCAATATAACTGAAAGTGTAAGAGTCTATAACTGAAAAGTGCAACAATTTTTTTTACTAAAAAGTGCAACACAATATTATTAAAAAGTGCAAGTCAGTATCACAATTTTTAATAAAAAGTGTAAGTTATTAAACTGAAAAGTGCAACAGAATATTACTAAAAAGTGTAAGTCACTATAAATAAAAATATTATTATACAGTTTAATAATTGAAAAGTGCAACACCATTTTACTAAAAAGTGTAAGTCATGAAAAAGTGCAAGTCAGTACAACTGAAAAATGCAAGTCAGTAGTCAGTACAACTGAAAAGTGCAAGCCAGTAGTCAGTACAACTGAAAAGTGTAACATGGACTAGAGTGTACAACATGCACTCGAGTGTATAGCAGACCAATCTATATAATAAATGATTCAAAATGTGTGACAAACATACAAGACAATAAATAGAAACTGTTGAATCTGGATCCCATCGTAAAGGGGGTCTATTGCAGTTTTTTAATCATTGAACTCGATTGAATTCTACACAACACAACTCTTGATTTTTTTTTTTACAATGATTGAAAATCTGTATTGAACCCTACTGTACAGAAATAGATCCAAATCTGCAAACGTTACACCTTCGTGTAACTGAAAATCCATTCGGTCGAGCAATTCCACAACATCATCACTCACTCCTCCTCGTAAGCAACCCTGCTGAACTTAAGCCATCTTTGGACTTACAAAGCTTCATCAACCCAAACCACCCCATCCCACCAACCGTCATACATAAACACACCAAATACACCGTCTTCGTTGCTATAGCCATTATATAAATTAGAAAACCAGATGGAACAACACACATTATTACCAGACCCGCGTAATGAAGAGGCACCTTGTACGGCCTCTTCATTTGCGGAAACTTCCATCTCAGGTAGAGAAAAGACGCAAACTCCAACAACATTCCCAAGCTGTAGAGGAAATTTGCCGATGAAACTATGTCTGTGTAACTCATGTAAGAAACACCCAGTGCTATTAGCGTCGATACTAGAATCCCAATCCATGGCGTGTTGAACCACTTCGATCGGAGCCCGGCAACCTTCGGCAAAAGGGCTAAGTCCGCCATGCCCAGAATTTGGTAAGCACTACTGCTTAATTGGGCCTCGAAAAGTCCGATTGCTGACAAAACTGCACCGATTTCGACCCAGATTTTCAACCAGTTACCTGATGCAGCAATGAACGTAGAGTTTATATAAAAAAAATGGTCATGTATGTGTTCAACTTTAGACTTGTATATTTTTTCCTTTTCAATTAGATCACTTTGACATCATTTTTTGGTTCAAAAGGATCACAATTAAAAAAAGTACCAACATACCGGAATTAAGATTAAAATTGGATACCAAAAAGTGCAAAAACAAAATAGCACCAAAAGGACTAAATTGAAAAAGTAAAACCATACCTGACTAAATTTGACAACAAAAAGTACCACAATTGAAAAGGTAACAAAATACAAAAAGTTAGAACATATCGAATTAAAATTGAACACCAAAAATGACATAAAGGACAACAAATATAGTATCAATTTGAATTTAACATAAATTAATAAAATATTATTTATTGTATCTAAATTTTATCTTCATAGTCTCCCAATATACCCTTGTAAAAACATTTTACATTAACTCAAATATACATGTTTACACAATTTTAACATAGATGAGACTATAATTTAGGATAACCCTAAAAAGTAAAGTTTTGACTAATTTTGTTGGTGACCGAGTAATAAATGAAAATAACCCAAAAATTAAAGTATGACTATTTTTCTATTTTTGTAGTCTGGGTGTAATAAATAAAAGAATCACATTTTTTGTCTCGTTATCAGGTCTAAAGATTTCAGTCCCATTTAAAATCAGAGTTTTGTGCTCTATATGATTGACCATGTACAAATTGTTTAATCGATTCGAATATGAGATATAAAGAGGAGCACACACGTAAGTTTCAAACCTACACCAAGAATCACACTTATATGCATTCAATTATGAGTTTTGACTTAATTCTAGTTTACCAAATTAGTAAAAAATTATATTCAAATTACTTAAAATTCATTGTATGCACTACTTACCGGAAATGGTCCTGGCGGCGTCGGCCATGAACCCAGCCTCCCAAAGTTCCTGATCAGCTGCGACGGCTCCGGTGACAGCCACTAGAGGGATTAAGTAACCCAAACACGTCAAAATCACTGCGAAAAACAGAGCTAATGGAAAAGTTTTCGAAGGATTATCAACTTCCCCAGCCATTGTACTAACATTATCCCAAAAATTCAGATTCCAAAACAGAGTATTGAAGAACAGATTCCAATCTTTCTTCACACCTCTTTGGCCTAAGCTTTTCCATCTATGGGGATGAATTTGTGGCAAAGCAATACCAGACATGATTAAGAAAGGCGCAAGTGAAACAATCCCCAAAACGACGCCGAAGTATCCGACTATCGCTAACCCTGTGTAATTCAAAAACGCGAGAACTAGGGTTGAAATCAAAATCCCCAAATTTCTAGTGAGTCCAGATTCGAAAATCGGGAAGATCCGTTTCAGATAATCGATGCAGAGAGCTGGAAAAGCGGCGATGTTGATGACTCCGCTGAGGAATTTCCATGTCCCCATAAGAGATCCGAAGAACGGGCCGAAGGCTTTGTCGGCCCAGATTACGAATCCGCCGTTGCCGGGGAAGGCGGTGGCGAGCTCCGCGGTGATTAGGGCTTCGGGAATGGACCAGATGAAGGGGAAGATTAGGAATCCGAGAATGGCGAGGAGTGGTCCGGCGGCTTTCACGGCGGGCTCTTCGCCGTACGGACCGCCGGCGACTTCGAAGTAGATGAGGAAGATGAGGGGGATTAAGGTGAGTTTTTTGGCTTTGGAGGTGACGGCGGTGGTTGTCGGGAGGTGCTCCGGTGGCGGTGACATGGCGGTTGGCGGTGCCGGCGATTGAGTTTCGCTTTGGATTTTCATAATTAGTTGGAGAATTTGAGAATCTGGAAGCTGATATTATGGTGATATGATTGGTATGGAGATTCGTTTGGTATGTGAGAGAGTTGACTGAGACTGAGTTTTGCAGTCATTTTCTGGAAAAATAAAATTAATTAAGACAGCGTGTGATGTTGTCAAAAATAAAATAAAAAAATACCCTCCATGATACATGATAAGCATATTAAGAAAATATAATACTCCCTCCATCTATAAGTTTTTGGTAATTTTTGGGCCTTTTGACATAGAGAAAAATAAAATATAAAGTGATGTGTAAAAAAAAATATTTATAAAAAAGGTATGGGAAGCTTATAGGCCGACTGAGAAGTTTATAGGCGGACGGAGGGATTAATAAGTTAAGTTTTAATTATTAATTTTATAAAATTTTATAGACGGAGGGAGTATATAATAGTAAATAAATGAGTTGACTTTAAGTATGGGTGAAAAAAATAATAATGGTGAGGATTGATTTTATAAAGGGTTTTCATTTTAAATGTGTGAAAGTTATTGAGGCAAGTAATTGGTATAAAATGATAAAATATGGGTAATTTTGTAAACCTTTTATACATAAAGTAATAAATGAGTTGATTTTTGTTTATGTAGAGAGAAAAAATAATTACACTTGTTTAAAATTTAGTATATTGTGCTTATTAAAGATAACTTTAAAAAAAATAGACAAAGTATAATAAATGTGTGCGAGAGAAGATAAATTTTAATTACATTTTTTTTTCGAATTTTGTTTTTCTATCCTTTCGGTCTATCTGATAAATAACTGTCATTTATTACTCGGCTATGTTTTTTTAATTACAATTACATTTTTTTTTAAGGGAAATGAAGTAATGATAGGAGAATTTGAGAGGTAATTTTATAAATTTTTATGTAAAAAATAAATAAATTGATTGGATTGTGACTTGTGAGTGTTTAAATTAAAATAGTGATATTTCATATAAATTGTTGTTCGAATGAAGATTATAAAAATTTAACCCCATATATTATTATCATACGACATATTCTCCTATTTCTCTATCACCTTCCACGTGCAGATTCACCGCAACACATTTTCACTTCCACAGATTCGTCCCTTTGCCTATTTTTCTTCATATATGTCACCCTTATGATATGTCACCCTTATCAAATCCGGTGCGGTGACTTCTCATGCTCTACGATCGCGCTAGATTTTAGGCAATTCGTTTAGTTTTTGTATTTGGGATCAACGAAGGTTTAGTCTATTATACACTTAAGTGCATGTTGTGCACTCTAGTCTATGTTGCACTTTTCAATTATATTAACTTACACTTTTTCATGATTTACACTTTTTGGTAAAATGGTGTTGCACAATTATTAAACTGTATAATAATATTTTTCAATTTTATCCCTCAATCCAAACAACTTGATTATAAATTATCATATAAACTTTAAAATTTAACCCATCGATCCAAACATGAATTTTAAATCAAATTTTCAAATTGTCCCACTAAATCCTATCCTAATATATCTATCATATCCTAATATATCTATCCTATCTAGCAAACCAAACAAGCCCTAAAAGTATAAGTTAGTATAACTAAAAGTGAAATACTATATTTCTGAAATGTGCAAGTCAGTATTACTGAAAAGAGCATCACAATATTAATGAAAAGTGTAAGTCAATATAACTGAAAGTGTAAGAGTTTATAAATGAAAAGTGCAACAAATTTTTTTACTGAAAAAGTGCAACACAATATTATTAAAAAGTGCAAGTCAGTATCACAATTTTTAATGAAAAGTGTAAGTTATTAAACTGAAAAGTGCAACAGAATAGTACTAAAAAATGTAAGTCACTATAAATAAAAATATAAGTCATGAAAAAGTGCAAGTCAGTACAACTGAAAAGTGCAACATGGACTAAAGTGCACAACATGCACTCGAGTCCATAGCAGACCAACCCATCATCGAATCATTATTCTAATGACGCCACAATAATCGAATGGGAGAGTGATCATTTGATCCCTTTATTTTCTATTTTTATTTAGTTTATAGTTCTTAATTTCTAATTTCCTAGTTGTAAGTTTTTACACGTTTTATGCAGTTTTTATTGTCTCTAGTGGGACCTGATTTCTTCCTTTCTTTCTGGTTAGTGTGTTTGACTAAGGTGTGTGTATGACCCTACGTCTAATTAACATTTTGATTGAATTAATTAGAAATGTTGGGATCAATAATTGCCCTTATGATCATGACACCCTTGATTGGAAATTAGTTTTTATGACTTTATACAAACAAAGTGAATATATATATTTAATATTTAAAAAACATTGTATGGAAAAAACACGTGTGTGTGAATAAATAATTATTGTGACTCTTTCCAGCGTATGAATGCAGATTTCCACTCCCATAGTGCTTTGAACCTTTAATGGACACAGTTGTTTATACAAAAAAATTATTTAATAAGGACTAAGGAGTAGAGTTTTAAAGAGTATTTTTGTAATAGAAAAAAAAATAACTTGTTTGTATGGGTAAAAAGTAATGACAATTTGCATAAAATTGAGAATATTGCTAGGATATTGATGTGCCAAAAATTGCACGGATAGATTAGATATCCTTGGGGTTAGATATCTAAATTCCCGAACGCCTATGAATGCTTCGGGTACACTGCTTCCGCTGGAATGATCCTCCAAGAACCTGCAAAAGACACACCGGAGGGGACTCCGGCGCGGACACTCCGACGCTCAAGTCAGTCTCGATAGTTCAGTATATGGCAAGGACTAAAGAGTCCTTTAATTATTAATGAGGTTCTCACAGAAAATCAAGATGTTGTTCGTAAGCAGCGTAGTAAATCAAGTAAAGTTAGAGATCGTAACCTGAAAATGTACCTCGGTTTACCTATTTATACAAAGTTCCCACCTAAGAGGAAGTTAGGGTTTCCTTCTATTTCGGAGCTGCACTTTGGACTCAGCCCTGCTGTGTTGACAAGGTCTTCCACTCTCTCACTTCCTGAAGAACCGGAACCACTCCCCCTAGTGGACTTCGCCCGCGGGGATAAAGGAAGAATGAGTCTTCCTTTACCCAGTCCCAGGCCGTTTCGTACGGGGCTCCTCCTAGATCTTCGGACTACTAATTCTTATCCAGACTAGGTCTTCCTGATATCTCTCCCCAGGTAAAGCTCCCTCCGGAGGGACCTCCGGAAGAGATTCCTTATCCAGAGAGTATTCCTTAATCCCGTATCTCCTCTTTTATCTTATCCTCTATACACGTGTCGTCTTCTTATCAGATGACATTTTTAGGCCGCATCATCTACTCCCCCTTACTCTCATAAAATGAGTGTATCTTTTGTGAGAGTAGGAAATTCAAGTGAGTCCAACTTAGAGGCTGATGCGTCGAAAAAGAACGCCCTTAGATATCAGTCGTTCCTCTACGAGCACTACTAATCACGAACTGAATCACTCGTTTGTCCTTGGCAATCTTCACGTAAATCTCCTTGAGAATCCGAAAATGACCTGCAAAAGTACACCGGAGGGGGGCTCCGGCGTAGAAGCTCCGACGCTCAAGTCAGAATCGATCTTTCGGAGAATCAAAGTGGAATTCCCCTGTATCTTTAGGGAAATTTCGGTGAATAATATGGCGTTTCTTCTTAATTCTCTGTATATTTCGTAAAAAATGTATTGATATATGAAAAACGTAATTAAGAATATAGAAATAACCTGCTTATATACCTAGACTCTCTCCCGGGAGAGAGAAAGACTCTTTCTCCCTATATTCTCGGCCCATTCCTGTAAATTCGGCCCCAAGTCCCTGAGGATTCGGTCCCCCTCCTTGAAGACTGACCCATTCCTTTGACTCAGTTAGAAAAGATTAATCCGTACCATGCGTTCCCCTTTGGGCCAAATCCCTGGGCCCAAAGGCTATTAATTCCCAAATGTGGGCTAAAGGCCCAATTACTCTAATTTCTCTTCACGAGCCCAGGGGTGTATTAATCCAATTCTTCAAGCCTATTGACCCAATTAAGACTATCATATTTTATCCCATTTCCACGTGTCGACTCCTCCGAGAGCGACATATTTATCTACATCAACCACTCCCCCCTACTCTCGTAAAAAGGATAATTTTTAAGAGAGTAGGAAAATAATAAGATAAATTATAAAGAAACAAACCATTCCTTTAAATACTCCTTTCTTGTATTTCCCTCCGAATATTAATGACTCGATTTGTTTTTAATAATTATCTCCAGAAAGTGTTAAGGCTTTTCCACTTCTACACGCCAGCTTGCCCTCGAATCCTGTAGCCATGCATCTGCCCGAGAAGAGACATCAAGCCGCCTCTTTCCAGTCAAGCGCCCCTTCATTGGGGGGCATTTAATTCTCCTCGACTTTTCCCTCTCTCTCTCTTCTTCACAATCATTTCAAAAAATTATATTCATTTCGTAAAAAACTCCTCTTTTCTTTCCTTTTAAACTTATCCACTCCTTTTTACTCTCATTCTCATTTCTGCTATTAACTTCCTCGCGCACGTTTATCGATCAGTTCATCATCTCCGAAAATCGACTTCGCTTCAGGTATCTCTTCTCCGTTCTCGTCTTTTCTTTTACTGTACCCCATGTCGTCTTCTACTCAAAACTCGTCAGACTCAATATCCATGGAAAGTTCCACTTCCAACTCACTCTCTATATTCCCCATAACCGATTCCGCTTTGAAAAATAAAATCTCTGGTTCTTCTATACTCCCTCCCGAGCGTGTTGCCGCCTTCCTCCGCTCGGGCATCTTTCCCCCCGATTACATTGTTAGGGCAGCCCACCGGAAGGAACACCCAAATTTCCCTGGTCCTAACACTCTGGCCTTCTGGGAGGCTCAACTAAAAGCGGGCCTTCGCTTTCCGATTCACCCTTATTTCTCTGAGATTTCCACGTACCTTCGCATACCCCTCAATCAATTCACCCCCAACGCTATTCGCGCAATGCTAGGTTTCTATATTTTGATGAAGGGGAACGGTGGTGAGCCATCAGCCCAGCTCTTTTTGACCCAATATATGTTTAAGTTTGCTGATGGGTTCTTTTATGCTAGTGGTCGTGCTTCTAGAACCGGGAAATTCATGGAAAAGCTTCATGAAGGAGTCCAGGACTGGAAGGACTATTACTTTTTTGTCACAAACCCTTCTCCTTGGGAATTTCCTCACGAAGGATGGATTTATGAGAACCCTAGGGTACCTCGTCCACCTCTTTTTATTTGCTCCTCTCTAAATTTAGATGTGATGGACCACTTGAACGATAATGTGTCTACCCATGGATTTTTTGATGTAATGAGCATTTGTAAGAACCCTAGAGCCCTATCTCATTTTGGTTTTGGTCGCCCCGATTATCCCTTAGGTCCTGACGATGGTAATACCATTTCCTTTTTCTTTGGCATCATCTTCAAGATTCAAACTGTTGAGATTATTAACGTCTTTTCATACTTTCTTTTGCAGCTATGAGTTGGTTAACTCAGATTTCTCGTGATGCCACTCCTCTCTCGATGGTTGCTAAGTCTCCGGCCCCTAAAAGTTCCACAAAGGCCCCTATCTCTCTCTTCCCAGTGAAACCTTCTACTGGGTCAGTTGCAAAGCGTACCAGGTCTTCCACAGAAAAGGCCATAATTTCCTCATTGCCGCCTGGCTCTGATGCCTCTAAAAAGAAGAAGTCCAAGGTTAAGTCCTCCTTGCCTCATGTCACTCCAGATGCCCCCGGTGACATCAACGTCAACCAATTCATGGCTTTCATAGATCGTCACTCTCCGACTCCTGCTACTGAGGCCCTTAACGCTCTATCCTCAGAAAAGCGAATTGTTCATTCCGCCCACAGTTTCACACAGGTATATTCTCAATGTAAATATTACTTTGAATGATTAACAAGAGAAAGTATAAATACCTCACTTCTTTATATTGTTTCTCGTGTAGTTTGGCCTCTTGTTTTCTGATGTATCGGAACAGGCTCTCCAATCCCTTCAATTAGTGGATGATCTCCAAAGCCAGGTGGAGTTGGAGAAAGTGAAGAAGGAGATTTTGGAAGGAGAGTTACGAGAGTCCCTCCAGACACAGAAGAGGCTTCAAGCTGAGAAGGTGAAGCTCTCGGAAGAGGTTTCTTCGGTGAAGACTCAGTTTGGTGAGCGGGTTGAACGTTTGGAAACTACTCTCCCTTTGGCTGGGATGAAACTGTGCATCGACTCTCTTTTTACCTCCGCCATAGGTCAGAAGTTCTTGGGTACCCTACACCGAGAATGGTTAGAAGCCTTCCTGAAGAGTACCAGCTTCCTGGGGGCAATGGGCGCATATATCCCTCACTTCATAGATCATGGGTTTTCCAACGCCGTAGCTGAACATTATGCTCCTGGGTTCAACGGTCAGTATACTCGTGCCCTTCGATTGGAGGAATTAGCCACTCCCCCTAAGTTCCCTGGAGATCCTAAGGAGGACATTGACGCTCCTTGGTGGCTGCCTGGGATGAGGAAGGCGGTCTTAGAGTTGAAACAGACCGCCCTGAAGTTGGACGACCTTGTACCGGCGAAGGATGTGACTTTTCCTATCCATGTGGCCAACCCAGATCCTATGGCAACTGTGGCAGTCGGCGCTCTAGAGGAGAAGGCGGAAGGGGATGGTTCCAGTGAACAGGTTGAGGAAGCAGGAGAAGGTTTCGAGGGGAAGAACGATATTCCCCTTTCTTCATAACTCTATTTCTCTGATAACATTTCGGTACTTTTAAAACACTTTTATTTTTGTTAAGGCCTTTAAGGCCCCTTTTGGTATTTTCAGGAGACTCCACACTCTTGCGTTTTTCTGTGGAGGGCCAAGGTATGATGCCCTTGGTCTGGAATATTCCTGTTTTATTTGCTGCTTAGTATTGTACCTGCACATTGTCACCTGGCATGCATATATATATATCTCTATCCCTGCCATCATATATGTGATGTGATACCTGTTCTGTTTTTCCTTTACTATAAATTTAGCATGTTTCTAGCATTTTCTTGACACGTAAAGGCTCTAAAGCTCATAGAGAAGTCTTAAATGAGAATATAGGGTTTACGCTTCTATACTTACTTGATGACTTGATACTGCTTCTAGTTTCTCTCCGAAGTTAGAGTTCTTAGGGATTATACTCTCCCAAAAGTTAGAATGTTTAGGGATTATACTCTCCCAAAAGTTAGAATGTTTAGGGATTATACTCTCCCAAAAGTTAAAGTGCTTAGGGATTATACTCTCCCAAAAGTTAAAATGTTTAGGGATTATACTCTCCCAAAAGTTAAAATGTTTAGGGATTATACTCTCCCAAAAGTTAAAATGTTTAGGGATTATACTCTCTCAAAAGTTAGAATGTTTAGGGATTATACTCTCCCTTAAGTTAAAATTCGTAGGGATTATACTCTCCCTTAAGTTGTTTATACTCGTAAGAGTTTTTAGGGATTATACTCTCCCTTAAGTTAAAATTCGTAGGGATTATACTCTCCCTTAAGTTGTTTATACTCGTAAGAGTTCTTAGGGATTATACTCTCCCTTAAGTTAAAATTCGTAGGGATTATACTCTCCCTTAAGTTGTTTATACTCGTAAGAGTTCTTAGGGATTATACTCTCCCTCAAGTTGTTTATACTCGTAAGAGTTCTTAGGGATTATTGGCAGGTTAATCATATTTTCCGCTACCATACCCCCTACTCCCCCTAGCTTTAGAGGCTGTCGCGTATAGAAACTTTGGGAATTATCCTTAGGTAAAATATTTGTGAATCGATGTATGTTTCTCTATCTTGCAATATATCTATCATCATATGTTTTAGTCTTCTGAACGCATTTATTATCTCAACATTCATTATATGGACATTTGGCAGTTATCTCAGCACAATATTCAATGTATGAGAAATACTTCATCATAAAATCGACATGCATAAGGGTCATCTCATCGTAGAATCAGAATATAAAAATCATCTCATCATCACAGTAATCATGCATTACGGGAAATTGCTGAAATTTTCCAAAAACTATGCTCCATTGATTCAAAATGTTTATCAACATAGGCAAATAAGGGAAACCTATGCCGGCCTCATTAAAAACCTCTCCGTGGTAAAACCCCAAGGGGAAACCCACGTAGAGGGAAAAAGAGTGCCGGTGAAGCAATTATTCAAATGAAAAGTAAACATAAAAATTGTTCATAAAGGGAAAGATGGTAAAGGAATAACACCTTCCTCATACATAAAATCTCTTCAAGTGGCACACGTTCCATGGTCTCAATATCTCTTTCCCTGTCATGTCCTGGAGTTTGTATGCTCTGCCTTTTAGTACCTGTATCACCTTGTACGGACCTTCCCAATTAGCCTCCATTTTTCCTGTATTTTTCAAGGCATCTGCTCTTCGAAGTACTAAATCTCCAACTTTAAAGGAACGAGGAATCACTCTGCGATCATAGGCTGCCTTGATCCTGCTTTTATATCTTTCTGCTTTCAGTCTTGCCATCTCTCTTTCTTCCTCTACCAGGTCTAGGGCCTCCCTCATCAGCTCTTCGTTCCTCTTCTCCTCAAAATACGTAATTCTATGTGATCCTAGCCTGGCCTCGGGAGGTATCACCGCCGCTGCTCCGTACACCAGATAAAAGGGAGATTCCCCTGTGGCTGTCTTAGGACTGGTCCTATAAGACCAGAGAACATTATCTAGCTCCTTCACCCATCCTCCTCCTACTTTTTGCAATCGCGTTCGGATACCATCTACTAGGATTCTATTTGTAACTTCCACTTGTCCATTGGCTTGTGGATGGGCCACCGAAATGAATCTCTGTATGATATTCCATCTTTCGCACCACTTTCTCACCTTCTCCCCATTGAATTGTGTCCCATTGTCAGAGACCAAGATTCTGGGCACTCCAAACCTGCAACAAATATGTCTAGCCAGAAATAGAATTACATTATCTTCCTCTATCTTGGCCAAGGGTACAGCCTCTACCCACTTACTAAAGTAATCCACGACCACAATAAAAAATTTCCTTCCCCCAGGTTCCAGGGGGAAGGGTCCAACTAGATCTATTCCCCATTTGGCGAAGGGACATGGCGAGTACATGGCCCCCATCTCCTCTGCAGGTACTCGTATTAAGGGTCCATTCTTCTGACACTTCTCGCATTTCTTCATATATTCCCTAGCGTCTCTGATTATATGGGGCCAGTAAAAACCCGCTCTAAATACCTTCTTCGCCATAGTCTGATAACCTTCATGGCTAGACGCACAACCTTCATGAATATCCTTAATCACTAGCTCTGCTTCTCTTTTCGAAAGGCATTTTAAATAAGGTTGAGCGAAGGACCTCTTGTATAATTGGTCCCCCAAGATACAATATTTCCTTCTCCAAGCTTTGGCTTCTCTAGACATTGGAGTTACCTGTCCTTTATTCAGCTCTTCCCATATTTCTCTCCTCCAGTCATCTCCTGCTGTTATTTCTCCGATCAGGGCTTCGGTGGCTAATTGGTCCGCCACTAACAAGGTTACTTTTACGTGTCCCTCGAATTCAGTGGAACTAGCCAGCTTAGATAGTCCATCTGCTTTTTCATTCTCTTCTCTTGGTACCTGTATTACTTCAAAGGTCTGGAATTTACTCTTTAACTTCTTTACCTGTTCTAGGTAGGCGATCATCCTTTCATCCTTGGCGAGGTACTCCCCCCTGACATGTTGTAATATCAACTGTGAATCAGAATGCAGGGTGATTTTTTGCGCCCCTAACTCTGCTGCTATGTTAGCCCCTCTTATCAGGGCTTCATATTCTGCACCATTGTTTGAAGTTGAGAACCGGAACTTGATGGCTACCTATACTTCTTGGCCATCAGGGTCAACCAATACTATCCCTGCTCCACATCCTACAACAGATGCGGAACCGTCAACATACACCTTCCAGCCTTGTTCTTCCTCCATTCTGGTAGATTCTTGAATAAAGTCTGCTAAAGCTTGGGCTTTGATGGCCCTCCTTGGTTCATAATCAATATCGTATTCCTGTAATTCCACTGCCCATCTGACCATTCTACCTGATAAGTCTGCTCTCCCTAGTGTCTGCTTTAGAGGGAAATTAGTTTGCACCATAACTTTATAGGACAGGAAGTAGGGACGTAATCGCCTAGCCGTTACCACCACCGCCAAGGCTGCTTTCTCCACCTCTGAATATCTGATCTCTGCCCCTTGGATGACCTTGCTCACGTAATATATAGGTTGCTGTGTGGAGCCTTCCTCTTTCATCAGGGCTGTGCTCAAGGAGTGTTCCCCTGCCGAGAGGTATAAGAGCAACACATCTCCCTGAGAAGGCTTCGTCAGCTTCGGAAGTTGTTCAAGGTGAAGCTTGAGTTCCTCGAAAGCTTTTTGACACTGGTCGTCCCACTCGAACCTCGACCCCTTCCTTAATGTTCTGAAGAAGTGGTGGCTCTTTTCTGCTGACCTTGATATGAATCTACTGAGAGCTGCAATCCTACCATTCAGGGTTTGTAATTCCTTCAAATTCCGAGGAGGTTGCATGTCGAGCACCGCCTTCACCTTAGCAGGGTTAACTTCTATCCCTCTTTGAGTCACCATATATCCCAAGAATTTCCCTGACCCTAATCCAAAAGAACATTTAGCTGGGTTTAGTTTAATACCATTTTCTCGGATTACCTGGAATATCTCCTTCAGGTCGTCAATATGTTCCTCTGCTTTGACACTCTTAGCCAGCATATCATCCACGTAAACCTCCATGTTCCTGCCTATTTGTCCTCGAAACACCGAGTCTACCATCCTTTGATAGGTGGCTCCTGCATTTATTAGTCCAAAAGGCATACGTACATAACCGAAAGTACCACATGTCGCTATAAAGCATACCTTTGGTATATCAAGGGGGTTCAACTGGATTTGGTGGTACCCTTGGTATGCGTCCATCATGCTGAGTAATTCAAACCCAGAGGTGGCATCTACCAATTGGTCGATGCGGGGCAGGGGATAGTGATCCTTTGGGCACGCTTTATTCAGATCTCTAAAGTCAATACACATTCTCCACTTGCCAGCTCCTTTAGATACTAGCACTGCATTTGACAACCACTCAGGGAACTGCACCCTCTTCACATGTCCTGCACTTAACAGTTTATCAATCTCCTCTTTCACAATGAGATTTTTCTCCTTACCAAAGTTCCTTAACTTCTGCTTCACTGGCCTAGCTTTGGGATCCACATTAAGGTAATGCATTGCTATCTTTGGAGGGATACCTGTCATATCCGTCGCCGTGAAAGCAAAGATATCCGCATTCTCCTGGAGGGCGAGTATCATCTTTCCCTGGAGCTCAGGGTTCATGTGTGTACCTATCCTGGTTGTGAATCCCTCTTTTCCTGGGTAGAGCTCGATGTTCATTAATTCCTCATCTGCTTTGGCTTTGGGTTGCTCTTGCACTAGTTCACCCACTTTCTGTTTTTTCAACTCAGGGTCTTCACCCTTAAATCTCTCCATCCCTCGGAATACGGCCCTGTCTGCTATCTTGACCGATTCTACGTAACACTTCCTTGCCTGGTACTGGTCTCCACATATCTCTCCCACACCCCCCGAGGAAGGGAATTTCATCTTCATGTGGAAGGTGGAAATCACAGCCTGAAAAATATTCAAACTCGGTCTTCCCATCACCACGTTATATGAAGATGGGACATCCACTATCAGAAACTCTATCACTTGCACACGTCGGTTAGGAGTGGTTCCTAACCCTACCTGTAATAATGCTGAACCAATGGGTTGAATGGCACCCCCTGAAAATCCGTAGAGGGTTGTCTCCACTGGCCTGAGTTTTATGTTTAATTCCATCTTCTTAAAACACTCTAGGAACATGATATCAGCGGAACTCCCCGTGTCTACAAAGATCCTAGCCACATCATATCATGCTATATCCGTAGTAATGACTAGGGCATCATTATGGATTTCTCTGGGTTCTCCAATGTCTTCTGGTCCAAAATGAATATCGGGAGCTGTTGTCATCTTTCCTATTTCACGACATTCCATGTTCCTTCCACTCTTCAATGACCTGACGCTCTGCTTCCTTTGTCTAAAGGAATCCCCGTCAGTGGGGCCGCCCATGATCATGTGAATAGTTCCCCTCTTTTGGGGAGGGGGTGGTTGATCCTCCGTGCTTTTTCTCTGTTCTCTTCTATTTTCCTCTGGTTTGCCTTCAGGGTCTTTTCTCTTCTGCCCTCTGGGACCTTGTCGATCCCTGAAAATAAATTCCTTTAGGTGGCCTGCTTGAATCATTCTTTCTATTTCGTCTTTCAGGTGCCAGCATTGGTTCGTGTCGTGACCATAGTCATTATGGAATCTACAGAATCTGTCTGACTTGGGATTCTGAGGGCCCCTGTTACGTGAGTAGGGGAACTTCATATCGGGATGGTCCCCTGCCACTTCTAAAACCTCTGCCGGCTCGATCCTCAGAGGGGTATATCTCCTCATCCTTCCCCTGGAGTTCCAGGGCGCAGCTTCCTCTCCTTTTACATTTCCCAGCCCCCTTGCATTCCGGTGTCTTTCTGGACTGGGCCTCCTCGGCACTATCTCCCTTCTTCGTTCTCCATTACTCATTATTGTCTTGGTTTTCGATCGCTTAGCCTTCCTCACCTCTTCCAGGGTGAGGTATTTCTCTGCTCTCCTTATTAATTCGTCAAAGGTCCGTACTGGCTTCTTGGCTAGAGACGTAAACAGGTCTCCGTCTCTTAGCCCATTAGTGAGAGCATTGATTTTGACCTCCGAAGAAGCTGTTGGTACCTCTAAGGCCGCTTGGTTGAACCTTTTCAAGAAAGCCCGAAGACTCTCATTCTCCCATTGTCGCATGTTAAACAAGGTGAGGGTGGCCCTAGGTTGCCTCATAGCGCTGGCAAATTGGTGCAAGAATAGTTCACTGAACTCCGACCATGAATGGACAGTATCTGGCCCTAGCTGGGTGAACCATTGTTGTGCCGCTTTAGATAAGGTAGTCAGAAATACTCTGCACTTGACGCCCTCTCCGTATCGGTGCAATAGGGCGGCATTCTCGAACCTCATCAAATGCTCGTACGGGTCCGTGGTGCCATCATATTCGAAATTTAAAGATTTAAAATTAGGAGGCAGTTCATCTTGTAAAATATTGGATGAAAATTGATAACCAGTAACGTAAGAAGGTTTACTTACGTTGTCAATCATATGCTTCTGCATGTCTTTCATCTCTCTCCGTAAAGCCTGTATTTGGTCACTAACCGCTCCGTGGTAAGTGTCATCCGTGCTTTCTCCTATCCCTGTATCCAGAATGGTATCACCAGGGATCCTCTCCGTATTCCTCCTGGGAGGGCGATCAAGAACACTTCTCTTGGCTTGAGAAGGCACTTTTTCTTCCTGATCATGAGGGAATCCTTCATTCTTAGAAGGGACCGGAGCCGAATCGATGACATGTTCTGGGGGATTCTGCTTCGTTCTTTCATTATTTGGTGGAATGGGTCCAGGAGGGCGAAGTCCACGAGATGCAATTATCCTTTCCACTGCTTGCTCTATCATCCCATCCAATTGATCTTGAGAGATAGTAAAGAGTTCTGGTTGGGCATTGGGTTGTGGAGTGTCCTTGTTCGTCCCACTTCCCGAAGCTTCTAAAATACCCGCCGTGTTCCCCTCCTGGACAGGAGGAATATCTTCCAATGTCGGATTTACAGGTTGTTTCCCTAGATTTCTGTTCACAGGGAAACCCGGTGGGGGTGGAGGAAAGGGAAGAGGAGTGGAATCTCCCTTCTCCTTAGTCTGCTTCGTCAAATATTGCTCTCCACCCATTTAATATAGAACTTTTCTCACGCCTTAGCTAGAAATGTTCCCACAGACGGCGCCAGTTGATGCGTCGAAAAAGAACGCCCTTAGATATCAGTCGTTCCTCTACGAGCACTACTAATCACGAACTGAATCACTCGTTTGTCCTTGGCAATCTTCACGTAAATCTCCTTGAGAATCCGAAAATGACCTGCAAAAGTACACCGGAGGGGGGCTCCGGCGTAGAAGCTCCGACGCTCAAGTCAGAATCGATCCTTCGGAGAATCAAAGTGGAATTCCCCTGTATCTTTAGGGAAATTCCGGTGAATAATATGGCGTTTCTTCTTAATTCTCTGTATATTTCGTAAAAAATGTATTGATATATGAAAAATGTAATTAAGAATATAGAAATAACCTGCTTATATACCTAGACTCTCTCCCGGGAGAGAGAAAAACTCTTTCTCCCTATATTCTCGGCCCATTCCTGTAAATCCGGCCCCAAGTCCCTGAGGATTCGGTCCCCCTCCTTGAAGACTGACCCATTCCTTTGACTGAGTTAGAAAAGATTAATCCGTACCATGCGTTCCCCTTTGGGCCAAATCCCTGGGCCCAAAGGCTATTAATTCCCAAATGTGGGCTAAAGGCCCAATTACTCTAATTTCTCTTCAGGAGCCCAGGGGTGTATTAATCCAATTCTTCAAGCCTATTGACCCAATTAAGACTATCATATTTTATCCCATTTCCACGTGTCGACTCCTCCGAGAGCGACATATTTATCTACATCAGAGGCATTTCTGGAGAGACGTGTTTTATTCTTACTCTGGAGGGGAACTTCGGGAGGGTTCCAATTTCACAAATTTTTCCTGCCCACAGTTCCGAAAACGTTTCAACTTCCTTGCCTGGGTCCCACACAGTCGCAATTTTCTCTCTCTTGCTAGCTTCCCGAGGAAAAACCTCGATTCTAACCCACCTTTCTTCATTCACTTCACGCAATCCCCTTCTGAATTTCGTTTTCTCAAAAGTTCCTTTGTTGTTTCCACTTCTCTTCTCAGACGTCTTCTTCTCCAAGTCTCGCCGTTGCCCTGTCCGACTTCGTTTTCCTCCCAACAAGGTAACCTGGCTATCTTCTCTTCTTTTATTAACACAACTTAGTCAATGTCTCATCCTTCTTCTCCACCTAGATCTTCCGGTCAAAACCCTTCTGAGTCCATCCCGTTTCCGATGGGGAGCCCTGAGAATAGGATTTCAACCTCTTCCTTACTCGACGATACTCATCTAGCCAGTCTTATTCAAGCCCAAGTTTTTCCGCCGGAGTACACCCTCTGAATTCCTCGCTCAACTGAACGCCCTGATATCTCCGAGCCTCGAACCTTAGCTTTTTTCGAAGCTCAAATTAGGGCGGGTCTTCGATTTCCGGTCCACCTCTATTTGGCCTCCATATCTACTCGCATGCAGATCCCTCTCAATCAATTCACCCCGAATGCTATCCGCACTATGATAGGGTTTTATATTCTGGTGGAGGGGAATGGCGGTGAGCCTTCTGCCGAACTATTTCTGAGTCAGCACTCTTACAAGTTGAACGACGGCTTCTTCTATGTTTGTGGGAGAAGGTCTCGTGTTTGCAAATTCATGACAAAACTCCATGAAGAAGAGTCGTCTTGGAGGGATTATTATATTTTTGTAACTAACCCCACTGATTGGTCGTTTCCTCACGAGAGTTGGATATATCATAATCCGGGAATACTCCCTCCTCCTCTGAAAACTTACTCTGTTTTAAACCACACTGTTATGACTAATCTCAATACTCATGTCCGCTAGTATGATTTTTTTGATGTTCTTGGTATCTGCAAAAATCTCCGCATCCTCTCCCATTTTGGATTCTGTCCTCAAGATTTCCCCTTAGAACCTCGAGATGGTAAAAAATTCCCTGTTTTTGTCTTTTGTTTTTCGCATGTGGCTATTTCTTTAAATTCTGAAAATCCCTTGGTTATTTGCAGCAATGAGTTGGTTGACTCATATCTCGCGGGATGCTCCTGCTCTCGGCATAGTGAAGGCCCCTGCATTGGCTGCCCCCGAAGATCTTCCAAGAGCTCCTCAATCTCCTGCTCCGGCTCTAGAAAGCTTGGAAAAGACCCCAGCTCCAGAGAGTTCTACAAAGGCTCCTCCTCTCTCGGGCTCTTCTACCCAAGTCCCAGGCTCTGTCTCTAGGAGGACTCGCTCAGCCACCAATGCTTTCTTCTCTGACAGCGGCACTTCTAAAAAGAAGAAGGGAAAGACTGTTCGAGCTCCGGCTGAGAAAGGAGTTCCCCCTTCTACCTCCTACGAGCCTCTTCAGCGTCTCATCAACCAATGTCCTCCTCCTTCTCACATCGAGCTCTCCGACAAGCCTCTTCCTGAAGATCAACTGCTCCACGGCGCTCATCTTTTTTCTGAGGTATTTTCCCTTATCTTTATGGCATCTAATTCCTTTATCTTTTAAACATTGCTTCTTTTCGTCATGCAGTTCGATCTTGTCTATACTAAAATATTCGACCAAGGTATTGAAATGGCTGTTAAGATTGAACTTCTTCGAGCTGAGGCATCCTCCTTCCAGTCAGCCCTCAAGGGTGTCGCCGCGGAGAAAGACAAAGCTCAAAAGCGGGCTCAAGCTATGGCTGAGGAATTGTCTCTTCTCCGGGCTCAAGGCAGGCAGGAGGCGGCTAAGATTAAGCATCTGGAGGAAGAAATAGAACGAATGGGAATAGAGATGAGGCAGATGGAGCGCGAACTACCAGATGTTGGAGTGCAAGCCTACATCAAATCCTTGTTTACCTCTTCCTTAGGTCAAGAATTCTTGGGGACTCTTCATACTCAGTGGCTGTCTAGCTTTTTAAAGAGCTCAAGCTTCCTATGCGCCATGGGTCCACATATTCCTCATTTCATCGACCATGGCTTCAGCAATGCCGTGGCCGAGCACTCAGCCCCAGGGTTCGATGGGACCTACTCTCGTGCTTTCCGCCTGGACCAGCTTGCTACTCCTCCCAAATTCTTAGGGGATCCGGCGGAGAGTGCCGACAGTCCTTGGTGGCTTCCCGGAATGAGTCAGGCCATTGCCAAATTACAGGCGGCCAAGGTGGGTATGGCTGAGCTAAAGCCTCTAGAGCAGTTGGTCTATCCTTACGCCTTTGCCCCCAAGACTGTAATAGAAGCAGATGGAAAAAAGGATTTTGAGGCTAGCTTAGGAGATGAAGAGGGCCCAGAGGAGGGCGGAGGATCTAGCAATCATGTTGCTGTCGGGGAGGCTGCTATCGAAGGAGCTGTGGTCGAGGGAGCTGCTGCTGAGGAGGCTGCTGTTGAAAAAACAGTTTAATATTCGCATTTCCATGGTCATAACAAACATTTTACCTTTCTTTTGTTTTGCTACACTCTTTTAATTTCTGCTCATGGTATTTGCTTTCTCATACTCTGTAGGGGACCCCACACTCCTGGATATGTGGGGGCTTTTTGTAGTAATCGTTCTAGCTTCATACTACTTGTTTGTTGGCATGTCTTTTCTTTTCTGCTTACATGGGCAACCTATAATGGGCAACCTATAAGACCAGTAAAGAATATATTGGGGGTGTGCTCTTGGAGGTGTGCTCTTTTTCTCCCCTCCTTATTGATCTCGTAGGTTGCACCATAATCGTCTCTTGGTTTTATAACCTTCAAAGAATTTTCTCAAGAACTTCAGGGATCACCTCTGGTTTCAGATGACTCGAGGAGGTTTTCCTTGATTTTAGCAAAATCTTTGTTTTCTAAGTACCCATCTTGGGTCTTGGTTATGGGGAGATGCTTCCCCGTTCTCCTTGGCCTTTGCGCCTCTACTTGTCTCTCATTTTCGTTTAAAAGATTTTGATTCATAAAACCTTTCTTTTCGTTGAGTAACCCTTTTGGGTCTCAAGTATGGTGAGGGCTCTCCGGATCTCCTCGGCCTCTAGGCCTCTGAGTGTCTCTCACTCTCATTATTAAAAGATTTTGATTCATAAAATCTTTCTTTTCATTGGGTAACCCTTTTGGGTCTCAATTGGGTAACCCTTTTGGGTCTCAAGTATGATGAGGGCTCTCCGGAGCTCCTCGGCCTCTAGGCCTCTGAGTGTCTCTCACTCTCATTCTTAAAAGATTTTGATTCATAAAATCTTTCTCTTCATTGGGTAACCCTTTTGGGTCTCAAGTATGGTGAGGGCTCTCCGGAGCTCCTCGGCCTCTAGGCCTCTGAGTGTCTCTCACTCTCATTCTTAAAAGATTTTGATTCATAAAATATTTCTCTTCATTGGGTAACCCTTTTGGGTCTCAAGTATGGTGAGGGCTCTCCGGAGCTCCTCGGCCTCTAGGCCTCTGAGTGTCTTTCACTCTCATTTTATTATATTTATGCACCATATATTCCAATAAGGTAAAGATAATCAAAACGTGGTAACTCTGTATAATTCTTTTTCAAAAAGGGATAAAGCTTCATTGATTAATATCAGTTTTCAACATAGGCCATAGATAACCTACGCCGGCCTCATTAAAAACCTCTTTACGAAAAAACCCCAAGGGGGAAACCCATAAAGAGGGAAAAAGAGCTCCGGTGAAGCTACTAAATACATTAAACAGAATACGAATTAATGCAAAAAATCACAAATGGTCTCAAGACCTTACATTTTCTTCAAACGAAGAACCTCTTCAAATGGCAAACATTCCAAGGTCTGGCTATATCGACTCCTTCCATGCTTTGCAGTCTATAGGCTCCTCCCTTCAGTACCTGTGTGATTTTATAAGGCCCCTCCCAGTTGGGCTCTAGTTTTCCGGTATTCTTTAGAGCGTCGGCTCTCCTTAATACCAGGTCCCCCACTCTAAAGGACCTCGGGATCACCCTTCGGTCATATGCAGCTTTAATTCTGCTCTTGTATCTCTCCGCACGCACTCGAACCATCTCTCTTTCTTCTTCCATTAAATCCAGGGCTTCTCTCATCAACCTCTCATTCTGATGTTCTTCAAATTGGGCAATTCGGTGGGACTGCAACACAGCTTCTGGAGGTATCACCGCCGCAGCTCCGTAGACCAGCTGGAAAGGGGACTCCCCAGTTGCTGTCTTTGGGCTAGTTCTGTAGGACCATAGCACATTGTCTAATTCGTTCACCCATCCTCCACCTATCTTTGTCAACCTCGTCCGAATACCATCTACTATCGTTCGATTAGTAACTTCTACCTGTTCGTTAGCTTGAGGATGAGCTACGGAGGTAAATCTTTGTATTATGTTTAGTCTTGCGCACCATCCTCGTACGTTTTGTCCATTAAACCGTGTCCCATTGTCAGAGACCAATATCCTGGGTACTCCGAATCTGCAGCAAATTTGTTTTCCCAGGAACTTGATCACATTCTCCTCATCTATTGTAGCTAGAGGGGCAGCTTCAACCCATTTTCTAAAATAATCTACTGCCACTATAAAAAAATTTCTTCCTCCCGAGGCTGGGGGGAAGGGCCCCACCAAATCGATTCCCCACTTAGCGAAAGGACACGGGGAACGCATAGCTCCCATCTCTTCTGCAGGAATCCTTATCAAGGGACCATTTTTCTGACATTTAACACATTTCTTTACGAACTCTTTGGCATCCTTCGTCATGGAGGGCCAATATAATCCGGCCCTTAAGGCTTTCTTCACCACTGTCTTATATCCTTCATGACTGGTCGCATCTCCTTGATGAATTTCCTTGAGTGTGTACATCGCTTCTCGGGTTGATATGCACCTCAAGTATGGTTGGGTAAATGACCTTTTGTATAAGTGCCCTCCAATAATACAGTATTTGACCCTAAGAGCTCGAGCCTCTCGGGTGGTAGGGGCATCCGCTTCCTTGGTGAGTTCCGTCCAAATATCTTTCCTCCAATCATCTCCTCCTTCGATGGAACCAATGGGGTTTCCAAGAGTCTCTCTTTCTGCTACTACCAAGGTCACTGTTCCTTGTCCATCAAACTCTATGGAGCTGGCGAGTTTGGAAAGGCCATCAGCCTGCATGTTCTCCTCTCGAGGTACTTGAATCACCTTACAATCTTGGAACTTGCCCATCACTTCTTTATCCCGCTCCAAGTAAGCAGCAATTCTGCTGTCTTTGGCTGCATACTCTCCATTTACCTGTTGAACAACTAATTGGGAATCGGAGTATAGGATTACCTTTAGAGCTCCCAATTCGACCGCCATCTCCATTCCTCGGATCAGAGCTTCATATTCTGCTCCATTATTTGAGGTTATGAATTGAAACCTCACTGCAAATTGTAGGTCCTCTCCTTGGGGACTCACTAGCACTATCCCTGCTCCGCACCCACTCAGAGTTACTGAGCCATCCACATATATCTTCCATCCCTCTGCTTCTTCTGGTTTGGTAGATTCTTGGATGAAATCAGACAAAGCTTGGGCTTTTATGGCCCTCCGTGGCTCGAAATCCACATCATACTCTTGAAGCTCTATTGCCCATCTCACCATCCTTCCCGAGAGGTCTGCTCGGCCGATAACCTTCTCTGTAAGTTCAGGTCCCAATTGGGTGCCTATCTTAGTGGCAAAGCCGAGTTTCCCTGGGAAGAGCTCCACGTTCATCAGCTCCTCATCTGTTACTCCTTCTACTTTCTTTTTCTTTAACTCAGGGTCGTCTCCTCTCGTCCTCTCCAGGCCCTTGGTTAAAGCTCTGTCCGCCATCTTTACAGACTCCGCGTAGCACTTCCGTGCTTGATATTGATCTCCTCTCACTTCTCCCACTCCTCCAGCCGTAGGGAATTTCATTTTCATATGAAATGTGGAGATGACCGCTTGAAAGAGATTCAGGCTGGGTCTCCCCATTACTACATTGTAGGATGAGGGAATATCCACAATGAGGAACTCCACCAGGTGAACCTTTCGAACTGGAGCGTCCCCCAATCCTACCTGTAACATCACAGATCCTAAGGGTTGGATGGCCCCTCCGGAGAAACCATATAAGGAGGTGTCTACGGGCCGCAGCTTCACACTCAGCTCCATCCTTTTGAAGCACTCGAAAAACATAATATCAGCCGAGCTTCCCGTGTCTACAAAGATTCGGGCGACATCAAACCCAACTATGTCCGTAGTGATCACCAAGGCGTCATTATGATCTTCCTTAATTTCCTTCCTATCCTTCGGCCCAAATTTGATATTGGGCGTCTCTGTCATGCGTCCTACTTCTTTTAGTTGACTTCCCTGTTCAGCTTTTAGAGTTCGAACACTCTGTTTTCTCTTTCGGAAGGAATCTCCATTTGCTGGTCCCCCCACAATTATGTGGATTACCCCTCTTTTCGGCGGTGGAGGAGGCATATCTTCGGTCACCTCCTTGGATTCCTTTTCTTCCGGCTTCCTTTCATGTTCCTTTCGCTTCTGCCCCCGAGGGCCCTGTCTGTCCCTAAATATAAATTCCTTCAAATGCCCCGCCTGGATCATCCTTTCAATCTCGTCTTTCAAGTGATAACATTGGTTTGTGTCATGTCCATACTCATTGTGGAATCTGCAAAATCGATCGGACTTGGGCTTCTGAGGGCCCCGATTCCTGGAATAAGGGAATTTCAAGTCGGGATGGTCTCCTGTTAGTTACCTCCAGTACTTCGGCAGGTTCTATTCTCAAGGGTGTGTACTTCTCAAACCTTCCGCGAGGGCCGGACCGGGACCCTATAGATGGATTGTTGTCTCTTGTTGGACCGGGGGTTCGAGGGACCCCTGGGCTAGAACGTTTGGAGGGGCCCTCACTTCTTTTCTCTCGATCTTGTGGTCTAGCTTCCAGTCTCTTGGCTTTACGAACTTCCTCCAAGGTGAGCTATTTCTCTGCTCTGTGTAATAACTCATCAAAGTTCTTGACTGACTTCTTAGCCAAGGAGGAGAAGAAGTCCCCATCACGCAATCCATTAGTAAGAGCATTAATCTTCACCTCCGGGGAGGCTGTAGGGACCTCCAGGGCTGCTTGATTAAACCTCTGAAGAAAAGCTCTCAAACTCTCGTTCTCCCCTTGCCTTAGATTGAAGAGGGTCAAAGTGGCCCGCGGCTGCCTTCGGGCACTGGCAAATTGATGGAGAAATAACTCGCTGAATTCCTCCCAGGATCGAATGGTATTGGGTTCCAGTTGGGTGAACCATTGCTGTGCTGCTTTCGCCAAGGTAGTCAGAAACACTCTACACTTGATTCCCTCTCCATACCGATGTAATAGCGCAACGTTCTCGAATCTTACTAGGTGTTCGTACGGATCCGCCGTACCATCATACTCAAAATTGAGGGGATTGAAGTTGAACGACAGTTCATCCTGTAATATGTTAGGAGAGAACTGACATCCAGAAACATAAGCAGATCTGCTTGCTCGGCTAGTCATCTGTCTTCTCATATCCCTCATTTCCTTTTGTAGGGCCTGTGACCCGGGTAGGTATCATCTGTACTTTCTTCTACTTCGGGGAGCTCCATCTCTCGGGACGCCAAATCTGCATTCCTCCTTGTGTTCCGAGGGGGGATGCTTCTTTCTACTCGGGAAGGCGTTTTCTCATCTCCTTCTGCCCGCATTCCTTCCTCCTTGGATAGCTCTTGGGAAGCCCCTGGCGCCTCCTCCTGGAGTCTCGGAGTGGGTTTCTCCACATTCATCGATGTAGTTCTAGGGACTTGACTTTCGTGAGCCGCGAAAGCTCTCTCTACAGCCTGCTTGATAAGGGCATTCAATTGATCTGGAGAGACCAGGCATGGTCCCGAGTTTAGAGTGTCTCCCGGCTGGGGATTTGAAGTTCGGATCACTGTGGCTTCCCTAATCGCTGTTACCCCCTCTCCAACTAGTAGGGGATGATTCTCGTCGCCCAAGCTTGGAGTTGGTGCCAGTGGCAGATTTGATTCGGAAGGGGCATGAATTGGATCCTTCCCTCGGCCTCCCTTCGGTGTGGGATCAGTCGGTAAAGGGGGATTTTCCCCTAGGGGGGTTTTCTTCCCTAAAGTAGGCATAATTGTGTTATTTCCTCTGCCCATTGCTCGAACAAATAGAAATTCGTGAGAAGATCTCTCAAATCGTTCCCACAGACGGCGCCAGTTGATGTGCCAAAAATTGCATGGATGGATTAGATATCCTTGGGGTTAGATATCTAAATTCCCGAACGCCTATGAATGCTTCGGGTACACTGCTTCCGCTGGAATGATCCTCCAAGAACCTGCAAAAGACACACCGGAGGGGACTCCGGCGCGGACACTCCGACACTCAAGTCAGTCTCGGTAGTTCAGTATATGGCAAGGACTAAAGAGTCCTTTAATTATCAATGAGGTTCTCACAGAAAATCAAGATGTTGTTCGTAAGCAGCGTAGTAAATCAAGTAAAGTTAGAGATCGTAACCTGAAAATGTACCCCAGTTTACCTATTTATAGGAAGTTCCCACCTAAGAGGAAGTTAGGGTTTCCTTCTATTTCGGAGCTGCACTTTGGACTCAGCCCTGCTGTGTTGACAGGGTCTTCCACTCTCTCACTTCCTGAAGAACCGGAACCACTCCCCCTAGTGGACTTCGCCCGCGGGGATAAAGGAAGAACGAGTCTTCCTTTACCCAGTCCCAGGCCGTTTCGTACGGGGCTCCTCCTAGATCTTCGGACTACTAATTCTTATCCAGACTAGGTCTTCCTGATATCTCTCCCCAGGTAAAGCTCCCTCCGGAGGGACCTCCGGAAGAGATTCCTTATCCAGACAGTATTCCTTAATCGCGTATCTCCTCTTTTATCTTATCCTCTATACACGTGTCGTCTTCTTATCGGATGACATTTTTAGGCTGCATCAGATATATTTCTATTTTTTGAGTAAAAATGTTATTGTGAAATGTGGAATGTATCAAAAAAAAAAAATCGTAAAAATTATTGTGGAATAGAGAAAGTATCATGTATCTATTTTTTTGACTCCCACAACTCAAAAGGCCACAAAATGACATTCAATAATTTAAATGGTGAATATAATGTGGATAACCAAGAAATGTGTCATTAACTGAACAACCATGAAAAGTTTGAACCCATTTCATTTGACGATGACATACTCAAGGGCGCGGCTAAATGCACCCGGATTTCCTATGAGTACACCCATCAAACATTTTTTTTAATCTTCCAGAACATGTGAAATGTCTCATATACCCCTAGGGTAAAATTTATGAAAAAAAAAACGAAGATGAGTACACCCACCCATTCTATTTCACAGAATTATCTCCACCACCACCACCAAAACAAACACCATTCTTCAACAAAAAAAACTCCAAAATTGCAACAAAAATAAATAGAAAACACCAGCTGTTCAAATTTTTTTCCAAAACAAACATGTTCGAAATTTTTTCTAAAACAAACTCAATATGTTTGAAAAAAATTTCAAAACAAACTAAATATGTTCGAAAAAATTCCATAACGACTCAAATTTGTCCGAAAATAAAATCGAACATCTTGTTTGAAAATTTTCCCAAAACAAACTCAAGTTGTTCGAATTTTTTTCCAAAACAAACACAGATTGTTCGAAATTTTTTCCAAAACAAACACAATATGTTCGAAAATAATTCACGAACTTCTAATTTTCCTAAAATTCCTAAATTGAAAAAAAAAGACCCTAAATCAAAAACTGACCTAAATCAAAATCGAAGTGAACACTTCCGGCAACGTGAACGGCGGCGACTGTCTTCTTCTAGAGCGACGGCGGCCGCTTCGCTTGGAAGAGGGGCGACGACGGCCGCTTGGAGGAGGGGACACGACGGCGACAACTTGGAGAAAGGGAGGAGGGACGATTCACGTCGGCGACGGTGCTTGGGAGAAGGAACAACAATGGCGATTATGGAGGGAGGCAGACAACCAAGGGACGGAGGAGAGCGACGGCGGCCAAGGGACGGAAGAGGAAGATGGCGGCCAAGGGACAGAAGAGGGAGACGGCGGCCAAGGGACGGAGGAGAGCGGCGGCTGCGTTTTTTTTTTAGTTGGGGAAGAATGGTATTGGTGGGTGCAGCGTGAAGATGAAGAGGGAAATGAAGGAAATATGGAAAGTTATGGTTTAGAATTAGAAGGGTATTTTTGTATTTTTCATGTGGGTGTCCTCATCCATTTTGTGTGTGTCCTCATCGCGTGGGTGTCCTCATAGGATCTGTGTGTGCCTCTAGCCGCGCCCCATACTCAAACACATCAGATTTGAGTGGAAATAGATCACTACCTCACGGAGACCTACAGTTCGGCCTACACTAAAGTCCGTTTACTTAAATAGGCCACACTCGCGCACGACATATTTAATTTTATGATATAATTGATTTTCAATAAAATAATAGTTTTTTTTAAATATAATAATTAAATAAATAAAAAATAATAATTAAATAAATAATTCGATTTTTGGGTTGAAATCGGGAATAAACGAGCCCTAATTTTAAGATCATTTGCATCTGGGGCGCGGTTATACACACACACCAACCTATTGAGGACATCCACTGGCTGAATACACACATCGTAAGTTGAGAACACCCACGTAGAAAACTCCAAAATACCACTCCTGACTCCCCTCCTAAACCCTAATTATAAGTCTTTCCCTCTTCCTCTCTCATTCTCCAATGCACACCCACCCTCTTCTCCCTCCCCACTCCTCCGCCGGTGACCACCCCCTCCGTTCCGCGGCCGCCCCTCCCCTCGCCGTTATATTTATCACCAACAACGCACCCCTTGCCGTCGCCTCCACGACCGATCTACTTCCTCCAAGCTGTCACCGTCGTTGCCCACCCTTTACCGTAGCCACCGCTTGTAAGTTTAGGGTTTTAGGAAAAATAGATTTTTACAGTTTTGTTCATTTTTTTTTCCGAACATTTTGTGTTTGTTCTGGAAATTTTTTTGAACAATTTGAGTTTGTCCGGATTTTTTTTCAAACAAATGTCCGATTTTTTTTTCCCCGCACAAATGAAAGTTGTTCATGAAATTTTTTCGAACAAATTGAGATTGTTCAGTAAAAATTTTCGAACATCCCCTACCTTTGTTTAGTTAAAATTTTCGGACACCTTAGAATTTTTTTATTTTTATTTTTGTAAGAATTTTGTGTTTTTTAAAATTTTTGTTTATGTTTCTATTTTCTTTTGGATTTTTGGAGCGGTGGTGGTTGTGGGGAAGATTTTTTGGGCAGTTTTTGGGCAGTGTTTGTGGTGGGAAAGATTTCGTTAATTAATATAACGGAGGTTGTACTCATCTTTCGTTTTTTGTTAAAACGTACTAGATGCCCTCTAAGATAAAAAAAAGTTTGATGGGTGTCCTCAATAGGTTCGTGTGTGTGTGTAACCGCGCCCTTGAAACTGGGCTGTTTGCGCACCAAAACTGAGCTCTAGTTACGGGCCCAAACAAGGGTTTTAGGTCCAAAAAGTTTTAAAAGAATTGCGTCTGCCGGGAGTCGAACCCGGGTCTATTGCTTGGAAGGCAATTATCCTAACCGTTGGACTACAGACGCTTCATGTCTTTTTTAGATAAACATGTTAATTTGAAGTATATTCCAAGAAAACTACTAATAATATTTTATTAAACTAAGTTCACATAAGCTTTTAATAATTATTTTTTAACGCAACCATGTGATTTGATTTAGATTTAATCATCTATCAACATTTGGATTAATGATTAGGTTGTTAAATTCAAACTTGATCTCTTATTTATGTTCTCTATTTTTTAAACCCATCATTTTTTCTTATGCTAACAACACCTAGAGGTCTAAATGAGCTGTGTAGAGTAGCTCCAAAATTAAACTCGACTCGATTAAATGACTCGAAGTTTGAAACTCATTCGAATTCATTCTAGCTTATTTTTACTTGAACTCAAGCTCAACTCAAGGAAACACTCGAAGTACTCAAGTTCAACTCGATAACTTACATAGCATCAATTAAATATTTTTATTTATAATTAAATTATACTCTCTCTTCTATCCCAGTGAAATCTACCTATGAGCTTCGGGCATCACCGCACGAAGGTTAAAAAATATAATAGAATAAGTAGATGTATTATAGGTGATGCGATTGAGAGAATGAATAATATAATGAAATGTGAGAGGGTATAGTTTGTTAAAAAAAAGAAATGAGTAGCTTTCATTGAGACGGACGAAATAATAAAGTTGAATAACTTACACTGAGACATAGAAAATATTTACATAATTAGTGGTAAATTATATAAGCTCGATTAGACTTAAAAACTTACTACTGTTGATCTTGAACTCGAGAACTATTCAAGTAGTTCAAACTCGAGCAATATTGTGAACATAAGAATATCATTTTATATGTTTTTTTTTTTTGTTGTTGATTACAAATTCATGTAGGTTGGTATGGCATGGTAGATTAGGCCAATACCAACAAGTAATTAGATTTAAGATATAATTTCTATTCAACACGTAAAAACACATTTGATTGTATATGCATATTAAACGAGGAAAAGACACATTATCTAAGATTTAATTTGACACAAAATCATTGATTTTTTTTGTTTGTTTGTTGAGGATTAGTCCATTGGGTTTTGTTTCAACTAACGGAAATCAGTTGTACTTCCCCAAATCCTATAATATAATCTGTTTTATCTATAAAAATATAATTGTGGCAAATTTTTGTATTTACTTTTTTTCACAACAGAATATAATTAATTTTAATGAATAATTTATTAAATATTTTGTTTGAAAATCTCTCTCTATATATTCGCATACAAAAGTGGGCGTCGTTCGTTGAAGATTACACATAAAGATCTGAATAAGAAAATAATTAAAATGAGTTATTTATAATTTCATGTAATTAATTACTCATAATAACTTATATGAAAATTATTGTGAAACGGAACGAGTAAATATTTTCTAATAAAATTGAGAAAAAGGGGCCTCTCAAAATATTGGTTCCATCGCGTATTAAGCAGAAGCGCAAACTTGAAGCACCATAAATACGTGGAGTGATATTCGAGAGAAAACAAAGACCTTTTTTAGAGAGAGAGAGAGATATATAGAGATAGAGAGAGAAAATCCAACACAAACGCACAAGATATTTACGCATTACCGCCTCCGATCGCTCATCATCTGCCCAAAATTAGGGTTTCAATATCCTTACCGTATTGTATGTTCCTAATCCCTCACAAAATCGTTAATAACCAACTGTTGTTTATGTGAAATGAATTGTAATTATTGCTGCATTTATGTCGATATTTCCTTCTGTTTGAGTTGATTGTTACGGATAATGATGAATGTTCCTGTTATTGCTTAACGTCTTTGCGGTTTTTTATTTTATTTTGTTTTGTTAATAGATAATTTTTAATGTGGAAGGTTTGATGTTGCATATGCAGCTCTGCCTTTCCAAAAGTCTGTGGCGTAGGGGCAATTTCTGAACGAGTGGGATTGTTGTTGGACTTTTGCTAAGGGAGAGGAGTTGTGGAATGCCAACTGCGTGGTCTGATTCAGTTGAGAAGGTTTCTAACGGTGGTGGAATGGCCTCTTCTAATGCTTCTCGATCAACATATGTTCCTCCTCATCTTAGGAATAGGACTCCCTCTGCTGACGCCCCTTCCTCAGCTCCAGTTTCGTATGCTGGCACCGTGTCGGGAAATGATCCTTATGGACATGGTGGTATGGCTGTAGGTGGTGGAATTCAGTCAGCTGGTCCTAGAAATGATAGAAATTTTGGTGGTGTTAGTCGCGGCGGAGGTGGCGGTGGTGGTGGTTGGAATAACAGAACCGGTGGTTGGGATCGTGGGAGGGAAAGAGAGGCCAATCCATTTCAAGATGAAGTTGATACAGAACCGGCATTTGGGGAACAGGAAAATACAGGGATCAACTTTGATGCTTACGAGGATATTCCTGTGGAGACAAGTGGGAAGGATGTTCCCCCTCCTGTTAATACATTTGCAGATATTGATTTGGGTGAAGCTTTAAATCTTAATATAAAGAGGTGCAAGTACGTGAAGCCTACACCTGTTCAGCGGCATGCCATTCCAATATCACTCGCTGGGAGGGATTTGATGGCATGTGCTCAGACTGGTTCAGGAAAGACAGCAGCATTCTGTTTCCCAATAATTAGTGGAATCATGAAAACAAGCCAATCTGGTTCGAGACAACCACGAATGGCACGCACGGCATTTCCACTTGCTCTCATTCTGTCTCCAACTAGGGAGCTTTCTGTCCAAGTGAGTGTATAAAGCTATTTTGATGTATTTCTTGCATTTTGGTTAAATATTTTCTACTTTAATCCCATGCTGGTATTGTCATTACAGATTCATGAAGAAGCTAGGAAATTTGCGTATCAAACTGGGGTCAAGGTGGTTGTTGCTTATGGTGGTGCACCAATCAATCAACAGGTTTTTATCGCTATTATTCTTGAATACAATCCCACCATGCTTTTATTAGTCATATGTTGTTAAAAGTCTTGTTCCAACCTGATATTTTTGTATATGTTCTGAGTTTTGATACAACTTGAATCAAAATGTGTCCTGTTTGCACTATGAGAGTAATCCTAGAAGTTTTGCATCTGCTTTTACCATGAATTTTCTCGTTTGAGCATTTTCTGCATTTCTTACTACATTTTCATCGTATCAGTGTATCACGTTCATTTTATGTACTCATTTTATGAGTTCAATATCAAATTATGATAGTTGACTTGAATTAATGGAATGCAATGTATTGACAATCATATACTGATTTTTTTTTTTTTTTTGCAAGTATAATATTATTCCGTTTTTTTATATTAATGTTAATCAGCCACACTATCTAGAATTCCCGACTCCGTCACTGTATGTGCATGGCTGCATGGACCTTTTCTAGGTTTTCTTGGTCTAAGCAATTATAATATGGTACAATGAGTAAATTTGGCAAAAAACTAACTTCTGTGTCATTTATTAAACAATTTATTTATTTCTTATAAAAAGTGTCTCTTAAATTAATTTTTATGTTCTAAAGGTCTAGAATGTGTAGGGTTGGTTTTGAGCATATATGTAGGATAAAATCTCTCTCAAAGAATGCATAATTTTGCCTTGCAACGGGTTGAACTTACTGTATCTAAATTTACAAATCCATGTGATTTCTTTCATGATTTTGTATCACCAAGTTTTTTCCCTGAGATGGACCCGTGATTGCACTCTAGTGGTATCTGTCTCATTGTCTGTTCATTTTATGTGTTCTATAATTTCTATTTAATCTTAAGTTGATTAATTTTACTTGTAAAAAATTATTGAACCTGAAATATACTGCTTCATTCTAATTTCATTGTGTTATAGTTGATTTAATTTTAGTTTTGCCATCTGCCAGTCACATTAGAGCACTATGTTTCCTGTACAAGATCCCCTGCTTCATTTTCTATGCTTAATTCTATGATTCATGGTTTGTGGGCAGCTTCGGGATCTTGAAAGAGGTGTTGATATACTTGTTGCAACTCCTGGACGGTTAGTTGATTTGCTGGAAAGAGCCCGAGTCTCGTTGCAAATGATTATGTATTTGGCCTTAGATGAAGCAGACAGAATGTTAGACATGGGTTTTGAACCTCAAATAAGGAGAATTGTGCAACAGATGGACATGCCTCCAGCTGGTGTAAGACAAACATTGCTATTCAGTGCCACATTTCCAAAGGAGATTCAGGTTACTTTCTATTTCCATAAGCCTAATTTCTGTAGAATGTCTTTTCCTTTCCTTCCCTGGATCTTTCTCTACATATTTTCTTGGAATACAAGTGAGAAGATAATTCGTTTCCATGTTACTCATTATCAGATTTGTTATATTTTACAAATCTCATTTGATGCAGAGTCTAGCTTCGGATTTTCTATCAAATTACGTGTTTCTGGCCGTTGGAAGAGTTGGCTCCAGCACTGACTTGATTGTTCAAAGAGTTGAATATGTGCTTGAGACTGACAAAAGAAGTCACCTGATGGACCTTCTTCATGCGCAGAAAGCAAACGGTAGTCAGGCCAAGGTAAGAAGTTTGCCCCCCCTGTGAGCTGAGTTTTTCCCCATTTACTGGCTGCGAAATTGCTTTCACTTGGCCTGATTTTGTTTTTTCTTTTTCTTCTCTTTTATTTTGGGGTAGGGGGTGGGGGGTCTATTATGAATAGCAGTTATGAAAATGAGTTCTAAAAATAGGCTCCCTATCGCCCATTCCAGTCCAGTGTTGAGTTTTAATTTATGAAGTATATGAAAACTGAACTTAAGTTCTGAACATCCTCCTATGCTTTTCTGATTTCCATCTATATCTTGAAGAAGTATTCTTGAGGAATGCATTTTCATCTAGCAGTAGAAAGTTGAAGAATTTTGCATTAAAATAGCTTTTCAGTTTTTACCACGTTGATTGTGTAATTTCACACAATTAAAAAAATCAGCTTTCTAATCTATGTTAAATGTTTTTTCTGATCTTGGTGATGGGAGAAAACATGCCTAATAATATATTGATTTTGTTAGATATATTTTCTGAATTTAATTAAGTATTTCTCATGCTGTGTCTCTTTTCAATATATATTTTCTCTTGGAAGTAACTTGTACTGCATTTGGATTTCCATTAGATTACTAATCCTGTTTTTTGTGATCTGATTTTCAGCAATCCCTTACGTTGGTTTTTGTTGAGACAAAGAAGGGTGCTGATTCACTTGAAAACTGGCTTTGTATTAATGGCTTCCCTGCCACTTCTATTCATGGTGACAGGACACAACAGGTCTTTCATTTATCCACCCATATGTTTTCTGGATATTTAAATTTCATCTTTGCCTGATATGTACAAAACTGGAATTTTAATTGTAAGCTCTATTTTGTTAATCCGTATATGAATATATCTATCTTGTACCATGACATGAAATTAAAGTAAACATGATAAAACTAATGAATTACATATACAACAGGGGATGCTTGACAAACTATTAATGGCAAGCTCCCGTAAAGGGGTCTTCTGTATAAATTATTTGTTAAGTTTACCTAACGACACTAGTAAACAATCGATGAACACTATATTCAATGTTTTTTTCTTCTTTTCCTGCAGGAGAGAGAATATGCTCTGAGGTCCTTTAAAACTGGAAAAACTCCAATTCTAGTTGCAACCGATGTGGCAGCACGTGGTCTCGACATCCCCCACGTCTCGCATGTCATTAACTTCGATCTTCCTAATGACATCGACGACTACGTCCACCGAATCGGACGAACTGGGCGTGCAGGTAAATCAGGACTGGCAACTGCATTTTTCAACGATAACAATGCCTCGCTGGCAAGGCCACTGTCTGATTTGATGCAAGAATCGAACCAAGAGGTGCCTGCTTGGCTTTCCCGCTATGCAGCTCGATCTTGTTTCGGCCGGAGCCGCCGTGGGGGAGGTGGTGGCGGAGGCAGATTTGGTGGCCGGGATTTCCGGAAAGACCCCCCTAGTAGAGGTGGAATGGACATGTATGGTGGTGGAGGAGGCAACACGAACAATGGCGGCTATGGGCACTCCAGTGGAGGATACGGTGGTGGAGGCTATGGTGGTCCGGGTGTGGCTAGTGCGTGGGACTAAAAATTACCGTTGTATAACACTTGGCGATTGCAGATATGTTTGGAAATAGCATGTCGTAAGTTTTTACATGTCGTTTTGCAGTAGGAATCGTTTTGCTCTATCCGAGGTTGAGAGTAGCTGGGGTGTGGCTATAGATAATGTGGTCTATACGGTCTGCTTCTCGTATTTCATTTTGTTGGCGTAGTGATATTCGTCTCGTAAGTGTTGAAATGGATTGTGTACAGTTGTGTAGCCAGCCTAGGCTAGGAGGATTATTGTTTTGAATGAACCAACCTTAAACCTTGGAGGAGGATGTTGTAATATCGTAGGTTTCCTGAACCAAGTAGTTTTGTTACTTTCTCTCTGTCTAAAAACAGAGGTCTTAGTTGTTTTAGCCTTGGGGGTCTTTGATGGTGGAATGTAAATATGCCCTTTAACTGCTTGCTGCTTTTAGACACTTTTTTCCCCTATTTTATCAGTGGGAGTATTATATTTTGGTAGATTTTTTTACTATTTTATTTTTGTACTTGTTTCCATTTTCTTCATTTTTAAAATAGCTAAAACTAAAACCACCGGTTACAGTTTGGCCATATTAAAAACCGAAGTGTAACCGAACTGGTTACAGTTTTGAACCGCTGGTTTGGTCGGTTTGGGTTTTTTTTTTTTTTTTTTTTTTAAATTGTGGGAAGAGAGAGAGGTTGGTGTGAAAAATGAGTAGAAATTGAGGTATTTACATAAGAATATTAAAAAAAAAGGGTCAAAATCGCCGATTTGATCGGTTTAACCGTCGAACCACCGGTTTCGCTTTTGAATTTTCGAAATCGAAACCCAACATTATAATTTTAAGGTTTCGATTTCAATTTCAATTTCAATTTTACACATTTTAATTTTTTTTTGAAGTCTCGGGTATTCGATTTTTATAACCGACTAATCCCTGTGGACCAATCCCACCGTCCACTTGTGGGGGTCCCGTTTAAAGCCAGAGTTTTGCGCTTTGTATGGACATGGCCCCATAGAGGGTTCGAACCTGAGACCTAGAGAGGAGCATGCCATACTCCTAAGTCCCAAGCCTATATCACTAGACCAATTTCTTGGGGTTACATTTTAATTATTTATTAAACTTGAGATTATGAATTTTTTTTCTCATTAAAAACATTTTTTGACATTTTATAATTACACTAAAAAATAAAAATAATAGAGGTGTATGTTACAAAGGTAGAGGTGCAATTCAAGCTTCAAATAATGGAAAACTGATTATCCTTTTTGACAACCTATGGTTTCCCTGTAACGCTTGAGGGACTCTTCACGCTCGAATTTCAGCTGTTTCCTAAAATTCTTGATGAAATCATCGGCCTTTTTGTCCACATCCTCGACAGCCAACTGCCCGTAGGCTGTCTTTTTCAGGCACGGCCTGAAATTGTCGACGAAATCATTGGCTTTCTTGTTCACATCTTCGGCTCCAAACTGCCCGTAGGCTGTCTTTTTCAGGCACGGCCTGAAATTGTCGAGGAAATCCTCGACAACTAACTTCATGCATGCTATCTTTTTCTTGCGGTTGGGATCAATCTTCGAACAATCTTCTACTTGACGACGACGATGATGTTCCATTGATGCTATTTTCTCTTCTCTACTTTGAGGACTATAAGATATGATTTGCACACACAAATATATATAGTATAGGATTAGTTTCTTGAGCACTTTCTCACGTGACAGGAAAGCTAAGGGAAAGAGCAAGGTTGTTAAGAAAGAGTGCAAGGAATTGAATGTTGATGAGTATAAGCCAATTTTCTGGTCATGAAAGAAAGAGCAACTGAATTTTCTAATTTTATATTTTACTCCTTTTGTCCTGGAGAAGCTTCACATAGTTAAGGATATCAATGAGACTGAGCACACGGGTATCTCAATATCCAAACCTATTCGGTGCATATACACATCTCACATCTGTCCTGTCCCAGGCTTTGCTACGGGACAACATTTTAAGCCCTTTAAGCCCTGTCCTGTGTACGTGACACTTGCTCGACGCTCGACACAAGACAACATTTTGATCCCCGCCCCAAGTCACACACACATATATAATGAAATAAATTAAACATTAAAATTCACATTTAAACTAAACATTAAAAATTCACAAAATCATAGGAGTACAAAATAAACATCAAATTGAATAATCAAATTCACGTCTATTTCCTGTTCATAATTAACAATAACTATTATATAAAAAATATTATATATATGTCTTTAAATTTGGGGCAAGGCAAAATGGGGTAGGACGAGACAATAAATATGTAAATTCATGCCTGCACTGCTCTGCGCATAGGGCGGGACTGACTTGCCCCGTTTTTAGAATGGGGCAGGGCAGGGCGAGTCCAAATCTCTCAGGATAGGGCGACTTCGGAGCAGGTCATTTTGCCATCCATTAGCATAGTTTTTTGGAGATTAAGAAATAGGATATAATAAGTAGATATATTAGAAATAATGTGATTGAAAGAAT
Organism: Galeopsis tetrahit; assembly: GCA_963675135.1. Taxonomy (NCBI): domain Eukaryota; kingdom Viridiplantae; phylum Streptophyta; class Magnoliopsida; order Lamiales; family Lamiaceae; genus Galeopsis; species Galeopsis tetrahit. The sequence continues at coordinate 774,163 of OY776124.1, forward strand.
GTAAAATTTTATTGGAACGGAAAAAAAAAAAGAAAAACTGAGAAGCTTCAGGTTTTTTTCTCAATGTTTATAATGTAAGAAGTGTTGCTCACTACTCCTCTGGTGAAGCAATAGAGAACCAAGGGAGTTAAATCTAAAAATTGCTTCATAATTGGAAAATGATAACTATTAAGAAATGAATTTTTTTTATAGTAAGATTTAAGACAATAAACATGTGACATAGGAATTACAGCAAGAAAAAATTTCATGTACAGAATTCACACAGTGGTACAAATTCAACCAAACTGGTAATATCCTCCCTCAGTTACCAGCTTGGACGTTTAAAGATACATGTTGCATCTCAGATTTGGCTTTGGATCTGCACAGAAAATCAAGGCATGCATATTTAAGTCAATAGCTTGAACGGGAACGGCGTCGTTTCACTTCTTAACGAGACTAAAAATGAATAAGAGCAGCAATCTTAAAGAAACGAATGGTGCAACATAGATAGGCGAGAATTCAGGATGAGGCATGCCAAAATCGAAAACATTAAGGCAAAGTCGGGCATCACATTCACAGGCCCGACTGTGATAATTCTTGAAATGTTTAAACGTTACCACACAAATAGCATAAACGTTAGAACATAATGTAAACATGAAATTAATACTAAAGTTATGAAGTTTAGACTTCATTATCACACAAAAACCATCAAATGTTAGCAGTTAAGATTTTCATTAGTCTAGTTGGGCTGGAGGCGGGGCACTGGCAGCCCGGAGGGGGCGCAGCAGCTTAAAAAAACGTGTATGAGACTATGAGGGAGTGAAAAGCGTTAGTATCGTTTTAAAAAATGACCTAAAACATGTAAAACTTGCTGTGAAATCGTTTTGACCAAGAGGTAGTCGTCCCATCCCAAGTGTGCCCGAACAAACTCAAAAAAGGCACGTAGCCTATAGCCTTACGCGCCTTTCAAAACTATGGATAATAACCAAATACACGAAAAATGCAATACAACACATACAAACTAACTAATTGAGCCCCTAGTAGCTTCATACAATTTAAGGGGAAAAAAAGCAGAGTTTTTAGTCCCATATCAGTCAAAAAATAAAGATTACTGCTACTTTCTTGAATAACACAGTAGACAACGCTAACCATTTCGATTCATAGCATCATCACAATGCCCACGAATCACTGCACATTCTTCAAATTCAATAGTTCAAAGTGATTCTATCCTCGATATTCGAAATCTACAACTTGATTAAGTCCTAAGACCAAGGGTGTCAATTCCGAACATGATACGATAACACATTAATCCGTTAACAACATGTTACATGCTAGTAACCTGATACGACACATATCCACTAATAATACTATAATGCATTTATTTTCTTATCCGTCATTTTCTTATTGGGTCACATGTCTTGTCTGTCATTATCTTATCGGGGTCTTCATGTCGCTATCGTGTTCGTATTTAACGTTATCATGTCATGTCAACACATAATTATTCAAGACCAATCCAATTCAAGCTCCATAATGAAAACCACAATCATTCATTCATTCATCAAGCAATCAACAGACTAAAAACACAACAAAATCAATCAATCAATCAATCACAAATCTAACGAATCAAACATTGACAACAGTGCACAAAAGAAGCCCCAATTTTACCTCAGATGAATTCCCCCATTTCCAGAAAAGACTTCAATCGCAATCCTTTAGCCCTGCAGCTATGAACATCTTCAAAATCTTCAGCAGGCAGTTTCTTCGACAGCACACCCACATGAAACTCAATCACATCGTTAATTTCATCCACATCGATCCCACTAACAGAAACCCAAACGAACAATTTCTTCGCCTGAATCCCAGAAACCTCAGTCACTTTACCGATTCCCAGCTTCCCTTTAATGATCTTATCGTAGTAGACTAACTGATCGCCGAATTTGACGTAACAGGGGTTTGAATTGAGTTCGATTGTGAAGGAATTGTCTGTGTTGGAGAGAGAATAAGAACCGATTTCTCTTGGGAGGAGGCCCTTTGGGAGATTGTAGAGCGGGAGAAGGTCGTGCACGTCGGCCGTTGAATGAGTTGAAGAGAGAGAGAGGAAGCAGACACAGATTAGTGCATTCGCAATGGCGGCGTATTGCAGCTTTCGAAGAGACGCCATTGATGACAACTCAAGGAATTTTGACTCTTCTTGTAGCACTCTTTTTAAAAAAAAAAAGTCCAAAAAAGTATATATGTCATTATTCTCAATTACCCATATGGTAAATAATGGCTTCTAATTTTTTTTTATTCAAATGACAATTATTTTTTCACTCTATACAAATCAAGTTCGACCATATTATAATTTTTGTCGATTATTCATAAATTTTATGGACAAGTGAGTAAAACAATATTGTTTTGGTGTCTCTAACAAAAATTGAATGTGAACTAATGAATTTACTTATGGAATGTAATTTTTTATTTTTTTGGGACATTATTTTTTAAAAAATGAAAGTTACGGGTGGTCAATAATTTTTTTTTCATCCAAAATTGACACTGTTAGGACTAAAATTGAGAAAGTCCAAAGTTACAGGACTAAAATTGAGAAAATGTAAAGTTACAAAACTAAAATTGGACTCAACTTAATCTATAGGACTAAAATTGATATTTTCTCCACCTTTCGTAGTATTCCATTTGGTTACTGAATCATTAACACGTGTCGGTGCGCCGTATGTAGTCCTTCAGTCATTTTTTCACTTCAGATAATTTCATTCGCCGTCCGAATCTAGAATTTTATTACTCCCTCCGTCCGCCTATAAATGATTAAATAATAGATATAGTACAAGTGATGTCATTGATAGAAGGAGAGAGATAGAGAAAAAAAAAAGGTAAGATATAAAGTGAAGTGTAAGAATACAAAATTTAAAGTATTTAACAAAAAAAAAATATGAGAAACTTATAGACGGACGGACTAAAATGGTAAAGTGGAAAACTTATAAACGGATGGAGGGAATAGTATTTTATACGGAGTGCTTGTTTTAACTTTTTTTTTTTTACATATATCATCACGTGATAAAATAAAATGATAAATTGTTCTTGTATACAATTGAATGTATATATACATACAATTAAATTTAAGGTATTTAAATATAATATCAAATGTTCAATAATTACTAAATTAGAATTAAATTAAACTTAGTAGTTCAATATTACATCATACAATTGAGCGCACACAATTATCAACAGACGAAAAATGAGGCAAAAAAAAAAAAGAAGGAAAAAAAAGTGTATAAAGGAGAGATTAATTTAGAATATTAAAGATTTGAAAGGCAAGCAGCAGCATCAACAGCCCAGAAATAAGTCGAGGGACCCCTTTTCCAACTCCTTCACTCTTGGCATCACCAGCAGCAGTTGATGGCGACGAAACTTTTATTTCAAAAAAATAAAACAAAAGATATATGGTTATTTAAATATATATATATATATATACAAAAAAAATTGAGCTCGTTTTTCTTCTAATTGTCATAAAAAAATATTCCTTTCGTCACACAAAAATCTAAGGGGAATATTGAGCATATAATGTAAAAAAAAAGTGTAACGATTAAAGTATCGAAAGATATATAATTTTGTATACTTAAAAAAATGGCTGGATTGAATGTATTATTGAACTTCAAAAGTAAGGATGAAGATTGTAAGATTTTTTTTTTGGGCTATGTACATTTTTTTGAGACAGACAAAAAATAAAAGTATTGTGGAACGAAAGAAGTTTATGAACTTTTCCCAGGGTCATATCATCTAATGGTTACTTTTAATTTTTTATTGAATAAATTTGTTCATCATACAATTGAATACATATACGTGTGACTCTTAACTATAAATTAATTTCTTACCAGTAACAGGTGCACCAGTAGAAGTAGAGTTACTTTTGGTGGCACCTTTTGCAAAATCGTTAAAAACCTTAGCATCCGGTGAATTTGGCGGGAGATGAAGTATATCTGCATCGATCCACCCAAAGTAAGATAAAATAAATTAACTGATTACTTAATGAATTTTGACCGTCACACATGTAACATATGCACGTGACTTACTAGGGCAGTCTGCGACGGACTGATTTAAGGGCACGTTGCATCGAGTCGGGAGGGAGAGGGCGAGAGTGGCGTTGATCTTAAGGCCGAGGCTCGGATCGTCTCGATCTTTGATCAAAATGCATACGCAATCGAGGCTATCTCTCGAGACTTGTTTGAAGCCAGTGCAACAATCACTCGTAGGAAACTTTGCTTCACCACTCACATAGGGAAGACATGTTGCAATTGATATGAGCGAATTTTGACATTTTTCTTTGTCTTTATTTATGTCACTTGTTGCTAAACCTAATGAAAGTACCATTGTGCAAGCCAAGAGTACATGTTTGGATTCCATTGTTTGCACTATGAGAAAGAGAGAGGGGAGTGGGGTTTTAAAGATGGGATGCTACAATTATTTATATATACATATGTATATATATGCTTTCAATTTGAGTGATCACATCTTGGTATGGAGAGGTGATAAATGGCAATTAAATGTGGGTTGGAGGGAGTTGGAAATAAATATTTTTGGATTATACTCGATCATTCGTTACTTAGTAAGTTTTCTTTTGCTTTTTACACGGAGATTAAAAAATACAGTATACAATAATATTAGTAGGTAATAAGGTAAAGATATACACGAAGTAGAAAATGTAAAGAAAAATATTGAATTTTACTATTTAAAGAAATGAAAAACTTATGATGGAATATTCAAAATAAATAATTAAGAAACTTATGATAGAATGTCTAAAATAGATAATTAAGAAGCTTACGACGCGACGTCCAAAATAAAAATATGTATTTTTACTTTACTTTCCTGTTTGAATTCATTTTTCAAGAAAATTACTACTCCCTTTGTCCTCGAAAAGTTTACGGTGCTTTTTGGATACAGGGTATAAGGAAAAAGTGTAATGATTAGAGTGTTGAGAAGTAATTTTATAAACTTTTTTATATAAAGTAAATAATGTAGTTGGATTGAGTGTATGGTGGACCCCAAAAGTAATAGCATAAAGGGTAAATATGTGTATATTGTGAGGGTGGAGATTGTGATTATTGTTTATATTTATGGGTATGCAAACTTTTGAGGGATAAATTAAAAAGGAAAATATGAAAACTTTTCAGGGACGAAGAGAGTAGCTTATTTTGTCATTTTGAGTGTCTCTTATTTAATGACTCATGCTTAAAATAGTAAAAGAATATTTAAACTATCTTCTCAAAATATCTCAATATTACATCAAATGTCATCACTTTATCTACACTAAAAAAACATTTTTACTATTTATAAAGTTTAAAAGTCTTTACTACCTCCACTTTTATCTTCCATAATATTAATAAACAATTTATACATTAAAACCCGTACAATGTAAGTGATTTGAGGGAGTTTTTTTTTTTTTATTTAACTCAAAGACCGATGAATCAGACATACTAATTTCACTATCCACTAGTTAATACAATAGAAGTCCAGTAAAACTTTGTAAACCGATATATTTCAATAATTATTTACACTTTTTATAAGTCTCAATCTTGCACCATCTATTCTAATTTAAAAAAAAATAAGATACATTCAATAAGGACAAATGTAAAAATAAAATTTAATAATAAATATATATTTTTTAACCCAAAATTAATATGTTAAATATAATAATAATATATCTATTTTATGGAACAATGCAAATATAAAAAAGCTTATCCTAGTGGGGATTACTATACATAACAATATGATCCAAAGATTGGTGGGGCTATAAATTTAAATAAATTAAAGTGCGAGATAGAAGTTTTAAAAGGAGATTAATTAACGGTTGCAGTATAAATAACATGCACGAAATTTCTGGTATATTTGAGGCTACCTATTCTATTAAATGATTCCCACCATCACTGAAAATGCTATCTAACCATAATTTTATGTCATAATAATATAAAAAAAAAGATCAAGACAAGTGGAGTATATATTTTGTGTTTTTTAAGTGTTTTAATGTAAAGAACCAAGTGGTAGTCCCTTCCTGAGACATCCAATAAAATTGAATAAAATACAAAAAAATTAGCATAGTATTTGTGCAAAGATGATATGCATAAATTGAGAAATGGATTGCCATTTTGGAGATATAAGTTAATTTAGTCACATAACTTTTAATCTTTTCTAAAATAATCCCTATAAAGGTTAAATGTATCAATTTGGTTTTTTTTTTTTTTTTGCAATTTGTTCTATTTTGATCCTAAAAAAATTAAATGTAATTGCAAAAAATGGAATAAATTGATACACTTAACATTTTTTAAGATCAAAACAGAACAAGTTACAAAATAATGAAATTAAATTAGTATATTTAACTTTTTAGAGATCATTTAAAAAAATGTTGAAAATTATGGGATTAAATTTCCTTTTATTATTTATTTATTTAAATTATTATTTATTTTATTTATAAAAGACTATGTAGAATTTAATTTGGTCTATCAAATTATATGATCCTAAATATGGAGTAACATGCAAATGAGATGTACGTACACGTAACTCGTAATGTCTTTATAATATAATTTATTATTTGATGGGACATTATTAATTAAGACTTGAAATAAAATTAGATGGATGGTTGCTTTCACCTTTATTCAACATCATTAAATTTAGATCTTTCTCGTAATGCTATAATTTTTATTTTATTATGTGTGAATCAAATTTTTTTAAATTGATTTTGTGTGAACCAAATTTTCCATAGGTGCTCTACAATAATATCACCTCTAAAACAAAATTACAATTAATATTCTATAATAAAATAATTAATAAAAAATTAATATCATTAATTAAATGACACCAAAAAAATGTAAATTAATTTGTCGATGAAACTTATTCCGACAATACTTTGCATAAACCATTTATTTCTTGCCTTTATAAGATTAGTTTGGGAGGAATGCATTAATTCTAGCACTTGCAAAATCTATTTTTTTTCCTTTCCTAATTTATCATAATTATTGACTTTTACGAAATAATATTGCACATTAACATCATTTGCAAAAAGTTTCGTGGATTAAATTCGGGTTGTCTTTTGCATATTTTTTTTCTTTTATAATAATATAAATATGAGAGCTAATTTTTCTATTTGTGTTGCACGATATTTTTTTAACCGAGTTACTTGTCCCACTTTCAACTTGGTTAGTGAGTTTTATGTCTTAAAAAAAAAATCTCTTTCATACTCTATGCTAATATTGCAAAAAATGATTTATTTATTTATGTATGAAGTCCAATTTATTATGGGCCTATTAATTGTGGGCTTAAATTTTTTGAGGCTCATATTTAGTTGCATACAATTTTAAAAAAGAACATGGATTGGCCCGACCGAAACTCGCAATTTATTCCTTTGTGAGTTTGGTTGAGATTTTGACAACTCGTCTAACAAATGACCCCGCCCCGCCACACCAATTGATGGACTTTTCGGTTTTGGCCCATCTCGACAACTCTTATTTTTAGTAAAATATAATTTAATAAATTAATTGGATAAGAGTGAGTGATGTAATAATATGATTTATAAATATTTTTACAAATAGATGTAATTAAATGACGAAATTTAAAATTTAAATTCTAGAATAAGATGGAAAATGATATATCAAAACAAACGAGAGGTCATAATTTGCGTCAACCTCGTCCACGCATCAACTCTGTTTGCTCATCTAACACGTTTTCAATTTACATATAATTATTTATATTCTTTTTAATTTATGTATTGCATGAAATTCTTTAAAAAATATGTATGTTTATTTGTGTTAATTTATGAACACTATTATCGTCTTATGCAAGTATTTATCTATACAATAGGGTACGTATATTGAAATATTTCAAGCCATATACTCCCTCCGTCCTAGAATTGCTTGTACCACTTTATTGACACATAAATTAAGAAAAATGTGTAAGTTGAAAGATAATTTTGTATGAATAAAGTAAAGTAAATGATTGAAATAAGGATAAAAGTAATGACATTTTTTTTAAATATATCATGAGGGCTGTGTTTATGATTTTTTTTAATATGTAAATAATTGTGAAACGGACAAATAAAGAAAGAGTGCAAACAGTGAGACGAAGGAGTATAGTTTTTTTTCCCTTTGAATTAAACACAACCAAACATAAGACCATATATTTTACTTTTTTAAAGAAGATAATTTGTGTAGAGAAGAAGGTTGTCTTCACTTTTTTATCATGCTTTACAACACTACTTTATGGTCTGTGATTGGAATCCCAGGCAGTAAAAAATAAAAAACAAAATAAAATTTTAAACGACCAATTTTAAAAAAACAATTACAAAATAGAAATTTTAGTCAAGTTTTTTTGTATCGCACCTCGTTGGACAAAATTTACACTTGCATTTCTATTTCTTCACAATTGAAAGAGGACAGCGATTTCGATTTGAATCCCTAAAATGTATTCGTTGATGCTTTAAGATTTTGCGAGTTTCTTCTTTTATATATATATAAAAAATATTTTATATAAAGAGAGAATGTAGAATTCATAATCGATTTTTTTTAAAAAAAGTAAAAAAAATATATGTATATAAATAATGAAAATTACATTTAATACACCTCACATAAATAATATGATTAAATAGAAATAGCGTGATGGAAAAGACAAGAAAGCATCAAAAGTCTCTATTTTTCTATACCTAGTAATATGCCTATGGTGGCAATGATACCTATGTTTGAACATTTTTTATACTACTTCTGTTTCTTTTTAAACTTTGCATTTTGTCATTTCGAATGTTCCATTTAAACATTTCACTTTTTATCAAGTCGAGACATACATTTATTAACAATTATCCTTACATTTACATAAAATTACACCAATTGTCATCTATTTTTTCTTTATTTTTTAAACTCTTTTTTAACACTTTCTCTCCATTTTTTTTTCACTAATAATTTTACATAATTCTAATTAACATTCATTAGCATACTTTAGCTTGTACAATCAAAGTGAGTGTAATAATTATTCTCAATTCTTTATATTTTTTTTTAATTTGAATTTGTTGAGTAGGATGCAATCGACCCAACTGTTTGATCTAGTTGAATAATAATAATAGTGAACTTACCTTTATTGTTTTTATTAATATTAGAATTTGTTCTTATTCATTAATTTGTTACCATTCAAATATAATATTTTCATTTTTAGGTATAAAGTTGATAAAAGTAGGCATTTATCTCTTTAATATAATTAATGTCACTTTCTAATATATATAACTATGGACGGTGCTATATATTTATTAATTCCTGGTCTTTTATAAGTTTAGACTTTTAGATGTGACACAATTCTATCATGTTATCAGAATCTTAGACAAACATTCTGAATTCAATTTCTGCGAAAGCAACTCCACCAATTTAAATTGTCTCGATAATAGTGCACGCGTAAATTTACTACAAGAAAATTTACGTTTAGTGACAGCATCTTCTCATTATTGCTTCCCTAGCTAAAAGTCTTTAGTGACAGGAATTTGAAAATTAATCACAGGACCTTTTACTAAAAGTCAATTACCGTAACTAAAGACTTTTTGTTAGATCGAGAAGCTATAATGACCGAAATTCTGTCACTAAAAATTATGTTTATTGTAGTGATTAATGCGTACACCTTTAATTTTCAAATATTCTCACTTCCACTAATTTCACATTGAAAAGCAAAAGACTAACTACATAAATTTCCAAATGTATTAAGACAACAAATTCAATACTCCACCAAACTCACTTTCCAAACACTAGTCTTTTTCCAAGTGATTTAGGAACACAACTACTCCAACATCACTCCTCCCTTTGCTACAAATACTACAACAATACATCAATCACTATAGAACCATGGTTATCACCCATCCAAATTCATTCCTTTTCATTCTCTCCATCTCCATTCTCCTCTTTTCCATCTTCTCCAATGTCGTCGCTACGAAAAACGATGTCGATCAAGCCCACCTCAACAAAAAACTAACCAAAGAAAAGCTTACTCATTTTAAACTATATTGGCACGACATTGTTAGTGGTCGCGCGCCTACATCAGTCCCGGTCGTGAAATCACCGATGAAAAACGGATTCGGGCAATTCAACATGATTGACAATCCGCTAACACTAGGGCCCGAGTTGAGCTCCCAGGTTGCCGGAAAAGCCCAAGGATTTTACGCGTTGGCTTCACAAGAGGAGCTTGGACTACTGATGACCATGAACTTTGTGTTCAAATATGGTAAGTATAATGGTAGCACGATCTCAATACTTGGGAGGAACGAGGTGTTCAATCACGTGAGGGAGATGCCTGTGATTGGAGGAACCGGGCTTTTTCGATTTGCTCGGGGCTATGTTGAGGCCCGAACACATGATTTCGATCTCAAGACTGGGGATGCTACTGTCGAGTATAATGTTTATGTGCTCCATTATTGATTAATATTTAGAATATTTTCTTAAAAATAAAAAAATATAATACTAGTCTATTAATTATGCAAATTTTAGCAATTTGATTCCTGTGTTATTTATGATATGATTGGGCCTTTTTGTGCCTTGGATTCTCCTAGCAAGGACACAATTATTGCTTTATGGTTATTTTAATTTTCAAGCACAATTTTCTGGCAATTTAATTTGATGTGCCCTACACAATGTTGAGACTATGTATGACATGATTTATTTTCGTTGAAAGTATCTTTTTAATTTTTAAATTTACCAGATCTGAATATCTCAACTACTGATGCACATTAAAATTGCAAATGGTGTATTTTTTGATAATTTAATAGGGTATACAATCGAATGTATTCTTATATGTTGGATATAAATTTTATTTTAAATCTGATTAAACATTTATTTTGAATCTAATTAATCTCATATTTTGAGCTAATCTATCCGGGGTCTATACTATATCTATTTGCCTATTTTGTGATGTTGAAATCACACCATACTTCACATGCATTCTGTGATCTTAATAAACTAATCGACATATTAATTCACGTTTTTGTTTATTTAATGGAATTAAAGCGACATATTAATTTCCATCTAGTCATGTTTTTTTTTTTTTTTTGTATACTTAATTCTTAATTAACACCCTCGATGTCAAAATTTGCACTTATATCTCCACTTCTTTATAAATTAAAGAGAATAATGATTCCAGTTTGAATCTCTGAAATGTGTTTAATGATATTATTGAAAGATTTCAGATATTTGTAACGAGCTTCCCTTAAAAAAAAAGAAAAAAAAAAAGAAATATACGGAGTATATATATACAGTATATATTTAAAATTTCCATATATATAGAAAGAGGTAGAAATTAGAATGTAGAATCCGTAATCATTTTTTAAAAATTTTAAATATTATATATACTTCTTTCATTGCATAATTATTTATATATTCCAAAATTTTTTTTTTTTTTCTAAATTCTACAGTCAACCCTCCCAATATTCACATATTTACACAAAATGTCATTACTTTTATATTCAATTCATTCAATTATTTTGTTTACTTTATTCATAAAAATTTATAAAATTACACTTCAAAACTAGCTCCATTTATTAAATTTTTGTTTCTTTCTTAGTCTGTTTGAACAACTCTGAAACGAGGTAGTATAAATTAACAATGGAAATTACATTTAATACGTTTCACTTAAATACTATATTCTGCAAATAAATATAGGATTAAATAGAAGTAACGTGGTGGAAAAGACAAGAACAGCTTCAAAAGTCGTAATATATATACCTACAAATATGCATATATATGGTGGCAATGATACCCTATGTTTCAACATTTTTCATTACCATACTTTAGCTTGTCTGGAAAGATTACTATATAAAATCAAAGTGAGTGTAATAATTATTCAAAATTTTATATATTTTTTTAATTTGAATTTGTTGAGTAGGATTCAATCGACCCAATAGTTTGGTCTAATATTGTTACCCCCTCCGTCCCATACTCGATGATCCAAATCAATTGGGGATGAATTTTAACGAATGAATTATTTATTAGTTTTATGAAAGTTAAAGTGGAGGTAGTAAGGACTTTTCAATCTTATAAATAGTAATAAAGTTACTTTTTAATGTAATAAAGTAGTGACATTTATTGTAATATTGTGATATTGTGATGTTTTAAGGAAATTGTTTAAAAATATTTTTGCTATTTTAGGTAACGTGTCATCAAGTAAGAAACATCTAAAATGGTAAAATGGGTCATCAAATATTGGACAGTATAATTTTTATAAATATTAGAATTTACCATTCAAATATTATATTTTTTTATTTTCACGTATACATTTGATAAAAGTAGGCATTTTTAATAACCGAACATTTAAAGCAAACACGTCTTTATACAAATTATTAGTAAGGTTTGATTCTATATTAGTTCACAATTTATAGTCGATCAGTATTAATTTAATCGCGAGTTTTGACATTTTTATATAAATTTACCATTTATTTATCGTTTCAATTTGATACAACGTGTAAATTCATGAGTGGTTTTGAAGTGTACTCATTGAAAAGCAAAGGAAGACTAAGGTTACATAAATCTCCAAAAGTAGTATTAAGATTACAAATTCAATACTCCACCACCTAACTCACTTTTTAAATATGTATTTAAACTTTAAAGTTTAAATCACATAAACACCCAACATTTTGCTACAAATACTACACCAATAGTGATGAATGTATCACTATAGAACCATGGCTATTACCAATTTAAATTCATTCGTTTTCATTCTCTTCATCTCCATCCTCCTCTTTTCCGATGTTAGGGGTACGAAAAACGATGTTGACATAGCTCAGCTCAACAAAAAACTGACCAAAGAAAACCTCAGTCATTTTCGACTATATTGGCATGACATTGTTACTGGTCGCACGCCTACATCAATCCCGATCGTGAATTCAACTATGAAATATGGGTTCGGGCAAATCAACATGATTGACAATCCGCTAACCCTAGGGCCCGAGTTGAGCTCCAAGGTTGCCGGAAGAGCCCAAGGATTTTATGCACTAGATTCACAAGAGGATTTTGGAATATTGATGACCATGAATTTTGTGTTTAAATATGGTAAGTATAATGATAGCACGATTTCAATACTAGGGAGAAACGAGGTGTTCAATCAAGTGAGAGAAATGCCTGTAATTGGCGGAAGTGGACTTTTTCGATTTGCTCGGGGTTATGTTGAAGCCCGAACACATGATTTTAATCTCAAGACGGGGGATGCCACCGTGGAATATAATATTTATGTGTTACATTATTGATTATGCAATTGCATGCCTTGAATTCTCCAAGCAAGTAATTAACAATAATTGCTTTGGTTATCTTATATATTTTTCTAGACCAAAATTTCTGGCAATTTAATTTGATGTGCCCTACACAATGTTGAAACTATATATGCCATGATTTATTTTCGTTGCATGACAAAAAAAGTCATGTCTTAATTTTTTATTTAACGAAAATATTCAGTGGATTAATAAAACATTATAAATTAAGTTATAGGAGTAATTGTTAAATGCTCAAATTAAAAAAAAAAATGTAATTCTAAAATACATAATGAACTCAGATTTATTTTTAAAAAGTGAAAAAATCGAATTTAAAAATAACAAATAAAATAAACATTTGTTCATCATCTTCTCACCCACCCATGCACATGTTAAACATAAATCAATAGAAAATTGTTCTCAAAACATTAATAATCTCTAAATTCAATATAATAATACTTAGGATTTAAACTAGTTTTAAGTACATAAGTTAAATTAGTCACAAATTGCCACACCTACCTACTAAATTATTTTGTGCTTTGTTTATCTCGAATTCAATAAACAGTGACATTTAGTACGTTAAATTGTAACCACATGAATTTGAGTTTGCTTTTTTTTTTTTAAATTTTTTTTATATATATGGACGTGATATGCTATAAATAATGAAAATCACATTTGCTATATTTTACATGCATAAGCATGGTGGCAGTGAGGCCCCTGGTAATTATATAGAATTAAATTGAAAAGACAATATATCTTCAAAAGTCAAAAGTTATTTATATGTATGGTGGCAATGAGGCCCCTATATATGTTTGAACATTTTTCATTACTATATATATATGGTCCTAAGCAACATTAAACCATTTATATTTGTGAATTGGAATTAATTTGTTTGAGTAGGATTGAATCAACTAATCGAATAAGATCACCTGTTTTAATTTTGATGTTTCATATTATATTTTACTATAAATAATAAACGTCGTCCTATAATATTGGGGGCGACATGTGTTAAAAATTTAATAGAAGTGAAATACCATTGAAACACAAAAAGTAGAGAACAGGAGAATCGAACTAGAAATTTTAGTGGTCGTGCGTCTACATCAGTCCCGATCGTAAAATCACCGATGAAAAATGGGTTCGAGCAATTCAACATGATTCACAATCCGCTAGCACTAGGTCCCAAGTTGAACTCCAAGGTTGCTGGAAAAGCCTAAGAATTTTACACGTTGACTTCACAAGAGCTTTGTGTTCAAATATGGTAAATATAATGACAGCACGATCTTAATACTTGGGAGGAACGAGGTGTTCAATCACGTGAGAGTGATGCCCGTGATTGGAGGAATCGGGCATTTTTTATTTGCTCGAGAATAAGTTGAAGCCTGAACACATGATTTTGATCTCAAGACTGGAATGCCACATGCAGTGGAATATAATATTTATGTGTTACATTATTGATTTGGTTATCTTAATTTTCTAGATCAAATTTCTGGCAATTTAATTTGATGTCCCTATACATGTTGAAACTATATATGCCGTGATTTATTTTCGTTGAAAGTATGGTATGACAAAAAAAAAGTCATGTCTTAATTTTTTATTTTACGAAAATATTCAGTGGATAATAAATAAAACATTATAAATTAAATTATAACTGTTAAATGCTCAGATTTAAAAATTATTTAATTGTTCTGGTATGCTTGGACAACTTTTGGGATCTGCACTTCTATATATTTTTAAAAATGGAATTATTTTATGGAGTATTTTATTAAAACGAATAATATAAACATTTTTTCATCATCTTCTCACCCACTCTGCCTCCTGCCCAAATTTAAAAATAGCAAATACGGAGTAATATAAACATTTTATTTAATTTATTAACAAGTGTTATATTAAAAATTAATCAAAACATCATAAGATTAATTAGAAATGATAGGTGTCAAAGATCCAGTTGAATGGAATATTAGGTGAAACACAAAAAGTAAAACATATAACAATTTAATCTAGTCGAAACGATGATTAGCCTAGTAACTTAAAACGAACCCTCCGTTACATATTATTAATTTGTTGCATTTAGTCTTCAATTTGTTTAGCCATTTTTATCACGTTTTTTCTTAAATTACCTCTATGTAAATTTTCATAATTTTTCATTAATTTACTATTTTCCATTTTTTTAAATAATTGAAGCAAGTTATTACCCGATTCCTTTATTTTTCCTCGTTTTTTTTTTCTTTTCATCTTTAATGGAGAGTACATTTGTAAAAAATAAGTGGTTTCAACGAAAATAAATAAGGCCATACTTTATTTCAACATTTTGTAGGGCACATCACATTAAATTGCCCAAAATTTGGGCTACAAACATAAGATAACCAAAGCAATACTTGTGTACTTGCTAGGAGAATCCAGGGCAAGTAACAATCATATCATAATTAACACTGGAATCATAGAGTAGGATTATATTTTTAGAAAAATATTAATCAATAAGGGGACACATAAATATTATACTCCACGGTGGTACTCATAGTCTTTTTATCAAAATAATGTGATTGGACCTCAGCATAGCCTCGAGCAAATCGAAAATGTCCGGTTCCTCCAATCACAGGCATCTCTCTCACGTGATCAAACACTTCATTCCTCCCTAGTATTGTAATTGTGCTACCATTATACTTACCGTATGTGAGCGCAAAGTTCATGACCATCAATAGCCCAAGCTTCTCTTGTGAAGCAACCGCATAAAATCCTTGGGCTTTTCCAGCAACCTTGGAGCTCAATTCAGGTCCTAGGGTTAGCAGATTGTCAATCATGTTGATTGATCCGAACCCATTGCTGGTATTTGTTTTCACAACTTCGATTGACGTAGGAGCACGGCCACTGACAATGTTGTGCCAATATAGTCGAACATGATTTAGTTTTTCTTTAATTGGTTTTTGATCGAGTTGGATTGAATCAACATTATTTTTTATATCGAGAACGCTAAAAGAGGTGGAAAAGAGGAGGACAATGATGAAGAGGATGAAAAGGAATGAATTTGGGTGGATGGTATGCATGGTTATGAGAGAAATTCTAGTGATATATTGCTTTAGAATTTGAGTTGGAAATGTTTGTATGGCTTGTTTAAATACACATTTGAAAGGTGAGTTAGGTGGAACATTGAATTTGTTGCATGTCTTTAATACAATTTGAAGAAAGAAAAAAAAACAATTGATACTCCTCCATTTTTATTTTTTAACATCTACACTAAATTTTTCCTCAAAATAAAAATAAAAATGCATGCACACTAAATTTTTAGATAAAACGTTCATTCCAGCCGATGTAATAATTTGAATTCAAATCTTACAATAATTATATAATAATAATTGATATGATGTATTCAATTGTATTCATAATATAAAAGAAGTAACTAGCTCATACAAATTTAAATATTGCACCCCATGCTTGTCAACTAGACAAATTTGAATGATAAGACATTAATGAAATAGAATTACAATTTTATTAAAGTTAATTAAGTCAACTATTAGTCAATTAGCCCAAACATTTGGGTGGATTCAATCCTACTCAAACAAATAAATTCAAATTCACAAATATAAATGAAAAAATATTGCTTAGGACCATATATAGTAATGAAAAAAATTCAAACGTAGGGGCCTCATTGCCACCATACATATTACTAGACATAGAATTAAATAACTTTTGACTTTTTCACTATTAATATTCAATATTATAAATGATACTCTTTTATATTTAACATCTACACTATTTTTTTAGATAATTAAGATGTTCATTCGAGTTGATGTTATAATTATGAATTCAAATCTTATAGTAATTAAATAATAAATTATAATTCAATCTTATTCATAATATAAAAGAAGTAACTAGCTCGTATATACGTACGTGATATTCAGTTGGCCTCCTTTGTATATAATACATATTAATGTAACTTGTATTTGATTCACTAAATTATTAAGATCCAACTTGTATCCCAATTATACTTATAGATAGACTCATACTGCATGATATGACACATGTCAATAAATTAAATAGTAAAATACAAAATGAAACACTAAAATTGTCGATGGTATTAATCTCGTACACAATACATGATGAACAGGGACATAACTACATAGGGGCTCTCGTACACAATACATGATGATTGATGAAGTCGGCATTCTCCACCTCTAAAATTATTTTAAGGAATTAAAGATTTTTTAGTTCAATAAATTGTACAGATTTTAAATACATATTTTAAATTTGGTTCAAACGAATTACACATTTTAATTTCTAATAAATATGCTTAAATTTTGAAAAAAAAAAATTTGTATTTTTTTTCATATTATATGTATGTAGATTTTATGAAAAAATTGTAATTAATTAACACTTCTAAATTAATTTTGTTTTTCAAATCTAAACCAGTTATATTTGATTTTTTTTTTTAAATCATGGAGTCACACTTGAATCTATCCGTTATATGTATATTAGAACTAATTTCAATTTATAATACAACATCATTTATATCATTTATTAAGTAATACTGTTACACACACATGACACATATACGTCGGATTATGTGAGAAAAATATTATAGCACTTTACAAGCATACGTAATATTACGATGAATAGAAACGTAGGGGATGCTTGGACAACTTTTGGGATCTGCACTTCTATATATTTTTTAAAAAATGAAATTATTTTAAATTTTATTAAAACGAATATTATAAACAAGTTATTACTTGATTCCCTTTATTTTTCCTCATTTAATTTCATTTTTAGTTTTCTCTTCATCTTTAACGATAATGGAGAGTGCATTTATAACGAAAATAAATAAGGCCATACTTTATTTCAACATTTTGTAGGGCACATCACATTAAATTGCCCAAAATTTGGGCTACAAACATAAGATAACCAAAGCAATAATTGTGTACTTGCTAGGAGAATCCAGGGCAAGTAACAATCATATCATAAATAATACTGGAATCATAGAGTAGGATTATATTTTTAGAAAAAATATTAATCAATAAGGGGACACATAAATATTATATTCGACGGTGATACTCATAGTCTTTTTATCAAAATCATGTGTTCGGATCTCAGCATAGCCTCGAGCAAATCGAAAAAGTCCGGTTCCTCCAATCACGGGCATCTCTCTCACGTTATCCAACACTTCATTCCTCCCTAGTATTGTAATTGTGCTGCCATTATACTTACCATATGTGAGCGCAAAGTTCATGACCATCAATAGCCCAACCTTCTCTTGTGAAGCCACCGCATAAAACCCTTGGGCTTTTCCAGCAACCTTGGAGCTCAATTCGGGTCCTAGGGTTAGCAGATTGTCAATCATGTTGATTGACCCAAACCCATTGCTGGTATTTGATTTCACAACTTCGATTGACGTAGGAGCACGACCACTGACAATGTTGTGCCAATATAGTCGAACATGATTTAGTTTTTCTTTAATTGGTTTTTGATCGAACTGGATTGAATCAACATTATTTTTTATACCGAGAACGCAATTGAAAAAGAGGAGGACAATAATGAAGAGGATGAAAAGGAATGAATTTGGGTGGATGGTATGCATGGTTATGAGTGAGAAATTCTAAAGTGATATATTGCTTTAGTATTTGTGTTAGAGTGTTATGTTTGTATGGCTTGTTTAAATACATATTTGAAAGGTGAGTTAGGTGGAACATTGAATTTGTTGTCCTTAATACAATTTGGAAAAAATAAAAAATCAAATGATATTCCTTTATTTTTAACATCTACACTAAATTTTTGAATTCAAAAATTTTACCGTAATTAAATAATAATAATTCATGTAATTTTATTCATAATATAAAAGAAGTAACTAGCTCGTATATGCATGTGAGGACGCACGGGCTATTTAGTTGATCTCCTGCATATATGTTACGACTTATCTATTATATAACTTGTATTGAATTCACTAAATGATTAAAATTTATAATCTAGTTACATACACTCATCAATAGACTCATACTAATAATTTAGTAAATATCTTCCAAATAACCAAATTACATAGAAAATTACACATGAGTTTCAACCTTTAATATAATTACATGAATTTTTTTCCCCAAGTTGTATAGCATCGCCCATAGTTATAATTCAAATTAACATTATACTTCATGTATCCCTATGTAATTGATTCGTTTGTTTTTTGGCATAAATTTAAAAAAATATTGTATTAAAATGGTATAAAATTGGTGATAATTGATAAAAAAAAGATAAAGATAGAGATAGATGGAAAAAAAATTGTAGATAGATAGTGAAATATTGACATTTTAGTAAATGAGTCAATTTGGTTGAGACAATTAAAATGACAAAATAAATCAATAAAAGAGAAACATTTTTTTGCTTTATATGTTAGGTTAAAGGTATATATTTATACCACAAATTTTGAAGTTCCTGATTTAAAAACACCATTATAAATGTATATGATGAAATAATTTAAACATGAGCACTACACAATTCTCTCAAAAGGCTATATAGTCTATCAAATGCAAAGTTGCAATTTGAATGATAAGACATTAATGAAATAGAACAATTACACATACTTAAAAAAATGTTAATTAAGTTCACTATTAGTGGATTAGCTCAAACATTTGTCTGGATTCAATCCTACTCACGAACCCCTTACCCGCCTCGGGGAACGGGTCAATAAGCCTACTTTCATTGAGGAGTTGAACAGAGGATGAAGTGTCCCAAATTATGACTTCTCCAGGGATATATATAGTCAATGCGTCATTTATGGTAGAAGACTCCAGTTTAACAGAGCTCACGAATGTTGTTCAACACACCAGACGCTGGTTTGGGAAGGGCCCACCTCAGCAGCCACCAGATGGTTCAGCCGATTCTGGGACTTCAGAGTTCATGCAGGTGTCCCTTCACAATCGTTGGTCGGATATGCCAGATGACACGAATTGAGTGTGTTACACTTGTATTTATCTTACTTTCACTATTTTACTTTAAACTTTGTTATTTAGAAGAGTGTACATTTTCCCTTAACCTCGAATTTTGTCCCTAAGGAGGATTTTTTCAGACAATGTCTTAACGACACTCCGACCTCTAGCTCAACTTGTGAACTTATGTGATTTTATATATATTTTTTCTTTTATATATAATATACCTTTTATTATCAAATCTACTCAAACAAATTAATTCAAATTCACAAATATAAATGAAATAATGTTGCTTAGGCCCATATATAGTAATAAAAAATGTTCAAACGTAGGGGCTCATTGCCACCATACATATTACTAGACATAGAATTAAATAACTTGACTTTTTCACTATTAATATTCAACATTATAAATGATACTCCTTTATTTTAAACATCTACACTATTTTTTCTTTTTTTTAGATAAAACGTTGATTCGATATGAATTCAAATTATAGTAATTAAATAATTTAGGTGTTCAATCTTATTCATAATATAAAAGAAGTACTGTAACTAGCTCGTATATGCATTTAAGGACATACGTGATGTTCAGTTGGTCTCCTATGTATATACATATTATGTGACCCGTAACTGAGTTATCTTTAGAGATAGACTCATACTAATTAATATGCCACATTTTAATAAATTAAATAATAAAACACAAAATGAAACACTAAAATTAATGACGATAATCTCGTACACGTACAACACATTATGAAGACGGCATTTTTCACTTGTAAAATTATTTTAAATATGCTTTAGTTTACCATTTTTTATTATTAATTATTATATTTGCATAAATTTTATTATATTAATAGTATTATTTTAAATAAATGTTACATGGCTCAATTACAATTTTTTAAGGTAATGATTGATTTGCTAATACACAGTTTACTTAAATTAAACTACAATTAAAACATATATGATCGTGATTTTGGCTGTAATTAGCACTTCTAAATTGGTGTTCTTTTTCAAATTTAATCCAGTTATATTTAGAATTTTTTTATTATAGAGTCACATAGACACTTGAACCTATCAGTTGTATGTATATTTCAACTTATTTCAATTTGTAATACAACATCATTTATTAATTAATACCGTTACATGTACTGATGCACAGATACACCGAATTGTGTGAAAAAAAATATTATAGTACTTTACAAGCATAGTAATAATATTACGATTAAAGAAATGTAGGAGATTGAGTTATAAGTTGGTCGGATTGGGGTCCGAATGTGGTGGTGGTGGGGCTTGTGAGAGTCGGCAGGAGTAGGGGACGAGGAAGAAAAGGGTAGGGGGCCTGAGGAGACATAGTTAATCAAGTTCAAGCTTAGTAACAGTAGGCTATTTAAGTTCGCGAGTCTGATCATGCTTACACAATTTTACAATTTTTACCCATAATATATTTATATTTACAAAGATAAATTAACAAATGCTCTTCTAATTTTGATGAATCCACGAAAGATCATGTAACTTTTAAATTTATCAATTTTAGTCTTTTTTCAATATTGGTCCTTTTAATATCAATTTTGATCCTTTTAGTCCAATTTCAGATTGGACACAGAGAGTAATAAATATATTAAAATAATATGTATCCATAAAATTATATTATATGTATATATTTATTATAGTATTTTAAAACTTTATTTTTTTATACATTAAATTTATAATTATTTTAAAATATAATCTATCATATAATAGAAATATGTAGTTTATTGTAAATGCTAATCATTAGTTAGTGTTAACAAGACTCTCTATTTGTTTAAAAAAGAGCGTACCAAAACTTTGAAATAAATATATATTCAAAGTATGTTAAAATTTATATATTTGTCTAGTTAACAAGCATGAGGTGCAAGATTTAAATTTGTGTGATTTTGTATTTCTAGACTCAATGTAAGATCACATGTTAAACATAAACCAATTATAGAAAATTGATCTCAAAACACTAATAATCTCTAAATTCAATATAGTAATAATAAGGATTTAAATTAATTTTAAGTACATAAGTTAAAGTAGTCACAAATTACCACATCAATATACTAAATTATTTTGTGTGCTATTCATCTTAAATTCAATAAACAGTGACATTTATACGTTAAACCGTGATTAAAAACCCACATGAACTTTTGTGTGTTTTTTTGTTTTCAATTAATATATGGATGTGATATATAAATAATGAAAATTACATTTGCTATATTTTTCTTGCATAAGCATGGTGGCAATGAGAGGCCCCTGGTAATATAGAATTAAATTCAAAAAACAATATATATGCAAAAGTCAAAAAGTTATTTAATTCTATGACTGTGCTCCCTTCCTAATTATTTGCACACATTTTTTTTATTAAACGTTCCAAAATTGCTCGCAAACTCTTAATATGGAAATATCATATAAAATTAATATTCTCCCAACATTATTTTATTTTTAAAATTGTCACTTGTTTTCTACCTAAATTTTACTTTACACCTTACTAAATTATCTAAAATACCCTTTATTTATCTTACATCATCAACCATTAAATTTTTTTTTTTTTTAAATTGTATCGGTCAAACCGTGCAAGTCATCGAAAGGAGGGAGTAATATACATGTGGCAATGAGGTCCCTACGTTTGGACATTTTTTTATTAATTACTATGGGCCTAAGCAACATTAATTCATTTATACTTGTGAATTTGAATTAATTTGTTTGAGTTGGATTGAAGCCACCCAAATGTTTGGGCTAATTGACTAACAGTGAACTTAATTAACTTTATAATTTAAAAAAAAAAGGTATTTGTAATTGTTCTATTTCATTAATGTCTTATCATTCAAATTGTAACTTTGCATTTGATAAACTGTATAGGCTTTTGGGATAATTGTGTAGTGCTCATGTTTAAATTATTTCATCATATAATGAAACTAAAGTAAAATAAAATATTAAGAAATTAAAGAAACAATTTGAAATAATATATTAATACATAATAAATTAATTGATACAGATTAATTAGAGTGTCATGTAAGAATATTGGAATTAGGAATGTGCAAAGTTAAAAAATAACTAACGCTAAATAAAATTAGGAATCACACGTGTTAAAAATCAATTAAAGTGAAATATCAAGTGAAATATAAAATGTTGAACAAATGAATTGATTTAATAGTTAGTGAATGAATTAGTTTATTTATTTCAATTGCAAAAATGTTGATTATTGATGTGTTACTAATCAATTATTTAAATTAAACTGCAATTGTGTGAAAAGAAGGGTCATTTATAGCTCATGAATTTGCTAGGTCTCTCGATTTGTTGAGAGCTCTCACTATTTGGTAGAGTTTTCGAAATTTATGAATAATCTACTTGATATTTATTTTAATTGTTGTTAACTCGATTTTCCATTAAAAAAACAATAAAAAAAATTAACCTGCAATTAACGCATTTTCCCTAGGGCATTGTATGGATTTTATATAAGTTGATGTAAGTAATTATATCAAATGAATTTGTTGTTTTAAATTGTGTAGTAATACTCCCTCCGTTTCATATTATTTTAATTTTTAACTTTGTTTCAAAAAAATTGTCGTTTTAGTCCTTTTTATCAGGTCTCAATATTTCTACTTTAATTTACTACTTTCTATTTAGGGTACCACTACTAACACCCCAAAATGTTTTATTCACACCCCATAATTTTAAAAAGAAAAATAGGTTTATATAAAATGACTAAGTAACCCTTATATAAATATGGAATAAAAAAATTGGAAAAAATATAATTAAAATTTGAAAACAATTAAAAAAAACTGAAACTTTAAAAATAATTAATTTAAATAAATATTTTTTTTAATTCTGAAAAAATTAAATAAAATCGGAAAATTCAATAAAAATAAATTAATCAAATAAAAAAAATTAAATTTAAATAAAATCATAAAAATTCTTATAAATTTTAATAAATCGTCAAAAAAAATAATTAAATAAAAAAGTAAGAAAACTAATTTTGAAAAAGATAAATAAAATCTTTTTTTTAAAACAACTAAATCTTCAAAAATATATTAAAGCTAAAAAATTTAATTATTTTTGAAGATTTAGATGATATTTTTAATATTTTAAATTTTTATTTAACTTTATTTTATTTTTGAAGATTTAATATTTATTTAAGATTTAGTTGATTTTTTTTTTATATTTTACATATTTCATTTTTTTCGTTATTTTTTTATTTTTTATTAATTTTATTTATTTAATATTTTTCAGTTATTATTTAAATTTAATTGATTTTTTTTAATTAAAATATTTCGACCCAATTATTTTAAAATTTTAGTTGATATTTTTAATGTTTTATATTTTGTAATTGATTTTTCCATTCGTCTTTTAATATTTAGTTGATTTTTTAAAAATATTTTTAATTTTTATTTAATTTTTTCGTGTTATTGAATTTATTTTGTTAATTGATTTTTAAAATTTATATATTTTTAAAGACTTAATTAATTTTTATAATATTTTTTTAGTTTTTATTTAATTTATATTTGTTTTGAGGGATTAAGGGTAAATAGAAAAGAATTGGGGTGTGTATAGTAATAAAAATTTATTTTTAAATTTTAATGGGGTGTGTTTAACATTTGGGGTATGTATAACATTTTTTGGGGTGTTAATAGCCCCACCCTTCTATTTATTATTGAAGCAAGTTATTATTCAGTTTCCTTTAGTTCTCTCATTTTCTTTTATTTCTTCTCATTTTTCTCTATTTTTAACGTTAATGAAATACGGAGTAATAAATTTGTAAAAATTAACAAAAATAAATAAGTTCACACTTTATTTCAATATTGGACATGATACATCATATTAAATTGCCAATAATTTGGCTAGAACAATAAGATAACCAAAGCAATACTTGTGTACTTGCTTGGAGAATCCAAGGCAAGGAACAATCATATCATAAAGCTAAAATTTGCATAATTAATAGAGTAGGATTATATTTTTTTAGAAAAATATTAATCAATAAGGGAACACATAAATATTATACACGGTGGTGTCCCCGGTCTTTATATCATAATCATGTGTTCGGACCTCAGCATAACCTCGAGCAAATCGAAAAGGTCCAGTTCCTCCAATCACGGGCATCTCTCTCACTTGATCAAGCACTTCATTCCTTCCTAGTATTGTAATTGTGCTACCGTTATACTTACTGTTGGGATATGAATCCTATAAACAATGTTCTAGTTGATGAAAGTATGTTTTGATGACCAAAAGCAACTTAAAGTTAGTGATATATGTGGTTCTAAGTCATCTTAACTAAGTCATCTGAATCTAAGCTTACTAATCTGATGAGAAACTTAAGATTGAGTTTACTGATCTGATTGAGTAATATTAAGAATAAAATTACTGATCTTAACTGAGTTATGTGAAATAAGATTACTGATCTTAGTGTGGAAACTGAGAATATTTTTAGTGATCTTATATGAAATATTTGAAAATCTGAGTTACTGATCTTATGTACTTACTGATCTGATATGTTTACTGATCTGATATGTAAGTTACTGATCTTAAGTGTTTACTGATCTTAAATATTTACTGATCTTATATGGAAGTTATTGAACTTACATGAGTTACTGATCTTATTGGTTACTGATCTGATATATGAACTGTTAGGAACTAAGCTGATGTTTTGTATTGTATAGACAGCTCATAGTGTAGGACTTAGAAATACTCATCTGTATATAGTTCAGTTGATGTATAGATAGGTTTTATATATGTAAAGTTGTATTTTGTTGTATTCAGCATTGTAAAGCTCAGAACAGTAAAATCAGAACACTAGATTAGGAATAGATTAGAAGAAGATCAGAAGACTAAAGAAGACTCAGAGGACTACTTCAGAATAAGAAGACTTCAAAAAGAGTTGAAGAAGAGATTAGAAGAAATCTGGAGAAGTTTTGAACAGTTTTTGGTTACTGTGCTGATTGAATCAGAAGAGTAAAAATCAGCAGAGTAAAATCCGAAGAGTAAAAATTAGAACAGTAAGTTACTGTGCTGATTTGGTGAAATTGAAGAATAAGTTTGGAAAGCTTATTTAAGGTGTAACTGGAGATTTATTGAAGATATGCTGACTTAAAAGGAAGTTACAAAGTCGGTTACAAGAAGAAGTTACAAGAACAGTTTTAGAGTTAGTTGAAAGTTAGTTCACAAACTGCTAACTGTCATACTAAGTTCTATAAATACTGTGTGATCTCCTACTGCTGAAGACTACTGAAGCAATTACTGATCTTAGAGAAATCAAGAGCAAGTCTACAAGAAGAACTCATAGAGTTGAAGGAGATTGAAGAAGAAGAGCCACTGAATTGAAGAGAAGAATCAAAGGCTACTCAAAGAGAAGTTTTACTTTTCAAAGTTTAAGTTTGTATGTTGTAAAACAAGTGTGCTAGTTACTTGTAGAATTACTAGTAGATCGAAGATATACCTGGTGGTATAATCGAAAAGATCAAAGTCTTAATCTTGGGACTCTAAGCCACAAGAAGCTCAAGAAGAGTAATAAAACTTCACAACTGGAGTTGTGAGAGTGGATGTAGACATTTGTCGAACCACTATAAAATTCTGTGTTCTTTACTTTACTGTTTGATGTTTGTTTGAATTGTTTAATCAAGAACATTAAGAATTAACCAAGTTAAAGATCTATAGAAAAGTTGAGTATAAACTTGATTGGGCTCATTAGTAATCTGATTATTCCGCATTGTGTATTCTGATATATTGAAAGAATTTTTGAAAAGTCTATTCACCCCTCCCCTCTAGACATTTTCACTAGCTTACTCAATATTATTAACTCAACTTTGGGACCAACACTTACCATATGTGAACACAAAGTTCATGATCATCAATAGCCCAAGCTTCTCTTGTGAGGCCACAGTATAAAATCCTTGGGCTTTTCCAACAACCTTGGAGCTCAATTCGGGTCCTAGGGTTAGCGGATTGTCAATCATGTTGATTGACCCGAACCCATTGTTGGTATCATGTGATTTCACAATTTCGATTTACGTAGGAGCACGACCATTGACAACGTTGTGCCAATATAGTTGAAAATGAATTGGTTTTTTTTCTATTGATTTTTGATCGAGCTGGATTGAATCAACATTATTTTTTACACCGAGAACGTTAAGAAACGTGGAAAAGAGAAGGACAGAGAAGAGAATGAAAAAGAATGAATTTGGGTGCATGGTATGCATGGTTATGAGTGAGAAATTCTAAAGTGATATATTGCTTTAGTATTTGTGTTTGAAATGTTAGATGTTTATATGGCTTGTTTAAATACATATTTGAGAGGTGAGTTAGTTGGAGCAATGAATTTGTTGTCTTTAATACAAAAAGAAAAAATCAATTGAGATACTTCTTTTTTTTAACATCTACACTAAATTTTTAGATAAGACGTTCATTCGAGCCAATGTAATAATTTTGAATTTAAATAAATTTTTAGATAAGACGTTCATTCGAGCCAATGTAATAATTTTGAATTAAAATCTTATAGTAATTGAATATTAATAATACTCCTTCCCTCCGCCTATAAGTTTCTCATTTTACCATTTGAGTTTATTAACAAAGTAACAATCCATAAGTGATTTAAACAAAGTAGGACAAAAATTTCTAGTAAAACAATTAAGACCAAAATAGCCTACAAAATCCCCCTTTTGCCCTTATTTTGATATAATTTGAACTTTCAGCCTTCTTCAAGAATATCCCCCAATTTCGATTTACATTCCATATTTGAATTCAATTCAATTTCAATCGCATAGTGTCTTCTCGCCTGCATTCAAACATACCAAAATTATTTTAAAAATTTCTTGGCGAATGGAATTTCTTCGATCTAAAGAACGGCGGCACCATACCACTCCTCCGTCCTTGGAGGCTCTCCGTCGGCGGCACCCTACCACGCAGGGGAGAGGTTTTTCGGAATGACATCGTCGAGGCCGGTGGCGAGGGGACCGAATCCGGCGTTGGAAACGGCGTTGTATTGGGATTTCCACAGGTCTAATTCGCGATAGTTGTCGAGGATATCTTTGTTGAGAATTGGGGGAAGGTCGTAGACGAAGATACTATCGAGTTTACAGGTTTGGTAAATTTGATTTAAAGTTGATTTAAAGTTGGATTCTCATGATTTTGGATTGCTTTAGTTGATAAATTGATTTGGGAGTATATATTTTGGTTTGCAGTAGAGTCGAAATGACAAAAGCAGGTGTGAATTCGTGAACTTTGATATAACTACAAAAGCAGGTATGAATTCGTGAACTTTGACATGTTATATGGAGATTTTTATTTCAATTTTGATGATTTTATTGAGGGGAAAATGTTGGATATTTGATTAATTGGATCTAGATAAGTGATTCGAGGGAAATAACTTCTGCATTTTTATTTTTTTTTGGTAAGTAAAATTTTATTCACTAACAGGGGTATGAGAATTACCCCGAATGAAATGAGTAATACAAAGTCAAAACTCACAGCCTCTCAAGAATTTGAGTGCAGAAGAAATGACAAAGGGTAGGTGAATGAATTAACCTTCTAAATTGTTAATATGGAGTGAGATTTTGAATGAATTATTGATAATGGATCGGGTAAATATCCTGTGTTTTCTAAGGCAGTGTTATTGAATCTATGCAGTTGAGGAAAAAAATGGAGGGTACAGTGTTTGCCCCTGCTTTGGATTTGGATGTAATGAAGTATGTCAAGTCAAAAAATGGAGTAGTGAGTATCTGCAAAATTGAAGTTTGCTCCTTAGATGAACATATCATATACCGTAGTAGTTAATTAAGCAGAAATTGCAATAATCTTAGATTCATTTGATTAGTTGCTTTGTAGAAATTGATTTTGTCTATTGGAATGTTTGGAGTCATGATAATTGTAAAACGTCTTTTCGTCTGATTTATATGAGGCCTTCGAGCTTTAAATCTATTTCTTGAAATATCTTATACAGGGGAGTAAGACACCAAGAACATGAATTTTTTAAATTTGGGGAGCTTGGAAACTAGTGCACCTAATTTACTAGAGTAGGGTCAATTGTAGATACAAGTAATTTGGGAAGTATATGCAATTATCGGGTGCATATATAAAAAAAATGCATGTATATTTGAAATTATATGCACTTATCGGTTGCATATAATAAAATATGCATATAAAATTTATGATACAGTCTTATATTATTATTATTATGTAATACACATATTTGATATATGCATCCCCTATAAATATGCAATGCACATATTATGTATATGCATCAAACTATCAAAAATATCATACAAATATGCAATGCACAAATACACAGCTTAAAAAATCAACGATTTCTTACATGCGAAAACTCTTTTGTACAATCAAACGAGTAGATGAAAAGACGAAACAAACATATCTTCTATCATTTTCCTTCAACTATAATCTAGGGATAATCTCTTATCTTTTTAAAATTTAATTCATTTGACTTTTCATATTTTACATTAATCAAATTAAATGATTCAAATCTGAAATTAAGTATAATTATTTCAATTTCGAACTTTGGAACATCGAATAAGGAAAACTACTTAAAAAAATTAAGTGTAATTAATTGCACGTTTAAGTTTAAAAAGAAAGAAAAAATCTTAGCATTGCTTAAAAAATAAAATTTTTAGTGAAGTGATGGTTACAAAATTCATAGAGCTAATTCAAATTTACCGAGAACGATTTCGATTGTGCAACGCTTGAAATCTTCAAAAACTTATATGGAGATGGAGCACAGTAATCGAATATGCTCAAAATGAAGTTTTGAGAAATATTTTAGGAATGTTTCTTTGAATTAAAACCAACGCGAGATTTTAGGAGAAATATCTCCCAGTTTAATTTAAAATTCAAATGTTAACTTTCCTAAATTTAGATTAACATAATTAATTGAATTTGAAATTCTTAATTAATTCGAAAACAAGGGCATAATCGACTATATAGGTTTCATTTTGTCCTTAATTGTTTTACTAAATAAATTTGGCTTGAATCTTAAAGTCTTAGAGTGAATTGTCCTATTCTGTTTTTTCCCCTTACCATTTTGGTATGTCCGTCTATAAGCTTCGCATACCCTTTTTGGTAACTACTTTTTCTTACACTTCACTTTATATTTTACCTTTTCTCTCTATCTCTCTCCTTCTTCAGTCACATCACTTGTACTATATCTATTATTTAATCACTTTTCTTAATTTATGTGTCAAAAAGTAACGGAAAGCTTATAGACGGATGGAGGATGGAGGATGGAGGGAGTAATAATCACTAAATGATTAAAACTCATGAACCTGTTACACTTATAAATTGATTCATACTAATAATTTATTAAATATCTCCCTTGGGAACCAAATTACATAGAAAATTACACATTAGTTTCTACCTTCAAAATTTACAAGAATTTTTTTTAATTTTCCCTAATATGTATAGCATCGCCCATATATAGTTATAATTAAATCCACTATTAGTCAATTAGCCCAAACATTTGGGTCGATTCAATCAACTCAAACAAATTAATTCAAATTCACAAATATATATGAATTAATGTTGCTTAGGACCATATATAGTAATGAAATTTGTTTAAACGTAGGGGCATACATATAGAATTAAATAACTTTTGACTTTTGAAGATATATTGTTTTTTCTCAATTTAATTCTATATTACCAGGGACCTCATTGCCACCATGCTTATGCAAGAAAAATATAGCAAATGTAATT
Source organism: Galeopsis tetrahit (assembly GCA_963675135.1). Classification (NCBI taxonomy): domain Eukaryota; kingdom Viridiplantae; phylum Streptophyta; class Magnoliopsida; order Lamiales; family Lamiaceae; genus Galeopsis; species Galeopsis tetrahit. The sequence goes on from OY776124.1 coordinate 804,996, forward strand.
TTCATTATTTATAGCATATTACATCCATATATTGATTGAAAAAAAACACAAGTTCATGTGGGTTTTTAACGAAATGTCACTGTTTAAATTTTATATAAATATAATAATTAATAAAAAAATTGGTAAACTAAAACATATTTAAAATAATTTATAAGTGAAGAATGCAGCCTTCATAATGTATTGTCTACCATATTATCAGGTCAACTTTAATGTTTCACTATTTAATTTATTAACATATGTCAATCAACTGCTAATAAAATTAGAATTGACATATATCAAAGATTAAGGATTTTAACTGCCATTAAGTTTTAATTTTTGAATAAAGATGTCTATTTAATTTTATATATAAGTTGATGTAAGTAATTATATCTGATGTAAAATTATCTCACGTCTTTATTAATAAGAGTAATTTATCATTTAAATTGAATTTTAATTGAATGAATACCATAGTGACATATATAAAACGAACCCACTTGAAATTGTTGTTTTAAATTGTGTAGCACTCACTGTACTCCCCATTTCATATTGTTTGTTGTTTTAAGTTTGTTTCAAAAAAAATTGTGATGAAGATGAAGCAGCATTGATGTTCATGGAAAAATTTGAGCCCTTAACACTACAAAAAACGCGGAGTTTGCCGACGGAAGGCTACCGACGAAATCCATTCTGTCGGCCGGCCCGACGGATCGCCGACGGAATTCTCGAATCGACTGACTCCCGACGAAATACAAGATCCGTCGGGACCGGCCGACGGACTTCCCGACGGAATTTAGTTCCGCAGCCAAACGGTGTCGTTTAGCCTTGCTTGCCGACGGATTTTTTCCGTCGGTCGTTCAAATTTCGACTGCCAACGGAAATATCCGTCGGTAGCTGACCCGCTTTGACTGACACATTAATATTCGCGTGCTACCGACGGAAATATCCGTCGGTAGCCGCACCGCTTTGACTGACTAATTAATATTCGCGTGCTACCGACGGAAATATCCGTCGGTAGCCACAATTTTTTTTTTATAAGAACTGCCGAAGAGAGGCAGTTCTTCCCCATAAGGGAAATTTTTTTTTGGCTTTCGTCCCCCTCTCCCTGTTCGTCTCCTGTTCTGTCCTCGTGGATTGGATTTTCTTGTGCGTGGTGCGTGGATTGATCGACAAAGGGCATTACGATTATCTACTCCAATTTTCTTCAATTTAAACGATACGTTTTTTCTTAATTAATTTTAATTAAGTTATTGTATCATAAATTGCATGTTAATTATTATAAAATTTCATGTACGTAGTTGATGAATATATATGTATAATTCATTCAAATATATGTTAGTACGTGGATTATATGTTTTTTATTGGTTAATTGTAATTAATTAATGTATGTTAGTTCAAATATATAATGTAGTTTTGTTAGTTCGTTTTGATAATTAAACTAGGTTATTATTGTTGATTAAATTAGTAATTATTCTTATAAGTAGAGGTTATAAATTGCATGTTAATTATTATAAAATTTCATGTACGTAGTTGATGAATATATATGTATAATTCATTCAAATATATGTTAGTACGTGGATTATATGTTTTTTATTGGTTAATTGTAATTAATTAATGTATGTTAGTTCAAATATATAATGTAGTTTTGTTAGTTCGTTTTGATAATTAAACTAGGTTATTATTGTTGATTAAATTAGTAATTATTCTTATAATTAAACTAGGTTATTATTGTTGATTAAATTAGTAATTATTCTTATAAGTAGAGGTGTTGTAAATATAGTAATTATTGTTATTGTTTAAATTAAGTCATTATTAATTAGTTTGGTAAATTATTGATTTCATTAGTAACGTGATTTTGTTATTGATTAAATTAGGAAATTATTGACTTAAATTACTAAAATGTTATTAATTAAAATAGAAAATTATTGATTTCATTACTACATTAATTATTGATTAATTTATTATACTTTTAAATTTTATTTATTAAAATAGATGAGTCAAGATGCTAGTGGGGCCTCAGGATCTCGACGTAGGAGAGGCTCACTTAGGCCTGTTGAGCCTGCTACGTTGACGTCGTCGACATCCGTTCCACAGCATTCGCCACCGTCATCTCAGTCGTCGGCAGCTCGTGGACATCCCACGCGGGCCCGAGAACACAGACTGAAAATATGGATTGAGGGTGTACAGTAAGTAATTAATTAAATAATTTTAAGGTTTAACAATATTTAATAGCATCAATTTTTGTAGGTTTTTTAATTTATAATGTGTTTGTTTCTTAATATATAATGTCACAGCTTACTTCCTGGTAATGAGATATCGAAGATTTGCACTGTGGTGATTACTAAGTGCAAGATTGTTGCGAATGCTTACTCTTGGCTGAAGGTGCCGCAGACGAAAAAGGATGAATACTGGGAGGAATTTCAGGTATTTGAGTGCATTCAATTAAATATTAATAAACAATTTATTATATATATTATTTGATAAATATGCTGATCGAATATGTGCAGAAACATGTTTATTGGCAGAGGGAGTTTTTTTCGGACAACGATATCCACCGTCACTGGCTATCTTCATGTCAGTCTAGATATAATGAGATAATGTACACCTGGAGGAATGCTTGGCGTAAACGTGGCGTGGTGCAGACGTTGGGGGAGGACGAAAATGGAGTCAACGTGTGGAACACGTTGACCACGTATTGGAGTAGCCCGGAGTACATGAGGAAGTGTGCAACTGCTCGAGCCAACCGTATAAGTGATGGGGGAGGTGGGATGTCAAGGCATCGGGGGGGCCCGATCCGCGTATGAGCACTCAATTGCTCTAGTAAGTGTTCACTAAATTTACTTCAATTATTTATATAATTATATTATATAAAATAATTTTTGTATGCTCATTTGGTACGAAATAGGAGCGGGAACTTGGGCGTGAACCCACACACGTGGATCGGTTGAACGTTCTTCATCCGTTTGATCCAGATTCGCAAACGTCCACATATGGACGCACTACCCAGCTTCACGTAAGTTTAATTAAATTGTGATGTTTTTTTAATATTTAATTAATTAAATTTATTGAACTATGTATTAATTTAATTTTTTTGTAATTATGTAGTTGGATGTGAACCGGAGGATTGAAGAGGAGACGACACAGGCTTCTGCTGAAGCCGGGCCCAGCGCTCCGCCTGATCTTAACCGGATTTACCTGGACGTTGCCCCGGCTGATCGAGGACGGGTCCTTGGCCTTGGCCGGATGAGCCGCTCAGTGACAGCTGCGTCGTCCAGTTCGTCCCAGCGTGCATCGCAGGCCTCTGTATCCTCCACTGTTGTTCCGGACCCGAACGTAGTACACATGATGAACCACTACTTCCGACAGCTAACTGATACTATGGGTCGATCGTTGGGGATGTCTTCTGAACAAATAAATACATGCTTTGAACAGGCGATGAGCGTTCCCCCTCTGTCGTTCGATGCTCCGGTTGGTCCAGTTCCCCCTCCGCATTTCGATGCTCCGGTTGGTTCAGTTCCCCCTTTCAATGCTCCAGATGCAGAGGCAGACGACGGCTTGGATTTCATTGGTGGTGGTGATGATGAGTTTTTTGAGTATAATGGTTGATGTTTGAACTATTTATTTTTCTGTCGAACTATTTAATTTTCTGTCGAACTATTTATTTTTTCTGTCAAACTATTTAATTTTCCGTTGGACATATTTATTTCGGTTGATCGATGTTTGTCAATGGATTGTTTATTTATGTTATTGTTTTTAATTTATACATAATACATAATTTTTCGTTAGATTTTGGTATAAAGTAAAGAATTTTTTATTTTATTTTTTCGATTTTTATTTTATCCCGCCAATATTACCGACGGAAATAAATATTCCGTCGGAAATAAAGTCTGTCGACGGAAATAAATATTCCGTCGGAAAAGTCTGCCGACGGAATTTCCGTCGGCCAAGAACTCTACCGACGGAATTTTGGGCGACACCCTGCCGACGGAATTTCATAATCCGTCGGTAGATTCAAAATGTACGCACCGACGGAATTTCAAAATCCGTCGGTAGCGCGTAATATTTACAGAAAGTTTCTTCCCCTTTCTCTCACTCAGTCGAAAAAAATTGTGGAAATTGTATAAGAGCAAGCAAATTTCGGTACGTTTTTCTTTTTTACTTGGTTAAATTTTCTGGTTTAGTTGTGCATTTTATATGGTTATAGTTTAATTAGTTGTGCATTTTATATATTTGTAGTTTAGTTGTGTAGTTTAATTAGTTGTGCATTTTATATATTTGTAGTTTAGTTGTGTAGTTTAATTAGTTGTGCATTTTTTTATATGTTTGTAAGAATTTTATGTTAAATGTTTAACAGATGGAATTGCCGGATCGTCGATGGATGTATGAAACTCCTAGGTTCATTTTAGGAAATGTGAATAGTGAATTTTACAATGAACTTGTGTCATTTGTTGAATTTGCAAAGCTCCACCCACATTACATGCATGGGGATTGTATCAAGTGTCCGTGTAATGCCAAAAAATGTCAGAATAAAATATTTAAGTCGATTGATGAGGTTTTGGTACATGTTCTAAAGAATGGTTTCACTGTTAATTATTATAACTGGACATTTCACGGCGAAGGACGTTGGCCTTATAACTTTGATCAAGTTTTATACTATTACACTGCTGGTATCTATGAAAGACAAATATATGGTAATCAAGTCGGCACGAGTAATGAACAACAGTTTGGTGGGGAACAACAGTTTGGTGGGGAAGAACAGTTTGGGGAGGGAGAACCCAATATGTATCAAACAATGATAATGGAAGCCGGTTTTTCAAATGTAGAAGAGCAGCCGACGGATGAAGCATTTCGGTTTTATGAAATGCTCAAATTATGCGATCAAGATTTGTATCCGGGTTGTGATTCTCACTCTGAACTGTCATTTAATGCCCGACTTATGGCTATCAAGACCGAGAACAAGCTTTCTAACAGGGCATATGAGCAAATGACACAATTATGCAGTGAGATCTGCCCTCCTGAGAATAAGGTGCCTACAACGTATCATCAAAGCAAGCAAATGATGAAAAATATGGGATTGCTGATCGAGAAGATTGATTGTTGTGTAAACGGTTGCATGTTATATTGGGGTGATGAAGATAACAATCTGAACATGTGTAAGATGTGTGGTCATCCTCGTTACAAAGAGCCACGTCGGAAGGGGCCCGCTGGTCAATCGAAGTCGTCGAAGAAGAAAGTGGCACACAAGAAGATGTATTATCTTCCAATCATTCCCCGTTTAATGAGATTGTATCAATCTACTGCCACAGCACAACACATGACGTGGCATGCAACAGATTCGTCTTCGACCGAGTCTAGGGAGATGCGACATCCGGCGGACTCGGAGGCCTGGAAACACCTTGACAACGTGTATCCCAATTTTTCTTCTGAACCGAGGAATGTGAGGCTAGGTTTGTGTACTGATGGTTTTGCACCGTTTGGGAGCTTTGGAAAGCAGTATTCGTTGTGGCCGGTGATTCTGACTCCGTATAATCTTCCTCCATGGATGTGCTTGAAACCTCAAACAATGTTTCTAACTGTATTGGTGCCAGGTCCGTCGAATCCAAAGGATAAACTTGACGTTTATCTCCAGCCTCTTATAAAAGACTTGATCTTTTTATGGGAAAGTGGTGTCCAAACGTATGATGTGTTCAGAAAACAAAATTTCACGATGCGTGCTGCTGTATTGTGGACCATTAGCGACTTTCCTGCATATTCTATGTTGTCTGGGTGGAAAACGGCTGGGTTTCAAGCATGTCCGTATTGTATGGATTTTTCTGAAGCTTTCAGTCTTGAGAAGAGTATGAAAGTTACATGGTTCGATAATCACCGAAAGTTCTTACCTCAAGATCATCCATTTAGAAGGAATAAGAACAACTTCTTGAAGAACAGAACAGTTACACACAATCGACCGCCCCTTCGAAACGGTATTTTAATTATACAATTATTTGATCTAGTATAATGTTATACGTATATGTTTTATTAATTTCTTCTAGTATAATGTTACCGTACAGGACAAACGTTGTTACATGAGATTCAGTGGACGGGTTTGAAAAAATCTACTGAGGAAAATGCAGCTGAACACAACGGTCGAATCCCAGGTGGATGGAATAGAAAGAGTATTTTTTAGGATTTGCCATACTGGAGTTCACTATTGATCCGACACAATTTGGACGTGATGCACATTGAGAAGAATGTGTTTGATAATGTGTTCCACACAATGATGAACACAGAAGGCAAGACGAAAGATACTCCAAAGTCCCGGGAAGAGTTGAACATTTATTGTCGTCGCGAAGAGTTGAAAATGGATCCCAGTACAGGTAGATATCCGAAGGCTTGCTACACACTGGATAAGCCACAGAAACAACAACTGTGTCGTTGGATTCACGAGTTGAATTTTCCAGACAACTACGTGTCAAACTTGAGTCGATGCGTAGACATAAACAGGGGTAAGGTTTCAGGGATGAAGAGTCACGATTGTCATGTTTTTATGCAGCGCTTGATACCGATTGCGTTCCAAGACGTTGTTCCTCTCAATGTGTGGAGGGCTATCACTGAATTAAGTCTTTTTTTTAGAGATTTAACATCTTCAACGATCAAGATCGATGATATGATTCGTTTGGAGCAAGACATTCCAGTGATTTTGTGTAAGTTGGAACAAATTTTTCCACCTAGCTTCTTCAACTCCATGGAACACTTACCCGTTCATTTAGCGTATGAAGCCAGAATTTGTGGTTCAGTGCAGTACAGGTGGATGTACCCATTTGAAAGGTAAACTCTTACATTTTTCATTTTTTATATATACTACATGCATGTTCATTTGAATTAAAATATATGTTTTTATTATAAATCAGATATCTCCACAACTTGAAACGCAATGCTAAACAAAAGGCAAATGTGGAAGCATCGATTGTTAATGCATATTTGAATGAAGAGGTTGGCATGTTTTGTTCTTATTATTTTGAAGACCATGTCAACACTCGGTTGAGAAGTGAACCACGTAACTACGGTGGTAGAGATACAGACAATATCGGTGAAGAGGTTGATGGAATGCTGTCTATATTCAAGTCTAAGGGACGACCAATAGGAAAATTCACTGAACGAGAGTGGGAGTCGAACAGAGAGGCAGAAATAGCACAAACGTATGTGTTATTGAATTGTGATGAAGTTCAGCCTTACATTGAGTAAGTATTTCATATTTTTATCATTACTTCATTTATGTAATTTAATATTAATTGTGATTGGATGTTGTGAATTAGGATGTATACTCAAGAACTAAGACGAACAGAACAAAACATCTCAGATACAGATATAGATGCTCGTCTTCAACGTGATTTTGCCCGATGGTTCCAACGTTGTGTGAGTACCATTTCCTTAAATTTTACGTAAATAAATATGATTCATAATTAATGTTAATTATTTAAACTGTATAGGGACGGTCAAACGATTTTGTGAATCGATTCTTAAAGGATCTCAGCAAAGGACCACTACGTCGTGTAAAGACTTACAACGGCTATATTGTGAAGGGCTACAGATTTCATACATCTGAGTATGCATCAAGAAAAGCGACTACCAACAGTGGTGTTTGCGTTAGCAGTGCAAACTACAATGCAGATGCAAGTGACTACTATGGGGTGTTGCACGAAGTCGTTGAAGTAGAATATCCGGGATATCCAACAAAGACTGTAGTGTTGTTCAAGTGTCATTGGTTTGATTCAGGCCCTTCAGGAACAAGGATTCATCCGGAGTACAAACTCGTCGATGTTAATCCGAAAAGGAGCTATATCGGGAATGATCCATTTGTATTTGCCCATCAAGTATCTCAAGTATACTACTGCAAGTATCCAGTACGATCACGTAGTAAAATTGAATGGCACGCTGTTTGCAAAGTAAAGGCAAGATCAATGGTAGAAGTCCCTACAAAGGACAGGAGTGATGAAGATGATTCTCCGTTTCAAACGGAACAAATAGAGGCTAGAACTGAAGTCTTTTCGGGAGATTTGAATATCCACGTAGACTTGACGGGTGGAAATTCAAAATTGATCGAAATTGAAAACGATAATGAAAATGAGGAAGATGATGAAAATGAAGAGGAAGAGGAGGAGGATGAGGAGGAGGAGGAGGAGGAGGATGATGAAGAGGAGGAAGATGAGACAAATAATCAAAATGTAGATGAAGAAGAAGAAGATGAATAATAAATTATATAATGTAAGCTAATTATTTTATTAGATGTACAATTTAAAAATATTTATCATTAAGTTACAACTAAAAATTGTGAAAAAAATTAATTTTTTGAAATTTTTTAAAATATAATTAGCAAAAAAATGAATATTTTAGTAAAAAAAATGAATATTTTAGTATTTAAAAATATATAAATTATAGATTACAAATTTAATTATTTAATTTATGTGAATGACATTAATTTTTTGAAATTTTTTAAAAAATAATTAGCAAAAAAATGAATTTTTTACTAAAAAATATTAGTATTTTAGTTAAAATATGAATATTTTAGTATTTTAAAATATATAAATTATAAAAATATAAATTATAGATTTCAAATTTAATTATTTGATATATATGAAAGAAATTAATTTTATGAATTTAAAAAAAAAATGGGCCGAAAATGAGTACATATACAATTAATATTACAATTACGAACAAGTAACACACTTGTCTGAGTGGTAGGCGCCCCTCTCTAGGCGCCCACACACCCGGGTTCGATTCCTAGCAAGGCCAGAATAAATGGTGGCCTTAATAACAGATAGCGGGTCGGGGTCGAGTCGGGCCCGAGTCGGGTCCGATCCGCCCCAGTAAATTTTTTTGGGTTACCTTACTACCGACGGATAATTCCTCCCGACAGAAGCCGACGGATATATTTTTGTAAAAAAAAATTCTAAAATAAATTTCCGTCGGCAAGTCCGTCGGTACTACCGACGGACGTCCGACGGAATTGCCGACAGAAATCAGACCCGGTTTCAAAACGGGTCATTCGGCCTACCGACGGAATGAGATCCGTCGGCAGACTCGACTGATTTATTCCGTCGGGAATCCGTCGGTAAACCGGGCCGACGAGCCTAGAACCGACTGAATTATTCCGTCGGTAGTTCCGTCGGAAACCACGCCTACCGACCACAATTCCGTCGGTAAACCGCGCGTTTTTTGTAGTGTAAAGTTGTTTGTTAGAATGAAATTAAGTTTTTTTTTTTAATTACGTAATATACCCTCTCTTTTTTCTCCTCATGACTCGAGTCCAAGATCATAGATCTAAATAGTGATGTTCTAACCACTTGAGTTATTCCACTTCGTTTAGGGAGATATCATGTTGACTCTTTAAATAAGAGTTAGAATTGTAATAAAGGCAGCTTTTGAAATGATTAAGAAAATTATAAGAGTTTATCTTAGTATTTTCTTTACTGTATTCTTAATGAATCAACGTATTTTAGTTTTACCATTTTTTTGAATATTCATAGAATCAACGAGCTATTGTGTGTTATTCACTTATTTTTGTATTTTTCATATTCATCATATGCTCTCGCTGTCTGCATCAGTTGATATTCAGAGTTCAGATAACACTGCTAATATGTTAATTCTCGTGGATAAAGCCACTATGAATGTCAATATCACTCAAAGTTCGTTTTAATTCTTTCTATCACGTTTCCCTTAAATTACCTCATGTAAATTTTCACAATTTCTCATTTAATTTGATTTACTACTCTATTTTATATTTTTCATAATTGAAACAAGTTATTACTCATTCCCCTTAATTCAATGTTTCGCTTTTTTTTCATTTTTCACTTCATCTTTTTAATGATAATAAATGATAAATTTATAAAAAATAACAAAAATAAATAAGTTCATACTTTATTTCAACATTGGGTAGGGCACATCATATTAAATTGCCAATAATTTGGCTAGGACAATAAGATAACCAAAGCAATAGTTGTGTACTTGCTAGGAGAATCCAAGGCAAGGAACAATCATATCATAAATAACACTTGAATCAAATTGCTAAAATTTGCATAATTAATGGACTAGGATCATATTTTATATTTTTTAGAAAAATATTAATCAATAATGGAACAAATAAACATTATACTCCACGGTGGCACCCCTAGTCTTTTTATCAAAATCATGTGTTCGGGCCTCAACATAACCTCGAGCAAATCGAAAAAGCCCGGTTCCTCCAATCACGGGCATCTCTCTCACGTGATCAAACACTTCATTCCTCCCTAGTATTGTAATTGTGCTACCATTATACTTACCATATGTAAACGCAAAGTTCATGACCATCAATAGCCCAAGCTTCTCTTGTGAAGCCAGCGCATAAAATCCTTGGGCTTTTCCAACAATCTTGGAGCTCAATTCGGGTCCTAGGGTTAGCGGATTGTCAATCATGCTGATTGACCCGAACCCATTGTTGGTATGTGATTTCACAACTTCGATTGACGTAGGAGCACGGCCACTGACAATGTCGTGCCAATATAATTGAAAATGATTTAATTTTTCTTTAATTGATTTTTGATCGAGTTGAATTGAATCAACATTATTTTTTACACCGAGAACATTGAAAAACATGGAAAAGAGAATGATAGAGAAGAGAATTAAAAAGAATGAATTTGGGTGGATGGTATGCATGGTTATGAGTGAGAAATTCTAAAGTGATATATTGCTTTAGTATTTGTGTTTGGAATGTTAGATGTTTGTATGGCTTGTTTAAATATATATTTGAAAGGTGAGTTAGTTGGAGCATTGAATTTGTTGTCTTTAATAAAATTTGGAAAAAATAAAAAATCAATTGATACTTCTTTATTTTTGACATTTACACTAAATTTTTAGATTATAGAGTTAATTAAGTTCCTATTAATCAGTTAGCCAAAACATTTAGGTGGATTCAATCCTACTCAAACAAATTAATTCAAATTCACAAATATAAATTTTGCTTAAGACCATATATAGTGATGAAAAATGTTAAACCTAGGGGCCTCGTTGCCACCATACATATAGAATTAAATAAAACTTTTGACTTTTGAAGATATATTGTCTTTTCAATTTAATTCTATATTACCAGGGGCCTTATGCAAGAAAAATATTGCAAATTTAATTTTCATTATTTATATATCACATTCATATATTAATTGAAAAAAAAAAATACACACCCCCACAAGTTCATGTGGTTTTTTAATCACGGTTTAATGTACGGAATATCACTGTTTATTGAATTTGAAATCAACAACACACAAAATAATTTAGTAGATAGATGTGGCAATTTGTGACTAATTTAACTTATGTACTTAAAATTAGTTTAAATCCTACATATTATTATCATGTTGAATTTAGAGATTATTAATGTTTTGAGATCAATTTTCTATTTATTTATGTTTAACATGTGATATTACATTGAGTGTAGAAATATAAAATCACACAACTTTAAATCTCGCACCTCATGCTTGTCAACTAGACAAATATATAAATGTTAACATACTATATATATTATATAAAGAAAATTTAATGTATAAAGAAAACAAAGTTTTAGAATAATATATATTATATAATTTCATGGATACGTATTATTTTAATATGTTTATTGCTCTATATATCCATCTAATCTTTGTATGTATTATTTATTTTTACGAGTTTTAAAAAATACTAATTATTTATATATAAAATATATAAGTTGGATAAAAAGTGAAAAGTATTGTTGCCAAATCATTGAATAATCCTTCCAATTTATCTTAGAGGGAAATTCTAATGAAATAAAAAATAATATAAATGTGTATATTAAATTAATAAAAATTTTAATATGCACAAGCAGTTGAAATGGTGAAATCTTTTTTTAATAACATGTCAAATACAATGTCATGCTCAAACTCGACTCTACTAAAAAATTCAAGACTTGAAATTCAACTAAAATTCGATTAACATAATATGAGTATCGGAGTATACTTGTAAATACAAGTATATTATGGGTAAAAATTATAAAATTGTGTAAGCATGATCAGACTCGCGAACTTAAAAAGCTCATTATTACTGAATTTGAACTTGAGCTCGGGAACTACTCATGTAGCTCGAGTTTGACTCGATTAAATTCAAATTAATTTCGAGCTTTTTATGAATTGAGCACGAATGACTCGTTAATCGGTTGAACTCGCATTACAAGAAAACTGCGATTTAGCCGTGAAAATATTTGTCGCCAATTATAATATTTTCGTCGCTAACGTGAATTAGCGATGAAATAATTTTGTCGCGGGATTTGTTGCTATACGCCCGTCGCTAACGTGTTTGCGACAAAAAAATTGTTTTTGTCGCAAATGTTTGCGATGAAAATTTGAGTTATATTGCAAAATATTAGCAACGAAAATTTGAGTTTCATCGCAAAATATTAGCGACGAAAATATTAGTTTCATCGCCAAATGTTTGCGAGGAAAATCAAATATTTGTCGCAAACACGTTAGCGACGGGTGTATAGCAATAAATCCCGCGACGAAATTATTTCATCGCTAACTCACATTAGCGACGAAAATATTAGAATTAGCGATAAATTTTTTCGTGTCTAAAATAGTAGCTCCTTACTTTGTGGCTAATTTTTTTGCGATAAATTTTTTAATTTCGTTGCAAATGTTAGAGATGAAACCCACTTCCGCAATCGACCAACCCGCACCCACACCCGACCCGCCTCAACCCAACCCAACCCGTACCCGCACCCACACCCGACCCGGTCCGCACCCACGTACCCCCTCCCCCATTTTATTTAAATGACTATTTATTTGGTCTTGGTGGGAATCGATCCCGGGTGGGTAAGCGCCCATAGCTGGGCGCCCACCACTCGGGCAAACAACTCTTTGATTTAGTTTTTAATATTAATTATATATGTATTCAATTTTTACTAATTTAGTTAATTTACTTATTCAATAATTTATTTCACATATATTAATTGATTAATTTTGAACTTGTATATATATTGTAATTTTTAAAACAAACAATTCCAAAAAAATAATAAATATTACATCCTATCTTCATCCTCTCATCTTTATGTCCATCTTCATTTGCATCATCATATTTATAAATATTTTTATAAACATTCAAACTGATTTATAAGACACAAAATATGGAGAATTATTAAACATTTAATTATATAAACCGATTTTCTTGATTTAATATGCATAGTTGAAGTATATAGTACTCTTCCCTCATTCTTAGCGGGAATAACAATAAATAATTAATGAAATCAAGAAAACAGAAAAACATAAAACAAATTATACAGAATGAAATCAAAAAATTATACCCCAAAATAAATCAAATAAAAAACTTAATAGTGTAAAAGTAAATGAAATTATATTGATCCTATTATTTCAAACATCATAGTGTTGGAATCGTCTCAATTATTTCACATTGTGCATGCACTCAAATTTTTTTCCTTTATTATGTTTAAACGACAATCATTTTTAATTCATTAGAATTAAACATGAAATAATCTATTTCATTACTAAAATATTAGAGACGAAATATAATTTTCATTATTGCTCTGGTTATTAAGAATAAAATAAAATATTGTGTTGCTAATATAGTGATGAAATATTTTAATTTTCTCTCGAATATTAAATCCACAAAATTAATCATGCAAATTTCAATTTTGTCGCTAAAATATTGGCAACGAAATATAATTTTCATTGTTGTTCTTATTATTAACAACAAAATAAAATAATCTGTTGAAAGTATGGTGATGAAATATTTTAATTTTGTTGCAAATATTAATTCCAAGAAATTAGCCACAAAAAATATATTTCATCGTAAAGTAATAGCGACTAAATATAATTTTCATTGTTGTCCTTATTATTAACAACAAAATAAAAGAATTTGTTGCTAGTTTAGCGATGAAATTTTTTTATTTCATCGCAAAAATTAATTTCAATAAATTAGCCAAAAAAAATTATATTTCATCGCAAAATATTAGCGACGAAATATAATTTTCATTGTTGTTCTGATTATTAACAACAAAATGAAGCAATTCGTTGCTATTATAGCGATAAAATATTTTAATTTCATTGCAAAAATTAATTTCAATAAATTAGCCACAAAAATTTCTATTTGATCGCAAAATGTTAGTGACAAAATATAATTTTCATTGCTATTCTGATTATTAACAACAAAATGAAGCAATTTGTTGCTAATACAGCGATGAAATATATAGATTTTGTTGCAAAAATTAATTTAAAGAAATTAACCACAAAAATTTCTATATCATCGCAAAATATTAGCAACAAAATATAATTTTCATTGTTGTTCTGATTATTAACAACAAAATGAAGCAATTTGTTGCTAATATAGCGATGAAATATATAAATTTTGTTGCAAAAATTAATTTCAAGAAATTAGCCACAAAAATTTCTAATTCATCGCAAAATATTAGCAACGAAATATAATTTTCATTGTTGTTCTGATTATTACCAACAAAATGAAGCAATTTGTTGTTAATATAGCGATGAAATATATAAATTTTGTTGCAAAAATTAATTTCAAGAATTTAGCCACGAAAATTTATCTTTCATCGCAAAATATTAGCGACGAAATATAATTTTCATTGCTGTTTTGATTTTTAACAACAAAATGAAGCAATTTGTTGCTAATATAGCGACGAAATATATAAATTTTGTTGCAAATATTAAATCTAACAATTTAGCGACGAAAATTTCTATTTCGTTGCTAAAATTTGATTTTAGCGATAAAATTTAGATTTGTCGTAAAATTTTCGTCGCTATTCCCCCTGTTTCTTGTAGTGTCGTAAATTCAATTATAAAATATTTTATAAATTACTACTAATTAAGAATAAATTCTCTTTTCTTCCCGTCCCCTACCCCTGCCGACTCTCACGAACCCCACCTCCACCTAAGATTAACTTCTTTTATATTATGAATAAGATTAAATACCTAAATTATTAGGCCCTCTGTCCCAATTTAGATTCAACATTTGTTAAAAATTGATGTCCCAAATTAGATTTAATTTTTTTTTATTTGAAGATAAAACACTTTATCTCTTTAAACTACCCCTTTAAAACATTTCAAAATTACATTATATGTCATTACTTTATTATTTACAATATTTTATTATTTATTTTGTTACTCAAAAGACTTTCATACTTTTTAAAAAAAACAAAAAAAACTAGGCAATAAATGTTAAATCGAAATATGGTGGCAATGAGGAGGCCCCTACGTTTGAACATTTTTCATTACTATATGGTCCTAATTGACTAATAATAATAAACTTAATTAACTTTATATATTTTTTTAAAAAGTGTTTGTAATTGTTCTATTCCATTAATGTCTTATCATTCAAATTGTAATCTTGCATTTGATAAACTATATAGGCTTTTGGGAGAATTGTTTAGTGCTGATATTGTTTATATTATTGCATCATATAATGATGTTTTTAAAAGATAAATAAATTAGGTACTTCAAAATTTGTAGTATAAATTAAATATGTACCTTTAACCTAACATCTAAAGCAAAAATTGTTTGTACTTTCTTTAATAATTTAGTCATTTTAATTGTCTCAACCAAATTACTTATTTATTAAAATGTCAATATTTCACTGTCCATCTACATTTTTTCTTTTACATCTATCTCTGTTTTTTTTTTTTTTTTCAATTATCATCAACTCTATTTAATACTATATTTTAAAAAAATATATGTAAAAAACAAACGAATTCAAAATTATTACATCGGCTCGAATGAACGTCTTGTCTAAAAATTTAGTGTAGAAGTTAAAAATAAGGCTTCTACAAATAAGGAGTATCATTTGATTTATTTTTTTCCAAATTGTATTAAGAGGGTGTTTGGCTCAGCTTATAAGCTAGTTAAAACAGCTTATAAGTTGTTTAAGAGCTTATAAGCTGTGTAAATGTGTTTGACAAATTTTTTTTTTAAACATCTTATAAGTTGTATAAATAAGCTACTTGAAGCTTATAAGCTCCAAAATAAAAAGTAGGACAACCCCAACTTATTTTTTAGAAACTTATAAGATATATGTAAATTACAAAAATATCCCTAATACTTTTAATTATTTACATGAATATTAATACAAAAAATAACAATTTCATTAATCATAATTTTTTTATTTTCTCTCTCCTCTCTCTCTCCTCACCCTCACGATCTCTCTCCCCCTTTTCTCCCTTCTCTTCTCTATTGCGATGCTTCTCTCAAAACCCTAATCCCCAATCGCTTCAGAGAATCATTCCAAATTTCGAACTAAGGCGTGAGGATTTCCAAATTTTTCATATTGGTATATATTCCTTGGGTTGCTGGAATTTCTGCATCAGTTGAAGCCAGAACCTGCATGCCCTAATTTCGCCCTAGGTTTGGGTTGAGGGGTTTTCCCTCCGGCGCCGGTGCCGGTGGCCGCTGCTGGTCGCGTCACCTCTGAATCGTTGTTTGTTCGCATTTGAGTCGTGATTTTGTCCTGCCTCAGAACGTTTTCTCTCAAATTTTGGGAGTGATTTATGTTCGCAAGAGGCTGAATGTGCGCAATCCTACCCAGGCTGAACGGTATGAACGGTAGAGGTTGAATTGGTTTTTGTTTTCACTTATTGTGCACATATCCTGCTGCTTAATTTGCGTTTTAACCTGCTATTCATTTGTCAAATCTCTGTTGGTTTTTCACTTCAGTTTGTGCACTGATTATTGGCAAATTTCTGCTAATATTTAGACGTAATGCCTGTTGAAATTCTGAACTGGTTGCTGATTTTTGTTGGTATTTGCCTTAGAATTGAGATGATTTATCCTGCTATTTATTTAGGCCAATTCCACAAACAGTGATAGTAATAGCTTTTCAAAATTCTAAATTTCATCGGTTATCCCCCCGGCCAATTTAGAGTTCATTGTGCATCGATGACGAAGAAGTTTAGCGGAAAATTATAACGGATTAGCTCCTGTAATTATTTTTGGGTTTTATTCAGAAAGTAAATTGTTTTGTAATTTTTGTGTGTTTCTTGTTATAAGCAGCTCTGCATCTCACAAATTTCTTGTTATTTGAAAACATAAAAAGTCCAAGCTATGAGTTACACATTGGCTGAAAACATTTGGACAAACAATATGATAATTTACTGCAGCATAGCACTGTCTGTTCAAGTCATTATTCGATTCATTTGGAAAAATTGCAAAATTTTATATAATTGAAGCAGTTGTTTCATAATAGATGACTTCATTTTGTCTATTGTTTGAAGAGTTAGGTGATAATTAATCACATGCTTGTGGGAGGGGAGAATTTCTGTCAGTTTGATATGTATTTTGGAAAGTGCTAGAATTTTCAAGAAACTTTCTACTTCTGCGTTAGAAAAATGAAAATGTATATTACGAACTGTCTGTCATGGTGTGGCTTACATACACTTCAAAAGCATATCCGTCCAGACGCATTCTACGTTTCTTTGGGAACTTACGCGATTGAATTATGGAATCTGATACGAGCAATGTTTTTTCTTTGTGTGTAGCTAATTGATACTAGAAACTTGAAAGTTTTTATCTTATCAATGAAGAGCTGGTATAAGGGAGGTGCATTTTCTGCCTTTTAACCCTATGGATAAGAGGACGGCCTTAACCTACATTGATTCGAACGGGAGCTGGCATCGTGCTAGCAAAGGTGCCCCCGAGCAGGTATTAGTTGTTATACTGTAAAGTGATAGTTGTAAATTTGTTATTTGTAACTTTCGTATGTGAACAGATACTGGCACTGTGTAATAGCAAGAAAGATGTTCGTAAGAGAGTTCATGGTGTTATCGATAAGTTTGCTGAACGTGGGCTTCGTTCGTTATGAGTTGCGAGACAGGAAGTTCCTGATAGGACAAAAGAAAGTGCTGGGGGGCCATGGCAGCTTGTAGGGTTGTTACCACTGTTTGATCCACCTAGGCATGACAGTGCAGAAACAATTAGAAGAGCCTTGAACTTGGGAGTCAATGTGAAGATGATCACTGGTAAAAAAATTGGCCTTATGTTCAATTAGTCGAAAAATCTTTGACAGTGCACATTATACGCAGTGGGGTGCATCCCGGGAGGCTACGATCCCTGTTATTCTACGTATACAGCAGCTTATTTCAACAGGAAAGACGTACAAATCGCGCTAAATGTACACTCTAAAGGGTTAAGTGATGGAGCAGAATGGAAAGTCTGCAAGTGAGTAGTAGCTTTTGTGTTGTCTGATGATTTAGGTTTATGTAATGATTTTAATTGCGAATTTTTCGTGTGGTGATTCTCTGTTTCAGACATACAACTACACTGTCTCATCTGTCTTGCCAATATACAAGAAACTCATCAAAGGTGGCCTAAAGATTTGGATTTACAGGTAATTAACAGTTTCACTGTTATTAAATATGGATACTTTATGTTAGTGGGATGTTACTAATTATGAAAACTTTTGTTGCTCTTGTGGTGTTACTTTAACAGTGGAGATGCAGATGGTCAATTATACAAAAATAACTATGCTAATCTATGAGCACATGGTGTTGGAACATCTGTGGGAGCTTCTAATGTAGAAGACGTAATTGGTCATCAGAACACCTACTGGATGGCAGTGCAAGATTCAATTGCTGTGGAAATTGCTAAGCAAAGTTGATAATCTTGAATTCGATTAATAGGTGATGGTAATTATTATTTAGTATTTGAAGAATTTTGTTTAACAAAGTTTATGTGCTTGCCCGTTGTAAAGATTTTTTTTGTTGAATTTAATATATTTTTAGCACTATTTTAATCAAAGTAAATAGTGTTTGCTTTTTTTTTTAATTATTATTTTGGTTTAGATAAAATAAAAAAATCAAATTTGAATTTATATTTTAAGATTTTGTTAAGTAGTAACAAAAAAAATCCAAATTAAAAAAATTAAAAGATTAGATTTTAAATTGTTTAGTAGTATTTATTAAAAAAAACAAGAATGATAATAAATTCAAAAAAAGTTGCGTTAAAAAATTTTGTTTAAAAAAAAAGACTATTTGCATTTTTCGAGAAAAGAAAAAATGAAAAGACTATCTAAAATTATTGCGTTAACAAGAGATTTTGTTTTTAAAAAATTGCATTAACAAAAACATGGAGTAAACATGTCCTTTTTGGTAATTACAATACTAAAAATAGCTTATAATGCCAAACACATCATCATCTTATAAGATTGTATAAGAACTTATAAGTTCCATTAGCCAAACACTTTTATAACTTATAAGCTACTTAAAAATTACATCTTATAAGTTGTTTTAAGAGCTTATAAGATGTTATAGCTTATAAGCAATTTAAAATAAGTTGAACCAAACACCCTCTAAATATAACAAATTCAATCCTCCACCTAACTCACCTTTCAAATTTGTATTTAAACAAACCATTCAAACATCTAACAATCCAAATACAAATACTAGCTATAGCAATATATCACTTTACAATTTCTCACTCATAGTTAACCATGCATACCATCCACCCAAATTCATTCCTTTTCATTCTCTTCATCTCTATCCTCCTCTTTTCCACTTTTTCCAACGTTGTCGGTATAAAAAATAATGTCGATTTAGTCCAATTCGAACAAAAACCAATCAAAGAAAAACTAAACCATTTTCGACTATATTGGCACGATATTATCAGTGGTCGTGTTCCTACATCAATTGAAGTTGTGAAATCGCATAGCAACAATGGGTTCGGGTCAATCAACATGATTGACAACCCACTAACCCTAAGACCCGAATTGAACTCCAAAATTGTTGGAAAAGCCCAAGGATTTTATGCGCTGGCTTCACAAGAGGAGTTTGGGCTATTGGTGGTCATGAACTTTGCGTTCACATATGGTAAGTATAATGGTAGCACGATTACAATACTAGGAAGGAACGCGGTGTTCAATCACGTGAGAGAGATGCCTGTGATTGGAGGAACTGGGCTTTTTCGATTTGCTCGTGGCTATGTTAAGGCTCGAACACATGATGTTGATTTCAAGACTAGGAATGCCGTGGTTGTGTACAATGTTTATGTGTTGAATTATTGATTAATATTTTGGTTTAAAAAAAGTTTATCTAAAATAATACGAGTGTATTAATCATGCAAATTTTTAACATTGTGTTTTTTTAAAAGCAATTATATATTGATTTGGTTCGTCTAGTCCAAATTTCTTGCAATTTAATTTGATGCGCCCTACAATGTTTTTTGAAATAAGTATGGTATGATTTATTTATTTATTCTTGCTATGATTTTAAAAAAAATTATATCTTCTTTATTATATATATATACGGTTTGACATGATTTCCACTTTTCATAAATATCATCGAGACAAATAAAATCTCAAATATTTTTCATGTATCCCAACAAAAATAATTCATTTTTTTTAACTATAAGACAAAGTTAAATATATATCAAGAAAGAAAAAAAAATTAATACTATATGTTACTTTTAATTAAAAATATATCTCTTTTTTTCATTGCACGGGACTAATTTCTTGAGACGTTTTCATACAAATTTTTGTAGTATTTATATATTGTATAAGTCGAGAGTGAATTTGAGAAAATGAAAAATCGATTATTTAATATTTTGTGGCCATTAATATATATATATATATATATATATATATATATAACAATAAATAATAACATAAAGGAGAAATAAAGAATAAAGGTAATTTCAGCAAAGTTGAGAAGGACTCAAATTCTATTAAATCGTTCCTTTTTTTGAAGATAATATTCCACTTTAGCCACCCAAATATTCAACACTTTTTTATACAATATTCTTCTCCATCCCCGGAGAATATAACTCACGATAAATATTTTCTCAAAAAAAAAAAAAAAATCGCAATACAATTAGATTATATCATTAATAAATAAATTAAATAATAGTCACCAAGTCCGATTTTAAGTATTAAATGACTATTAATTAATTAATATGACGTATATTAAATATAATAAAATAAATAAAATAGTCAATGAAATATATAGATGATCCTAAATTGAAATTTAATCTGCCGAAGTATATTTTAGTTTTGATATATATTATAAAGTAATAAAATTTTAGAATATCTTACTAAATATTTATCCATTATTCTAGATTACTTTTATATTGTCTAAAACAAGGTGTGTCGAGCAAATACATGTGTATCAATTGGCACCTTTTTTTTTAAGTGATACTATCACCCACCGAATTTAATAAGCCTAATTTTCTTTTTGATCCGTTTAAACTTAATAAGCATACTTTTATAAATGAAATTATTAATTCCCTCAATACACTAATATAATCTTCACTTTTTACTTTACACATATACTTTATACATAAACAATCAATATCCCTTAAACATGTGTCAAATGAATCATACTCCCTCCATCCACGAAAAATATGCACGGTCTTGTTTTTTCCTCCATCAAAACTACACTCATTTTATTTAAGTAGTTAACTTTTAAGTACTTTTTCTACTAGATTAACAAAGTTAATAATATACGGACAATATTCTTTACCTACATATCTACTTTATATATTGAAATATGAATTATTCTAAAAACTTGTGTCCAGCTAAGGAAGCATATTTTCGGTGGACGAAGGGAGTATTTATTAACTATGGACGGAGGGGTACATTTTACCCTTAAAAAATGATATTGGTGTCACAGTGAACACAGTGAGACTGTTTCACACAAGATTTGCTCGTCAGAAGGAAAAATAAACCTCACCCTATAAATAACACATGAAGTAGTAGCCAGAGTTTCTTATCCCCTCCACTAACGATGGCTAGATACTACAACCCTCCTCACCCAGAGTACCTTCAATACTTGTCATTGCCAACACCCTTTGTCTTCCTCCTCACTGTAATTCTCATCTTTTTGACCTTCAATTGGTACATAAACTATGAGTACATATTCATCGACTTGGTCGATCAAATCAAGCTAAGTTTCATGGTGTTTCCCGTGCTTCTTCTCCTTTTAGTGCACTGGTTATCGGAGGAACGCGAGCGCTCCCTTTTCTCTGTGAACTTGCCGGAGAAGGACTCCCTTCATAGGGTTGGAGGGTCGCCAGTCGGGGTGTCCCTTCTGCTGCTGCTGCTCATGTTCATGATCTATCATCATGCTTCGTTGCATGAACGATGGTTTCCTTTGTTTGCTCGACGATAAAAATTATCGTTTTGTATCGGAATCTTCTATCATATGGACGAGGAGGATTAATGTTTTATTGTCTTTGGTTTGCAAGAGCTTTTTTTTTCTTGTGTGGTGTTGATTCTTTGTTGAACTTGAGTTTTTGGTGTAATAACTAATACTAAGGTTGATGTAGTATTATTGGTTCTTGTAAGAGAAATTTAAAGTATACAGTTTTTTTTAAACCCTGCCGATTTCCCCAAGTGAATCGCAATTATGATCTAGGTGGTGGTACTCTTAACAAAGTGGAAATACGAGTTTTAAACACGACTAATAACAAAAGATCTCAATCGAAAAACATGCAAGCGAAGGGTTTTTTTGCCTTGAAAAGCAGACTAAGAAATTTCAAACATATTTGACAAACAATATTGAATTTTCTTTCATTTTATTAGTGCAATTACAAAAACTACAGACATTTGAAACAGAGATATAGAGCTTTTATATATCATGAAAACAGAAGATGAGATTCAGTAGATACATACACTTTTATCCGGTAAATTATTTAACCCGGTCAAGGATCAGTGTTGGGTAGCCGGCTGAGAACAACGTGCTCTGGCTTATGTTCACATTCATGATCGACGTGAACAAATGCCCTCTCAACTTCAGCAAGTTTTTCGATTTTCATCTGTAGAGACTCTCCGATGGCGTGAGCTTCTTTTAAGGGCATATCTTCAGGAAGTTCGATATCAACCTAATTCCCCAAGCCAAAAACATTCAGCAGCAAAATCATGGAATCAAAATAACTATTGTCTATTAGGAGTAGGTTATTTTAACACTAACCTCAACAAAATACAAAACTCCAAAAGTGTAGGCCCGGACTGTATCAATACGCTTGACCTGAGGGTGCCTTATCACAAGATATGTCAATTTCCGCATTATCTCGGGAGGTGCTGATTGACCCACTAGGGACACTGAACCAGAAGAAAACCGAGGTTAATAAAGAGGAAAGACGAGAGCTTATGCTCATTCTCATCGGACTTATACTCAACAAAGTCCAATCTAGATCGTATATAATGGATGGAATTGGATACAGAGTATTACGCCATTAGTTATTTATAGTAATGTAAGTGTGTTTATATAGGCCTATACAAATTTTTATGCTCTTTTAACACATGTAAACAACTTAACTGAACATAAAATTTTAATATCAGATAAACTCTAGACACGAAATAGCAATAGTGACATACGAGAACAGAGCAAATTACAAAATAGGTCCCGTATCTAGGCGTTGGCGACTTTAGACCCACATGAATCTATTTTCTCAATTAAGTCCCATTACATTAAAATAACACTCCTACAATTTTAGTCCTATATTAACAAGATTGCAGGATTTTTTCACGTGTCGCTCACTTGAGCTGCGTAAATTCCATGTACCAAATGGACTAATGAATTGGCGTTGCTTACGTGATATAATGAGACCCCAACATATTGATTTCAATTAAAAAAACACAAATTAATTATCATCCTAAAAAAAATTATTAATATAAGACTACAACTGCAGCATTTTAAAAATTATGAGACTTAATGAGACTAAAATCACCAACATACGGGACCAATTTTGCAATTTACTCTGAAGAATATGATACCTGCATTTTCTAGAACAGTTGCAGACCAATTTACAATTGTATATACTGCAAGGACAATTGCACCGGTGGGATCCATCCACCAGTAAAACATGTCACCGAGGACAGCTGCTATCAATCCTACTACATTTGTTACCACGTCAAAATAATGGTCCTGTTGAATAATGCGAGAAAAGTGTAAGCAAGTACAAGAGCTAAATAAGAAGTTTAATGATAAACCTAGAAAGAATGATATCTTTGAATACTAAGTTCATAGTTTCTGTCATAAAAAAAAGAAGAAGTTTTATGTGAGTCTAGAAAGATACCTTTGCATAGGCTCGGACAATATCGTTTCCCGAACTTCTGCAGTAAAACCATAGTGCAAGTTTTACTGCAGAAGCAGTTAACATGATTGAGTACAACCATATTAGCTGATTTGAAGTCATTTTCTCAGTCCGTTTTTGTTCAACAAGTTGTTCTACACCCTCAATCAAAACCTGAAAGCCTGAAAATTAGTGCATGTCAATTGAGTAATATGTTAAACCCCTTGTCGAGAATGAAAAATATTTTCATCAAAAGGGGAACTTGAAGCATCACTAGTCCTATGTTTATGATTTTTTTTTACCAAATAGACTAGATCTATTTTCATTTCGTATTTCTAAAAGCAATTTGCCTTTTAAAATAGGCAATAGAAATCAGACAATTTGAACTAAAAAGATACAGTATGTGATAAGATAACTTACTTGACTACCCAATACATGAAAGATAGAAAGCAGGGTTAACTTAAAGTCATTGTGACTTAATGTTCGTAAAAAGTAAATCATATATCGAACAAAACCACAAAAGCCCTTCATGAAAGGTATATAGCTCTTTGAAGTACATACCGAGAGTGGCCATTATAGCAGCAAAGACAATAATTCCAACTGGCTGCACCCTCAACTTCCCAATAGGATACTTGTAAATGTTAACATTTTTCATTGAGAGGTGAGTAAACCAAAGTATGCCCCCAGCCATGAGATCAAGTAAGGAATCCAGCGTTGATGCAGCAATGGCTAGTGATCCGGTCTTTATTGTGGCATATATCTAGTTCAAGCAAAATGAACGTAATTGGTCAGGAAAAAAGAAGGTTGGCAACCTTTTATCACGTTTTCCTCAAGCGATCAACTATAATGTCAATTCAAATAACACATTAATGAAGATAAATAACGCCTTACCTTAAATACCAGCAGTACAATATTAGCATAATTGGAGATTCTCATAGCTTTCTCCTGCTGTGCTTGTTCTTCTAGATCTTCATCGTCTAAGCCCTCGGATGACACCACCGAATCTACCTCCTCAAATGATTTTAAGGTAGCAATCTGTTTTTCATAATAATCCTTTTCTCCTATACATGGTAAACAAATTTCTTGAATATACCAGAAACGTGACCAAAAGCAGAAACACAATTTGTTGTAAATTGCATAAGAATCTAGAACCAACAGAAATATGACCAAAAACAGCAACACAATTTGTAAGTTTCCTTCAATTAGCCTAACTTTGTTTGCAAAAATCTTAACCACAGAATTGACCATTAAGAAACTACAAATTTACACATGAATTGAACTTATAATTACTGAATCAACTCAATCATCTAAAGAAGTTTCAATTGCAACTCAAAGTGATTCCAGCTCTCAAACCAAATTCCACAGAAATGAAAAGCATATTTGAACAAGTTCAGACTCAGTAATCAAATACACACACAGCAGGATTGTATACCTTTGCTTAAACCCTGAGCTCTTGAATATACCAGAAATATGACCAAAAGCAGCAACACAAATTTGTTGTAAATCACTAAATTGCATAAGAATCTAGAACCAATTTAGGATCCACTTCCCACACATTTTAAACCTTTTATAATAAAGACTCCAAACATTCCAACATACAAAAACACACATGAGGAACCAAAAAAAAGGCACTCAAAATTTGTAAGTTTCCTTCAATTAGCCTAACTTTGTTTTCAAAAATCTTAACCACAGAATTGACCATTAAGAAACTACAAATTTACACATGAATTGAACCTATAACTACTGAATCAACTCAATCATCTACAGAACTTTCAATCGCAACTCAAAATGATTCCAGCTCTCGAACCAAATTCCACCGAAATGAAAAGCATATTCGAACAAATTCAGACACAGTAATCAAAAACACACACACGCAGCTGGATTATATATATACCTCTGCTTAAACCCTGAGCTCTATCAAGATCAGCTAGAGAAAGCACCTCAGGGTCAACAGCTGACCGAACCTTATCCGGTAGCCTGGAAATGAAATCGGTGCGCAGTGAATTAACAGAGTTCCGGCGACTTAGCCGGGCGCGCCGCCCACTACCGCCGCGCTTCCACCCGTCCAACAGAAGAGGTTTGGCCTCACTGCCATTATCCGCTAATGCTCTGGTTTCTGTATCCATCGCAGTTATTTGCGATTTTTCCTTTTTTAAGAGTCGCTAATTTATAATGCGATTTAATTATTCATCAAATAGATGATGTTGATCGGTGCGTTAGTGAGTGCAAATAAAACTACTAAAATATCTATGGGAAAATTCAGCTTGATTTCCCTGTTCACTTTTCGTATTTTATGTTTCACTCTGCTGGATTATTAACATGTCTGTATAATCATGTTAATAATCCAGAATGTGAATTATAATGTGGAACGTTAAAATTGAAACGAGTGATTTCAACCTAATTTATACAGAACAAGGTATGGATCTTAGATCTGATGTTTGACAGTTGTTAACCTGGGCAGTATTTTGTGACAATTTCTTAAATTCAGATCTTTTTCTATTTGTTTTTTTTAGAAAAGAAGTGTTTGTTTAACAATCAACAATATATATAGCACATTTGATCAATCACATCAAATAATTGAGTATAATTTATCTATCATTTCATTTACCATAAAGTGTCAATTGTTAATGATAAATTGCGAATCATTATGAAAGTAGTTAAGCTTTTTTTGGTTCCTAACGAAATAAAAGTAGTTAATCTGATAATATTTTATTTATTAACATGTTAGTGCATGATAGTATTAAAATTGATCGATATGGAGAGACTTTTTTGTTTTTGGAAAGTGAAGGTGGGCTTTCATTTATTAGCACAAAAAGTAAATAACATTGAGATGACTATTCACAACAGTTGGAGGCTCGATCCACTTATAAGAACTCGTAAAAAATCTTGAGACTCGATCAATTGAATGTGCCAAAAAAATGATAGAACGACGAACAAACCGAACATTATACCCTGATAGCCCGGTTTCCAAATAGGGTATCATCTACTTTGTTCTTTAATATAGAGTCTGCGACCGACCACCTTTGAATCTATCTCAATCTCGACTTTCTTGAAGTCTGAGCTTTAGTTCTTGAAAGAGATTCATAAACTTTAATAATTTCAGCCTCATTTGCATGTGTAACACACGGAAAGCAGGTTGAACAGGATGCAATAAACATGACTCAAAGCTTTTCTCTGAACCATTTTTGAACAACTCTCCATTGTATCATTGAACTAGACTGCATCACAAAAACCGTTGTTGATGGGTGCCAGAGCTCGCAGCCCACCGGTCTTGTCAGTGGCCTAGTCGGTTTCCTAGCATCGACCCACTCTCACAAGAATAATTGTAGACGGAGAAGTGTGTTTCTCGTCTGTTTACGAATATACTACACCAATTTGTTAAGTCAAATATTCTTTGTTCACCTACTTTTATGGGATCTACTTGTAACGTTTTTCTCAAGTCCCAAAAATGTAAGAATATTACTACAACTATATCAAGTTAATAAAATATTTAAACTAAATCTAATTAGTTGGTTATTTTTCTTATGTGAGGGAATGAGTCATTAGGAATTGGAATTGTTTGACAATGAAAAAGAGCATGATTTGCAGCAATCATCAACAATAGCTTAATATAGAAAGTCAATGATATTATGTCAAAAAGATAAAAATATATATATTTAACACGCAAAATGATATAAATATTAGTATCATATATTCCTTGATATACAATGCCAACCAAAAACATGCCTCCAATACTTTTTCAAACAATTATTGTTTTTTTTTTCCCTTTCTTTTTTAAATTCAAACCTTTTCAAATAAAATAAAAAAAATACAAGGGAGAATTTGACTAATTTGGCCCTTAAAATCTATCCATAATAATTTCAAGAAGTTAACAAGAGCTGGAAACAGTTGGTAAGTCATCTGAAGTTGAATCTGCATCAAGAGTGGATACAGATGAGGCCAAAGAAGATGAACTGCTGCTGATATTTTTACTCTTTTTTGCATTTCGGTTGTGCGTTCGATCAGCTTTGGAGACGATTTCTGAGACTGTAAATCCGGGGACTTCAAAATACTTGCATCTTTGAGGAAGCAAAGCATTTCGAACAACCACATCAACTCCATCATACGTCCAGGCACTTAACACAGCGTCCCCCTTCAACCCAATCGCGAACCACCCGAGACCAGAAACAGCAACATCGACTGAACTTGAATCCCACGTGTTGCCACTCACATGGATTTCCTTCTTCACCCATGTCCCCAGCTCCTTAACTCTCCCCTCTCCTATTGGCGGCTGAAAATAAAAAATTTAACATTAAAATCACATTTCGCCAACATCCAAATAAAAAAATAAGGGAAAATGGATATGAGTATGTTTACCTGCATCTGACGGCCAAAGTGTTGTTCGAATATTGAGGAAGCTTTTTCGGTCCTTCCCATATGCAAAGGAAGCAGAGGAGATGCCCACACTGTAACATAGATCGAATCTAAACTAGACTCTTCAAAATCCAACCTCAACAGTCCACCAATATGAACTGAATGTCCTGCCTGCAAACGACACATGATACAATACCATTTGATTAAGTTTAATCTTACAACATGTAGACTTGTAGGATCCAAGCTGTTTCAGTAAAACACAATTGGGAAAAAAAAAAAAGACGACTCTTTTATTTGCATCCAAACAAGCAAAAAGCAATAGACTCACTCAAAATAAAGACAACAAACTCCCTAGAGCATTCTCTCAATGAGTTAAGCAAACTAAAGAAGGCGATGGAACATAAATTTGGAAATAATAACAAACTCTAGCCTAAGATTTTGATTTCAAAGTCCAATTATTTTGTGTGTGTGCCTTCAGCATTCAAAGGATAACATTTAAAAACGTTAACCACAATCTCACTTGTGATTAAAGTTATCAAAGACCAAAGCTTGACCATACTAATAAGTTTTGCACGCCAATCCTACAATCATGTAAACTTGTAGGATCAAAGCAGTTTCAGTAACCCAATCGGGAAAAAAAAAAACAAGTCTTTAATTTGCATTTAAACAAGCAAAAAGATATAGACTCGTTCAAAATACAGACAAGAGCATTCTCTCAGGTCTCAACGAGTTGAGCAAGCTAAAATTGGGAACAATAACACTCGCTAAATATTTATATTACTCTAAAATCCAGTTATTATGTGTGTGTGCCTTCAGCGTTATATAGACGACATTTAAAAATGTTAACCAGAATGTCACTTGTCATTCAAGTAATCAAAGACCACAGTTTTAGTTCCTCTACAGATCTTCAATGTATTTTTCCAGAATCAATTAAAACATATCCCAAGTTCTAACCATAAAGTAAGGAGATACCACAAAGCTAACTCTGCAAACACAACCAATGCACCAATAGGTATTAGACTAATCCTCAGCATCTTATACACATAGATTCAGAAAAAATACAAGAAATCAACACAGAACATTAAGTTCTCTACCTTGATTCTATACGTCCTTGGCCTCAACTCCTTGCTGATACGAGCCAACTTCTGCTCCTCAACAGTCAACCTAGTCGATATCTGATGAGGATGCAAAAGCCCAGGAGTATCGAACAACTTGGCTTTCCCAGGAAGCACTCCTTCCATCCTCACAATCCCCAACGTCGTCCCAGGCACTGATGCCTCTGTTACATGAGTCACCTTCAAGCCAACAACCTTCCCTATCGAATTAATCAACGTGCTCTTTCCCGCATTCTGGGCCCCGACTGCCCACACGTGCCCTCTTTGCCCTGCAAAGTTAACCACATCATCCACCAATGTCTTAACTCCCCAATCTTTCACAGCACTCACCAAGTGCACACTAGTCACCTTCCCTGCCCCACCTTCCCTTGCCCGAGTTCGAACCCAATGTTCAAGTCTAGTCGGTGAAATCGAGCTAGGCAAGAGATCGATTTTCGTTACCACCAACACTACCCTCGGTATATTACCCGATTTTCCTTCCTTCCATGATCTTGCATTCTCATCAATTATATTAGACACCATACTTGCTACCTTTCTAGGAAACGATCCATCGAAATCAGAAGCATCCACAACTAACAAAACCACAGTTCTAGCTCCACTTATCGACATCAACTTCCTCCCAACAGTGTGATCAAAATCAAAATCCGGCAATAAGTTCTCCAAACTCGGGTCCTTCACCTTCTCATAGTGCCTCAAACTGTGGCACCGGGAACAGACAACAGGCTTCTGACTCGTTCTTTCAGGCCTTTTATCAAACACATGGTCTTCACTCTCAAGACTCTCACATCTTTCAACATTCAGAATATCATTCGCAATCCCCCTCTTAAGGGAGTCTGAGATTTCAGACTCATCTACAATAGGAGTCAATTTCTTGAATTTCTTGTAGTTGGGACCCTTGGTTGAGGGCTTAATAAAAAACCCAGCTTGCTTAGCGTCAACGTCTTGCATTTGGATGCCACAGCCAGGGCAAACGGGAAAGGTTTGTTCAGTGGCTTCGTCGTAATTCCCATCGCGATTCAATGGTATATTCGGAACAGATTGATTCTTTACAGGCTCGGAACTAAAGGGTTTTGCGAAGAAGAAAAATGGTAGGGTTTTAGTAGGGTTTTGGGAATTGGAGAAAGTGGGCGATGGGTCGATGATTAATGAGCGCAGGGAGTTAGATACAGGAGTTGTGTATGTATATGTAGAGAAAGAAAATGGGGCGAGAAGCTTTCGAAACCTTGATGGAGACAGATTCCTTGAAATCATCATCTTCCCTTCGTTTTCAGCTATGGAGGTTTTGAGTGTATATTTGCGAGAGGCAAATTCTCAACAGCGGGGAGATTTGACGTAAAAGCGTTACCATATTATTACGACTTTATATACCACGATTATTTGCAATATAATCGAAGTTCTTAAATTATTATAAATAAATCACGAACTTCAAACGTTGCAAATTAGTTTTCCATGCAACCCTCTTTGTAACTCTTAATGAAACGACATCGTTTTTCAATCTAATCTAATTTAAAAGTTTTAGATTCACTTAGACTTATGTAAAATTCAAATCGGAATAGAACGAACCAGCCAAATCAACCAGTTTCAGTTTGAAAAAATTGAACTGTAACTTTAAAATTAAAGTTCGGTTTCAGTTACATAAATTCAAAATCGAAACTGCCGGTTAAACCGACGACTTTGACCCTTTTTTTTTTTTTTATATTCTTCTATAAATACTTCAATTTCAACTCACACAAAAATTAAATTTTGTAGTAGTTTATTTTCTTAAAAAAATGAGCAAAATTTTTTAAAATAAAAAACAACAAAAAACTAAATCGGTTGTTTAAAATCGTAATCGACAGTTTTAACCGTATGAACATGTCTAGATTCAAGTTCAAGAAAACCAATTTGTAATAACATTTAAAATTGTTAATTTAATTACAAAAGATCCATCCTCAATGATCAAAATAGAAAAGAGTAATCCAGTAAAAAGACAAAATCTCCCAAATAAAAATAAGAAGGTTGGATAGTATCACTTAAATTGTAATGCTAAAAGATAGTATCACTTAAATTACTGGAATTTATTATTCGTAATGCTAAAGAATGGAGTATCATTTAGATTACTAAAATGTATTAATCGTAATACGAAAGATGCATGAATCTAGTTTCATGTTAAAAACTTGTACACACAAAAGATGCATGAATCTAGTTTCATGTTACACGGACAAGAGAACATATCAATATCACTGCATATATAATGCAGAAATTTTGTTGCACATAAAACCAAGATAGTTGTA
The DNA here is from genome assembly GCA_963675135.1 of Galeopsis tetrahit. NCBI lineage: Eukaryota > Viridiplantae > Streptophyta > Magnoliopsida > Lamiales > Lamiaceae > Galeopsis > Galeopsis tetrahit. The sequence continues at coordinate 836,751 of OY776124.1, forward strand.
CAGATAATATTAAGGCTAATCAGCGTATATGGAGCTCCATAACCAACAATCACAGGTTTTATTCACATGTATGTATTGATTGATCATCGACAAAGAATACCAAATGATCACGAGTAGATTGTGTTTCTTACGCTTGTTCTTTCCATATTCGTCCCGCCACTTTGAGCTTCAGTTCTTGTCTGTTACCTCCAGAGAAAAAGAGCGCCATGCTTCGTTGAATGATTAGGCCGTCCATAGCGTCTCGGATCTTTGTATGACTATCGCGGATGCTTCTAGGGATCCCTTGCCACGTCAGCTTTCTACCGTTTGTCCCGACTTCCAAGCTGTAACAGAACTTTCTGGCATCATGATCGTCCCCCATGAAACGAATGAATGCCATGTAGACTGGTGCCATCCCGAGATGGAAAGCCTCAAAGTGCAAGCAGAACTGGTAGCCATAACAATTGAAAACCTGAAGCCAAAAAATGTGGGGCCTTTAAGGAAACGGAGTACAAATCAAGAAACGCTCGTTGTTATACTGTCGTACAACATATATTCATGCTCATTTTGATTAGAATACACAATAAGCCAATTAAAAGTCTGTATATGCTAAAGCACAATTCGAAACAGAGCTGAATATTCAAGAAGAGCAACACTTCAGCGCACTGGTGTAATTTTGAACAAAAATTCAACCATACATTTTTTTTTCCGCGAATCATAGAAAAAACAATCGAAAAGTATTAGTTAATGTGATGAGAAATATCAGATCATATGATGAAAGTATTAGTTGTATATTCAAAAGGTACTGATACTGTTCATCCTACAAACTGGAGCAATACTTTTCTTCGTATGAACTAATACTTCTCATTATATATTTTAGTATTTTTTGTGGATGAGTCAAAATTGTGCCAGCATGATGAAAATAAGTAAATGTTTCAATCTCTACTAATCTGCAACTTCACAGATTAATAAGAAGAGAAGAGTAATAGAGAGAAAGAATCGATATAAGTCCATTAGCATTCAAAACTGCTCATTGCCGAAGCTCAACAGCTTTGCCAAGATGGACTGCAAAAAATTGTGTCAGTGTTCTTGCCATTCATGAAATGCTCGATCTTATACTATTATGCACCAAATATTCATGCACGTTTTGATTGGAAGAGACAATAGACGATTCCAAAGTGTGATTCGGGATGAAAGACTGAAAGTTTATTTGAAGACAATGAACATCCTAACAAGCAATGAGGGCATAATAAAAGTCACAAATGTGAACAAAACGAGACGACTTACAGTAAGCATCCATGTAGCATTTTCAACGTCTTGGGGATTGGACTTAACATATCTGTGGTTAAAAGTACAACCATCATGCATATCAACCTTGTGATCACTCTTGAGATGTTCCACGAGAAACGGGATATCACCGGTGACGGGGCACTCAGCTCCAGCATACGGGCAATTGTAAGGACGGAATGTGCAATTCTGCTCGTGCCTAAGCCTGTTGTGATACTGAAATATGTCCTGACAGCCAAGAAGCTGGTATTTGCATGGTAGTTCAAGTGATTCTGCAACTCTCTCTAATGCTAAACACCTTATGTTTCCGAGCTCGTGACGACAAATCGGGCAACAACGTACCTTTGTCTGGCACTTCGCACATAAAGTATGGCCGTTTGGACACTAAAAATGAAAACTTGTTACAATGTAATCGATGTAGTTGATGCTGTCTCAAATGCTATGTCTTAAACAGGCATGTAAACGTTTAAATATATATACAGAAAAAGAACTATGGTACCTAAACTAACGCATTAAAGATTTAAACAATAAACTAAGCCTTTATCCCAAGTGGGATTGGTTATAGTAAAATAAAATTGAGTAAAATATCTTATAGATAGTGACATTCCAACTCCTTTCTAGTCTTCCCTTTTACCCTTTTAATTTAGTTAGTGATTCTCCCTTTTCACTCGTCATACTGGAGTAATTATGAAAACTAAGAAAGCCTTATTAATGGAGAAAAAGTGGTTTAACTTTTGATGCATAGTTTGGGGCGAAAAAGTCGAATCTAATTTTATATAGACTGACAAATCTGGAGAGTGCTGCATAAAGTTTCAAAGGTGGTTTTCATGGACTCAAGAGATTTGTTGAATGTTCACAGGATCAACAAGAAAAGGGAAAGAGGGAATTTTACTTCTTTCTCACGATTGACAAATCTTCAATTTGTAACATTCAGATCCAGGTCAAGAGCATCTGGTAAATCCTGACTAGTTGACAGTCTAACAAGCTATCAAATTTAACCGCGTAAAACCATAAACAAGAGTATTCACTATAGTTATTCAAAAATGTTATGATAAAGTGACTTATAAAAGAATTTACCTGTTGGATTGGTGGGTACATTACATTCATACAAATAGGGCATTCAAGTAGTTCATGGACAGCAGTATTCGATGATATCCCATGCCTTGAACCATTAAGAGTCGAGAATTTCCTAAGTGGAGACCTTCTGACTTCAACAATTTCAGATGTACTATCATATTCGACATTGTGAGGCTCCATTATGCTCTCACAGGAGGTCGAATTCTTTGCCAATTGCACTGAAAATGAATCGAGCAGAAGTTCTGTGTAAACGGTAAATTGCAGCAATTCGTTAATATGTAGTGCATGTCCTGATACCATAAGCTAATTGCGTAAAATTATCTATACATAGGAAAAATGAACCATCAAAATTAAAGCCACATATGTAAACTTGGGCAGCTTTTCTGAAAATGGTCAAAATTAAGGCAATTGTTGCATTAGAATCAGACATTTTAATCACATAAAACCAACGGAATACGAAGTGTTATTTTCATAAAAGAAAAACAAAAAAACGAATATGATAGCCAGGATTACAATTTACAAAACAGGAGAGAAACTGGATTAATAGCAAAATTCCCACTTCTTGGACCAGTTGAGTTTTTACCTTTCTAGGAAAATAAGATAAAAGAGAAAAGTTTTCAGTGGAATCCAGCACAAAAGAAGCTCTAAATACAGAAAATGGTATGTAATATTTTAGAAACACGAAAGTAAAATGTCTCAAATTTGGAACTAAATGTAACTGCATTAACCAAAGGCAGTGAATTCAAATCAAGGCTCTATATCTTGATTAGCTCAAGATACCTGGGTAATCATACCCAAAATAGATTTCTAATCGGGCCTAAAATAAAGCACAAAAGCAAACTCGCTTGTGCGTACAAATAACCGAGAGACACGCCATTTGCTATTCTATACAGGTCAACTGAGATATGCCGCCGACCTGACCACAGATATCTCAACATATCGTCCAAACGAAAACTAAGTTGATTCAACACTCGTGAATCTATGCAAAAACACAACCCTAAATGAAAATCAGAATTCCAATCCACACTTATGTATGTTCATATCTCAAACATTGAATATTTTGACCTAAACTATTCCCTTTTCATTTTTATTCCTTCCTCAACAATCTGAACCGACAATCTCATAACCACAAACAATTACCCAAAAAAAACAGAAATCAAATAAAAACTAGACACAGTCGTGATCTTCACAAACTCCAAGAGAAACCAAATTCGAAAACTGAATTTCATTTTTTCTCTCTCATCACTTTCAAATTTCAAAAAACAAAAACAAAGCAGCAAGCTCAGCAAACACATAATTTTGCAGCATTCGAACAGTTTTTCCCCAACAAAATCAAACGGCACAGAACAAAATCCGAACAAATAGCAAGATCGGAATCTTTCTCTGGAAGGTTCAACGTTTGAAACGAAAAAACACAGAGAGAAGAAGGAGCAGTAAAAACTAACCAGAAATTCGTTGAAATGCAATCAAGCCATAATCGATTAAGCAATTATTGGGAGATGAAAATGCACAAGTGCTCCCACAAGAGACAGCACAGAGGCAGTTCTTAGTTGAGGTGGAGCTCAATCCTTAATGCCCGTTTCTCTTTCCTCTTAAATGGACTTTTTTACGACTTCAAAAACATCTTTACTTTCAAGTTTCAAATCCACGAGTAAGTATCGAACTTTCAAATTGTTTAAAAAAAATGATACGAATGAAGAAAAATTGACGAAAATACCCTCTATTTGTCGACGGATTTGTCTGGGGTCCTTTTTATTACGATAATTTGAAAGTTCGGTTGCTACTAGCAAAAGTTGAAAACTTAGTCCTCGAAATGCAATTTGTGGTAAAGAAAAATTGATGAAAATAACCTCTATTTTGTCGATGAATTTGTCTGAGGTCCTTTTTTTACGATAATTTGAAAGTTCCATTGCTGCTATACAAAAGTTGAAAATTTAGTCCTCGAAATGCAATTTCTGGTAAAGAAAAATTGACGAAAATACCCTCTATTTTGTCGACGGATTTATCTGAAGTCCTTTTTTTACAATAATTTGAAAGTTCGATTGCTACCATTCAAAAGTTGAAAATTCAGTCATCGAAATGCAATTTGTGGCAAAGATAATTTATGTTTTTACAATTTATATATATAATTATATATACATGATACTCTCTTGGTCCCATTATAATTATTGATATTTCGCACAAATTAAATAACGATGAATATATGTGTAACGTGACATATTTACCATTTTATTTACTTGCATAACCATTTAGTGCATATTATTACAAAATTAATATTTCATTATTTTAGCTTAATGCAAAATGATAGTAATTATTTTGGGATAACATTTAAAAAAAAAAAAAAGACAAATAAAATGGAATGGAATAGAGAAAGTAAATTGTTGTATTTTACATATATGGATAAATAGATGGTGACAACTCAAACTTGAATTTGAATTTGGCTCTATATGTGTATAGTTTGTCTAGTATCTTATCTTTAACCATTTTCCTAAAATGAAATATTTTATATTATTCATTATTTTCATTTTAGCATACCACATTGTCCACAATTTATTTCTTTTTTCACAAATATGTAATATTAACTTTCTACATTTTACATAATAATATTGTGCAGGATAAACTCCCTCCGTTCGTTGCTCTTTTGTAAAAATTTTAAGAAATGTTATTTATTTATGAATAAAAAAAAGGGATACATTTTATATAGACAGACGAAAAGAAAAACAAATAAACTTTATAAGGACAAAATAACATAATTTCATGTGTATGTATGTATTTGTTTTTTCATGGAGTGTTAAAAACTATTGGTGCCAAGTGTTGGCATTTCGATTAAATTAATTTTTTTGACTTTGGATACCGACTATAAAAGCGACTTTTGGCTATTTAAATTCAAATTCATTTCATGACTCTATGACCAAGACTTACAAATTAAGGTCATAAATTCAACAAAAATTTAGATGAATCATGAATTTCATCACTATTTACTATTTTAGATAGTAAATGTTGAAAATAATGTATGTGTATTGAAAAGAATGAAAATAAGGTCGGTGCTCAAAATAGATAAATGGAAATTTTAGGTTGAGACAGAGAGAGTACTTCGTATGAAAGAATTATGTCTCATCTCGAACTCAGATCGTTTGTCTGAAGGTTCTGATATTATAAAAGAATTATGTCTCATATAGTCTAACTACTTATAGAGAGTTGTATAATTAATACTTGTATATTAATTCTTAATAGAGTATATATTGGGTGCACACGTGTTAAAAATTAATGAAAAAAACACGAAAAGTGGGGGAAAATGAATCAAAATTGATTTTTTCATCGTGTTGAAAAGGTCATCTGATAATCATGTAATGATGATTAGTGTTATTCTTTTAATTTTTTATTTTATAATCACCTTTGGTTAATTTAATTTATAGTTTCAGCCCAAAAAAATTAATTGAACCAAAATTTTGGTTTTCACTTAGCCCAATGGCCCCGAAGAATGTCTCTTAAAGTGTGCAATTTATCATATGGGCCTACGGCCCGTATACTTATAAGCCCAACTTATACAGATTTTTAGTTTCAAAATAGGGTTGGGGTATATACCCCTCCAGCTTTGTTTAATACACTCCCCCTCAATTTTTTTTAATTCAAAATATATATGAAATACCAATTTTGCCCTTTTACTAAATGACAGATACATACACTCCCCCATAATTTAAACAAACCCTAACCCTAACCCTAGAATTAGACAGTCGTCGCCGTTGTTGTCGCCGCCGTCACCACCACCACCACATAAAATTTAAAAAAACTTACTACTTTAAAAAATCACTCCGGTCGGCACTGATTTGTCGACCAAAAACACTCCAATCGACACTGATTTGTCGACTAAAAATACTCCGGTCGACACTGGTTTGTCGACCAAATTTAGAAAGAAAATTTTAAAAAAATTGAAATTTTCGACCATTATTGGTCGCTCAAAAACACTCTCGTCGACAAGACGAGAGTGTTTTTGATCGTCCAATAATGGTCGAAAATTAAAAAAATAAAAATAGCAAACCTGTTCTCAAGCGGAGGAAGGCGGGGGCACTGAAACGGCTGGAGGTTCGCGGCGGCGGGTCGCGACGGCGAGCGCTGGGGTGGGCGCGGGGCGGGCCGCGACGGCGAGCGGTGGGGATGTCCACAACGGCCGATGGAGATCCGGAGCGGCGACGAGCGCTGGGGATGGGCCGCCACGGCCGAGGGAGAGCCGGAGCGGCGGCGGCGGCGAGCGCTGGGTGGAGCGGCAAGAATTACAAAAAAAAATAAAAAGAGAGAAAGAAGATGGGCGGCGGCGAGGAGGAGGCGCGAAACGGTGGTGGAGGGTGGAGGAGGGGGAGAGAAGGGCGTTCGCCGCGGCGGTGGATGGGCGAGAAGGTGGAGAAATGTGGGAGGAAAAGAGAGAATGAGGAAGAAGATTAGAAAAATTAGGGTTAGGGTTAGGGTTAAAAGGGGGTGTGTATGTATCTATATTATTTTACTAAGGGACAAAATTGGTATTTTATATATATTTTGAATTAAAAAAAATTGAGGGGGAGTGTATTAAACAAAGCTGGAGGGGTATATACTCCAACCCTTCAAAATATTGGGGCCATGAAAGAGAAGCAAAATATATCATATTAATGTGAATACTGAATTCCTTCTGCACGTAACAAATGGTGCCGTGTCTAGAAATCAAAGTCATGGAGGAGTTCCCGATGTCAAACGGTGAATAACCTTTAAGTGAAACAACAAGATCTATGTGGATTAAGCAAAATGATCTAGATAGAGCGAGTTATTTAAGGGAATTAAAAAAAAAAACAGACGATACAATACCAATGTAAATATTGAGGTATCCAACAATGATCTAAAAAAATAAAAAATCGTGTTTAGACTAGGCTAGGCTATACTATGTGTGCAATAAAAAACGGACAATATCATATCAATGTGTATATGAGAGACCCAACATTAATGTATAAAAAAAAAAATCAATGTTGATTAAGACGAGACTACACCATGTGTGCGATTGTGAAATTTCACACTTGTCAATAACATGAATAAACATATGGCTATCATCCACGTTTTGAAGTTTTTAAGATATTTTTCACAATTTTTTTCTTACTTCAATCTAAAAAAAATCTCTCAAAATCTGAGACTACATTTATTAATTGATTTATAAAGGACAAATTTATCATAATTCACTCCTCTTTAATTTTATCCACAAATGTTAAAACATCACATAAAAATAAACGGATGAAAAATGATTATTCTTTAAAATTGAGTATTTATAACAGTGGAGCTTAAATATCGTTGAAGGAGACACAAAACGAGTATTATACACTATTTATTCTTAAGCTAACAGATGACTCTACTTTCGGAGATTTCATTAGGAGTTGTAGAAGGTTATTGAGTTTATTAATTAATTGCTCGATTTCATTTGTAAAGCATAGTGCTAACACATATGCACACGCTATTAAAAAGACGGTTTGTTCTTATGAAAGTTCATATTGTTGGAATGATTCATCGAATTTTTTGGCCAGACTACCCCTCTAATATCAGTTATTGCAATGAATAAAGACGTTGGGTGTCAAAAAAAAAAATATCAAATGTCGTATGCTAGTATAATTTTTATTTTTAATAGTTGAAAAGTTAAATTTGATGTAACACACATAGTATGCGTGTGGAATATTTAGACAATGAAATAATTAGGGCGGGCCCCACCAAGAAACACCATCATCCCAAATGAGTAAAGAGAAATGAAATTACAGCATAAACACATAGGCGTGCCATTGAGTGATAACACAAAAACCGAAAGTGAGAACAAAGTTATGTGTGGTTATAACTTTATCGATTCTTCGTCTCATTTTTCGTGTTTCATTTGATGTTCTATTCTACTAGATCTTTAACACATGTCATTTTTATTCTTATAAAAAGTTGATTAATGTTGATTAAGACGAGGCTACACCAGTAGTTTCGTAACGGAGGTTGAGCTCCACCAATAATAGTTCATGATCCTCGATGCTTTCTTTACAAGTTTAAAAATATTGCGTGAAATTTTATTGTGATTTGAAAAAAAAAATTGTTCTTTTAAGATTCTAAAATGATATAACTCCTTATGTTTGAATGAATAAACCAATTTTCCAATGGATTTGAGGAAGAAAATAAAATGGAATTAGGCTATTTTCTTATAAACATTACCCCTAGCTCGGATCTATCTTCACATTGATTTGGACACGATAACTAAAAGAATGTAATAGAGTAAAAGTATTGATGTTCTTTTAATTTTATTAAAGTGATAAAGTAAATGTATTGTGTAAGAAAAATAATGACAGACGTGAAATAAAAAAACTGTGAAAAAGAAATGATACTCGAATGTGCAATTATATAATTAAAATTGAACTCTAATAAATGAGATTAAATGTTGAGGTAAAAATTAAATTGAATAAATTAAAACATTAACATAAATTTTCCCAAAAAAAAATCTAGGTATTATATGCTTCATTTCAATGATTGCATGCTCTAAAAAGTGAAAAGACATGATTACCCTTGAAGTCAATGTCATGTTCATTTCGCATGTTATGTCCTCCTAGCATAGGCTATCATTGTCACCTTCTTTCGGATCAACACATAACCCATTTTTCGGATTCCCATCTTGTCCTTTTCCATCTTTTACATTTTCTTTCAATTACTCATTACAAATCAAGAAAGTGATTTTTTTAGGGATCATACATTTTTAATTAAATTTATTATCAATAATAATGTTTAATTATATTAGTATACACGTATCTTTATTAAAGTTACGGCCACATTCTAGTCAAAGTTGATGTTACGTTTCATTATGTGCTCAATTGTACGATCCAACTGATGCACATGAGATTGACTCATTATTTTTTGAATGTGTGCAACTAATTTTGTTAAATACTCCGTAGAAATAACTAATTATGTTGTTGGGATCAATGTATAGATTATATCTAATGGAGTCACAGTGACCGTTCGGGTGATTTTTCGTTGATCCCGTTTTTACTGTTTTCCTAGATATATTTTTTTCAGTATTTTTTTTTCTCTCTTAGTTGTTGCTTTTTGTTTCTTGTTGCGCCATGTGCGATTTTTTTCCTGTTGTGTGACTCTTTTCTGGTGGTGGGGTTCTTTTGAGATAGACTCGAGGATTGGTACTTGGTGAAACTTTATCTCATTTTCTTGACATGAGAACACCTTAATATGGGGTTGTGTCAATTTAAAATTGGAGACCTGAATGTCTTTTAAGACAATGGGAGAACTCATTTTCCTCACAATTGGAGGAGACAACGATACCGTGGTAATCCACGTTGATTTGAAGATCTTGAACGTGAAATTATATTTTACTTTGTAATGATCTTGTAAACCTCCCGAAAAAGAAAGAAAAAAACTAATTTTGTTACATGAAACCAACGGATATAGATCATCTAATTGTTTACTAAAATCAACTACTCCCTCCGTCCCGGAGGAACTTGCACACTAGAAATGGCACACATTTTAATAAATGTGTAAGAAAAAGTGTAATGAGTGATGTTTTGAGGGGTAATTTTGTAAACTTTTATGAATAAAGTAAAGTAAAAGGTAGATTGAGTGTGAAAAAGTAATGGCATATGGGTAAATATGTGTATATTTTGAGGGTGAGGGTTATGACAATATTTCCTTTTATGGAGTGTGCAAATTGGTATGGGACATCCATATATGAAAAGTGTGCAAATTCCTATGGGACAGAGGGAGTAATATTATTTACTAAAACCACTAGTAAAACTATTAATATTGTTAAATTGAAAGCAATTAATAACAATAGATGAAAGCATTAATATTGTTTAAAGCAACCGATACAAGTTGTGTATATAAAAAATTGTCTACAATTGAAACGAAGAATTAAGAACTTAGTTCAAATTAAAATTAAGGTGCATACTCAAATTTATAAATGCAATTTCATATTATACATCACATATATATTGAATTTGAACTAAAAATTCGAAATTCTTTGATCGTATAATAGTAATACGCATGATGACCCACTTTTACACTAAATTCTATTTTGTTTACTTTTTATTCATTTTCATTTTAAACCTCAATACTTTTTTCACCATCGTCACTAACATCTTTCTTCTTTAACTTTTATATAATTTACTTGTGCAATTATTATCATTTATCTTTGTTTTTATTTTCATTATGCATGGAGGAAACTAGGAAAGTGCAAAAGAAAAGAAAAGTGCAGCTTAAAAAAATGTAAAAGTAAATAACATGTATAATTATTCCTATTATATTTGAAGATTTTTTCACATTTTAAGTAAAACTTTTATAAATTTGAATTCACGTGTTTTTTTTTTCAAGTTTTACTATTATACATACTGATTTTTTTTTAATAGTGACACCTCGTATATTGTATATGATAATGATATTCACAAAAGTAAAACTTTCTTAAATTCCACTCACTCATATATTTGAATATTCATATATTCAAAGGATATAAATGAAAAATGAATAAGTATTGGGTCCCATATGCAAAGGGAAATATATTTTTGTTTTAACTTGGATAAAAAGGGGACAATGTGAGTGGAGGTGGTGGAATAGAAAATCATGCCAACTTTCATCATTAATTACTTTGGTAATACTTTTTAAAAAATTTGGGTAATAATTACGGGATAATTAAATATTTAAATTTATAATGGTGTATAATTAAAAAATATTTAATAATAATCTCAAAGAGTTAGCACTTAGCATAGTGATGTAGAGTGTAGACTTGAGAGTTGAAATGTAATAGTGTTCTCATATATGGCTTTAAACAGAGTCACTTAAGTAAACGGTGAGATTGATCGTGTGGATTAGTCGATCTTTAAATCGAATATTGAAACATAAAAAAAATAAAAATTAATACATATACATGTTAAAATTTTAGATACGATTTTTGATATACTATAACCAAATGGTCTAGTTGAACCATCAGCATAAAATATTCGTACATATTAAAGTGTAAAAATAAAGTATGCAAATGTTAAATAATTATAGTTTTGTGCCAAGATTGACTATTAAGCCTTTTGCCTTGCTTCTTTTTCAATTTTTCTTTTCCACTTTACACATTATTTGTCTGATTAGCAACTAATGAAATATATGTGCTTTTTAACTGGCAAAAGAAAAAAGTTATTGACTTCATTTAAATGAATACTTCACCTAATAATAAAGGTGGTAGAAATTGAAAATTGGTAATCGAACGAATTTGCACAGTTAAATTTTTTTTTTAAGAAAAATATTTTTTACCCCTTAATCGATAGAATTTAGCAAAAAAACATTGTAGATTATGGCAAAGCCATGAGTATTAGTTAGATTGTCTTTTTCCTTTAAAAAAAATTGTGCACAATTGTCTAAATCGGACTCCTAACAATAAAAATCAAATAAAATATGGACACCTAGACCGATTTTTCACCAAAAGCGTCTAGAGAAGGAAAATTGAGTCAGCCAGGGACAGTCTGGACCGATTTTTACAACAAAGCTAATAACAATGTTTTTAACACAAAAAAGACAAGGTTATTGATTAAAAAAATTCTTTAATTTTTATCCCTACAACAAAACACATGATTTGTTTTGATCGTAACATATAAATTTTGCACAAAACTAACCCCACAAAATAGTACAAAATTCTCATGCATTTATGTGTTTCCATTTGAGTGTCATGCGCATGTGTTTTATTTAGTATTCTTTGAATGGAATAGAGAAAAGTTTTATGCAATTAATAAACAAATAGGTCATGTTTGTTTTGAGATTCATCTGACGGGGCGTGAGATGTTATGTTTCACGTCTTGTTCTAGTTCTGAATTTAAAATATGAATTTCATCATTCAACTATATCTATTAGGAGTGTAAATGAGTCGAGTCGAGCTGAGTAGTGATGAGCTCAAAACTCGACTCGATCGAGCTTAAAATTTTAAAAATCGAACTCGACTCGATAAGAAACTTGATAAACTCGTGTTCGGCTCAACTCGATTAGCTATATAATTTTAAAAATTAATTATAAAACATATTTTTTCTAAAATAAACTCGTGCTCAACTTGATTACTTGTATATAAATTACTATATATTAATGGCAAAATAGTAAATATTATCAAAGCTCAATTAGACTCGCGAGCCTTTCAAACCGAGTATTTATGAGCTCGAAGTCGAATTCGGTAGCAATTCTTGTAGCTCGAAACTCGACTCGATTACTTCAAATCGAGCACGAGTAGTTCGCAAGTTGACTCGACTCACTTACACCCCTAACATCTATCCCTAAAAATACATATAAATCGTACTATTTCATCACTCACTCTTATACAATGAATTTGATATAAAATTACATCATATCTTGTCTAAAATCACAAAACAGATACACACAATTACTATTTATCAGGATTTTTAAATTCAGAACTCACCCATCCCGATTCTACATAATCTCAAATCAAACCTGGCCCGAGAGATTTTGTGCATATTTTAGGTTGGACTTTGGAGTTGCAATAGGAAAAAGTAGAAGGCTAGAAAAGACAATTTGTAAATTAGATTGGGAGACAAGTGTAAAATGTCAAACAATATAACTACCTTTTTCCCGCTTTTTTGTTTTTCTTTCTTTTAAAAAAATAAAATATTCTTGTTTATGCTCAAGACTGAAACTTTCTTCTATTCTCATCTACTTTTTCTTGAAATTCATGAGAAAACGTACGCCCGAAATAATCTCCTTTATTTAGGCACAAATCTTGGCAAAATGCTTTCTGGGATTAAGAAAGTATATCGTAATAAAGTTGTTTTTACTAAAGAGATGACCCACCAAAGAGGCCCCAATTGTTCGGACATTGTTGTAGACAAACTGTTTGTGAAAAGTTGCCAAAGAACTCTGCCTACAGGAACACATCTCTCTCTCTTCTCAGCTTGTTTCATTAACCCCACTTTCTTGTTTTCTCTCACAAACACCTGCAGTTATTCGATTTCTTTACTCGCTTTTCCATGGACAAACATCACAGCCAGCAGCAGCTTCCTCTGCCCAAGAGCGCCAGTCAGCGTTGCAGTGAATGGTTTGTACTTTGTAGACAAACTGTTTGTGAAAAATACTTGACATTTTGCAGCTTTGTTTTGACAATTATGGTTTTTGAGCTTGTATTTTGGAAAAATTAAGAAGTCTAGTTTTATTATCATGTGGCAAAATGGTGGTACTTCCCTAACACCCCCCCCCCCCCCCCTACCCGTACTTATATTATATGACTTTTTTTTTTTACAGCTTTGTTTGGACAATTAGGCCCCGTTTGGTAGATATGTTGAATATCTATGGTCAGACACGGATATCTCATTTGGTCCAAATGAAATTGTAAATGATGTGTCTTTCGGTCATTTGGTATGCACACAATCGAGTGTGTTTTTACGTGTTGAGTAGAAATTTTATTTTAGACCTGATTAAGCGGTTTTTGAGCTTGTGTTGATATGCAATCTTGGAAAAATTTAGAAGCCTGGTTTTATTATCATGTGCAAAGTGGTGTTACTTCCCTAACACCCCCCGTACTTATATGATATGACATTTTTTTCACAGCTTTGTTTGGACAATTAGGCCCCGTTTGATAGATATGTTGAATATCTATGGTCAGACACGAATGTCTCATTTGGATGAAATTGTAAATGATGTGCACACAATTGAGTGTGTTTTTACGTATTGAGTAGAAATTTTATTTTAGACCTGATTAAGCGGTTTTTGAGCTTGTGTTGATATGCAATCTTGGAAAAATTAAGAAGCCTGGTTTTATTATCATGTGCAAAATGGTGTTACTTCCATAACATCCCCTGTTTCTGATATATTTTTACAGGGTATTTCGAGATGTTCCAAGTGATATAATCATCCAAGTAGATGGGGGTACATTCTCATTGCATAAGGTCAGTTTGCAATCTATATAGTTCTGATCAACGGTCTCTTTTCAATACGTTTCGTCCATCTGCGTTTTTTCTTGATTGTGGATCTAAAAAACAGCTACGCGGAAGTTTGAATTGCAATTTTTTCCTAAATTGAGGCTTTATATGACAAAACTCAAAAGTTTAGATTAGGTTGTAATTTGCAAAAATGTGATGATTTTAGCAGCAAATATACCTTAATTTAACAAGAAATCTTAGCATATGAGCTGTACATGCAGTTCCCTCTCGTTTCTCGAAGTGGACGAATGCGGAAGCTCGTTGCAGAGCACAGGGAATCCGACGTTTCCAGGATCGAGCTTCTTAGCCTACCAGGAGGAGCTGAGTCATTCGAACTGGCCGCCAAGTTCTGCTACGGCTTCAATTTCGAGATCACAGCTGCAAACGTTGCTCAGCTATGCTGCGTTTCCGATTACCTAGAACTAACCGAAGAATACTCAAAGAACAACCTCAGTTCAAGAGCTGAAGAATATCTCAACAGCGTTGTCTGCAAACACCTCGAAATGTGCGTTCAAGTCCTACAGCACTGCGAAAACCTCCTCCCACTTGCAGACGAGCTCCAAATTGTCACACGATGCATAGACGCCATAGCTTCCAAAGCTTGCGTCGAGCAAATTGCATCGAGCTTCTCACGTCTCGAGTATAGCAGCTCGGGCAGACTTCACATGAGCAAGCAAACAAAGTGTGATTCCGATTGGTGGATCGAAGATCTTTCAGTTCTCCGCATTGATTTCTATCAACGAGTCATAACCGCCATAAAATGTCGAGGAGTTAGGCCCGAGAGCATAGGTGCATCACTCGTGCATTACGCAGAAAAGGAGCTGGTCAAGAAGTCGAGCTTATGGAACCAATCGAGCCAACCCACAGTCGATGTTTCAAGTGAGCACGAAAGGCTCGTTGTGGAGACGATTATTAGTCTCCTCCCAGTTGAAAAATTTGCTGTCCCGATAACTTTCCTTTTTGGGATGCTGAGGAGTGGCGTAATGCTCGACTGCTCGGTGGGGTCCAGACTGGATTTGGAAAGGAGGATCGGATCCCAGTTGGATATAGCAACGCTCGATGATCTTCTGATCCCTTCTTTTCGTAATGCAGGCGATACGTTGTTTGATGTGGATACGATTCATAGAATTCTGGTTAATTTTTGTCAGCAGGACGACAGTGATGAAGATATGGACGCTGAGTCGATGTTTGAGTCGGATAATAGCCCGTCTTCGCCTTCACAAACTGCCTTGTTTAAAGTGTCGAAACTAGTGGACAATTATTTGGCTGAGATTGCACCAGATGCTAACCTCAAGCTCAATATGTTCATAGCCATTGCAGAATCTTTACCAGCACATGCAAGAACTGTCCATGATGGATTATATCGAGCTATCGATATATACCTCAAAGTCAGTACTACTATCCCTATTCTTTTCTCCAGTTAGTTAATTTATGCACCCTTTTTTTTTCGGGAAAATCGTCCTGTAACTTTACTACATTTTGGTTTTGATCCTGTCGAACTTTCAAAATTTTCGACCTTTTGGTCCTACGACCAATCAGACTTTGCCACGTGGACAAATCTAAAGGTGCCATGTCATTTTTACCGGCTAGGTTACCTGGTATAGCAGGTCGTAGGACCAAGAAGGCAAAAGTGTGTCAGTTCCTAGACTATTTTTTACTTTTTAATGATTTTTTTTGTGAAAAAATTGAAGTGTATGAGCTTGAAAATGAGTCGTCTCTACGGCTGAGCTCGAGACCAACTGATGGAAAAAATGGGAGATTTAACTAATGTGAGATTTGATATTGACAGGCTCATCCAAGTTTATCAGATCCTGATAAGAGAAAGCTGTGTAAACTGATAGATTTTCAGAAACTATCACAAGAAGCGGGTGCTCACGCTGCACAAAACGAACGTCTTTCCATCCAATCAATCGTCCAAGTGCTCTACTACGAGCAGTTAAGGCTTCGCAACTCCCTCTACTGCTCGTATCCAGAAGATGATGCGAAGCCTATCCACCAATCATGGAG
This sequence comes from Galeopsis tetrahit, assembly GCA_963675135.1. NCBI lineage: Eukaryota > Viridiplantae > Streptophyta > Magnoliopsida > Lamiales > Lamiaceae > Galeopsis > Galeopsis tetrahit. The sequence continues at coordinate 853,037 of OY776124.1, forward strand.
GATCAACAGCGGGGCCCGCAGTGCTGCAATGTCTCCACGAGATAACTATGCTTCGTTGAGACGAGAAAACAGGGACTTGAAGCTCGAGTTGGCAAGAATGCGCATGAGATTAAATGATTTGGAGAAAGATCATGTTTATATGAAGAGGAACTTAGAGAGATCAAGTTCTAAAAAATTCATGACTTCTTTTTCGAAGAAGTTTATTAAGCTCAATATCTTCACGCGCGGCTCGTCCCGGGGATCAACTTCCCCGTCTAAGCACTCTCAAATATCCGAGGCTAAATTGACAGAAAGAACATAGCATGAAACATACTGTCTGGATTTGTATGATGCTGAGAAACTGTGTGTATGTTGTATGTTATCTCGATTGTCAGTTTGCTTCTCGTTTTTCGCCTCGATTATTGTGTACATAGTCTGTTGGCACCATCAGAGAGATTTGAAGGCAAAAGGGAAAAGACTGATAAGAGTATGGATAGCAACTGTTTGATGTATTCTTATTACTAGCAGAAAGAAGATTTTTAGGTTCAATTTGCATGCCCTTTTTGTTTATTTGTTTTTGCTATTTTTGTTATCTTTGTTTATGTAAAATTTCTCTTAATTCTGTCAATTTCTTGTTAGCTTCGTAGGCCAAAATTTCGTTGGAAAGTTGGGTGGTGTGTAGAAGAAAATGACTCCTACAAACTGACACAAATTAAAGTCGATTTGTGAGTTGCACTCTTTCTTCATAAGACGATATTGCCCGTACTCAGGTGCAATATATTTTAATGGCAATCACCCCCATAATACAACAAAATTTTAACTTCACGTTACACTACGAATCAGAAGCTATTGACGGTTATATATAGATTGTAGATGGATTCATTGGTGCTCGCGTTGTCGTTCCGTTATATGAAATGAACAATTTGAAGTATTTATATAGACTTATAAAAGTCGTAGGTAATAGTTAACAAATTTTCTCATTCACCTTAATTTAATTTTGAGAAACCAGATCAACTAAATTCATTTATTCATAATGAAATATCAAACTGTCCTTTAATTGTTTTATAAAATGAGTTGATAACCAACAAATTTAAGGCAATCTTATAAATTCTTGGTTTATACAAAATTATACTTTATATACAAATCACAATCTTTGGAATATTCAGAAACATTCCTTGTGAAAACAAAACTGAGTTTCAAACTCTATAAAACATCTTTTTTTTTACCTTTCAAAATCCAAGCTTCCCTAAAAAAAACACCAACTATAGACAGTAGTTGCGAGTACTACAAGAAAATTGACATTTAATAACAACAGGGGATTCTGAAACATAGAAATTCCTGTCATGGAGCCGGAAGCTCCGGACAACGACCGGAGACGCAAACGTCACATTCAAGCCAAGATTTCTCCGGTCGCTATCCGGCCTCCTCAGACAAGACTTAACGCGCTGCAGCTCGTCCTGTTCGGGGCTCTCAACGTGCCTCCTCGGCGAATCAATGTCAAAATAGCTCCCCTCCTGCAGGATTCTCCTCTGCATTTCATTCCATGATTCATAAAATGAAGGTCTGTAAAGACTCTCATTGTCTGAATCATGTCCCAAGCCTCCATTACTAGACGACGATGCTACATTATTACGATGAATGTAGTACCTCTCGTCGTGATTTTGTTCAAGATTCTGCTGGCCTTTCTGCTTCAGTGTTCTGTCTACAGTTTTATGAGACACAAGGAAGAACATCTCCCCTGGTACGAGGATCGACTGAGGGCGAACAACGATCGACGGATTCTTGAAGAAATCGGTCCTAGTTACGTAATGGTTAGGGTACCTTTCCATGATTTCACCAGCTGTGATAGGTTGACAAAACATGTCCATGACTCCATGAGGATGCACAAGTTTTAGAAAACAACTCTCCCTTTTCTCTTGTTTTTTGTTCTTTCTTTTGATCAGACCTCCAAACTGTTTTTTCTTGCTTTTTGTGAAAATTTGAACTCCCATTTTCTTGTTTTTTGATCAACAAGGCAAGGGGGAGGGAAATTGAAAGGCCCCGAGTGTTGTTCATATAGGCAAACTAATCAAATACAGACAAATTGCAACGATGATTTCCAAAACACTATTGTTGGATTTTTTGTTTGTATAACCGAATGGATTATGTTTGGTGGAGTAATCATTTCCTAGTTTATTTCGATTAAGGTCCCGTCTGGTAGATATGTTGAAATATGTGTAGTCAGATCCGAATATTTCAACTCGTCTAAATTGAATCGCAAATGGTGTCTGTTTCGATCATTTGGTATACACGCAATTAGATGTGTTTTTGTGTAGGGATTAAAGTTTTTTAGTCCATTAAGTTGTTGGCCTCTTTTTTATTTAGGTCCAGACGTATTGCACTTTTTGATTTCGATCCTTTATGTTTGTATAAATTTTGAAATTGATCCGTCGACCTGCAATAGCAGTAAACTAACAGTTCAATGCTAAATAAATAAAATAAAATAAAACTTAAATTGTATGCCACGTCAGCATTGACCTGTTAGTTTACCTGCTATTGCAGATCGACAGGCCAATTTCAAAATTTATACAAACATAAAGGATCGAAATCAAAAAGTGTAAAACGTCTGGACCAAAATATAAAAAAAAGGTCAACTTAATGGACTAAAAAAACTTTAATCCCTTTTGTGTATTAGGTAGAAGTCTTATTTTAGGCTTATTAGACATTTATCTTGAGTCGGATTATCCACCTATATTGGACAAAGCTACTCTACCAAACTGAGAGGTTGAAAGGGATAGGGATGGTATAATGGTACAATCATCTTCTTTGTATGTTATTGCATGTGGAATTTTAATAAGGTTTGATTAACTATAGTTTCTATCTTTCTATGCTGAAATTTTTATTTTTTTCTGAACTCATATTTGATCTTTCCATCGCTCAAAGGGGTAATCTCGCTTTGGTTGTTCGATGTTTAAATGATATAATCTTTCGGTACAAACTTTGTATGTTTGATTATGAATAAAATGATTGTGAGGGTGATAATAAAAATATTGTTGTATTTTGAGACATACATGTTAAATTTGAACAGACTCAAAAGAATACTTACATATAAAGTTGTATTTTGTTTTAAACAATGTTTCATTGCCTCTTCTTATATCATTATTACTCACTCCATCAGTATGCTCATACTTATTACAACTAATTTAAACTTATTTCTTTTAACAAATAAAACTTCTTTTAAAATAAAATAAAAATTACAACCCTAATATGCAAGGAGCTTCAAATTGGATAATTTTTTTTAATTGATATTTTATTTGTCAAAACTCATATACTGTAGATTAGATTGAATTTGAAAAGGGGGTGATTTTAGCAGCAATTAAACCTATTTTAATTTATTTGACAAAACAAATCATATCATTCAGAAAATAAATGAAAAATAGCTATAAATATAAAATATCATTAGAACTATAGAAGCAACAAACAAATAAGAGAAAGATAGTGATCATGATAAAGAAAGCTCAATGTTAAAACTAAGATGTAAATAAAACACAACTGCATGATATATGAATCACAAAGATTGTTTATCTATTCCACTTTTCGTGTTCCACCGTATAAATTACAATCAAAACTTTTGACAAGTGCATGTGTATTAGATATAAATGGCTGATTTTTTTTAGGTAAGCATTTAGCCATATACCATACATCTAAATAATGATATATAAAAAATTAAAGCACATGATTCCAGCAGATATGATCACCTAGAGTATCTCTATACCTCCAAAAATTGATTAATGTTTATATGCATTGCTAATTGCTCCTTATCATGCATAATCAATAACCATAGCTGGCAAGCATAACATAATAATCAATTACCACAAAAAAAATAGAGTAAAATCAAGACAAAAGCAAGAAAAACCAAATTCATGGATAACTAAGAAGATAGCCAAAAAAGAGAACATAGCATTCTTAAAGAGTACAAGAAACAATAGATAAAAATAAAAACACCCTGCTATCTGTTCAAATGATGTAGAGTAGAATGCATTGTTTTTCGACCCTGAGAAGTACAAAACCATAATTCTTTTAAGCGGGCGATTTGGTATAAGTACGTACCCCAAAAGCCACACCCAAGATAAGAAGGGGGACTAAGAACTGGAGAAGCTTGATCATAAAACCAGAATCCTCCTGCTTCAATTGAGGCTGCTTAGGAGCAGTCGTTGTCTTTGTGGAAGCACTTGCTGAATCGATGTCACCCACATAGTATTCGTCCAACATTGCCCTTGCAGCAGTGCTGTGGCCAACATCCTCAAAATCCTCAGTTGCGTCCTTTCCTGCAAAGGTTATCAAAGTTTTAAACAAAGGAACAAACAGTGTTGTAAGTTGATCTAACTCGAATTAGCTGAATGGTGCTGGAAACGGGCATTACCTGTTGAAGTCAACAGAACGTCATCTCCACCTGGATGATCATCCAAGAATCTAGTCACATCATAAACCTGATTCATGAGGTTCAAAATGAGGATGAGTACAAATATCTCAAAAACAGCTCAATAACATGTGCTTTGTTTGTATAACACACATTATTATCTTCTGAGCTCACCATTAAAAGTGTTCTCTTGTAACTTGTTTCCACACGTTATTTTTGGCAAATCATGTCAATCTATATCCCACGTCACATAAGTAATATTAAACTTACACCTCTAATTATATTGATGGTATCATTGAGTTGAAGACGGAATTTCTTAGGGATAATTCCCTAGACATACCACAAGTCTGACCATATTTACCAGAAAACCATCTAAAAAATCGAGATATTATACCAAACACCCTTACATTAAAGATTCCCTTTTCTGAGATTTCTCGTCTCAGAGATAGACCACAGCGTTAAAGTTAAAGGCTAAGTCTGTTACTCTTTCTGTATCAGAAATAGTACAACTAGCAAAGAGTAAAACTAAAGTAAAGGTAACATGTGTCTTTAAGAGAGTTGGTTATAATCATTTTACAGGAAGAGTACATGAACATATGCAAGAAAAAGCTCATATACAAGATTCTTAATGCATCACAGATTAGAGATGGGTACAACTAAAGATCGACAGCATAAGTCTAACGCCCAAACTAATACAGCACAAAACCACCAAACTTTTAACAGAGCAATACAAAAATCATTTAGTGCGCACATCATTATTGAAATACAAATAAAACTTGATAATTTGAGACTGCATTACACAAAAAACACTACATGTGTATCCCTTTAAATGCATCAAGAGCAGTTGTTGCCTGTCTTACATCAACTGATAATTACAGTCTTATGAATAAATTAAAGATCATATGACAGCAAACACAGCTTTTTTCTGAAAATCTCAGCATTGAACCTATGGAATGTGCATCCTACAATCGTGCAATTCCACAACTATTCATTCACACACAATCGAACCACAGTCAACCAGCCATACTGGAGGAAACAATTTGGACAAAAATGCTAAGTTAACAACATTACATGTAAACTGGAAATCAAATATAGTTTCCAACGATTCAATTTCCATCCTTCGTTACAAAATTACAGCAACTACATTCTTCTAAACCTGAAACTGCAAACGACACAATGCTGGACTCGGATGCACCTCCGAGATCCGAGGTAAACATGCCACAAAATTTACTGATTTCACATTCAACCAAGCGATATCGCGAATCAAAAAAATATATATATATATCAACTGGCGATCCAATTAAACTAATCAATAACTCAATCAAAATCAGATCAAACAAACAATCCATCGATCGATCGATCCTCGCATCAGACATGCACAAAATTGAATCGACCTATATAATAAAGAAATTCTAATTAGGTACAAAGTTTTGAACAGAGATCATGAGAATTCCATCACCTTGCCACCAATGAGTAGCCAGCAATCCTTTTTGGTGTTGTGCTCAGAAACCTCAGCCAAAGAAAAAACCTTAGACATTGGAATGAGGATCGATTTGAAGGAAATGAGCAAATTAATGAATTGAATAAGGTGGAGAATGAAAAATTGTTGAAAAAAATGGATCGGAGAGCCCGAGAATGGTGGTGGTTGCACACTGTGGGTGTAGATTTAAATTGTGAGGTCACTGCGGTGGGGTAGGTGACTGAAATTGAAATGTGTGTCAACAAGTGGGATCGTATCTAGGAATTAGTATGCCCAATGGGACGGGCCCGTCTGGATTCACATTGAAATTTGAACCCACTCTACGGGTCGGGTATGAATCCGATTAAGCGGTTATAGGATGGGTCATGATTTTTGTCAAACTCGTCTCGTCAATTCGTACCCGATATATATAAGTATAATACTTCTTCTGTCCCAAAACTGTTTGCACTATTTTATGGGTACACAAATTAAGAAAAATGTGTAATGAGTGGAGTGTTGAAGATAATTTTGTAAACTTTAATGAATAAAGTAAAATGAATGATTGAATTGAGGGTAAAAGTAATGACATTTTGGGTAGGTATGTGAATATTGTGAGGGTATGTTTTATGAATTTTTTTTTTTTTTTAACGTACAAATAATTGTGGAACGGACTGAAAGAATGCAAATAATTGTGTCATGGAGGGAGTAATATTTAATATATTCTGTCTCATTATAAGTTTCTCACTTTCTTTTGTGATGCCCCCAATATTTTTTTTTTAAAAACATAATATGAAATGCTATTTTAAATAATTACTCTATATATTTAATTTTAATTATGTAATATCAAAATAAAAATAATGTATACATTAAAAAATCAATTCAAAAAGCCCCCCTATTAAACCTAGATTTCACATAATGTTAAATTTTTACTCACTCGAAAATTTAAAAGAAACTTACATTGATGTACTATCATGATTTTAAAAGTGAATTTTCAAAACTACCGAAAACTCAAAGTGAAAATCACTTTATTAATATTATTGTGATTTCTTGATAAAAACTTATTTGTGTTGAGGTTGATTTTTTTTTTCAAGTATCACTGTCCTGTAAAGAATGACATTTTTATCCAACAGAAACATTTTATATACATAACAATGACACTTGAAAAATAGAGTTTATGTAAATGGTAAACCCGAGTTTTACACAAGTTTGACTTGATCTCTGTAAATGGTAAACCCGAGTTTTACACAAGTTTGACTTGATCTCCTTCTATTTGAATCGATAAATTGTTTGTAACTTTTCATTTCTTGATTTGTCTCAAGGGGATGTATTACAAGCGATTTTCTCATCTCATGTATGAGACATTGTACTTTTAAGGGGAAGTTCCTTGTAAAGACATTTTAGTGCTATGCATACAATAGGAAAAGAAATGTTATAAATACCACCATTCTCCATAGTTGAGAATTGAGATAACCCCACATGCTTTATACTCGTCCCAAAATGATGGTTATCTTTCATTTCTTTACACAGATCAATAAAAAATATTTATCGTGCCTAAAATGCTAAATTTATCTAAAAACTTCAAAATATACTTTTATTTATTGAACATTAAAACAATAATCCATCATTAAAAAAATAAGCTACATTCTGCTGACAAATAAAAAAAAAAGAATAGAAGTAGCAAAACCTCCCACATTGTCAAGGCCGATGCAACGAACAGATTCAATTTATGCGCTAGTAAACGTGACGATGGGCAGATGTTTTGATTTTCCATTGTTCAAGTATTTGACAACATACAACAAAATGTACACAAGCTGTAAAGGCTCAGGAAGCGCGGAATATATTGACTAGAGTATACACTCGACAAGACTAATCGATATTCACAAAAATTCCACAGCCTTCGGCCAATAACAATGATAACTACCCTCTTAAGATATGCAACTGAAACAAATATGGTTCCCCCCAACTGAATAGAATAACACAAGGGGCATAAAGAAAACGTAACTAAAGGAGAGACGAGACTCTATACACCTACCTCTATCATCAGTCTACGCGCCCATTCTAATATACAATGTTTCCCAAAAATTTGAAACCCCTTGGTGTCTCTTCACAGTTTCGTAGATAAATCTTAAATTTGGTCAACAGGTCAATTTTCTGTGCCCTTACAACACCACAAAGCTTCACTGAGGAAAATGAAGGTCATAATTAGCATAATAATGTTCCAACAAAAGGAAAAAAATAAATCGACAAAAGGAACTAACAAGAATAAAAGAGAGAAAAGCTCAATCGGTAAGTAAAACTGGAAAATAGCAAATACAGATTTTCAATATTGCAATGGTCTAGAAAGAGTTTGGTTTATGTATTTGGCCTCGACCTAATCCATCAAAACAAGTACTTCCTCCGTCCCTTAGATAAGTTTACACTTGATTTTGGCACATGAATAAAGGAATATAGTAAATTTGTAATTGGTAGTTGAGGTAGACAGATGTAGGAAGAAGGAACGAAAAAATGTAGAGAGGTAGAGGATTAAGGATTTTGAATGTAAAAACTGTGCAAGGACGGACCAAAAAGTAAAGTGCAAACTTTTCGAAGGGACGGAGGGAGTATATAAAAATGTCCAATTGAGCTTACATGCATATTATCGTAAAACTTGCAAAATTCAAATATTTTACAAGGAAAATCTCAGTTTCTCATAGATAACAACATACACATATAAATTTGTAATTATTCATATCTCAATAAAAACTTTATTTTCTTATGTTTAAAGAGTAACTTTATTTCTCGGGTTGGCAAAAATTCTAAGTCATACTTAAAATATTCCCAAACGTCCATTATTCTGTTGGGTCCCTACATACCTAGATTATAATATTTCCTTTCCTTCTTTTGGATAACTCGAGTTTCCATGGCATGATGGTACAGGAGATTTCATGTTTGGCGGTCATTTTCAATTATATTGATTACTTAACGTACAGGAAATTAAGTATGAGTAACACTGACCTGTACACCGACGTGCCTAGAGAATGCTGACCAGACATGGGAAGCACCATTTATCGCAACAAAATCTGTTAACTAGACCTCATTCCAATATATGGTCACTCGGCCTACCACATGAATTGTCTTTCCCTGCTTGAAGAAGCTTCCCCTGCTGCTGAGAATGTAGAGGTGGCAACGACTGCTGATGCTGGGGTATCTGTGAGTTAGGATGTGGTAGTTGTGATGGCTGCTGCAACTTCCATTGTGCAGTAACATCATGCCTGATAGAAGGTAAGCTGGCTGATGATGGTCTGTGGCCAATTCCTTGGCCCACCTGAGGAGTAGACTCACCAGAATTCGAGGAACTCAAATTTGTTGCAGAATTCAATGCATTTGGATCCAACAATGGTTCTGAAGCATGCCACTGTTGAGAACTAGCTGATGAGACAGCTTGCACCACATTGGTTGCATTATTAGTGGTCTTAGGCATCAAATTATTCACATCCATCTCAGTAGAGCTGCTTATTGGCTGCTGGTCAGCATCTGAGTCTCTTGCTTGTGGTTTATTCGATGGACCGGAAGTTATATGCCGATTTGAATGCACTCTTTGAAGAGCCGGTTGATTCTGGCTCACTAACTTATGGTGGGATGGTGTCTGTTGGAGGTTTGGACCAGCCCTGGGCAAAGGCAAAACAGAAACTGCTGGAACATGACCTTGACTGCTATTATCAGAGTGCGAAGTCATTTGATGTGGATGTTTGTTCGATGAGGCCGCTTGGCCAGATGAATTTTTTGGCTGGGGCAAAGACTGATATTGCCTTGTTGGCCCCACAGGACTTTGTGCTGGACCAGTATATAAGCCATGATTTGGAATTAAATGCGAGGATGTTTCTCCTTTTTCCGAGTTACACTGATTCCCAGAAGTAGTAGAAACTCCATTTACTAAGGAAGGATCAACATGGGTATTCTGATGCATCATCAAGTTACCTCTCCCAGCTCCTCCCTTGACAGCCTTAGCGGGCTGTTGAGTTTGTCGCTGCTGAGGATGTTGCCTGTTAGCTTGCAAGAGCTGCCTTTGCCGTTGTTTGCTGGTCTGATTAGGTAACCCAGTCCCACCAGCTTGAGCATTACGTACAACTCCTTGAGTTGGTGTTTGTTGCTTCGAATTCATTGAAGAAACTGATGTCACCGGTGGAGAAGCTGTTTGAGGTTGAACTTGTGGAGTACTCTGTACAGGTGACGATGTAGGAAGTTGAGGCTGTGGCTGTACATGTGGCATCAAGGAAGTAGATGCAGCAGCAAATTGTGGTTGCTGTAGAAAACGATGTTGTTGCCTCTCTTTAGCCATGCGAATTGCAAAAGCTTGTTGCTGGGGATTGGGGATATGATTTGCTGGTCCTTGAAAATGAGGATGATGAGGACTAGGGACTTGAGGTTGCTGAGGAGATATCGGTTGCTGAGGAGATATTGGTTGCTGATGAAGAGGATATGAGGACACTGGTGGAGAAGCAAAGTGAGGCACTTGGCCGTTACCTGAGGATCCCTGCATTTGAAGGTCGGCTTGATTCGGGCCAGGCTACAAGACCAGATAATTATCTGTTATTGGAACTACACACATGCAATTGAGAAATATAGGGATCCTAAAAAGAAATAGCTCAAAGAAAAAACTCATTAATTAAATGGTGTAGAAAATTTTACATCATATTTACTCGTTGTATAAAAATGTCTTTTTGTTAGGAAAAGTTATTCAGCCACATGTCAAGCCTTTTAAATGAAATCCATATTAAGATCCCCCATGACAACGCTAAGAACCTTGCCGACAGTAGAAGCAACTTAATGAGAGAAAAGTTGATGTTGTTAGTATCAACAAGAACAATGAATACTAGGTGAATTTTTTTTATATAAATAGGAAATATGCACAATGCTACATTGTAGTGTGATATTAAAGCACTAAATTACAAACTCTCAGCACACTTTGTCTTATGAAGGTTTAGCAATAGCATGGTTGTCCTTCCCTCTAGGCCACAATGGAAGAAATTGTCGTCTCTGAATATCCATCCCCAACAACAGCCTAGAAGTCAATATTATTTACAAAATTCCTTTTTAAACTCCTCTTCAAATTTTAAATGCTCAATAGTTTACTAAAGTACCAACTAGTGGCACTAAATCCTAAGAGCATTTCCCTACCTGGGCAATATCTCTGCCTCCATAGCATAATATGAGACGAGCAGCACTAGTATAATAATGTTGGAGAGATGGGACTTTATTTATTTATTCTTTTTTGTTGTTGTTAGGGGGGGTGAGGGGGAGGAAAGACTACAGATAATAACAGCATAACCAGCTTTGCTCTCCAAAATATTCTCAAATAAGGTTTCCAAAAATTTCAGTAGAATGAAGCTAATTACAAGAAGAGTAAGATTACGAAAGAGTAAATCCCATACCCGCATCATGTGTAATGCTTCACGAGGTCTCAACATTGAGCTTCCTTGACCAGTTTGCATACTTGGTGATGGCATACCAGGTGAAACCATACTCCCAGAATTCACAATAGATGATGAAGCAACTCCTTGAAACCCAGGTCTTGTCATTGGCATGCTTCTATTAACACCACCCACTATACCCTTGGCATTGCTTCCGGGAAGAATACGAGCTCCAGGAGAGACATTGGCTTGTGGTACATTTCTCCCAGTTGTCATTTGGTTGTATTGTTGCATCCTCTGCTGTTCATCAGCTGACAATGATGCAGATCTAGGAACCCCATATCTAACCAAACCGCAAGTTAATAAGCAACACAAAAATAATAAAAATAAAACTTCCTTAACACCTCGTTACCTCATAGAGGAATTGAGTGAGCCTGGTGATGACGAAATATTATTGCCAAGCATCATATTTGGGGAGCCTTGCAATGCAGAACTGGCACCAGATGCAGGATGCATTTGAGTCACACTACCCTGATTTGGCTGTGGCCCTTGATACCCAACGGGTGGTATCTCTGGGCCAGCATTGGTGGTATCACACAGATCCAGAGGACTTCAAGTGTGCAAAACAGAAAGAGAGTTGTTCATCAGTTAAACAGAGCAACAACTATCCAATTTCCACCATAAGGTAATCAACCTTCAAGAAGCTCAATTGAAAATCTTACGTTAAAAGAGGCCCTCCATTCAGATTATTTGGAGAAACTTGGGACAAAGCAACAGTATGAGAGCTGTGAGGTTGCTGGAGTTGTCTGGGATCCTGGTTATCATTCTTAAAAATCATGTTAATATATAAATATCATCATCACAAAAAAAATAAAGGAATTAAATGAGATGACGAGATTAGCTAATGGTGGTTGATTTAATTAGTTGGAGAACTAACAGAACCATCAGTCATGATAAGTCCAAAAAGGAAAGAGAGATTGAGCTAAATCAGGGCAGACGAAATAATAAAAAAGGATTATAGATCATTTGTGGATTTACCATCAAGATGTACCTCAATAAGGCAAAATAAAAGAAAATTACATAAATTAGACCCTTAGATAAATAGAGACAAAAATACATTAGTGCTGAAAAAAAAAAGCAAAGAAAAATCACCTAAAAGAAGTTTCTAATGTGAAAACCACATAACACAAGTTTACCACCAAAGATCACAGGATCATCCCATATCTAAATGGTAGGGAACATTTTGTCAAACTAAAACCATAACTTTACAATCAGGAAAACTTGTGAACAGAATTCTCAACCCCACGAAACAAAGACAATAATTCGAAAGAGAATCTGTAAATATATGGATTGAGAAAGTTTTACCAAAATTTGTTGCTCCAACATCCATTGAGGCATTCAAGATAACATACAGGGCATTACAAACATAGGAACATGTATATGATAACCCAAAGACAAGTTAGTTACAATGCAATCTCCATATATAGTATCAGACGGTCTAATTCTAATCAATAACAGAAGCTTCATATATGGTATCACAGTCCCCATTTAATACCAGAATCTCCATATTTTAGCCTTAAAAATGTAGCTAAGGTCCAAATATTATTTAGGAATCATATAAAAGGTGCTCGAGTCATATCAGGTAGGTTTACATAAATCAATCTAAGGTTGAGTTCAATAAAAATACCTGAATTTTACGGCATTGCTGTTTCTGCCCAATATTAATGATCTTCTCAAAATGAGATTTGAGGGTCTCTTCTTCCTGTGGCCCCTGTAAACGCTGAAACAACTGTCTGGCACTACCCTGTATGAAACAAAAGCAACGCGTATAGTGACAGCTATCACAGTACACAAGATTATAAAGAGAAGTGGAAAAAGTCATTAACCTTGGGAATGCCAGGTAATGTAGAAGGATAAGGTTGAGAGGACCCAGAGTCTTCAGCACTATCTGCTCCATCACCAGAAGTTCTATCCATCAAAAAATTGTGGCGCTCTTTGCATTCCTTTGCTGTGCGGAATATACTCTTTACATGGAACAAATTATATGATTTACTTGACCAAACTAAGTGTAAAAGAAGAAAAATTTCTAGGAAAAGAATTCATAATCAAAATAGTGAAAAGACCCATCAGTTTTTACATAATCTTACCTTGAACTGCAAAGTACTGTTAATAGCATCACTTATAAGCTCCCAGTTTGGGCCCATGTCATGTGCCAGGACAAAAAGTGCCTAAAAATTTTCAGTACAATTTAGCCATATGCTAGAGAACAACGTATCTGAGATTCCAAGAGATGTGGGCAGTATTTGCATATATGCATGAAAAACATATATATCAACCTGGTCCTCGAAGAGTGTCCATGGATTTCCTGAACCCATCTGCCCAGCAGACATCTGATAGAAGACAAATACTTAGGTTCAGAATTTGTGCCACTGAGAAGAATCAACAACAGAAAAGTAGCAAGGGGGCAGCTCAGAGTGGAAATGTACCTTAAGAACTTTTGACTTTCTACCCCGATCCCGACCACCAAGCATTTTAACAAATTTATTTGAATTGGACATGTTACTCATTTGGGAGGCTACTGGAGAAGGAGCAGACCCACCGACGTGTGCAATATTCTCAAAAGAGTTATCTTGCACTTGCCGCATAATCTTTGGCTTCTTCATTATGGGTTGACCAAATAAACCTTTGCAACGATATAGAAATGCATCAGAGAGTGACAAAGAATGTGATTAGTAATGAAATTTGCCACTGGCTCGAAAGATAACAAGCTTTACCACTGCTGCCATTGGTGTCAAATGGGCGACTCTTCTTCAAGTTATCCCTCTGAAACTGTAAAGAGAGTGGCATTAAAAAACCTTTTTTTAATGTACGAACATAATTTGGAGGAAATAAAATCACCCTCACAGTCAAATGGGGACTCCAAAATATATGATTTATTTTCCTTATTGAAATGTCGCATTGGGATGAAAAACTCATTATGAGGGAAGGAAAGAAATTAAGTCTCTTCAGACTGAAAAATACTAAGTCAATATTCCAATGCATATATATTGGCATAAATTATTCAGTAAATATTCCAACCACAAAAAAAAAAAAAAAAAAAAAAGCCTAAATGGTTCATAAACTTTTTGTTCATAATAGTCACAACTATCCCCAAGCCCAAGGGCTGAATTATAAGTTTTTCTTTGCTCAAGGAGATTAATTTTCAAAATAGAAAAAGACGGTGCATCCCTTTGAAAGCTTAAGTACATCTGTACAACGGTTATAGAAAAAGGGGGGGACAAATAATAATGAAGATATAATCCCTCCGTCCCTTCGAAAGTTACTCATTTTGACATTTTGGGCATTCCACTGTAAGTTACCCATTTTCTTTTTTTGGCAGCACCCACTATCCCTTTCTTATCTTTCTCTACCTTTTCTCTTTCATACCTCTCTCTCTACCTTTTCTTTTTTCTATCTCTCTCTACCTCAACAACCCACTACACATTCTATATATCTTAATACCTGTACCAAAAGCAAAAGCAAATGGACAACTTTCGAAGGGACGGAGGGAGTATATTTTAAGTGATCTGAAACAATTCACCTGCTCCATTTGAAAGGTAGAACCGCCCTGCCATCTCGAATCGTATGCAGCATTCTGCTGATTAATACCAAAGAAAATAAAAGTTAGGCAAAACAAAACTTGTGCAAACATATTTGAAAATAGTGTTTTATTGCATACCAGATGTTTTGGTTTTTTCTTCTTCTTATGTTTTGTCATGACTTCAGTTGAGCCAAATGGTAACTGCTTATCAAAGTCCCCAACTGACTCAACTTCCAAGCTATTTGGAGCCAGTGATCCACCACGCAGAGTAGTCTGATCATCCTGAAGTGAATTGGTATCGCCACTTGAATCTGTTTTAATTGGCACCTGTCCTACTCTAAACGGGCTGATAACTCTCCTGGAAGCAGTTCGGACACGTTTTGTTGGAACTGACGCATTAAGACTGCCACCTGGCCGTTTCGCCACTAAAGCAGATTGTCTCTGCATTATGTCAGAGCTTACTCCGTACGATCTCCCACCATATGCATGTATCAAGTGTTTTCGCTTCTTTTGGCCATATCTTGAGGACTTGCTATCCTCAAAAGCCATTGACATGTCATAATCATGTGTTTCCTCCTCAACATCGTATGCAGTATGTCGGGATTCAAAGTCTGCAGTTAGAAGGAATGGTCAAAAAAAATTCAAATTAGCAAAGCACAACCAAGTAGTACCTGCATCGTATTTACCTGCAGTGGCATCACATGCAGATGTTTCCACTTCCTCTTGAGCACCACTTCCAATTCTCTGGGCAAGAATAGGAACAATTTCAGACTGAATAGAAGGTCACACACAAAAAGGTTAACAAACAATACAAAAAATTCACACAATAACATTCTAGGCTCATAAAGACAAGGAGATACCCACTTTACACTAACCCTAAATCTAGTAAAAGAAAAAAAGATAAATACTGTCTTCCCTTGTATTAACATAATTCCCAAAAAATATAAATGGATATTTCTGTAAATTGAAAAAAGATCCATCACCAAACCTTATTTCTTCAAGATATTTACGTTGACCACACAATCTAGTCCCATGCTTTTGGGCACAAGTTTTAAGAAAAAAAAATAGATAAAGAAGATAAAGTAAGGGTATTGTGGGGTCCATTGAGAATAAAGTGATCGTTTGTGAGTAAAGTTGAATGACAATTTGAGTAATTAAGTGATGGTTTCCATAAAAGGTATGGTAATGGGACTAGATTTTGTGGAGGACAAATAAGACAAATAGGACTAGATTTTGTGGACGGAGGAGGGAGTATAACAATGTGCAAAGATGAAGCAATGAAACGTGTTTAATCCTATATCAGATTGCAAAAACTGAGCTGGAAAGACCATATTACCTCACACTGGGCCACATGTGATTCAATTGAAATTTTATAGGCCTCCATTGCCCCAGGGGGGACTGTGTAGAAGAGATTCTCCTGAAATGAAGAAAGTTATATATAAGTGAACCACTGAAGTTCTTAATTTCAAAAAGGAAACCTTGATCAGATCCACTCATACAATATAACATCATATTCTGTAAACGAGATAGGGGGAAACTGATGGGGATGATTCACCTCTGTCAAATTATCCTCCCATGATAGGTCAAGAACTCCCATGTCAGATACTCTATCCGGAGTTGATGGCACCTCAACTTTGTTTAGAACAGTATTGGAAGAGTTATGTTTCAGAAATCTAATTGCATAAGCCTGAATAGCGACTGTTTTATCTCTTCGAATTTCTAGCTCACTAATCTCCTGCCAAACAAAAAATAGTCATATTCGGAACAATAATTCCAGCATATTTCTACCCTCCGGAGGCAATAATTACCAATGATCCATTCAGAAGGAAAAAATAACACTTGAAGTCCATTTCATGTAAGCCAAAGGAAAGTTAATCTATATGTTCACACCCTGTACACTGGCGCCCCAAGTTCACGATACATAATGGAAGCAATTCAACAACATACATTGAAAGACCCAGTACAGATATTTATGTTAGACCATTATTACTGAGATAAGTACAAGAGTAATATGACTCGTGACACTCATTCTCCAGGAATCAGTAGCAACAATAGACTTCTTCTACCAGCAAAATCAATAAATCAATGAAAGAAATAGATACATACATAGCTGACAGTTTGTATTAGAACTCAGTCCAACATATTAGATTAGCAGGATTGTACGTCTTATTCACATTATATCATCTAATAACTCATCTCAAGTGCTGAATCCGCCAATCCGCGAACTAATCTATTTGTTGCAAAATCAGGAGGGAAAAGAGGGGGAAATTATTCTAAACAGCCAATCAATATCAACAAATAGAAGAAAATAGTTTGACCTAGAACAAACAGCACAGTGATAACGAAGCTTTTAAAGGTATTCTCCAAATCCACTTAAAAGATTGATCAGAATGTACCTCTACTGAATGCCAGAACTCCATGACAGATTTTGCCAAGGTATGAGCAATTTTCCTGGCCTCCATGCCAGAAGTATTTTTTTGTTTACGTAACTGACAAGAAAAGGCAGCTCGGCAACTTATTTGAGCTGAAGCAGCTATTTTCCAAACACGCTCCTAGATGACAAGAAAACTCTTAATATAAACATAGGAAAATGAATTGTCTACAGAAAAAAAAATAACTAGATGTCCATTCCAGAAAATTAAGGTACTGACAAATATACCAATGCAAGTAGAAAGCTGAAGTGGAAACAAAAGGCTTGGAGCACTTATAAACTCAAACCTGAGCAAAATCATTTGCCAACCACGCCATTTCTTCAAGCACATAATCCCAATGAGATTTTTGATGAATTTGCCATGGAGAATTCACAACGGATAACTCTGTGATCCTCTTTCTCTTTGCCTATTCACTTCATTGTATCAGATTTTTGGGTCCAACAACAAGTCATATGAAAACATTCTTCAAGCACAACAGATCAGACAAATTAAATGCAAAATAGAACCACTTAACCTCTATGATTCGTGCTTTTTTCAAGATCGAATCTTCATCAATTTCCAGTTCCGATTTCAAGTCGGAGCAGGAAGAGATCGGAACTTCTAGAGGAACAGTAGAAATCTTAGTCAAAGGTCCACCCTTAGAGAAATCAGGAACAGGTGTGACAATGAAATCCTGATTCTTTAAAATGCAAGAATTTTCATTTTGCTGCCCACAATTGTCATCCAAAGTATTATCTGGTTTTCTCCCTGATTCTGATCCACTAGGTTCACAAGCTTCTTTTCCTTCAATGACAAATTGATCTTTCACCTCATTTTTCAGAGCAGATCCACTTCGATATGATTCTTCAACAGGTTTCATTTCAAAGTCGTTTTCTTGCTGAATTTGATATGCAGAGGTGCTCTCCATGTTGGCGAGAGTACCACCCTCAACAACCTCAATATCTCTCTTTTCTTTTACAAACTCATCACCCTCTACCATTGCCGTCCCATCTGGTAATAAGGTCTGATCTTTAATCTTCCCCTTACAGTCGGCATTTCTCATATTAACACGCATTCCACCGTCATTATTTCCATAAATACTTAAGATGTTAGGGTTGCAAGATGATTCAGACTCCAAACCTTTCATGCCCAATGATGCATTGGCATTATGTGCATCATATTCCATCCCATCCTTTTGGATGCTGACACCAGTCATTTCACAGGAACTGCATTGATTTCCAGCTTTGTTGCAAGTCTCAGTTAGCTGGCACTCAACACCAGCAGATGTCATATCTTCCATTTTCTGTATGGCCTCAATTCCATCAGAACCCATTTGCTTAGGAGTGGTGACAGCACCAGAGTGTGACTGTTGATTACACTGATCATCCTGCAGGGCTTCAGAAGCATTAGCATCTGATGCAGCCTCTGCTGGAACACCTTCAAGCAGGTTCTTAGTTGATTCTACAGCCTTTCCACCAATTAATTCGATATCCTGCTTATTATCCGTCAGTGCAGTCTCGTGAAGGGTACTCTCTGCCGGACATGCAGGCTTTGAATAACAATCTATTGACATATTCTGATTTTCAGTATTAGATATTGATCCTTTAAGATCCTTGTCATGAAGAGCAGGTAATGAAGAACCATGACTACCACGAGTTGGATGTACATCAGTTGAACTTGGTCTAGTTCCATCACGATTTGGACGTGACCTGTTCCTTCTCTTGTATGCCTTTTTAGGGAGGCTAAAAGCAGCTGAGTCTCCATGTTCCCGAATTCTATTACTCCCATCCATCTGGGATAACTTTTCAGATGGCACAATCTTACTCCTACTGGGTGGTAATGAACCCCTGTTACCTTCAGAAAACTCGTGTTCACCATCAAAGAGCATGATATTATCTGCACTGTTGGGTTCACAAGTATTTGCTCCAAGTCTACCACTACTTTCCACAGAGTCCTCATGAGGTGATGTAGTATTTGCAAAACTATCTTTTGCTTCACTGTAATTCCAAACCAAAGAATTAAGCAAATAAAGACTTATAGAATTTGATGAATATTAGATATACGAGCAACCGTAGTTAATTCAACAAAAATACCAGGTTATAAATTGATCAGGATGTTGATCGGTGAATGAAGTTGACTGGACACTAACAGAAGCAGCATTCCTAGGCTTCAATAAATCCAATGGGTTTCCACCCTGAGAATAAAAATAAAAATTAAAATCTGCATTGTGTTCAATACACATTTTAGAAAAAGAGATCAAGTTACAGCTTCAGACTTTTTCAAGAAATTCCAATTCTCTTTTTGTTTTATCCCGAACAGTATACTCTTGCCTGTCATCAGAATAAAATTGTTCATTACAATACAAGAAACCTTGACAGAGAAATTCTGGCAGTTACCTGATATAAAATCTAAGCATCAAAACTGTATTACCTGAGTTCTGCTTGAATCTTCTCAATGGCTGCTCGTCGTGGAGAAGTTTTGCAAGCAATCCCAACACCGGCTTCCACAACTCTTCCCATAGAATCAATTTCGGCATTGACTAAGAGGACAAATGTTGAGCTGCATCCGTGCATTCCCCACTTCAACAGCTACTCATAACTCCCCCACATCAACTCAAGAATAAAACTGAACTCCTAAGAAAATTTAACAAAAAAATGCTTGTTACATCAACGAAATAGAAGGGGGGCACCCAAGAAAAAGAAAAATATGTGGGGTGCGCTATTGGAATTATACGTTCAGTCAAAATACATATTCTCATACATATTTTAGTAAAACATGTGTTTTTAAATTGTTTCCCTCCAACTCATTATAGGCCTTCCCCTTGCCCTTTTTGTATGACCAAATGATTCTCTACTTTCTACAACCTGTACTAGGGCATGAAGTCTTCTATGGACATATCCAAGCCACCCTAACCCCCCCACCCCCACACACACACACTTTCTTCCTAAATCCTAATGAAGGCATTACCATAGTTATTACACGCGCCCCCAAGGCCCAATGCACAAGGGGTGCAGAGGATAGTGCCTCTCCAGTCAAAGGTGTGCACCTCGCCTTCGTGCACATCTTACAGACAAGACACATGCCTCCAGTACAAACTGTTCTTTTCTTTTATACTTTTATACCCCACCGTCCAGAAACACATTCTGACAGTTGTTACACAAATACAACATAAATACTCTAGAATGTATGCCTGAATTCAGGATTATTAATTCCATTCATTTTCAAAATTATGAATTAAACTAGGGCAAGAAACTTTATAAATCCCCACAGATTCTTCACCATCGAGCAAACCCATATGATTGCCAACAACTGCTGCCCGCCTGCCCCTCCCATCGGCCACCCCCAAGTCATCCACTGCCACAACCGGCAAAGGCCTGTGCTATTGCTTGTCCAGTCATGCAGCTATGTTTTCTACTATCCCCTTTTTTTTCCTACCTTCTTTTATATGTGGAGTTAGACAGTCTCGTTGCCTTTACATGTGCATTTCAAATCTATTAGTATATGAAGGATTTATCCAAGTCTAATAATTATAAAAAAAAAAAAATTGAACCCTATGTTCAACAGGGGCACGTGTAGGCACCAGCATTCCCTTTGTGCCTCAGTGCGCCGTGCGCATCTAATAACTATGTTCATTAGTTAATCTATCTAATCAAGTGTGGCCACACCATCCAACAAAAGCATCATTAGTCTATGATCATTAGAGTTCATATTCCAAATTGATTGGACGAATTAAAGGGAGATTCTTTTTTTCTCTTTCTTTTTCTTGTGGTGGGATGTGGCAGGATGGACTCTCAGTTTATTGATTCAAAGAAAATATGATTTACATGTCATATAATTGCAACCAACAAAAGAAAATGTCCCTTAGAAGCCCAAAAACCGTGAACATAATAACAAACCCGCGTGTAAGAAAATCTACAATAACGAATTCAATCGACAAGCGTGTCATCAATATTTTGACTTTCATAAAATCATATATTGTAGGATCAATATTTATGGGAAACATTGTTTTAAACAAACACAGGATATGATCCATATAGCCATCCCCACATAGAAAGATAAAGATGTAATTTGTCCTTATTGTAGTATATCAAGCCATTCATGCATTTAATGACTACTGTCATTAATTCTGCATACTTTTACCAAAAATAGAATAAGATGAGATATTAGACTCACTTTAATTAAATTAAAGTGGCAACTGACCAAAGAGAGTAACAGTGAGAGACCAAAAAGCATCATATGTAGTGCCAAACAACCTTGTGTAATCACACCACTGAGCACAGAGTATAAGTATAAAGACACAACCTATATTCACAGCATGTCAAAGTGCGTAACCAGTAACCACTATACACATGTAAAAATCATCAGGACCTGAGACTGAAAAAAAATGCCAGCACATATCTAAAACATGGCAGAGAGAATGCACTGCATACACGTGCATTTAAATTGATTTAATTACTGCACCGTATCCAATCATCTGGTACATAACATTTGATGACGTGAGACTAATGTATCAAACATTGGCACGCCCACTGCAGACAAATTAACAGAAAAAAGAAAGAGAATGGGAAGGAAGGGAGATACCTAGAAATATACAAAATAGGCCGTTATGTTGCCACACAAATCTTTTTAATCATAACTGATCAACTACGAGCTTCAGACGAGTAAGAGCAAACTCAAAAGGTAGAACTTAACTCATTCACCATGCAAGCCCGTATAGAATTCACCTAAGCATACGCCAATCACTGGAGAAGGAGCTTACATGCGGCATACGCCAGCACACCAGAAATCCTCACGACAATTCAACCAAAATGCACGAAAAGAAACACAAAACCAGCCAATTCCCCCAAAATTAAACCAAAAAAATCCTAGGGCAAAACCAAACTTGAGCAGAGCTCCAAATTCTAGGGTTCCCAGAGCTGGGAACACGAGAATAATACCTCAATTGCGATTAATCACGAAGTAACTGCAACTTAGGGCTAGAAAAGCACGCCCCCGTGAGTTCTCCCTCAGCTTCTAGGGTTTTGCTTCTGACGCATATGATACCTCAACTCAAAGCATGTATGGCAATTATTGCCCTAGAGTACGTGAAATTATCGAAGCATTCAGCCCTATAACATGGCGAGAGACGTACAAATACGTGTATGTATAGGTCAGTGCGTAATTTTTTTTTTTATATGTAAAATGGTGCTGAAAGCTTGCAGGCTCGTCCCCTTCGTGTTCACAAACTTTCTCTCTCTAAAATCTTTTGTAATTTATTTTCTCTCTCTAGGAAAATGGGCCGGACATGTAGCGGACTTTCCTAATTTGGGCCTACATTTAAACTTATTTATGGTAAGATAATTTATAACTAGACATTAAAAAATATGTGTAATGTATTATTTTTATTCTTTTATTTATTTACATAATTACTATTTAATACTCCTTTCAGATTATTTTTTTTATAAATATACCCTTCAATAATATACTCCCTCCCTCCCAGGATTACTTTTATATGTAGAAAGACAAACATATTAAAAAAGTGTAATAATGAGTAGAGTTTTGAGGGATAATTTTATAAATTTTTATGTATAAAATAAAGAAATGAGTTGACTTATATATGTGTATGCATGGATAAAAAGTAATGGCATTTGTGTAAAATTGAGGATATTGTGAGGGTGTAATTTATAAAGGATTTTCCATTTTAAGGGTGTAAAAGTTATTGTAAGATGTCATGAAAAGAAAAGTTTAGTAATTGTGGGACGGATGAAATATTTTTTTTCCTTTATCTTTATCAATTTTCATAATTTCGTCTAACGTTTCAAGAAAAAAAATGTCAACTTACCTCCTAAAAGAAAAGAGGAATACATAAATATATTTCCGATAAAAATGAGAAATGATAGAGATTTAGATAGAGGTAGTTTACGAATATCAATAGTAGAAATAGTTAAAACGACAAACTTGTTTAGACCGTATTTAAGATAAAAAAAAAAAAAAGTGACAAACAATATAAAACTGATGGAGTACATGCCATTACAATCGCAAGTATAAGGCACAAAATTAAAATATGACATTTAATTAATGACATACATTTTGAGATAAAAAATTATATTTAGAAATACAAACAAATTTAGAAAAATGGAGTAAAATTATTCGGAGATTCAATTTAAGCCTCCCCACTATTAATTCCTAATTTTCACAACTAAATAAATGGGAGGAATTCCAACTTCAAATGTTACTCAAAGTTAGATTTGTATAATTTAATTATTCACCATAATAAAAATAAATTTATATAATTGGTTCTTATATCAACATTATATGGAATCAATCTTGATTGGGATTGAGATTATAAAAAAAAAAAAACCAATAGAAGTTTGTGTTGGAGAGAAAGAATAGAGGTTTGATTTGAATACTCTCAAGTTTGACTAATTAATTAAAACTAATTAACAAGAGTTTTTAATCTAATTATATATATAGTTTGCAAAAGAATAAAAAGGTTATACTACAGTGAATAATTGAAAATTACAACTTTATATAAGATGGATATTTCGTAATTTTAATGATATTTTAGGGCCTTGTAATATGATTATGTTGGATTTGGGCGCAACCCACATAAGTTTTAAATTCTTGTCGGAACGTCTACATCAATCCAATCGTGAGGGCGTGGAAAGTTGACAGTCATTTATACTAGCTTGTGAGCTAATTCATTGAAATCTCTTGAGATGTGTTTGATCTCTCACACTGTGATATTTCTCAAATGATTGAATATATCAAAGATAACAAAACTTGTAGGCCTTGAAAAAATTTCTCGCTCTGGAGTGGTTTGGGTTGCCAGTTTGGAATTGGAGCAAATGCACGAAAAATTCACCTGAAATTCTTTACATTTATCAATGCCAATTGCAATTGCTACTAGTTCAACTGCAAGAATGGAGTCAGGATTACTGACAGCCTTAAAGCCCGCAAGTGATACCTTATCCACATTGAAACCATACAACATAAGCTTTAAATTCTTAAGTCCTCTATGCACTATGATATCCCCACAACATTGCATTATGAATTCAGACGTCTCACGGTGAGACCGAATATAATTTGAGTATTATAGTTTAACACTTTAAAGATATTGATGTTTATATGTGATAATTTGTGAACGTTCTCATCGTGAGATCGCCTCACGTAAGTCTTTGTCTTATTTATTAGCTAACTTACACATATCTCACTTGTATCTATTTCACAATCCCCCCACCCATCCACCCACCCACCACTCCACGGTCCTATATGGCACTACAAATTGTCAATTTCATTTTTTTATTTTTCTTATGTGAATCTAATATAATACATATTTAATTTAATCATTTTGTTCTCTAATTTATAATTTCAATTTTAAAAATAATGAACAATATTTTTTTCATGAATATTAAAATTAAAAATACTATGAACACAATATAATCTAAATTCTTCACCAAAAAACTAATAAAAGCCCCAAAGAAGCCCATTATAAACAATCCAACATTTTCACTATTTTTTCCCTTTGTATCCATATCTTATCATACTTGCTCGATCTACACTATCCATGGCATTATTTAGGCCCAAATTATTATATTGAGGATTAAAATTCATGTGTATAAGATCTTATTGTGGGCTTTGTCAAACTAAGATTATCACTAACTTTTGAGGGTGAAATTTCAAGTAAATCGATAGATTGTTTAACTAGAAAATTCTAATTAATGATGTGTAGATGGTGGACGCCTTATCACCTATTTCATCGGACCATCAAGCAATCTGACAATTTGCTAAGTGAGCTGGTCGGGCTCACGAGCGGGGTAGCTCGATTGCTTTGACAACCATTGCTTGTTTTTTCAATCACAGCGAGCTAAATCCTCAGCTTAGTGTGTTCAACGGTTTATACCAAAAGTTAGTGGAATAACATTCGATTCTCACTGTCATGATTCTCACCTGTCAAATTCTTTTATATTAATTCATAATAACTACCAATGCTAGGTTTAATGTAAATTGACCAAAATACTGCTATGATTACATGTAAATCGATTTTTTTTAACGAGGCTAGGGTCACACCCCTAATCTTCCACATTAATATGTTAATTGCGTTGAAAGTGTGCTCATCAGCTCATCGGTTCAATTTTTCTAATTTTTTTCGTGTTTTATTGATATTTCATTTTGCTGAATTTTTAACACGTGTCGTTTCTAATATTATAAAACGTTGATTTTTTTCATGTGACATATGTCAATCATGATCATCCATATAGTGAAATAAGACGTGGAACATTAAGATTTGATCAAATCAACTAATTTTTATACATGCATAAAAACAAAATTAATATATGTTATATAATCGCAATCATGAAAAAAAACCGTTAACACAACATATCTCATGTGCTGTATCATGTAGTTAGACTTCATATAACGACATCATGTAATATTATGGTATTAATATTATTTTATAAAAAAAAGGTATTATTGCATGTATATAACACCTGCACGCAATTAGAGAAGAAAAGTTGAAAAAGTATTATAAATGTATTTTTTCTTTCAAATAAAAATAATATAAATATATATATGTATATAGTATTTTTTAAATACAACCGTAAGTTGTTGAATGTGGCAATCATTGAATAGTAAAATATTGTAGTATTAGCAACTTAGCACGATGTTTAAAAAAAAGACTGGACCGGAATCAATCTGGAACCGAACTGACAGGTTAGTTACCGGTTCGATCTTCGATCCATCAAAATTTAGAATTTCGAGTTCTGGTCCAGTTCGATCCGATCTAAAATCGGAATTTACGGATCCAAACTGAAAACTCATAATTTTTTTTTCACACTTTCAGAAAAAAAATAAAAAATTATGACCTTTAAATGAATATTTGCCTAACATAAATATGTTTATTTTTCTTCATGTTAGTACTAAAGCATTTTTCTTTAAACTAGTATTAATTTATATGCAATTGATATTGAATATTTATATTAATCTATTACATTGAACGTTAAAATTTACGTACGAATGGATTAAAAAGAAAAAAACTAATCTGAAACAGTTTAAACTCGGATCGAACCAAAATTAGTCGAGGTCCGATATCCAATCCATCATTTGAGTGGATTTCAATCCCTGTTCAAACCGATTTCGATACGATTCGATTTTGGGCTCGTGCACACCCTAACTCACGTTATGGCCGTATATGTACAACGGTACAACTGTCACTGTTTTTAGCTTGGGCCAGATCATTGTATATACAGTACGTCACAATGGGGCCCTTTGTTGAATGTTGAACCGTTGACATGAGCCTTTAATCATGATTCATAACAGCTTTGAGTATAACTTATTTGCAATTTTCTTTTCATATATTCTTTAAAAATTGTCTATTTATTTTTTAAAAATATATTAAAAATATAGCTAATAATATAAAATATCTAGTTGATTGTTAAAGTAGGAAGAGATAGAAAATATAGAGATAAGTAATAGGTGTTGTCAAAAAATAAAATTAGTAAATTTCGGTGAAACGATTAAAATTATAAAATAAGTAACGTTCTAAAGGAATGAAAATGCTAAAATAGTTTTGTGTTTTAAACGTAATATTATTACAATCTTTTTTTAAATTCGAGTTCGAAAACATTTGGGCATGATACTCCATCTTGGATTATGAGGCTCGGTTTCTTTAAGTCCGATCGAAATCTTCTGTTACACAATGATGTAACAACTCCTACTACATTATTTGGATTTCACACATGTCAATTGTCATCAATCCAAATTCACAATTACGAGTATATGCATAACACTACATCACATCCATTTAATTACCAATTTATAGGAAACAATGTTAATTTAAGAAAAACAATTTATTTTAAAATATGATCCCAAACCCACGATTCTATATACTAAATATTTCTTTATTAAAAAAGGAAATTGCAAAAAAAAAAAAAAAAGTCAAATATTTTTAGCTAGAAAAACTATAATAACAAAATTTATGTCACTAAAAATTAATCTTTTTATAGTGAGGAGGACAAAATTTCTCATGTTATAGTATCATATAATATTATTAAAAATTATCTAAAGAGTGGCAAACTTTTATAAGCTAAGGGAAAAAAATAACAAATTAATTTTATAAAATTTAAGGCATAAACAAATAATGTATATGTATTAAACAAATGACATTGTGTTCTATCAAACATATTAATTAAAGCTTACTCACTAATTCATACTCCATTTGCAATTTGCAAAGCAAAAAACACATAATGACACATTAACATCACTAGATGACACCTCATTCCAATTAATTTAATTTGATAATTATCAAATTAACTAAATTCTGCAAATTTGTTCTCCAACTTTAAACCCATTATTAAATTACGACACAAAAATGCTACAAAAAAAGAATTATATAATTTGATGCAATTAGTTATGGGTTATAAGTATGGTCCAACTCTACAAGCGTGTAGATAAGTTAGAAGCTGATGAGATGATCACACAGCCCTTGCCAAACTTTCTTCTTACCAAAATCCTATCTAGCTAAAAAATAGGCTATAAATATGAGTATCTATAGGATCATAGAATTATCTTTTAAGTGAAAGTATCATAGTATTTAGGGTTTTAAAATGGGTTATTGTGGATTTGCATGTCTTATTGTTTCTCTTTTGATCGTGGGAGTTGTCGATGCTGCGTCTGATGACGTACCGTTCGATGCTAGCTATGAAGTTACGTGGGGGAATCAGCATGTTTCGTTTTCTAACCAGGGGAAGGAAGCTCAGCTCTACTTGGACAAGGATTCAGGTAATGATATAGGATCCGATGGTGGGTTTCGTATGGAATTCACTAACTGCATACAAAACTCACTATCTGGTTTCATGTCAAAACTGTATACACATATTTACCCCTAATGTCATTACTTTTGAAGTCCACCATACAATCAATCCACCTACTTTATATATAAAAGTTTACAAAATTACCCATCAACACTTTCATCATTACACTTTTTTCTTAACCCATGTATCTAAGATTCCCCACAAATTTTTCGAGTACGGAGAGTATAATATAACTAATGGTTTATACTATTAATGTTTCATGTGTTTATATAGGGGCTGGATTTGGATCAAAACTAAGCTATGGGTCAGGGTACTTTCATTTGAGGATCAAGCTTCCCATCAAGGACTCTGCAGGAGTTGTTACAGCCTTTTATGTAAAGTTTCATTCTTTTATTAAATTAATTAGTGAACTTATCATAATTAAATTCCAAAAAATAAAATAAAATCATGATGGACTCTAATTAGCCAAAAACATATACAATCCATTGCAACATGCATGCAACTAGTGTAATTTTAATTCAAAATTTGACTCATACACACATAAAAATATTACTTCCCCAGTCTCATAAAAATGTCCGTACTTTTCTTTTTAGTTTGTTTAACAAAAGTTTGCATATTTTAAAATAAAAACAATCATCACAATCATTTCTTCCACAATATATACATATTTACCTTTCTATGTTTTTACTGCTAGAGCCCACCATACCATCAATACAACTACTCCCTCCGTCCCGTGATTACTTGCATGCTTTTTTTATTGGAATGTCCCAAAATTACTTGTACACTCTTAATATGGAAATACCCCACAAAATTAATAACCTCACAACATTATTTTATTTTCAAATTTGCCACTCATTTTTTCCATACATTTCACTTTACACATCATCAAATTACCTAAAATACCCCTCCTTTATCTTACATCATCAACCACTAAATCCACTTTTCTTAAACAACGTACTGGTCAAACTATGCAAGTTATTTCGGAACGGGGGAGTATTTTTTTTAAATTTATATATAAAAATTTACAAAATTACACTTCAACACTTTAGATTCACTGCAAACTTTTACCGTAGACTGAACAATAGTAAAAAAAAAATTCAATATATATATACAAGTAATACTTTTGACAGTTTTTTCTATTATTCACAAAGAAAAGAAAGTGCTGAAATTTGTTATATTTTGTAGCTGACTTCAAATTCTAGCAACCATGATGAGTTAGATTTTGAATTCTTGGGGAATAAAGAAGGTAAGCCGATTACAGTTCAGACAAACGTGTTTGCAAATGGAATAGGAGATAGAGAACAAAGGGTCCTTCTCTGGTTTGATCCCTCTGCTGATTTCCACACTTACATCATCCTATGGAACTCTCACCAAATTGTGTAAGAATAATACTCTATTCCTATTTCACATAAAACTTCTATACGCCAGCTATATCATGCGATTTTGGTGCTATCTTGACTTTATTTTGACAAAAAATTGACTAATTTTTTAAATATATACTAAAAAATATTAATTCATGTAAAAAAAATACCCATCCTTTTTCCCCTCTTCATGACTCGAACCCCAGGATCTAAAGTCTAGGTAGTGGTTGAGCTATCCAACTTCGTCTTATACTGAATTATTGGTGTGTTTAAAAAAGTTACCTACAATATTTAGTTAAAATAATAATTAATTGTACATGTCGTATTATGATAATTTGAATTGAAGTAAGTAAGACACACGTGTATAGATATATACACTTAACAATTTTCTCTAAATACTCCCAATTTACTAAAATAAGCCAAAAGTCACCCTCCAATAATTTTATATTACTATAAAAATGGAAAATACATTTCTTCTCTTAAATTGCATCATATTTTATTTTTATCCTCTAAAAATTTTCGACTTCAAAATTAGCCCTCTAACATCTACAAAAGTTTATGTTTTAGTCATTTTACCCGTAAATAGATAACTCATTCGATATATTCGGTAATACTGATACATTATGTAGTGATGATGATTTTGATAGTATACAAAAGACACAGAGACACTATATGGTCAAGCAAAAAATCACATATATTAGTCGTTAGAATGACTAAAACACCAAATTTCAACATTTTTTGTTTTTAGATTTTACGTGGACGACATTCCGATCAGAGTGTTCAAGAACAACCGAAACGTCGGGGTCGATTACCCGAACCAAGCCATGAAAGTACAATCAAGCATATGGAATGGAGACAGTTGGGCAACAGATGGAGGACAAACAAAGATCAATTGGACTAATTCACCTTTCAATGTTCAATTTCGAGGGTTTGGATTCAGTGGGTGTTCATTTAGTAATGGAGACTGTTATGATTCTTACAGGTATTGGTGGAACCAGGACAGATACTGGAGGCTGAATTATGTGCAGCAGAGTGCTTATGAGAATGTCAAAAGAAATTATGTGAATTATGATTATTGTCAGGATAGGAATAGGCACCCCACTACTCCTATTGAGTGTGCACTTAACAATTAATTAATTAAACTAATTAATTAATTAATAGGAGTATTAATTATTATTATTAATTTATGTTTTGGTGTACAACCACTTCTATTGTTGTTTCAATATAATATACAAGCTTCTCGGGTTTACATTCCAGTTTTAATTTTTGTTTTCTAAATTTTTTGACTTTGAAATTAGTCTTATATGTTAATAAAATTTAGTGTGTTAATCATTTTAACGATAAAATATCATTTTTAGCATGAAAGAAAGATCGAATACTAATGATTGAACATTATCACTATCTTAGTCTTTACTATTTAGTACTATCAAATCAGTCTTTACTATGGAGAACACATTTTAAAATCAAAAAATTTAAAGACAAAAAACCAAAACATGTAGTACTACGATTTAAAAGGGAAAAAAAAAGTGTGTTTTCCATTACCTTTCAAATGTAATTACAATTTACAAAAGATCCCTAAAAACAATATTCTAGTATTAAAACTAATAGAAAAAGTAACCGGTGTGAATTTAATAGGAAAACAAGGCAGACGTTGACTATAGTGTGACACTAGCTTTAACTAAAATGTACATAAGTTAATTTTTTTTTTTACAAGGAGAATTTGTCTTCTTCACGTAACAATGTTGATTGTTTATATTGAAATATGTAAACTAACATAAGTGAAACATGTACTTAAAACGAGTGCTCAAATGCATCAAGTGTATAAGAGATTTACAAATTTTAATCTATTTTGTCTTGTATATATGAATCATTTCAGGGCCCATTTGCTGGCCCAGATTAGGTAAGTTATCTTCAAGATTAGGCCTTAATCTGGGCCTATTTCACATTTGGGGGAAGTCTTGCTGGCCCAAGATAAAAGGTAGGCCCGCCACAAATGTCAGATTATAGTGTGTCTTTTGTCTGCTCAAAAACGGTGAGATACACAATCGTGACAAAACACGGAACTCACTTCACATTCCAAATTACATCCCTACCCTCGGTATATAAGCATCAAACCCTAATTTTTCACTCCAAAACATTCATTTTCAACCTCTCCTCCTATCTCTCAACAACGGCGACTTTACAATTTCTTCCCCCACCCCACCCTCTCTCTCTCTCAAAACATGTTGGTCTCCACGAATCGGTGGCGGCACAGCAAGCTCAGAGTGACGGCTTATGCAATGAGCTTCGACGAGTATTGTTTTGAGGGTAAGGCGCGCAAGGCGAGGGCATGAGTTCAGGGGCGGCGCGTCTCCGTCTTATCTTCAGCGAGCAAATTCTTATGTGGAAACCCTAAATGTACGAAATCAAATGCAACTGAATTTTGGATTTTATGTTAGGAGCTTCGGATCGAGTAACCTTTTGTTTTCAGGCCCTAATTTTTTAATTTGTTGTACAAATCTCACTGCGCTGTAAGACGGAGGCTCTCCGGCGTCAGTGTTTCAAGGAGTTTTGAAAATGTGGAGGTTGAAAATAAGGCGGTCGGCAGTCGTTAAAACTCCGCCGGCGTCAGTGTTTCAGGGAGTTTTTTGCAGGGATCTTGCGGTTGTTGGCAAGCAGGGTTTAATTAAGGGGAATATAATGATATACTTTTGAAATGTTAACAGAAGCGGCGAAAGATTTCTCACGCGAAAATACTGATTTCATGTTCATTGCCGAATGTTTATGAGATTCAACTACATTCAAAGTGAAAAAAATTGTTGGAGTCGGCTACCCAAAAACAGAGTGGAGACTGGAGACCATTCAAATTGAAAGTGGCAAAGACAATATTTCAGTGGGGATATTTTCGTCAATTGCATATTCATTTTATTAGGTAAGCAACAAATCGACCCACACAACCATGGTGCATATCAAACGAGAAACATGATAACAATCTGGGTTTAATCAGATTTGATCCAATTTTGGGCCCAAATCTAAGATTTTTAGTAATTCCTACCAAATGAGCCCTAAAATTAAAATTGATTGAATAGAATGAGCTGAGGATGTGAACTCACCGGACACAGTTTTAGTGCATGTCGAAATGCTTTAAATTTATTTTCTAGCTTTCGTAGTATTTGTCAAAAGAGATGTCAATATATTGACACACGAATTTGCTCGAACTTTCCGATCTTATGGAAACTCGTATTATTAAGATTATCCTCTGTAATAAGATGTCATTGCATCAATAATACTTAAACGTCGAAAAAAATAATAAAAAAACGAGTTCATACAAATTTTTATTGACCCAAAAATATCAAAGGACCCGGCCGCTCCTACCGCCCCGACTCGTTTATCTTACCATATTTTATTAACAAAAAAATTCTAAATATCTGGACAATTTCTTTTCAATTACAAAGGCATCTTCATTCTGAATTGAATACGCAGTTTCAGTTTCCCTGCCAAATTCTCGATCCACCAATTCGCAGGCGATTACTGATATACATAGCCCTTGGTGTTAGGGTTAGGGTTTCCAGCTGCGAATTTGGTAGGTTGTTTGCTGTACGATGTACGCTGATCGGGAGGAGGCTCAATCTAATAGGTCAATTAAGGAGCGTCTCAACGGTGATTCAGTTGCCGGTTCCGGTCGTCGGAGGCCTATAGCCGGCAAGAGGTCGACTTCTCTTTCACATATTTCCTCCGTGCGTGCTTTAGTGTTATAATCTATTTATGCGTACACGATTAATGAACTGACATTTTCTGCAAAATTTGATTAACAGCTTTATTTAGCTTCTATATTGCTTTTCTGTTTCATTTTCCTGCTTAAGTCGAGCTGGACATTGAGTTTCGTTGTTAATTGAGCTTAGTTCGTACAGCGTTTAATCATGTTGAACAGGAATTGAACTCCCTAGCTTGCATATATTGATTTTTACTTATTTGATTATTTTCCGTTAATTGAGCATGCGAGCTTAAGTGTTAACCAATGGAAAATTATACTAAGCTTGAGTTGTTTGCTTTACCAACTAAGTTCCAGTGAGATAGATCTAGACTTAGGTTTGAAGTAGTTTGGGCTTATCTTTAAACCGTAGTTCTTTTTTAGACAATGGAGAGGTGTGGGTCATGTGACACTGCTCTTGCTGGGGTGATAGAATTTTACTGGAATCTTGCTCTCAGATACTCATTGCAGATACCATAGAACAGTTTTTCTTACTGCCAACTTGGTGGGATAAGTTGTTGTGGTCTGTTAACATTCCCTCTAGTCCCACCTTTACTCAGATGCCGCATGAGGCCAATAGATCTGTTAGTCCATTTGTTAGAATAGAGTAACAGCATAATCTCTAGCTTATGTATTTAGTGGGTCATAGGACTCCGGGTTTCTGTCGATGTGGGGGAAATATATCAGGGGAGGTTATTTTTCTGGTACCAGGAGTAACATGATGCTTTATAGATCAGGAGTATTGAGTGACTAAGTATGGTAGTCGACAAAAAAAGCAGGTAGTTGAAATAAGTATGTTGAGATAAATGTGTGGCATGCCAGATTAGATAAGATAAACAATGAAAGCATTAGCCATTTGAACGTTGAAGTGCTCAAGATGGTTTGAACTTGTACGCTCAGGTGGCCTTTAGACTCCCCTGTACAATATGCAAAAAATAGGATTGGAAAGGAGTTATTCAAAAAGATATGTTACTTAAATATTAACAAGAACATGAACCCTATGGGGAAATATAATACATATAGCTAAACCCAGATAGTGGGTAGAGGATTCAATGTTGTTCTTGTTGTAGGAGTAAGAATTATATTGAAATCCCATGTGGAACAGGGTGTTCTTTTCATGAGGGGGAAGTAAAAGTTCACTCCTTTTTTTCTCTTTTTTCCTGGAGAAAATAATACCCTTCATCCTACCAAACTGAACTTTCTTCATGCAGACAGAGAGAAGATGATGACAAATGGGAACATGATCTTTTTCAAGACGGTGGAGCTCAACTCTCAAGTATGCTGTGCTTCAAGTGAAATTGTATTAATTGCCTTTTTTGTTTTGTTTATGATACAGAGTCATTACTGTATTCACTCAGCTGAGGTGGCTTTGACTTTGTATTCATGACCTCCGTAGATAGCAGCAGAGTTGGAACAAAGGATCTCCGTCTCAAGCTCCAAAGGAGGAGTATCGAGCAAGCTACACAAAGTGTGAGAGGATCTGTCTCTAGGGGCTCAAAGGATCTGCGTGAGAAGCTCTCTGGGTCATCATATTCTCGTCCTATTGAATCTGAGCCTCATTCATCGAGACCTAGGCCTGCAGTTGACGCCAGTAAACCTAGAGTTAACGTTGCAGCTGAAGTCTCTGACCAAGGAAAAAAGAAGATCAGTAGCACCATATCCAAGAAAAAGACTCAACAGGAGGTTAGGAAATTACCATTTCTGTCTTTTAGTCCTCCTTCCTCTTATTTAAAAAAAAAAAAAAATTACTCCATGTGTTGGATCAGCATATTGTCCTTTTAATACTACCTTAACAACATCCTACCCAATTAATGTTTATATATTTTTGCAGGTTGAGACCATAGATAGCTTCCTGCAGTCCATAGGTCTTGAGAAATACTCGATTACATTGCAGGCCGAGGAAGTATGCTGTTCAACTCTTTCACTAATGTTTTTTTATGCTTGATTTGTAAGAATGTTACAAGTATGTAAACTATTTTTTTGGCAAACTGGCAGGTCGATATGACAGCACTAGTACACATGGGTGATGAAGATCTTAAAGCCTTGGGAATACCAATGGTGAGATTTTCTCTAGTAGGTTTATTGCTTGCAGCTCTTGCTACTACTGTCATTAGCATCAATTTATGCTTTATGCATAAGGAAGTAGATCTTTCCTTATTTTTATGTGTCTTTGTTTTAATAGAAATATTGGTAACAAGGGATTTGTGAGCGGTAGGAAGTTTCATTAAGCTACTTCTTTCTCCTCAGAAGTATAAGCCATATTTTTATAGTATATTGTCAGTCTAGAACTTCCACAGGGATTGACTTCTCCTCTCTCTTGACATGTCTTCCTGTCGGACGTAGCTGCTTATGATGTTAAACTCAACTTCCAAATTTCACTACTGACCCGAGCCTTGTTCTAACAGGAGTCAAATCTGAGGAAAATGTTATTGCACCTTTTCTTTATGCACAAGAAACCTGATTTTCCTTGCTAATGCAATTTTTTCCCAACCACATATTATGGCCCAAACCCAAATTTAGTCCAATCCCTTTTCAAATGGAGAAAATCTCGTTCAGGCCAATAACAGAATTCTATTCTTACACTCTGCTTCGTTGAATACTAATCAATGCTTTCTTGACTTCCGCTTCGTTGAATATTAACCAATTGAACGTAACTTAACATCAGATGCAAGCAAGTGATGTGCTTGAGCATAATTTTTAGTATTATGTAGAAGAAGGCAATTATAACTGAGATTTGATATTCTGTTTCTTTACGATGATTTTTCTATATACCTGGCTGCATCTGAGAGAGATGCTTGGAATTGAATCATCCGGAACCTTGTTATGCTAATTGAAACTAATCCCGAGCAATTTATTCATTGCTACAATTTTTGTGAACCTGATTCAAGTAGACTCCCATCATTGGTGCACCGTGGGGCTTTTTATTCTATTTGTTAATGCAATCTTTGTTATTATGTTTCAGGGCCCTAGAAAGAAGATACTTCTGGCACTCGAATCAAAACTTTGATAGTAGATTGCGGTATGCTATTCAGTACTTGTATTAATTACTACATATCATTGATCACAACATGTTCTTTTCCCAGTCCCCAAATGGCTTTTCCGGGGTCATTCCGAGCTGTGTTGTAGAAAATGGGTTGAATCTTTTTGTTGCAGTTGAAACACATAATCTTAAGGACTTTGGGATGTGAGTTTGTGCTTTTATCGTTATATCTTGTTAGACTCATTACTTAATTTACTTGTACAACTTGCATGAAGCATCTCATTTGTGTATGCTTTGCTCATCAGTCTTATTAGGGTAGGGTGTAAATGACCTGCTTCCTGCCCCACTTGACTCCATTAGAAAGTCATCTCCATTGAGGTCGACTCGATAACTTACATTACATAACCCGTCTACTCTCTAGAAGTAGTTTTTTTTGTTAGTAATTATACTATGCATTAAGAGAGACTATTTTTAAAGAACTTTTTTTAGGAAATAATGAGCATCTCTAAATTTAAAGAACTAAAATGTTGATATTTTCCATCATACTCTTTATTTTTAAATTTATTTAATTTAATGTGCATATTCAATTATGTTTGTAAAGATGACTGCATTCAAAGTGAAAAGGTCCAAGAAAAGTACTCTGTAACGAACTGAGCTGCTCGTGAATGAGTCTGAGTCTCAACGCTGGTTTGAACTTGACTTGTTAGGCTCAATATCTAAATTTTTGTTAGACTCATTTACGAGTCAAGTTGAGATTTTTTTTTTGCTCGTCAATGTAATCGAATTGGGCTTGGCTTGATAAGAGCTCTAATCGAGCTCGAACTTCAAGTACTCAGTTTGAATAACATCTCTAGTACTCTGATTTTAAAGAATTGTAGTTTATGATAAAAAAAATTGACAGTTTGTTGGAGATGTTTTTTTAGTGAATGACTCTTCAAATAAATAAAATCTTTCATTTAAAGGCAAATCAAAATAATACAGTATGTTTCACACTTATAAGAATACAACCAACCCATAGTGGCAATGCAACTAATCTCACTAACTCAAAATGTGCACTTTAATCTTTCTTAGATTTCCAAGCTTTGTATTTTTTCGTCTCCAGTTTATATCTCTTCCATTCTCTGAGGGCTGCCAGAAGCACGTGCAGTGAAACCGGCAGAAAGAAGGGCTGTCAAACAATAAATTTCAAATCAGATTTAAATATTCGGTTAATAAACAAGTGAGAGACGGTCCATACTCAAGGATGAAAATATCGCGGATATATTTCAAATTTGGATATTGCGATATGGATATTGGGGTCTAATGTATTTTTTTCCGAGTATCGCGGATATATCGCTAAATGTCGATGTCGATATCGTTCAATCGTAGTGTAAAATTGGACGAGAATCGGAAAATATCGCAGATATATCGCACGATATCGCAAAATCTGAAAAAATCGCAAACTTATTTGAAATTTTATTTTTATATGTACAAAATTATACATTTTATTTTATTTTATTTTTAATAGTACAAAATTATACATTGATCGTTAGAATAATAATAATTAATTAAATAGAGGTATTTTGAACATGTTATACACTTAAAAAAGAAAAGGAGACTATATTTTATGACAAAACAAAAAGGAATAGGAGACAATCTTTTTGGGGAGGAGGGAGTATATTTCTCTCAAAATTTAGTTATTTTTCGACATCAATTACCAAGGCCATTCATTTTGGGGCTTTTAGGTATGGAAGTTCCTAAACCTTAGTTGAGGATGACCTAAGAAAGCATTTCTTATGAAATTTAGGTGTGCGAAGAAATCATGACTTTGAAATAGTAAAAGTGCGCTTGTTTTTAGATTTTAATAGGGTGAATTATTTGAAGTGTATAAAGTAGATTATATAAAATGCATATTTATAGATAATTTTAGGTGTTTTTAGTTCAAAGTCCATCCGTGTGAGTTTCGAAAGAAACATACCCCAAATATGTGTGGTAGTAAGTTTTCGCTCGATCATTATCTTTATTCTACTCACTCGTCAATTGTGATAGAACCAAGGATGAAAATATCCGGAAATATCCCCGATATATCCTCGATATATCCATTTTTTTGGGTCACCGATATCGATATTGGGAAGAACCGATATTTCCACAATATTTATAAAAAAATTGAAAATATCGATAAATATCGGTAGACAATAACAATATCGAGCCTAATATCGGTAAAATATCGAGAAAATATCGGAAAATATCGAGAAAATGTCGATAAATTTAAAAAAATATCAATAAATGTCATACGAAATAACATTGTATATTATGTTTTATATAAATTTATCACTTATATAAAATGTATTCGAATTATTTTGTTGATTTTATGTACAAAAGACTTGTTATTAAATTTTTACAATTTTTAAAATTTACCGATATCGATATTCGATATCGATATATCCATCGATATTTCCATAAATTTAAGGTCTCGATATCTCCACTGATACCGATATTTTCATCCTTGGATAGAACTTACCTCGGAATCAAAATGTAAAAGTGAGAGTAGGGTCAAAGAACTAACCGAGTAGACAGCAAAGCAGTGCTCAAATGAGTAGTAGCTCACGGACATCATAGACGGGTGATAAAACGCATCCTCAGCAAAGGACCTGGCTTGCCTCGAAGACACTGATGCAAAAGACATTGAAGCTTCGTGTTAGCAAATTTCCGACAGTCATGCACTATAGTTTAACCATAATTATATAACCATACCGGCAGAAGCATCATACACTCCGTTAGACACATTGCTTAAAGCCAAATTTGCAGCTTCGAGAGAGTACCTCACCTGTTCATTGATGTGCAGATAATAAATATTGTGCCACGACTAAAAC
Organism: Galeopsis tetrahit; assembly: GCA_963675135.1. Classification (NCBI taxonomy): domain Eukaryota; kingdom Viridiplantae; phylum Streptophyta; class Magnoliopsida; order Lamiales; family Lamiaceae; genus Galeopsis; species Galeopsis tetrahit. The sequence goes on from OY776124.1 coordinate 891,968, forward strand.
AAAACCAGTAAGATATTAGATTAATAGTTATTCCACATAAAAAACAAAATCCTGTGGCATTTGGCTCGGGATTGTCAAAAGTGTAGTGAAGATCTGATCTACTGAAATTAACCGCATATTGAACCTTTCGGATTCTACCTGAAATGAGGTTCAGAAACCAAATTCGCGTATCTTTTTTTTTAAACGTTCTGTTCTCTCTGAAAGTGTGATATCAGAAGAGAGTATAGATGAAACTATTCTTCTAATTAGACAAGGTAAACTGAGTAATGTGCAATGCTTGTTAACACGATCGTACTTCAAGACTAACCAAAGAAAATATCAAGACCATCAAACACAGCCATTTTATGGATAAAAATTTAACATCAAGCAAACTAAAACTATCGGAGTATTTGAAGATAACAGATATCCATAAAAGGAATATTCACCTGTTTTCCTATTTCCTCCTTAATGATCATTCTTGGAAGTGACTGGACCTGCACATATATCTTGGTTGTAGTACAGAGAAGGACGAAAATTAACATTATATAAAAGTGATGAAACTAATGACATACCAATCGAGAAAGTGATCCAAGAGTTGTGGTGCATTGAAGAAGATTAAAACATGTGTGTTGCCGTGACAAGACATCCAATTCCCTTAGAAGCAGAAAATACTTGTGTCATCAGTTTCCAAACACACAGTTAATCATCAAAAAGTAATGATTCTTTAAACGGATTTCCATATGAAGTAGGGAGGAGGGGGGGATTCTTTAACGGCATTAGAAAATAGTCCTGCATTCTTCTTTTTCCCTCATGTAAACATAACACTGGCATTTGACAACTAGGGGAAGGGGAGCATTTCTTTAACGACATTTGATACAGTCACAAATCCTTCTTTATGATGCTTAAGTATGAAATTGGCATTCGCAATCAGCAGTAAAGAAATCACATCTCATTCACAACCTCTACATTTTTTATTGCCAAGTTATGCATAAACTAGCTTATTGCCTCACCATTCGGAGAAGCCTCTTTGACTGGTCAATAGTCGCAATGTGCCTGATGCATCATGAAAGAGGCCTTTGGACTTCAGACCAAGAAGTTGTCGCAACTGGCCCACGAGGACTTCAAAAATGTTGCTCAACTCCTGTTTTACAAGGAGGTATATTAAGTTAAAGAATTACATAGTCAAAACTCCGGCCCATGATACTTTCAACATTTACTATCATTGGCAAACAGCAACTTAAAAATAAATCAAATCTTAAAACAATAGTGAAATAAGATAAGTTTCAAAGAATCAGCAGCCCATCGAGTCTACATTCAATGCTAACTTTTCAAAATCAGTTGATCTTGATAAAAATGAAACAAGCAAATTGTATATAAGGTTCATCTGGCATCAACCACCTAGTCTCTTAACTGGGGAATTTTTTTACTTCTACCAGTTATACATTAGCTGGACAGAATTTGAGAAGGCTACTTACTATAGTACACAAATGGTATATAAGCTATGAGATTGATCCTAGAAGAAGAACGATATTTAGATTCAAAATAAAACTGAGTGTTGCAGAGAATCATAGTCTCTGCAAACCCTTTATCTTTAACAATGGTAACATGATGATAAAAATAAAAAACATCAAGAAGCAAAATATCTTATCACTACAAATGAAACTGACCTCGGAAGAAATCTTATTTCTGGCACGAGTCTCCATTTTGGAATCATTGAAACAAGCTGAGGGGTTCCAAACAACTACGCTTCCCCACATCTAAAATTTGACATACGAAGAAAATGAGATTTCATGGGCACAGCATTGTCAAGAAACCATGATATAGAACCACAAAACTTACAGGAGAAATGAAACCATTTGACGTGGAAATTTTCCCATTTGGGAGCTGTAATAGAAGTGGACACTCTGATGCAGATGGCACATATCTGGTAAAGTGAGTAGAACAAAAAGAAAGAGCAAATACATTCAGTAATTTTTATAGCAGATCACAGACTAATCAATGACACAGAAAATTAATCAGATAAACTATAAGTAGAGGCCAATATTCATATGACCTCTGTAGGACCTTTTTAATTCAGTTATCGTAATAATTCGTATTTGTTAACATTATCCCAAATTCTTCCATAAAACAAGCGTGGGGTTACATGTAACTGAAGTACTTCAAGCTTGTAGACTACAACTAAAATTGCAGTAATTCCATCGATTCAAGTAATTGTGAGCTAGAATGAGTTAAAGATTATACACCACAAAATGGAGGATCTTCGAACGCCCTCCGGCTGCGATTGACGTATCCAAATGCCACTCATTTGAGTTTACCTACAAGATATAGACAAATAAGAATTAAAAAAAAAAAGTTTAAAAAGTAATTGCTTTTATTTCTTTCAACAGCTTAATAAATAAGCCAATTTTAGTTTTATTTTATTTTGTTAACCATGACATGGACGGACAGCACAAAATATTTAACAGATAAACAGAAATAAGCAGAGAGCTAAATGGTTAACAGCTGACAGAGTAACACTATGTTTAGCAGTAATTACTGGAAGGTATAGTAGCATCTTTCAAAGAAATCAACAATAAATGCAAAAAATACTTATAGCCCTTAGTCCTCTACATGGATCAAGTATCAATAAATGACAAAGCAGAATACTTATACAAGAAGTATTTTTACTGCAAGCATTCCTCAGTTGACTTTGCTAGGTATTAGGGGATAAAAAGGGAAAGTATCATAATGAACCCACATATATAAGGCACACATCATATGAGACAAAATTTCCTGCATTTGGAGACTCAAAATATGCAGATAAATTAACTTCCTGTAAGAAACTCAATGTTTTCAACAAGATGTTACGTGTTGCTTATCATCTTACACAGTATTCCATCATAGAAAGTTTTCAAGTAAGAGGATGATGCTGAGAGGGCATACAAAGAAAGGAAGATCTTTTGTAGTGAAAATATAGCTGCCCAGCTTTTCATCCCAATAGGAAAATGAAGACTTCGGAGTGTGGTACAAAACCTGTGCATAGGCCAAAAACAATACAGTGTGTTAATCAGAAGCGAGAAAGGATTCCAAATGGTGTAAATGTAAACTAATGAAGTTTCCATGAGCTTTCTCTTAAACACTAATTATATATACAAAACATGGCGAGAACAGAATTGAGCACGACCTGACTCTCCACCCTAATATCTGCAAGAGGCTTCAGAGCCTCAAGTATTGGAGCCAAGAGGTTATCATCTATCTCTTGGAAATCCCTGCGGAAACAAGTAATTTAAAAGGATATTCTTCTATAGAGAAGTCGAATAAAACATATACTAGTCAAATGGCTCACTAGTCTCTACCATGACGTTTTTACTTTTTCTAAACATTTTTTTATTGATAGAGAATTCATGTGAGCGAAACTGGCATCACCCTAGAAATCAAAGAGGAACCAAAAGAATCTAGTACAACAAGACAAAGTAAATAAAAAATCAGCTAAAATATTTCATACTTAAGGAAGATCAATAAAGAACTGCAACAATTCGAGTGACTTTCAACAGAATAACATTAAATCAGCATCATACCAGTCATAAGTCCAGTCGTGTGGATCAGCATTCAGCAAGTTGAATGAAAGCACAATCTTCCCATCCGCCCCCACTGGCATGAACTCCCCACTGATTGACCCTTCCTCTTTTCCACCATTCACAAATGCTTTCACAAAAACCTCCGTTACCTTCTTCACAGCCTCCTCTTCTGAGATTCTACCCACAATCCACCCATGCCTATACTTCCCTACAACCGCACTCACATCCTCCTGCTCATCCTTCCTCACCACCACCACCGTGTAAACCTTTCCACTATTTCTATTGCCAAGACTAGCATTATCATCCAACAACGAATGCAAATATTCATCAAACAACTCATCGTCATACTTGTTAAGCTCATTCAGCGCTCCACACTTCCAGTTGAAATAATTGTCGCTGTGGACACAATCAGAACCGGATTCTAGAACTACAGAAACATTGGAATTATGGCTACAAGCACCGCAAGATGCCGAATCTTTAGACGCAAGTTTTCGCATGTGAGATTCAATCAAAACCGATAATTCATCAGCATTAAATGAAGGTTTACCAAAACCAACAAAAACTGCTTGGAATTTGCAAGGGAACAGCAGAGGATTCGACTCAACCGCAGCGGATAGATTATCTATTTCTCGAAACGGCAAGGATGATCTGTATATTTCTACTGATTTTAACAAAAATGGAAGACCTGAACTTACAGAAAAAGCACAAAATTATACCGAGGCAATCAAATTAAACGGTGAAACACAGTAATAGCGAGAAGAATGCGAGGATTTTGACCTAAAAGGAAAGAGAGGAGAACAGTGAGAGTTAGAGCCAGGCGCTTCAGGCCGGGTTTCGTTTTGCGCATGGTTTCCGGGTCATAATCTGGTTCTAATTTGTTGAGATCGGCGGTTGAAGTCGCCGGAGCTTCGGAGATTTCGGCCGTCGCCGGCGCACTTTGAGTACTTGGCGCATCCATTTTCTCTCTACTCGAGCTTTCCCCAAGTAGACTGGAGCTAATAATTTAAACTTTTAACAATTTTTAAAGAATATCTTTAAATACTTATAAAAGTAATGAATAAAATTTAAAAACAAATTAATAATGTAAAAATTTAAAATTGTAAATAAAATTTAAATTTTAATACTATGAAAATGACCGGGCATTTTTTTTTTTAAAATCTAAAAATTAGTATAAAATTTGAAATAATTTTTTAAAAATATTTTTCTTTTTAAAATAACTATTTTTTTTTTAATAATATAGAAATGGTTGATCATTTAAACAAATATGTTAATTCTAAACAAATTCACCAAATGTCTTAATATTGATTTAATTACGGTTTTTACGATTATTATATAAAAATTGTTAACCCTTCATGATCCTGTAATTTCCTTCAATAAGGCAAGTGTAGACGAGCTCCAGTAACCCACACTAATGATTGTTGATCAAAAGAGAAAAGAAAAACATATATCCAATTGCAACAACATGATATTGAATTTTTTTTATAATAATTATGAAAGTTGTTATTTTATTTAAATTTATTTAAAAAAAAACCATTAGTGTTAATATTTAAATTTATTTGAGATTAGATAATATCAGTTAAGGGCATGTTTGTTTTGGAACTCATGCATCAAACGTAATGTCTCCTGTTTTATTCTAGTTCGAGATTTGACATTCAATTTCATGCATCCTAGACGAGCCCTTTTTATAAAATGTATCTATTCAGTCTAACTAATCTTTTTACGGTATACATAGAGTGTTGATTTTTTTGCAATTTTACACAAATTAAATTCCAACTTTAAACTTAAAATTAGAAATTTGGTCTTTGTGATTGTTTAAGTAGACTTAATAAGGAGTTTCAACGTGTACAGACAATCACAGCTATACATCGTTTTTATAACTCGTTTCATTTATAGTGATTTCTGATTATAAAACCAAATACTAATATTTTTATATTTAAAATAAATAAAAATAAAATATACTCAAATACGGTGACAGCCGCCAGAATAGTGCACACCTTTACCGGTGTCACCGGTCCCCGGTTGCTCAGTTCAGTCACATTTCACCTTACAAGGAGTACAACTTATACAAGTCTCCTAAAATTACCCATATTAAGTATTTTCCCTTAGTGCTATTATAGTATGTAGTACACCGTACATTAAATGATTAAATTCAGCTAATTTATTTACTTTTTATATAAAAAATTATAAAATTACTTTTCAATATTTTGAATTTTACATTTTTTTAAAATTATGTGCTCAATATTCTCCGCAGACTTTCGTGAGACGGGAGAGTAGTTAATAATTTGAATACTATTTACCCATAAACACTATACTGGTAAAGTGGTTGGACCTGACTCCATCCACTTTACTGCTTGACCTTGGTGGACCGTACTGTACCGGAAGGTGCAGTAGGATCACCTCCTTTTAGAGGAGAGCTAATACTTGTTGAATATTTTGGTTTGTAAAAAAAAAAAAAAAATTCTTCAATTTGTTTTTCTAATGAGTGAAACAATCTTCTATCAAGAGCTTAGCCTTGTTTTGACCTTTAACTTAACTATGCACAAATGAAGCATTTCTCTTGCATATGTATGATATTTCATTCGTGAATGTGTTAACATGAGAAGGTTGGCGGGTGGGTGAGACCAACTACCTTCTTCGAAGGAAACCTTGTCGGACCACAACTCTTGTTACTTGTGTGCTTGGACATACATAATCGAATAGAGGGCAAGGCCTATAGAAGTCAACTAACATATTTGAAGGCAACCATTGAAAAAAATAAAATAACTTTATTTTTATTAAAAATAAAACAATATAATAAAGAACTGATCACAAAAAAAAAAAAATTTAATACTCCCTCCGTTCTTCCGTTCACCTATAAATTTTCCATTTTAGTTCTTTGGTCTATAAGCTTTCTCATACTCTTTTTGCTAGATACTTTTATTTATATCTTACTTTATTTTTCTCTGTCTCTCTCCTTCTATTAATCTATGTCTAAAAAGTAACAAAAAGCTTATAGATGGACGGAAGAAGTAAAAGACGGAGAGAGTAGATGAGTAGGAATGGGGCCACTTGTGAAGGGCAGATGGCTCTTAACAGAGAGGAGAGGTGGGAGGCGAATAGTCAAAACCATAACCGGTGGCGCCGGTCAAAGGTTGATAGCCCCTTCTCACCATCCATCATTAACTCATCATCAATTCTTCTCCTTTTCCCCCAATTTCTCATTCTCTCAAATCACTCTTCAAACCTATTTTCCTCTGATTGCTTAATCTTCAACCCCAAAACCCTAATCCTGATTTGCTTATCTACTCTCTGGGTGTATACTTCATAGTTTATACTCCCTGTTTACGAGCAAAATGTCGGTAAGTTTTACCTTTTAAGGGTTTGCTGTTTTCCCTATTTACTGAGCTGCTTTCATGTTGGAAATACAGTTTGGTTTGTTTGTTGCTACGAATTTGATGAATTATGGTAATTGTTGGTCGTCAGATCCGAATAAGTTCATATAACCCAGTAGTTTGTTGAATATGCATTTGTGTGGTAGTTGATCAATCTTTTCTGGGCTTTTTAGACTTATTGGAAATTCAATTTATTGGTTTTGTATTAATCTGGTGATGAATATTGTTGTACTATGTGAAAAATTTCGTTTCATCTAAAAATCGGAATGGACTAAAATGGGTGGAGTTGCTTTCAGTTGGAATCGAACTCAGGGCAGTTTGCCTGTGGGCTCTGATACCATAAAAGAATTCCGTCTTATCTAAAAGTCACTTGTAGAGAGGTGTAGAATTAATTCTTGTATATTAATTCCTCATTCTATGTATCTGTTCATATGTTATGCAAATTTATTTCATTTGATCAATTAGTTTCGTGGTGAAGGAAAGGGGCTACAATTTACCCCCATCTCTAAATAAGCTGTGACTGTATGATCAAATAAAGTATTTAAACTAATATGTTGAAGATAATTGAAATCGAATAAGTTGTTTTTCGTGTATGAGAAGTGATTATTTGCAGCTAAAAAGTGAAAACGATGCTTAAAGTTTGTTTGTTTGTTTTCTGAGCAGCGAGCAAATGTGCCGAAATTTGGAAACTGGGAGAACGAAGACAATGTTCCTTACACAGTCTATTTTGACAAGGCAAGAAAAACCAAAGGTGGGAAAATGATCAATCCAAACGACCCCCAAGAGAACCCGGACATGTTCCCTGATGCTGATCCTTCACCCGTTGCTACTGCTCCTCCAACGAGACCAAGACCTCGACCAGAGGAAACAAACGGAAGGGAAACAGCCGAGCCTACACCTGAGCGTAGAGCAAGTAAGGAAGAATCTGGTAATGAAGGGCGTGTGCATAGGCCTGCCCGATCTCCCAAACCTAGTGCAGGATCTGACCAAAGTTTCGACCGCTCTCCTCTCCATCCTCATTATCAGGCAAGAGTTGCGGGGGGCAGGGCAAGTGGGTCCCCGGTTTGGGAAGGAAAGAGTCACGATAGTAGTCATGGTACACCTGGAAGATCCCGGCTTAAGCCTAATAATCGAGGCGATGAAAGTGTGAGTTTTTTAAGCTGTCTTGTTTGTCATTTGATTCCACTTTTGATGAGATGAGTAGATGACTCATGTTGAGTAGTTTTAAGCCTGTTATAGAATGGGCTTCAATCCAAACACATCCTTAGTCTATCACGGTTATGAACTTACGATAGATTTTAGGGGTGTTTGTGAACCCAACCTTTTTGGAAAATAGAAATGCTTTTTTGCAACTTTTAACTGATTATATAATCACTTTTAAGTTGATTCTGAGAATGATTTTGAGAAAGTGTTCTAATTATAGTAATTGTGAGAAAAATTGCTTAATATAGTAAAAGTCATTAGTGCTTGTAAAATTTGAAAAAATTATTAGTTGAGCGTTTAGTGTAAGGTAAAATATTAGAATAAAAGCAGAATCAGCTAGAAGCACTTCTTAGCTTTTAGACTATAGGTGAGTGATTAAATTAAGTAAAAGTATTCAATTCGAAAACAATCAAATCAACTTTTGATTCTTAAAGTGATTTTTGAAAGTTTTTTGTTACTAAAAGTGATTCTTTTACAAGCGCTACACACTTCTCATAAATGCTAAAATCACTTTATTTTCACTTGATTCTTAAAGTGAAACTTTCTAATTCTTTGTATAAAAAATGGCAGCCTGATAAAGCAGCCGCTGTTCCAAGATTTGGTGAATGGGACGAAAATGACCCTCAATCAGCTGAAAACTTCACCCACATCTTCAACAAAGTGCGTGAAGAAAGAAATACTGGGACAGGAAACGTATCCGGTACCCCTAAGCATCCGTCGTATGGCACAAATGGCCAGCGAGCCAACCAACCTAAGGTTTTATCGTTAGCTAACATCTGCTTCGTCTTATAGTACTCTGATTCACACTAATCTTGACTTACTTTCTCGTTCAAATGCAGAAATGCTGCTTCGGATGGTTCTAGAAGAAGAAGAATCGGAGCGTTGATGCAAAGATGGTGCATTATTTCATTCTTAACCTAAGTGTAAGTGTGTTGCTTGTGAAAATGTAATTTCCCAGAGATTATACCTGTTCATGTTTCCACTTGTACCCTGTATGAATTAGAGATCAAAATATGGTATCTATTCTTTAATTCTCGTGTATTTTTCATATATTTTCACAGTTAATTTTATTTCAATCTCTCTGAAATGTGGCTGGTTGGTATTATTTATCTTTTATTAAAATACATCATGCAAATCGAAAAAGCTCCCAGAATGGAAAAGCTAAAATTACAAGATGGTAACGAAGAGACGAATGAGACGAGCCAAACAGACGGGGTGTGTGGTAGAGAAAGGTACAAAGCTCATCTCTTTGCAGGTTTCTTTCTCCACTGAGTTCGTCCCCTATTCATTTCAGAGCCATCGTTCGATAATCTGAGCAAATGCAGAAACTGGAGGCAATCGTTTTCATCTTTTGCAACCAATGGAGATCCATTACTTCCTTGATCCACGACCAACTCAGAACTCGTAAGGGAATCGACTACATCATTCTCCCCACATTCACGTCTGTAATTCAGCGTTACTGACTGCAATTCATAATTGTCGATAATCTCTTGAGGCATGCTCTGTTAGAAGAAGATCAAATCTTTATTAGCAATTTCAAGTGCACAAGAGACTATGAAACATATACTAGTATCTAAGAAGTGAACCAACCTCGAGAACCCATCCAATGTAGGCGACGTTGTTTACGTGCTGGTTCATGTCGAGATCAGCTCGTCGAGGCTGGGAAACGGAAAGGGCATTAGTTATTGGATATAAAAGAGTGGCATTGCATATATGTGATCTGTGGTGTTACCACAAGTCCAAGTTTGGAGTGCTGAGCTGGTTCATCAAGTTTAGCTATTTTCTTGAGGCTACCATTATTCTCTTCTGGAAAAGCTAGTCTGAAATCTCAATACAAAAAATATTAGGACACGTTGTAACCAGATTGAGAAAACTTGCCATAACTTTCATTTTTAGTCAGTCACAATAAAAAAATTCCATTTCCCTTATAAATAAATTACCCTTTCAAATTTCATTATATTATTCTCTCTTAATTATTTCACTTCTAATACATCTACTTATTCTATTCCATTTCTTAATTTTTGTACTCTAAAAATTATGTGAAGTTTCTCCCCGAGACAGAGAGTAGTAAATTAGTGTCCTCAAAAGATAAAATCAATTTCATTATGTAAATGAAAAACATGACTACTTATTCTATCGTATTTTTTAATTTTCGTATCCAAAAGCTCGGGTAATGAAAAGCACAAATCAACAAGCAAATAGAGTTGTTTACCTAAGTGTTGTTGGGCAAAAAGCTAAATGTTCCTGACGAACATCGTCACTCACTTTCTGGAGGTGGCGTGTGTCTACGTTCATCATCACCCACTTACTGCCACAAATACAGAATAAATAAATCGATTATAAACTTCTCATTTACCTATTTTAAACTATACATTCCTTTACAAGTTTCTAATTTTCTTAAATAACAAAATCACATATTTTTCTCCCTTTTCTCATTTTTATCTCTCTCCATGAGAAACTTACAGGGAATAAAAAAAAAAAAAATCAATGAAAAATAAGAATTGAATATTGGGTGACCTGGTAGCCCTTCCAATGACTTCACCAGTAGCACAGTCTTTGATAATCCAATCGCGTCTAGTGCCAATTCTTCCATCCGATTGGAACCATGTCTCGATCTCAACCACATCACGCCTATTCATTACAATTACCATTAAGTCTTTTCAAAATCGAACCGGAGACTAAACCGAACTGGGCACCGATTCATGGTCCAATTAATGTTAAAATAATATATGTCTCTTTTTCTTTAATACTCATTATGTCATTCAAAAAATATGTACACTTATAAAATCATATTATAATAAACACAATAAAGTAACAACACAAAAGTTAAAAGACTCGAATCAACTCGAAACGAACCAGACAGGGTATTTGTAGATGTGGATGTGCATACGAGAAGTGACCCAAATGAGGCGTAGTTTTCTCATGATAGTGGTAGTAGCAAATCCATCGGATGAGAATCCCAGATATAGAGCATGGTTGCATCCAACTTCCTGCATTTTCCATAACAAATTCCACAACTTTGTTTAACAAATATGTATGTATGTTCGGATGAACAGTTGTGTAAGTGTATATGAACTAGCGGCCGAACACCTTTGTATGCATATATGATCTATTGATCGAACACCTTTGTATGTGTACATGACTTATTAGTCGAACATTGTTTATATCGCAGCAAATTTACACTATCACAGCAAAAATAGACGTATGCAATCACTATCCAATATTCTCTATTATAGTTTGTATACAATATAATCAATAAAAATTATGTAAACAATTTAAAAAAGGATAAATATATGGAGTGTGTTTGATAATGAATTGATTTTAAATGGAAAAGGATATGAATAGAAAAATTGAGGTGAGTTTAGTAATATAAATTGATTTTAAATTTTTAATGGGTGTGCTTAACATTTGTTGAGTGTTAGGGGTGGCACCCTTTAAAAAAAAACTAGGGGTATTGATTTTATATGTTTAGTTAAATTATAAACGTTAGAGAAGAATTGAGAATTACTCCTTTCGTCGAACAAAAGTTTGCAGAAAATATTGAACACTGAGTTTAAGAAAAAGTGTAATAATTAAATCGTTTAAGTAAATTAATTAATTGAATTGAATGTACGCATGTACGGTGAGCCTCAAAACTAATGACATAAATGCTAAATATATGTATATGAAAGTGAAGATTGTGAGGGCGATTTCAATTTTAATACGTAGAACACACGAAAAAAAAAGTATGCTAACTTTCTTGTAACGAAAGGACTAACATTATTTGCAAGATAAATTTTTATATGCAATCGAGTGTATACGTATAATACCTGTATAAGATTGGCCATGGCTTCAATAGTGGCTGTTGTGTTGACCCCAACCTCGTAACACCTTATTATCATCTTCTCTTTATAAGAGGACCTATCCTCGCTCAAGCTCCCCACCCGAAGCCGCTCGGCTACACTCGCCTTGCTCGACGTCACCCGCAGCGACCTGATGCGGGCCCTTCGAGACTGACCTCTGTCGTGAGAAAGATTAATCACGTTCGAAAACAGGCAATTAATCTTCCTCACGGCGGGATTGCATAATGTCATTAACATTGTGAATTCAAAATTTTATTTATGTAAATTTACAGAGTAATTAAATTGGGTGCCACAATTGTGTATGTGTGTGTGAATTCTTTTATAGTGTTAGATCGATATGAACGAGGCAGCCAAAATGGGTTCGGTTTTCTTTTTCTTGTGAGATTCAATACATGCATGCCAAACTCTACTTTACACTAAATAAATTTGTCTTGGCTAAATATATTTTATCCACAAATTTGTATACACTTTTTTATACTCTATCCGGAAAGCTTTCCTTCCATTTTTATACAGAGATTAAAAAATATAGTATAAAATGTGTAGTGAATAGTTGAGGTAGAAAAATAAATGAAGAAGTAAACAAGTTCGATTTCTCTATTTCTCTTTTTGTGTTTCACTAATATTCAATTCTGCTAGATTTTTAACATGTGTCACTTTCACTGTTATATGACATTGATTATTTTTTAATATAACACATGTCAATTAATTATATAGTGAAATAATTAAGATGCGGAACATCAAAATTAGAACAAGTGATCTCATTCTATAAACGTAGATAGAAAGAGAGGGGGTAGAAATGAGAAAAAATAGAAATAAACAAACAACATTCAAAATCAATTTTTTTTTTTTCAAAAACTGTGAGGGTTAACTTTTAAAAAGTAGTGATATATATATATATATATATATTACAAATAAATAAATCCCAATTAATTTTATCTTATCAAAATCTTTGCTGAAATAGTTTGCATTTATTTTAATCAATTGAGGAATGTTGAACATCTCATTAAAGCTCAACTTATAATGTAATGACCTCCAACAAATTTCTCTATCTTTTACTCTCTTTTTTCAAAAATCTTCTTCAACAATATTCTCAATATGCTGTCACAATTTCAATTAATTTTTCCTTCTATCTCCGTTAAAAAAAACTATATATTTAATAATATATATTGAGGAGTCTTGTATGAGATAAAACTCCATTTTTTTATTTAAAATTTTCATTTTACTTTAAAATATAATTCGAATAAAATAATTGGCAAATTATATTATATACATGTGACGAGGGAGATGCAAAGAAGGACATATTTGAAATATAATTTTGGATGACGACTGAGACGCCCACGACCAAATAATTTGGTACTCTAAAAAAAAGTAAAGCAAATACTTGTGTGTACCACTTAATTCAATTTTCTAAATGAGAGTGTATGTTACTCATATGTTACTGTAAATACGGTATAATATTAGTTTAAATAGAGTATAATATTAATTTAAATATAGTATATAGTATTAATTCAATTATTAAATAGAAATAAATTACATATATGTAACTTATCCATAAAAATGCAACCCAAAAAATAAACACCAACGAAGAACAAACAAAAAAAACTAGAATTATATGAGGAGGTGACGTGAAAACATGACCAAAACACCAAATACAGTATGTGACTAAGAAATAATTATGGCGGTGGGACATGTTTGAGATGACAATGGACGTGAATATATACTATTCACTCCGTTTCACAATAACTTACACTTTTTTTTTCGAAACGTTTTTACAATAACTTTTATATTTTTAAAATGAAAAATTCTTTATAAACTACACAATCACAATATTCATAATTTATATAAAATATCATTACTTTTGATGCTACACACAAATCAACTTATTTATTTACTAATTATTGCGGAGTATATTTTTTTAATATGCCTTTCCATCTATCTGTGTAAAAGATTATTGTGGAATGACAAATAGTTGGGTATTGAAAAGCAGGATACAGTGATTACTGATTTGGGAATTAATTAATATGGTTGGCAGTGGAGCAAGGAAAAGAACAAACTGGTACATGGTGTAAACACAAATTCGTGAATTAAATAATAAAAACGCGAAAATGTTAAACGATGTATTTAATTTCGGATTAAAATCGAGTATTTGTGGGTTACAATCTCTAATTTGCTCCTCTGATTCTCTCTTCTTGAAGTTCTTGAGCACTTTTGGGACTTCTGGAGTTGGATCCGCAGCCGAATCCTATTCGATCTTGTATTTGGGGCTTTATAACGTTAATCCAAAGGTTTAGCACCGTATTTTGGATTAAACGTTGAATTTAGGGACTTCTGTGATGAACGTCGTTGAAGATCGTTCTTGAATTTGGGACTTTATAACGTTAATCCAAGGGTTTGACGCCGTATTTTGGATTAAACGTTGATTTTCGGGACTTTCGGGACTTATTCAGGACTTGTCGGGACTTATTCGGGACTTGTCGGGACTTTTCCGGGACGAACGCCGTTGAAGATCCACGAAGCACCTCCTCCTTGAAGAAACGCCGAATCGAAGAGGCTTAGCACCTTGATATCCGCTCGAACACTGTTTCTCGCCGCTTTGCACGAAGAACGCCTTGAAGAAACGCCGAATCGAAGGGGCTTAGCACCTTGATATCCACTCGAACGCTGCTTTGCACGAAGAACGCCTTGAAGAAACGCCGAATTGAAGGGGCTTAGCACCTTGATCTCCACTCGAACGCTGCTTCTCGCCGCATTGCACGAAGAACGCATTTGAAACTCCTCCGCTTGCTAATGAACACTCTAAAATCTCTGTAGAGAATTTTAGAGCATTGAATGCTTCTAATTTTGTTGATTCTGAAATGAATGAAATGAGGCCTCTATTTATAGGTATAGAACCTAGGGTTTCTTATGGGCCAGGGAGATATTTGTGCAAGTGGATAGGGTTTAATTCAAATTTTGAATGAGAATTTTTATAAAAAAGGCCATTCATACACCTACCTTCTTAATAAATGACAACTAATATAATCTTTTTAAAAAAGGACAAAAACATATGTTAATAACCATTTATGCCCTTGTTGGTCCCAAAGTTGAGTTAATAACGAGTAAGCTAGTGAAAATGTCTAGAGGGGGGTGAATAGACTTTTCAAAATTCTTTCGAAATATCAAAGTACAATATGCGGAATACGAAATTATCAATGAGCCCAATTCAAGATTATACTCAACTTATTTTCGAGAACTCTGTTCTATACTCAACTAGTCTAGATCAGTTATGTAATTAACCAATTAATCAATTTAAACAATCAAAACTGTAAAGTAAATCAAACACAAGATTTATAGTGGTTCGACAACTTGTCTACATCCACTCTCACAAACCCAGTTGTGATGTTTCCACTAAAACTCTTCCAATCGAGTACAAGTGTATGTTCCTGTCTTTAAAGTCCCAAGAAGAAGACTTAGATCTTCAACAGACTATACCTCCAGATATGTCTACGATCTTACTAGAAATTTTACAAGTATCTAGCACCTTGAAAATAACAAACAAAAACTAAAAACTTCTCTGTTCTTCAGTAGTAGCCTTCTTGATTCTTCACTTGTCTTCTGGCTATCTTTCTGAACTTCAATCAACTCTGAGAGTAAACTTCAAATATATCTTTGATAATGCTTCACTTGAGTACGAACATCAGTGTATCAGTAGTTTTTAATTAATCACCATCATGAAGTATTTATAGACTTCAATCTTCAAGAACTTAGTAAGTTGTAACCAACTTTTCTTGATAACTACCTTCAACTGAATCTTCTTATCAATCCACGCGTTTCTGTTATGAATTAGTTATTCCATAACTAACTTCTATATCTTTATCTCTTCACGCGTATTTGTAACTAACTTCAAGTTAACTTGTCTCGTGTAGTCTAGTAGATGTACTTGTCTTGTAGTCCACCTGTTTTGAGTAGTAAACTGGTCTTCTCTTCTTGTGTAGTAGACTTATAATAGAACTAATCTAGTCCTATCATCTAACCTAACAAGACTATTACATTACTTTAAGCTTTTATTAACAAGCTTAGTCAACTTACAAGTTATACAATGAACCTAATCTATTACATCTAAAAACATGAGCTCTATACAACAATTAAATAGCTCAGTAACAATCTAACATATATGAAGTACTTATAAATCGTACTTATCTTTTGAATACTTTTCTTTTAAACTGTACTTGTCTTTTGAATTCTACTGATCTGTACAAGATGACTTCAACTCAACTAGACTAGATTAGTCAACACTTAGAAAATATTCAAGTCTTCTTTTTGGCTTATCAAAACTTTATCTTTTATCTTTTGTTCATCATTTAGGACTTGTTCTAGGATTCATATCCCAACAATTTCCCCCTTTTTGATGAAGCCAAAACTACTTGAATCTTTTCTCATTAGTAGACTAGTTAAGTAGTTATCTTGCCTTTCAACATCAAAATAGTATTTTATCTTTTCATTCATTCAGAAGTAGATCAGTAGATATTACAAATACTTCAAAAATAACGAAATCAAAACAAACTAAACTATACTTGAAAATTACCTCTTTCTGAATCTGGAACACAGAAAGCATTGAGTAGTCTAGTATGAATTCCTTTGATATGTTCTTCGTCTTCAATCTTCTCATTGTCTAGCAGCTCATCTTCATACTTCTTGATCTGGTTCACATCTGCTCTTTTACCTGAACTAGTCATAGGACACTTCCATTTCGGAAAACCAGGAACAAGAATATTAAAATTAGCAGCAGCAGATATTCTTATGATTAAATTCCATAGCATCTTATGCTGTCCTTCCATGAACTTGTCAAACATAGCATAAAGATCGTCAGAGTTATCAGAATCTCCAAACTTCCTGATAATCCAGTGATCTAGTTCCCATTGCCTTTTCACTTTCATCCAATCTTGACGATGTTCTTTGTCAATAAAGTGATCAATGAGCTTGTCTTCTATTTTATCTTCATCAGGCTTCTGCTTCAACAAACTTTCAATGTGTTTTTCTATCTTCTTCTTCTTAGCATAATGAGCTTCATCACTTGGATCACCAACCTTTTGCTTCTTCAAAATAGTTGATTCAGGAGTAGGTTCTTCAATGGTAATGGACTTCCTTTTCGATACCATTCTTGTCTGTACTTCAGCTTCTGGAGACACAATAGCCTTGCCCTTCTCCTTCTTCTTCAACTCATCAGCTTGTTCAATTTCTGCAGTTTTAACCAATCTGCCTCTGCCTCTTTTAGGCCTTCTGAGATCTTGCATAGCCTCAGCAGCTTCCTTTGCTTCTGGCTCAGCACTGGATTTAGATTTTTCCATTTCAGCTTCAGCACTAATCTCAGCTGCAGATTGTTGTGTCTTCTTTGTCTCTTCCCCCTTTTTGGCTTCATCAGTAGCCTGGAGAGAGAAAAGAGAAGTGAAACGAGTCATCTCTTCATACATAGCCTGTTTCATTTGACTCGTAGCTCTTTCAATTTGCTTCTCATGCGAATTGTTCTGACTTAACTTGTCCAGCTTGGTCGCAACCAACTCCAGCTTTTGAGTAGACAAGTTCAACTCATTCTTGAAATGTGTTGCGGTCAAACGCAATTTCTTGTTTTCTTCAGTCATAGCCGAGATAAGTTGTTGAGCTTGAGTTAACTGATCATACGCTTCCTTCCGTTGAACATCAGCAACCTCGATTCTTGCTCTATAGACCCTTTCCAACTTCCTGGATTCAGTAGCTAGTACGCGAGCAAAATCGACTGAGCTCTTCTCTGAGTATTCAACTTGATCTTGAAGAAATCCCTCAAGTTGCTCAAACATATGCTGTCTGTATTCTTCATCTACCTGACTGACTGCATCAACTATCAAATCTTTTGAACTTGTCACAAGGACATTGTTTTGTTCAGTAAGAATCTTCTGGATATCAGATTTGAGAAAATCAGCAATGGATGTTTTTACAACACTTTTCAAATCAGCTTTCAACTCATCTATGGAAGCAGTGGAAATTCTTTGAGATGACTGACCAATTTCAGCATGAATGGCTTCTTCCATGATCACATCATCAGCAATAGATATCAAATGACCTTCTGTAGCAGTAGTTACGTCCTCGTCTTCTACTACCTCTGAATCTGGAACCACACTTCCAGCGATGGCTTTCAAACTTGGAAACGGACAGTAAGGCACAATAGCTAACTTAGCTTCCTTAACCTTCCTCATATCGTCAGCCAAGTCCTTTCTTAATAAAGCGTGCAACTTCGCCATGTATCCACAGAATTCAAATGGAAGTATATCATCAGAATAACGATTTATAAAAACAAAATCTGACCTTGGACTGTTAGCATGATCAACTTGAAATCTGAACACAATGCCTCTCAACTGATTTGAGACATTATCTAAGTCCACCATAGGATCAGTAGACTGTAAATCTTCAACTTGCGTGACTTCAGTCATAACCATATCTGTGGCAAAATCGGAGTTTGAAACTTGAATGCCCACATCAAATTTTGACTCTGAGCACATCACATCATCAGAAATGTGTAGCAATCTCTTAGCAAGATCTGTGATGGCATGAGCTGGGAATAACTCTGAGTGATCTTGAACACCACTGGTCTCCTTCTGTTCCATTTCCCAGTCCATAAAGTTTGATATGCCTCCCTTGCCTAGGATAACTTCAAAAAGATCATCCGTGCCAGACTTCTTCAATGCCACCCAAGTGCATACTCTTAGAAGTTTCTCAAACTGTTCGGATTCATAGTCGACTTCAATAGCCGAGAGCTTCTTTTTCAAGTTTCTGCTCATCTTCGAACGGATTCTCCTTTCTCTCAAACTCATGGGGTAATATACCAAGGATTCAAATCTGACTTCAGACGGGGTCTGAGTAGGTGGGGTCCCTATCTCAGTCGTTGCAGTGGCAACTGGCGACTTATCTGAAGCAGATGGGTGAGAAGGTTCAACATATTCTGTTGAGGGAGAGGGTGTGAAAGTAATGGTTTCAATGGGCTGTAATGTGGCTTGGTCAGGTATGACAACTGTAGGAGTATCAGTTGTATCACTTATGGGAGTGTATAAGGGAAGACTGGCTCTCAGCGGTCGTGCTGCCAGTGCTTGCGAGGTTGGGGTTACAGGTCGAGGCCTAGATCGATGTGATCTAGCCTTGGTTCGGATAGACGTAGACGGGAGAGAGAGAGGAATTGAAACAGATTGAGTAGAGGTACCAACCTGTATACTCGACTCGACTGGATGAGTAGGCGACTCAACTCTCACGAGAGTATACATCTCAGGTATTTGTTCACTCGACTCCTGCTCCTGAGTCGACTCTTCATTTGACTGAGTCTTCTCTGAGTCGGCTGCACTAGACTCTGCTTCTTCAGACTTGTCTTGAGAAGAACTGGATGAATCGGCATACGGCAACACTTCTGACTCATCAATTTGAACCTGCCTTGGGGCAGCTGGCCTTGCAGCAGCCTGCTTCCTCATTGCTTCAATTTTTAAGTAAAACTTAAGAGGATGAAACGGCTTTCCTTTGCTCCAATCATTCTTGTTTGGCAGCAAAAATGGAAGTAATATACTTAGCTTGTTTCCATATCCGACTGCTTGAGATACCACCCAATGTCTGGTATCAGCATCCACCCTTACACTTCGTTCGAAGTACATTATCCTGTCAGCTATCAATTTGAACCAATTAACCTCAGTGATTCCATCATAGATAACAGCCATGATCCTTGTTTTGGCTTGAGTGACCGAGTCATGAGACCCAGTGGCACATAGAAGCATCTTGCTTGCTATGTCCAGCAAAGTGCGATATTTCTCCAAGAGATCACCCTTCTTGGCAGTAGGAGCTTTACCATCTGGCTTGAGCTTCATTTTCTTTCCACAGAAGATGCTCAAATACTTCATCTCCTGCCCTTCAGCATACTTCTCCACATCAATCGTTCCGATGGGTAGCCTTAATTTTTCGAACATCACTTCCCTAGTGATTTCCACTCGATGCCCATCAATAAAAGATTCTAACACTTCTCCTTGTCTATTGACATTGGCATAAAATTCCAGAACCTCTTCTTCCAACACAACCTGTGGAAATGCCTCTAGATAGGACTGTAGACCGCATCTGATGCATTTGGTCAAGATTTCCATGTTTCCTTCCTTGTGATTGCCTTTGAAAAATAGTGATGGTTCAACATGCACCTTGTTATCATTTATATATCTTCCGAGATCAAATGGTGCCTGCATGTTGGAACTTATATCGAGAATCGATCGAATAGACATGGTGAACGATTTGTTATGAGTAAGAGAATAGATTGAGCGAGAAATCAACTGTCAGCACTTAGAAGAGAATAGAGTTGTGAAAACGTGGGTAGAATGTGTGTAAGTGTTTGGGTTTTGATTAAAACTGAATTTTTGATCCAACGGTCAAGATCGAAGAGTTAGATCCAACGGTCGAGACCCTTGGTATTCGGTTACGGAACCGAGAAAAAAAAATGTGATTTGATTTTGTACAAAATGGAATCCGCCTTTCTTATTTGCAAAATAAAAGAGTGTATTTATCTGACCTATTTTGGTCGTGTTTTGGCATGAATTGAATATGTACACCTCATTAACTAGTGGTGTATAAATCCAATTCTAGGATTTTCAAATTTGAACACAATCTTATTACTTTAACATTGGTAATTTGTTTCGAGTAAACATATTAACACATTTTCAATGAAGATCAAAGAAAACTTAGCTTGTCTGTTCGAGTCCATCCAGAACAGATGAGTAGGACTAAGCTTCATAAGGCGAGTAGGGTGAATGGCACAAGACGAGTAGTCTTATGTCCACCAGATGAGTTCCCCCTTCGACTATGCATATCTGTCTGAATGTTGAACAGCTCTATGTACCTGTCTTCTTTAGTACGACAGATAGGCGAGTAGAATTTATATGCCGAATATTAATTTAAAACAAAGATCAAGGTTCAAACAAGATGACTGTTACCAAACTAAGGAGTCAACATAAGGAACTTTAAGAAATCAAGGATTCCCCCTTAAATGTTTATTCCCTTAGTATTACCCTCAGCTTTACCAGCTTCCTCATCGGGTTGTCTGGTCATCTTGTCTAGCCTTGTATACCTGTCTGTTGCGTGAGTAGACGAGTGCTCTAGTCTAATGATCTTGTCTCCATACTTCGTTAAATGTACATGTCTGGTTAGTACACAGCTATAGGCAAGTAGGATCTAAATCAATTAGCCCTAAACTAATGCATAATTCACGAAATCGTGCCTCAGCTAATGGTTTTGTAAAAATATCAGCTCTTTGAAAATCAGTATGAATCTTTTCCATGCGAATATCCTTCTTTTCTACATGATCACGTATGAAATGGTGTTTCACATCAACATGCTTACAACGTGTGTGCAGAACAGGATTTTGTGTAATGGCAATTGCACTATTACTATCACAGAATATAGGAACATTTGATTCACAAATATTATAATCTCTAAGCTGTTGAATAAGCCATAATAATTGACTACAGCAACTACCAACAGCCATGTACTCGGCTTCAGTAGTAGAGGTGGCAACACTTGTCTGCTTTTTCGAAAACCATGAAATGAGTTTTGTGCCTAAGAATTGACAAGAACCAGATGTAGATTTCCTATCTATTCTACAGCCACCAAAATCAGAATCAGAGTAGCCACTTAGAGATAAATCATCATTTGAAGGATACCATATACCACGATTGATGGTTCCTTTCAAATATTTCAAAATCCTTTTAGTGGTTTCCATATGACTCTCTTTTGGATTAGCTTGTTCGTCTGGGTCCATTCTGTATGTAGGTAGCATTGGTACGCCAGCAGACTTGCATGTCTTAATACCATACTTGTCTAGAAGATTTCTAGTATACTTTGCTTGATTTATGAAAATCCCTTCAGGGGTCTGTTTTACTTGAAGTCCAAGAAAGTAATTCATTTCACCCATCATAGACATCTCAAATTTACTTTGCATGAGTGTTGAGAAACTTTCACTCAGCTCTTTGTTAGGTGAACCAAAAATGATGTCATCTACGTAAATTTGGACGAGTAAAATGTCTTTCCCTTCTTGTCTTCTGAACAAGGTTCTATCTACCTTGCCCTTGGTAAAACCATTTTCTAATAGAAATTGAGAAAGAGTATCGTACCAGGCTCTTGGAGCTTGCTTTAGTCCATATAAGGCCTTCTTTAATTTGTATACCTGATTACCTTTGACTTCGAAACCTGGGGGTTGTTCAACATATACTTCTTCCACAAGAATACCGTTAAGAAATGCACTTTTAACATCCATTTGATATACAGTAAATTTCATGTAAGCAGCATATGCAAGAAACAATCGAATAGCTTCTAGTCTAGCAACAGGAGCATATGTTTCATCATAGTCTATGCCTTCAGCTTGTGAATAGCCTTGGGCGACTAGTCTAGCCTTATTACGAACAACTACATCATTCTCATCTTTCTTATTCTTAAAAATCCATCTGGTGCCAACTACATTATGATGTTTTGGTCTATCGACAAGTTCCCAGACGTCGTTTCGAACAAACTGATTCAACTCGTCTTGCATAGCAATGATCCAATTACTATCAGTCAATGCCTCATTAATGGTTTTTGGCTCGATAGATGAGAGGAAACAACACCAGCAAAACAGAGATGGACTAGATTGTTCTTGCGACTCAAAGAGTTGTCGTCTAGTCTTCACACCAACATTAGAGTCACCAATAATATTTTCAGTATTATGCGCAGATTTCCATGTATTTCTATTCTTAACAAAGATACTATCATCTATATCATGTACAACATCATGCATGTCAACATCATTATCATCAGAAGATTTAATGGGAGTAGACGAGTCGACTAGTTTAGGTATGTCAACTGGTCTAGCAGAGTTACCTTGAGCACTCACCTTCTTCTGGTCGTCTGACTCGAGAGCTTTCATGAATGGATTGTATGCCTGAACGGATTCATATACCTCTGAGTCTTTGTCAGTTTCGACAGTTAGCTCAGTAGCTTTCTCACTGATCTTGTTGGTAGACGGGTCCTGTTGAGATTCTTCGAAAACCACATGTGGTGTTTCTTCCACACAAAGGGTTGAGTAGTTGAATACTCTAAATGCTTTGCTAGTCGTGGAGTATCCTAAGAATATCCCCTCGTCTGCTTTAGCATCGAATGCATTCAACTTGCTTTTCCCATTGTTATGGATGAAACACTTGCATCCAAATATATGAAAATATGAAACTCTGGGTTTTCTACCTTTCCATACCTCATAGGGCGTCTTACCTAGTGCTTTATTGATAGCACTTCTATTTTGTGAGTGGCATGCAGTGTTGATAGCTTCTGCCCAAAATTTCTGAGGCGTATTATACTCTGTCAGCATGGTCCTGCAGGCCTCCTTAAGAGTTCTGTTCCTTCGCTCTGCTACTCCGTTTTGTTGTGGTGTCCTTGCTGCACTAGTAAGGTGCTGGATGCCACGCTTAGAACAAAATTCTTTAATATAGCAGTTAATGAATTCAGTACCCTTGTCACTACGGATCTTGACAATTGACTGATTCTTCTCAACCTGTAACTTCTTCAATAGATCAGGCAAAAGTGTTTGTGTATCACTCTTCTTGTGTAAGAAGACTACCCAAGTGAACTTAGAATAGTCGTCTACCACAACAAGTGTGTACCTTCTACCGTTCAAAGTTGGAGGAGTTATTGGGCCATGTAAGTCCATATGTAGAAGTTCAAGAACTCTACTGGTTGAGAGGGATGAAATAGATTTAAAAGAGCCCTTCACCTGTTTACCTTTTTGACAGGAGGTGCATACATGTGACTTATAGTAGACTTCATTGGGAATACCTTCCACAAGGTAGTCTCTGGCTATCTTATTAAGAACCTTAAAGTTTAGATGACAAAGGCGTCTATGCCAGAGCCAGCCAAGTTCTTTAGGATTCTTAGTAAGTAGACAGGTGTCCCTCGGACAACTGTTCCAGTTCACTATGTACACACTTCCTTGTCTAATGCCGACTAGTAGGACTGTGTGTGTTTTCTTGTCGATGATTTCACATTTCTGACTCTTGAACTGCACCTTGTATCCACGATCACAAAATTGTGAAACAGAGAGTAAATTGTATTTCAAGCCTTCAACATAAGAAACGTCTTGAATTTCTATGTCACCATTCCGAATGTAACCAAATCCTTTAGTAACAGCAATGGAGCTATCACCAAATATCACTTTTGGTCCTTCTTGCTCACGATAGCTTGATAAGAGAGTCTTAGTACCAGTCATGTGGTGCGAACAACCACTGTCTATGTACCAAGTTTCTCCTGTTGAGCCTCCTTTCTTGTATAGATCGAGTCGACCCTGCAATAGATGATAATACATAATTTAGGTACCCTCCTTGTTTATTGGGGTCCTTGGGGGTTAGTCGAGTTCAATGGAATCCAAATGTACATTGGAGTCCTGAACAAGTTTGACCTTCTAAGCTTTCGACCATATTTGTTGCAAAATAAGACCTTGTTGTCCTTATCTGGCCTATCAGTCGAGTTCGGGTCTACTCTTTGGAGATAGCCTTTTGACTTAATCTCTACTTGAGCAGGCACTTGTCTATGATAGTCAGAGTAAGGTTTATATGCATTAGGTCCATACGGTTTATAGACATGTTTAGGTCTTTATTCTCCTTGGATATCATATGACAAAGGTGGAGGATATAGAACAGGTTGTGTACGATATTTTGGACCTTCCTGTCTAGGTCTAGACGAGTAGAGTTGAGACTGCCTTATGAAAGGAGGTCTAGACTCTTGTCGTCTAGTCTGTACTTGTCTAGTACTAGTCTCCTCAGGATACCAGTCCTCGTATCTGACCTGATTTGGTCGTCCACGATTCCTAGTCCTTTGAAGATTAGTTCTAGGTTGAACAGGCTTGTTGTTACCATTCTTTTTACCTCCCTTGGTAATTGGAATGTTAACTCGAGCTTGTCTTGGTACAGTACCTTTTGATGGAGTGTCAATATCGTATATCAATGGTTCTTTTCCTTTATCATTAGTCAAAGAGCTTGAGATGAAAATAGTAGGGTTCTTAGGAACTAGAGTAGACGAGCTGGGTGTCTCAGCACCTATGCCTGTCTTGTCAGCAGGAGCCCTATACCTATCTGACAATTCAAGGTTAACCTTAGACGAGTTAACCAAGTCAGTAAGTTTAAAGTCTAGAGTGACAATCTCGGTTTCTAAGAACTTATTACGTTCTTCAAGTTTTTTGAGCTTACTTTGTAAGACATTGAATTCATGTTTCTCAGTCGCATGTGTCTTAAGTAGGTCTTGATACAACTTGTCTGTCAATGCACACTTGTCTTTGAGTTGTCTCAACTCTTCTTGCAAGCGTTCATTTAGGACTGTTGTATTAGGATCTACTTTAGACTGTGCTTCCTTAAGATCTATGATTTCTTGTCTTAAGGTGATGTTTTCGTCACTGACTTCAATGAATGCCTTGTTGGCAAGTAGGAGGTCGTCTTCAACTGCACTAGTAGAGTGCTGAAGACTACTCCCTACTTGGCTACTGGCAGTATCACTTTCATCAGAATCTGATTCATCACACGATTGAAAAGAAGTAACAGATGATACCTCTTGGTCGATTTTAGCCATGAAGCATAGACCATCATCAACTATGAATGCTTCATCGTGATCTGGTTCAGACGGGTAGCTAGATGAGGATGATGGCAACTCGTCTGAGTCAGAGTCAGAGTCATCGTTGGCCATCATTGCCTTTTTACCACGGTTGTATCTTCTTTCCCTTCGTGCTTTGCGTTCTTCTCGATCATCAGTACTCAGGTCTGGACATTCATATATGTAGTGACCTGGTTTCTCACAGTTATAGCACACGAGATCATTAGTAGCCTTTTTAATAGGAGAGTTGTTCCTTCGTTTATCACGTCTATCAGAACGAGTAATCTTCCTACCATCAGACTCTCTATCTTGTCTGTTACCTTTCGAGACTTCGTCTCTCTTTTCGGACGAGTTTCGGTCTCGTCTGGTCTCAGACGAGTTCTTAGAAGCAGACCCTCTATGCTCTCTATAGAACTTCTTATATCTCCCGAAACGTTTATTCAGCCTATCAAACTTTCTAACCATGAGGCTTACTTGATCCTTCAGACTAAGATCAGTATCTAACTCGTCTTTCACAGAAGCAGACCTAGTCTTAGTCTTCGACCTGTCTATTTTAGACGAACTAGCCTTAAAAGCAACGTTCTTAGATACAGCATGTTCTCTGTCACTACTTACTATGGGTTCATCTTCGTCTAGATCAAACTCATGAGCCTTTAGAGTTTGAAACATAGTCTCTGCTGTCCATACGTCTATATCTTGGGTATTCTTAACAAGCATTTTTACCATCTTCCATCGACTATCAAGGCTTTTTAGAATCCTAAGATTGATTTCACGTGGAGTATAAGTTTTACCAAGGACTTCCAAGTCATTCATGATTTTGGTAAAACGAGTATCCAACTGGTCTATTGTTTCACCAGATTTCATATGAAATGATTCGAATCTTTGGACAGCAGTGGAAAGCTTGCTTTCTTTGATTAGGGAGGTCCCTTCACAAATGATAGCTAAGCGATCCCACATTTCTTTGGCAGTTTTACATTTTAACACTTTTCCCAGATACTCGTTAGGAAGAGTGTGTAAGATGTAATTCTTGGCCAAGCTATCCAAATTATTCTGTCTCATTTCTTCAGAGGTTAGTTCTGACCTTGGTTTCTTGACGAGAGTACCCACGGGTTGATTTGCGTCGAGGGCAGCAGTGTTTGGGATCATGGTCACAATTGGACCTTCAGTGATGACAGAGATCATTAAGTCATGAGTGGAGCTGAAGATGGCTTCCATCCTTAGCTTCCAATAGTCGTAATCCTGTACCTGGAACTTAGGTAGTTTGTTGGCGCTTATCTCAAGAGACATGATTTCAAGAAATAAGTGCTAAGTAGAGTTATGATCAAGAACAACAGATAAGTCAAGAACAGGGAGCACGGAAAACAGATGATACAAGAATATGATCAAGAACACGTATACAAGAACAGTCAAGGACCAAGACTTCACCCTAAGTCTTGAGTCGGTTATCAAGAAACAGCAGTTCGTAAACTACTGCTCTGATACCACTTGTTGGTCCCAAAGTTGAGTTAATAACGAGTAAGCTAGTGAAAATGTCTAGAGGGGGGTGAATAGACTTTTCAAAATTCTTTCGAAATATCAAAGTACAATATGCGGAATACGAAATTATCAATGAGCCCAATTCAAGATTATACTCAACTTATTTTCGAGAACTCTGTTCTATACTCAACTAGTCTAGATCAGTTATGTAATTAACCAATTAATCAATTTAAACAATCAAAACTGTAAAGTAAATCAAACACAAGATTTATAGTGGTTCGACAACTTGTCTACATCCACTCTCACAAACCCAGTTGTGATGTTTCCACTAAAACTCTTCCAATCGAGTACAAGTGTATGTTCCTGTCTTTAAAGTCCCAAGAAGAAGACTTAGATCTTCAACAGACTATACCTCCAGATATGTCTACGATCTTACTAGAAATTTTACAAGTATCTAGCACCTTGAAAATAACAAACAAAAACTAAAAACTTCTCTGTTCTTCAGTAGTAGCCTTCTTGATTCTTCACTTGTCTTCTGGCTATCTTTCTGAACTTCAATCAACTCTGAGAGTAAACTTCAAATATATCTTTGATAATGCTTCACTTGAGTACGAACATCAGTGTATCAGTAGTTTTTAATTAATCACCATCATGAAGTATTTATAGACTTCAATCTTCAAGAACTTAGTAAGTTGTAACCAACTTTTCTTGATAACTACCTTCAACTGAATCTTCTTATCAATCCACGCGTTTCTGTTATGAATTAGTTATTCCATAACTAACTTCTATATCTTTATCTCTTCACGCGTATTTGTAACTAACTTCAAGTTAACTTGTCTCGTGTAGTCTAGTAGATGTACTTGTCTTGTAGTCCACCTGTTTTGAGTAGTAAACTGGTCTTCTCTTCTTGTGTAGTAGACTTATAATAGAACTAATCTAGTCCTATCATCTAACCTAACAAGACTATTACATTACTTTAAGCTTTTATAATACAAGCTTAGTCAACTTACAAGTTATACAATGAACCTAATCTATTACATCTAAAAACATGAGCTCTATACAACAATTAAATAGCTCAGTAACAATCTAACATATATGAAGTACTTATAAATCGTACTTATCTTTTGAATACTTTTCTTTTAAACTGTACTTGTCTTTTGAATTCTACTGATCTGTACAAGATGACTTCAACTCAACTAGACTAGATTAGTCAACACTTAGAAAATATTCAAGTCTTCTTTTTGGCTTATCAAAACTTTATCTTTTATCTTTTGTTCATCATTTAGGACTTGTTCTAGGATTCATATCCCAACAGCCCTTACATTTAAATATGCAGATAAACTTATTAATTTATTTAATAAAGGAACGAGTCGTACCTTCCTTATTTTTCGCAATATATTCAACAACATACCATTTCCCAAAACTCATTCCGTTTAATATCACTCATATGGAAATAAGAATCTCACCTTCCTTATTCGTATGCAATCTGCACGATTGATAGGAATTTTCAATTAAACAAATCTTAATTTCTCAAAAACAACCCTAATTCAGAATTCTTCGTCCCTGTCGTTTGTTGATCGTGTTCTGCTTTTTTTTTTTTTTCTCATTTAAGGTGCAGAATTTGAATCGATGGACTGTGTGGTGATTCTTAAAATCGAATTCAATGGGAAGACTAAGTTGGTTCGTGTTAGTCGATCTTCACTGTATGCAGATGTTGTGAATCAAATAATCGCCGGAAACAATGCCGTCGACGGCGCCAGAAACTTCTCAGCAAGGCCCGAAGTTCGGGATAACGACTGTTTGCGGACTAAGAAAAGATATGGAAGACGAGATTGCGATTCACCCTTCTTTTTCTAATTTTTCTGACTACTTCGGAGTTTTCGACGGCCATGGCTGCTCTCATGTAAGCACCTCACCATTAAATTAGTAGTAGTATTTTGATGTTTTTTTCTTATTGATTTTGGCGATCTATTGCAGGTTGCATCCAGATGCAAAGATCGAATGCACGAAATCGTGAAAAACGAAGTGGAAAATGGCGCCGATTCTTCGTGGGAGCATATAATGCGTAAAAGTTTCTTAAAAATGGATCAGGATAACACAGAGTGGTCAAGTAGCGCCGCCGCCAAATGCCGATGCGAGATGGTATCTCCAGAGTGCAAATTCGTCGGATCCACCGCCGTCGTGGCGGTGGTTTCACCTCATCAGATCGTCGTTTCCAATTGCGGAGGTTCTCGCGCTCTTCTCTGCCGAAAAGGCGTCTTAATCCGGTGAGATGAAGAGTTTTGCCCTAAAAATTCTCTAATTATACTAATTCTTTTTTCTGCATTAAATCTATTGTTCTGCATAATGATATTTGTATATGCACATAATGTACTGCACACTTCTACATTATTTATATGTTGATGTAACTTTAATTCTGCATTATTTATATGCTCATGCAATTTTAGTTTTTTTTTTCTGCATTGTACGATTTTCCTACAGATGTTTCTGCATAATCAAGTCAGAGATTTTTCTGGAGAAAATATCTAATTTGATTTGAAGATTTTTGTGCAGATTTTCAAGCCTGACAATGAAATTGAATATCAGAGCTTTGGGAAAATGCGATATTTGTAAAAGACTTGAATATCAGAGATTTAGGGAAGAATTGAATACCATATCTTTGGGAAAGTCCTAAAATTGGGGATGTAGAATAATCATACAAAGATATCTTCCCCAAAATTCTGCAAATCATTTAATTGATTGACCAGAGCTGTTGAGAGGTTTTAATTTTGGAAGGTGTTAATTATGTGCGTAATTAACGAGGAGTTGATAGACACGACTTTAAATTTAAAAAATGGTATTGACTTTCTCCATATTAATTCTGAAATTAGATAGTAAGAGCATGATGGTACATTTATGTTACATTTTGTCCTTAATTTGAAACTATTTTAAACCAGGTCCTTATTTAAAAAAACACTAGGTGGAAAGACCTAAAACGTGAAATCCCCGTTTTAAATTACTTGGGCTAAGAATACCCTATTTGGGCTCAATTTGGTTTGTTGGACTTTAGAGGCCCATCTTCATTTATGGGACTTTAGAGGTCCGTCTTTATTTATCGGACTTTTAGAGGTCCGTCTTTATTTATTGGGCTTCAGAGATCCATTTTAACTCATTGATCTTTCAAGGCCCAAATTAATTGGAGGGAACAATTAAATATTAATTAATTATATCTTTATTTTAGGAATTAAATTTATTCCAACAAATAAATAATAAATTTAATTAATATTTAACCCGTAATTTCCACGTGTCGCAATTTAATTCGTAATTGAATTTTCCTCGTCTACACATGGTATTACCAACCGTCAAAATGGTTTGGACTAAGTATTTTAAAATTCGTTTAGGAGCAGATCAGTACGGTCTAAATCGTACGGGTCGTGGGTTTTAACGGGTTAGATTGCGGACGGGGCAGGTTGGCCCACGAATGCATTCTAAGTATTGAAGTTCTATGCTTTCTGAGAAATTTTATTCTTTGATTTGCACTCGCAATTGATTGTATAGTTTTGCATCTAGTGGTAAGTTATATTACATTTTAGGTCATAATTTATGTTTATTTCTTATATTCAACTATTTAATTATTGTGTTTTATATATAGATGAAGATTGTGCACGTACTAAGACAACTTTATTGAATAGGGGTCTTTATCTAATGTTGTTGTAAATTGTGAAGATGAACAAGAATGAAATGAAGAGGACTTTGATGATGATATGTAAGCTGATTTTTAATTTAGAAAGTGTTTGTGTATTTGAACTTAAATGACTATTTTAATATCTTATGTTTTATGTTGATGAACTTTGGAAGCTATTTCATAACTTTATGTTTATGTTGATAAACTTTTATATGTACATTTTATTTATTTGGACTATTTTGTGTACATAATGATTGCTTGAATTTTAAGTTTATGTAAAATTAATTTATTAATTAATTTGATATAGTGTAAGATTTTAATGAATAAAATTATTAAAACAATTTGAATAAAAAAATATTTTTCTTTAATTGTACACAAAAAAAAATTACGTATTTTTTTTTTCTTTTTTTAATTTAAATTTTGAAAGATTTAGTTAAATTTGGGAGAGAGTAAAAGTGGGTTTATTTTGACCTTAATTGACCTAAACTAGTTATTAATTAAATTGGTAATTAAGACACATGACATTCATGTGAGGTATGTAACCGAAGATGTAACACCGTTGTGTAACAGGAGATCCCGTCACTATATTCAGTATTACAGAGTAATATTTAATTATTAATTTTTACTTTCTATAATAAAATTCTACTGCAAATCGATTGACATTGTGTATAGTTAATTCAGTACAATTAATGAATCGTGTAGATTCAATTGTGTTGTTAATTCACATATGCAGATTGACTTTTAATCGTTTCTGCATTTTAGTCCGATTTTATTTTCATCTTTTGTGATAAGTAGCAGATTCTCGCCCTTATCTTTAAATAAGAAGATCAATTTAATATTTAAATATTTAATTTTAAATTCATATCATACATTGTTTATCGCCCTTTCATTTACAATATGCATTGATTCCAAAAACATTTCCATTTTCAAATCAATCATCAAGACCGCTACAATTATTCATATCTTACTGACTTTCTCTTTTCAAGATTCAATTGAATATTATAAGGTTATTTTTAATTCTTCGTCAATACTTTCTATAATAAACTATTTTCTGCAAAATCGATTGACATTGAATGTCGATCTATCAACCCTGTTTATTCATCACGCGGTTTACAACAACAATTTAGTATAATTCCATATTGGCGATACACACAGATGCAGATTATTTTTAATTATTTCTTAATTTTATCCTTTTGCTCATTTCAATTTCCAGATAATTCTCAGAATATGCAGCGATGGAATATTCCGTGATACTCAAATTCGAATTCGAGTGGAAAATCAAGTTGGTTCGTGTTAGACGTCGTAAATGAAAACAGTGGTATGTGTCCCATATTGTCTCGCAATAATTTATCAATGGCGTACTCAGTTGGATGCATAACTAATTGTTGTTTAGCGTCAGATTCAGATCTGGGTGGATTAATTGAGTTTTACCAATCATCAAATAAGTTAGTCAACATTTGTCTAGATTATCATCAGATAAGTTAGATCTTGAATATAATATATGTACCTGTTTTGATTGGCAAATCAAAGGTTTCCCCTGTTTATCAATGTCTTATTTAGTTGGATGCATAAGTAATTGTTGTTTAGCACCGGACTCTGATTTGGTTGGATTAATTGAGTTTTTTCAGATTTTATTAGAGAAGTTATGGTAAAGTGATAATGCAGATCTTATTGCATTATTCATTTTATTATGTAGTTTTAGATTGCATTATTCTACATGTATTGCATCCATATTTTATATTAATTTTTCAACAATGGTCAAGGGAGAAAAAAGTTATTTATTATTAATGAATATAAGCGACAATGGGTATTTAAATCATTAAATTTGAATTTATGAGCTTTGAGGAAATTTTTTAAATTTGGAAGGTAAGTAATCAGTGATTTTAATTTTGGAAAGAGTAATTAGCAATTTTTCCGATGTGGTGAGATATTTGAATTCGAAATTTAAAATTAGTTGATTTAATATTATATTAAAACACAATTTTAAATATTAAATATATAGGATAAGATGGTACATTCAAGTTGAATTTTGACAAATTAATTTGAACCTTGTTCTTTTTTGGAAAAAACTCTATGTGAAAGTAAAATCCCCATGTTTAAATTGTAGTATTTGGATAGAGATTGGATGTAGGGGTAGATGTAAAGTAGGAGAGAGAATTATATTAAAAAAAATAGTAATGCAATTGTACAAAAATAAATGTATAGGTTTATTATAGATGTGTAATAGTATTTGAATTAAGAGGGATCGAAAGAGATTGGATTGAGAATAGTCAATCAAAATTCAGATTGATCAATCTCAAACCAAACAACATACAACATGGTTGTAAAGATAGGTACAAAGCTCATCTCTTTGTAGGTTTCTTTCTCCACTCGGTTCGTCCCCTATTCATTTCAGAGCCATCGTTCGATAATCTGAGCAAATGCAGAAACTGGAGGCAATCGTCTTCATCTTTTGCAACCAATGGAGATCCATTACTTCCCATGACCAACTCAGAACTCGTAAGGGAATCGACTACATCATTCTCCCCACATTCACGTCTGTAATTCAGCGTTACTGACTGCAATTCATAATTGTCGATAATCTCTTGAGGCATGCTCTGTTAGAAGAAGATCAAATCTCTATTAGCAATTTCAAGTGTACAAGGGACTATGAAACATATACTAGTATCTAAGGCAGTTAAAGTGAACCAACCTCGAGAACCCATCCAATGTAGGCGACGTTGTTTACGTGCTGGTTCATGTCGAGATCAGCTCGTCGAGGCTGCGAAACAGGACGTGCATTAGTTATTGAAAATAGAAGAGTGGCATTGCATATATGTGGTCTTTGGTGTTACCACAAGCCCAAGTTTGGAGTGCTGAGCTGGTTCATCAAGTTTAGCTATTTTCTTGAGGCTACCATTATTCTCTTCAGGGAAAGCTAGTTTGAAATCTCAATACAAAAAATATCCAAGAAACAATATTAGGACAAGTTGTAACCAGATTCCGAAAACTAGTCATCTCAACTTTCATTTTTCGTCCGTCACAATAAAAAAAATCAATTTCCTTTTTAAGTAAACTATTCCTTTTAAATTTCACTTCTAATACATCTACTTATTCTATCAAATTTCTTAATGTTTGTGCTCCAAAAACTATGAGAAGTTTCTCCCGAGATAGAGAGAGTAGTATTCTACAAACAAGCCGAGTAAAATTCTAGTTAATTCATAAATCAGTGTCCTCAAAAGATAAAATCAATTTCATTATGTAAATGAAAAACATGTCTACTTATTTTATCACATTTCTTAATTTTCGTGTCAAAAAACACGAAATCAACAAGTACAGTAAATTGAGTTGTTTACCTAGGTGTTGTTGGGCAAAAAGCTAAATGTTCCTGACGAACATCGTCACTGACTTTCTGGAGGCGGCGTGTGTCTACGTTCATCATCACCCACTTACTGTCATATATACGGAATAAATAAATCGATCATAAAATTTTTATTTATCTATTTTAAACGTTACATTCCTTTACAAGTTTCTAATTTTTTTAAATGACAAAATACGCCATTTCTCTCTTGTTTTTCATTTTTATACTATCTCCCTATCATTTTTTCAATGAGAAGCTTACGACGAAAGGAAATATAAGAAATGTAAATCAATGAGAAATAAGAATTGAATATTGGGTGACCTGGTAGCCCTTCCAATGACTTCACCAGTAGCATAGTCTTTGATAATCCAATCGCATCTGGTGCCAATTCTTCCATCCAATTGGATCCATGTCTCGATCTCAACCACATCACACCTATTCATTACAATTACCATTAAGTCTTTTCAAAATCAAACCGGCGACTAAACTGAACTGAGCACCGATTCATGATCCAATTAACGTTAAAATAATATCTCTCTTTTTCTTTAATACTCATTATGTCACATTCAAAAAATATGTACACTTATAAAATTTGTATTATAATAAACACAATAAAGTAATAAAGTAACAACACAAAATTTAAAAGACTCTAATCAACTCGAAACGAACCAGACAGGGTATTTGTAAATGTGGATGTGCATACGAGAAGTGACCCAAATGAGACGTAATTTTCTCATGATAGTCGTTGTACCAAATCCATCAGATGAGAATCCCAGATATAGAAAATGGTTGCATCCAACTTCCTGCATTTTCCATAACAAATTCCACAACTTTGTTTAACAAATTTGTATGTATGTGGCTGTTAATTAACACCCAAGAAAAAATGTAAAGCTAAGTTGCCCTTTTAAAAAAAATTGGCCACGGTATGTTGGGCCGAACAGTTGTTTAAGTGTACATAAACTACACCGAATGGGTGGAATGCTTTCAACAGGAATCGTACCCAAGTAAATACATGTATATGAGAGTGAGGATTTGTGAGTGTGATTTCAATTTTATTACGTAGAACACAAAAGAAAATTGCATATACAAATTTGTCTTGCATATACACTCAGTTAAAAGTATATGCAAGACAAATTTAAAAGTATGCTAACTGAGTGTATATTGCAACAAGGGCGGAGCTACATGGAGGCTAAGGTGGGCTATAGTCCACCCTAATTTTTTGGGAATTTTGTTTATATATATATATTTAGATAAAAAAAAATATTAGCCAATCAAATTATAACCAGCAATGTACTCGTACATAAAAAAAAAAGTATTTATCAAAAAATTATTTATTTTTATTAAAATATTTGTAAAATATGAATATTTAATTATTTACCTAATCTAAAATTAAAATTAAATAATAAACCCTACTAAATCTCCAATTTCAAAAGTTCCAATGTAATAAAGCATATTAAATTCGAACCAATAACTTTCATATAGATCGAGTTGATATCTTAAATAATAAGAGGTGTTTGCATTTGTATTTTTATTTTCTAATTGTTGTTGTTTCGTTTTGAATGGGGTATTCTTGATACCATTCAATAAAAAATTTGCCATTTTAAAAAATAAATACTCAATTGACTGAAATCAATAGTACATTTAAAGATGGGACAATGAAACTTCTTAAGCTTAGTGATGCATTGAATCTCAAGAACAACTTCAGGTTGTTTAATGTGGATTTTATTTATATATAATCAAGAAATGATCGAGACTTGAATTGAAGCATTGCAAATTTGATATTTCTTATGAAGAAAGTTTTCATTTGATATGTCTTTTTAAGAAAGTTTTCAAAATTTGTAAACTACTGTACTAATCCAAAAGTTAATCGAGACAAACAAGTGAAAGTGTATGTTTTTTATTACAAAATTAATTCACCTTGTTTTGACACATCATATTACCATTGCACTATCGAAAGCACATTTTTAGTTATGAAACTTGTCAAGAATGTTCTTCGAAATAAAATGGAGAGGGATTATCTATTACATTCTATGGTTGTCTATATTGAAAGAAAGTTGTTTAAAGACATTAATCCTAATTTTATTATCGATAAATTCTATCGACTAAAAAGTCGTAGGGCGCAACTTGTGTAAAAAGAAAATATACGTGTATTCATTTTCGGCCTTTAGCCCATCCTAAAAAAAATTCCTGGCTCCGCCCTTGCATTACAAGATAAATTTATATATGCAATTGAGTGCATACGTATAATACCTGTATAAGATTGGCCATGGCTTCAATAGTGGCTGTTGTGTTGACCCCAACCTCGTAACACCTTATTATCATCTTCTCTTTATAAGAGGACCTATCCTCGCTCAAGCTCCCCATCCGAAGCTGCTCGGCTACACTCGCCTTGCTCGACGTCACCTGCAGCGACACACTGCGGGCCCTCCGAGACTGGCCGCTGCCGTGAGGGAGATTTATTACGTTCGAGAACACGCAATTAATCTTCCTTACGGCGGCGTTGCAAAATGTCATTAGCATTGTTAATTCAAATTTATTTATGTAAAAGTTTACAGAGAATAATTATATTGGGTGCAACAATTGTGTGAATTCTTTTATAGTGTTAGATCGATATGAACGAGGCAGCCAAAATGGGTTAGATTTTTGGGAGTAATTGCGATTGTTACATCTTTTGTACGTCGCTTTTGTTAGGAAAAAAAAGGCTATTTTTTTTTTGGAATTTTGTGAATGAATAATATGCATGCAGATGTCAATTAAACTCTACTTTACACTTAATAAATTTGTCTGGCTAAATATATTTTTTACACGAGATTAAAGAATATAATATAAATATCTAGTGAATAGTTAAGGTAGAGAAATAAAATAAATACACGGTTCAATTTTTTTCTTTCACTTTTTGTATTGTTGAATTTTTAACATGTGTCACTTTCAATAATATAGGACATTGATTATTTTTTAATATGATACATGTCAATCATGCATATAGTGAAATAAAATGTGAAACACTAAAATTGAAATAAGTGGTCTCATTCAATAAAAGTAAAGAGAGAGAGATAGAAAAAAGATTAGGTAATTTTAAAATCCAAAAATACTTTTTTGAATTAGGAAGTCTGGTATGAGATCTAACTAACGATCTTGATAGTGGTCAATTGCAAATTAAGTGTGTGCGCGCAAACTTTACACATAAATCCCAATTAATTGTATCTTATCCAAGTCTTTGCTGAGATAGTTAGGATTTTTTTAAAATCAATTGATTATGAATGTTGAACATCACATTAACTTATAATGTCATGATCTCCAACAATTTTCTCTTTATCTTTTACCCTCTTTTTCCAAAAATCTTCTTCAACAATATTCTCAATATGCTATCACAATCTCAATTAATTTTTCCTTCTATCTTCATTATATTAAAATATATATATATATATTTATTATTTAATAGTACTTCTTCTGTCCAATTTTATACTAATTCTTACTTTCCTTATTTGTTGTTGAATTTTATAATTCTAAATATTACTACAATTCACTATATTTCTATTTTATCTCTACACTCAAACTTTAATTTTTTTTACATAAACAATCAATTTTTTTTTTCCTTTAAAACCCGTATTCAATCCAAATGGGCATTATAAAATTGGACGGAGGAAGTAATATATATTGGGCATTGGCTGAAGATACACTACTAGATCACATCGTTGAGCATTATGCTCCTCTTCAATTTCCTATTAGGAGAATATGTGAACAAAATTATGAATCAATAAGAGAAATAGTCAATGAGCCCTTGGCGTTGGTTCACACAGTTCTGGTTCAGTCGATTTAGATTCTTCAGAGCTCAAAAATGTGGTCCATCACATCAAACGTTTGTCGGGTGCGTTGGATGACTTTGGATGATTGTGTTATCATGGTGCATCTGTAGTCTGTAGACATCTTGCTTTCATTAGTTTAATGTTTACTTTAGACGTTGATGATTAGAGGAATGTAACATTTTTTTTACTTCGAATTTAAGGAGGATTTTTTCAGATAAAGTTTTAACGACACTTTGGTCTCTAATTTGACCTATAAGTTTATAGTTTTAAGTTTTCATTATTTCTTTTTTACATCATACCTTTTATTGATATTTTTAAATTTAAAATTCACTTTACTTTAAAACATTTTTCGAGTAGAATAATTGACGGATCATATTATATGTATGTGACGAGGGAGATGCAAACAAGGGCATATTTGAGATATGATTTAAGAACGCCGATGCCGACGAACGATTAATTCGGTACCAAAAAAAAAAAAAAAAACACGAACGAAGAACAAACAAAAAAGACTAGAATTATATGAGGAGGTGACGTGAAAACATGACTAAGAAATAATTATGGCGGCGGGACATGTTTGAGATGACAATGGACGTGAATATATAATACTCTCTTCATTGTACAATAATTTTCACAATTTTTATTCAAACGTTTTACAATAACTTTCACATCTTGAAAATGAAAAATTCTTTATAAACTACGTTCTC
The DNA here is from genome assembly GCA_963675135.1 of Galeopsis tetrahit. Classification (NCBI taxonomy): domain Eukaryota; kingdom Viridiplantae; phylum Streptophyta; class Magnoliopsida; order Lamiales; family Lamiaceae; genus Galeopsis; species Galeopsis tetrahit. Next base: position 930,542 of record OY776124.1, read on the forward strand.
ACAATATTTATAATTTTATATAAAATGTCATTATTTTTAATCTCATATATACGCATAAGTTAACTTCTTTATTTATTAATCATTACATTTTTTTAACATGTATGTCTATTATTGCATAATGACAAATAACAAATAGTTGGGTATTGGAAAGCAGGATACAATGATTACTGGTTTGGAAATTAATTAATAAGGTTGGGCAGTGGAGTTAGGAAAAGAACAAACTACTGGTACATGGTATTGCGACATATTTTTGTGAATACATTGAACGTAAATGAGCAAGGGCGGAGTCTGGAATTTTTTCGTGGGTGGCTGAAAGTCGAAAGTGAATACACGTATAAAAAATGAGAAAATTTCATTTTACGTCCTGTAACTTAGGCCTAATCCAATATATATCCTTTAAGTTTTTACTTTTTCGATTTACGTCCTTTTTTGTCCAATTTACGTCCTTTCCGCCGGAAAATTTTAAAACCCACCGGAATTTGAAGAATAAATTGGGATTCCTGCCAAATAGTCCAATTTACGTCCTTTAAGTTTGAAAATTAAAATTTAATAATTAAAATTTTCTAAAAATTCCATTAAAGATATAAAAAATCTATAAAAGTATCATTAAAAACCAAAAATCTCATTAAAATTAAAAAAAAAAAAATGTGTAAAATAAAATTCAAAATATATCACTAAAATTTCGAAAATATCATTACAAATTATAAAATGTGTAAAATAAAAATAAAAAAAATTCTAAAATTTTGAAAATACAAAAAATAAAAAATTCTACAATTCAAAGAATGGAAAAGGTGTAATTTATAAATTAAGAAATTCAAAATCTCATTAAAATTTCTATAAACTCTAAAAATCTCATTAATTTATTAAAAATGCTTAGATAAAAAATTACTAATTCTAAAAATCTAATAAGAATAATAAAAATTATTAAGATTTTATTAAATTTCAGACTTGATTCAGACTCGTCTACCATTAAATTTTTGCTCGAACTCCAAAAAAATTTGGGTCCCACGAGATTTTCCAAGTCATCGTCGAGGTTGAGTGGAAGTTCCACATCTTGATCGATTTTGGAACCGTCCCAAATTCATTTTCACGATATTTTTAAAATTTTGGAATTTTTTATTTTAAACATTTTTAAAATTTTAATTTATAGATATTTTTATTTTTATGAGTTTTTAGAAAAAAAAAAATTTAATTTACACATTTTTCAGATTTCTTGAATTGTAGAAATTATAGATTTTCTTATTTTTATGAATTTTAGAATTTTATTTTTTTTACACATTTTCAGATTTTTTGAATGTAGAATTTATAAATTTTTTAGATTTTTTATATTTATTTTACACAATATATAAGTTTTTAATGAGATTTTTAGATTTTTAATGAGATTTTTTAATTTTCAGTATTTTTTAATTATTAATTTATAATTTTCAAACATAAAGGATGTAAATTGGACAATTTGACCGGATTTCCAATTTTCCGGTGGAAAGGACGTAAATTGGACCGAAAAGGATGTAAATTGGACAACCTAGGACGTAAATTGAAAATGTGAAAACTTAAAGGATATATTCTGGATTAGGCCTAAGTTACGGGACGTAAAATGAAATTTTCTCTATAAAAAATTGTTTACATAAGTTGCATCCTACGATTTTTTAGTCGATATAATTTATCGATAATAGAATCAGAATTAATGTTTTCAAACAATTTTATTTCAATATAAAAAGCCATAAAATTTAATAGATAATCACTCTCCATTTTATTTCGAAAAACACTCTTGACATGTTTCATAACTAAAAAATGTCTGTTCGATCGACAGTGGTAACATGAAGTGTCAAAACAAGGTGAATCGATCTCGTAATCAAAAGCATGCGCTTCCCCCTTGTTTGTCTCGATTAACTTTTGGAATAGTACATAAATAGTTAACAAAATTTAAAAACTCTTTTTAAAAAAACATATCAAATGAAAACTTTATTGAGAAAAACATATCAAATTTGCAATGATGCAATTCAAGTTCAGACAAATCATTTTTTGATTATAAATAAAATCAACATTGATCCCAGCCAATAGATCAGTATTTATTTTTGGAAATGACAAAATTTCTATTGAAGCGTATATCATGAATACCTCATTAAAAATGATACAACAACAATTAAAAAATAAATATACAAATGTAAACACATCTTATTATTAAAGATATCAACTCGATTTATATGAAAGTCATTGATTCGAATTTGATATGCCCTTTTACCTAAGAAGTTTGAAATTGAAAATTTAATTTAAGGCTTGTTATTTAATTTGATTTTTAAATTATATATGTAAAGAATTAAATAATCCTAATTTACAAATAATTTAATAAAAATGAATTAAGTTTTTGGTAAACTTTCTTTTATGCATACAGAAGTTGATTTTTTAAATTTATTTTGGCTGTTAAAATAAATAAATTAATATAATAATATAATATATATATATATATATAATAAAAAAATCCATAAAATTAGAGTGTGCTATAGTCCACCAAAGCCCTAGTGAAGATCCGCCTTGTAAATGAGTGACGAAAAATCAGGTTTTAAGATCTTCCGGTCTGATTATCTTGCAGAGAATACATAGACAATATGTTTGTTTTAAGATTATGTAGGATGTGAAAGATGTGAATTATGTCAAATCAATTATGTAAGAGTGTGTGATGTTGTATTATGTAATACTCTCTCTCTTCCTATATATTTTCCCTTTCTTTTAGATGTTTTGATTAAGAAATATAATAAAAGAATAGATGTAGTACAAATGATATGATGTGATGGTGAGAGAGAACATATTACTATAAAATATGATAAAATAATAGAAAAAATATAAGTGATGTGATTGAGAAAGAGAAAATAATAGGAGGGAGTATAACTTTATGTCAAATCAATTGTATAAGAATATATTCTATTATATTATTATAATAGTACAATATATTGTATTTTTAAGGGTAAATTTCTATTAGAGTCATTTCATAAGACTTTTTTCTAATAGGAAATAACTTATTGTTTTTTATCCAATAGAGTCAAATTGGGACCTAGGAAGACATATTTGCCCTTTTTCCATTTAAATAATTTTAAATTCTTTAATATTCACTTTCCAAATTCAAAACTTTCTAAAAAAGACGTCAATTCGAATTAATTACGAGACTTTGTGTAGCTAAAAGATTTCTTTCCAACATTTCTACACGATCCACTGCATGGGTTGTACATGCACGGTTGAATGCATATAATTGTCTGACACTTAATTAGATATTTTATAATTTGAAACATTTTTTAATTAATTAGATTTTTAAATTTATTTAATAGGTGAATTTAATTATCTTCCAAAAATAAATTATTTCTTACAATTTAATTAAAATATGATGATTATTTTGCATATAACGTTATGCATAATTCAAATTATGATTATTATGTTGCATATCACGTTATGCATTCGATTGAAATATGATTACTATTTTGCATATCACTTATGCATAATTCAAATAATTTCTTACAATTTAATAAAAATATGATGATTATTTTGCATATAACGTTATGCATAATGCAAAATATGATGATTATATTGCATATCACGTTATGCATAATGCATTCGATTGAAATATGATGACTATTTTGCATATCACTTATGCATAATTCAAATCATTTCTTAAAATTAGATTAAAATATGATAACTATTTTGCATATCACATTATGCTTATGCCTAACGAAAATTACATAACACTTAAGTATAATTGTTGCTTTTTTCATATAAAATGTGTGACAAAAAATGGCATGATAAGAATAATGAAGACTGAATATCTTAGAAGATTATGTTAATACATTTCTATCTCAATTCCTTCTATTACATTTGAAATCTCCGTGAACATTTAGTTGTCTCCAGGCCAACATGCGTTCTATAATCAAAACAATCCAAAAATTCATAACAAGAACACACAACAAAATCCCTAATCAAGAATATAACCTGATGTCTGGGATATTGAGGAGAAGACTCCTTCAATTCACCTATAGGCTAACCAACACATCTGCAACTCATTTGTTAATGGAGTACTCAAAATGTTTCAAAACATTGAAGCAACAATACTGACTTAGTAGCAAGTATTTTTGTAAAAATTAAGCAACAATATTTATCTTCAAAATCAGCCTTGGGTCCACCACCATAAGGTTAAAAACATATCAAATAACTCACTACCTCAGCAAGAAACCCAGTATACTTTCATCAAACCTATAATAAAATTCACCGACAGCGATTTGCAAACAACTAAAGTCATTCCTAAAACATTCTTTAATTAAGGTTACACTATTAACGTAGATTAAACAAGAGAAATTAAGAACTTGGGCGTTGTTAAAAAAAAAAAACTTTATTTTTGTCCATCAGAATATCAGCCTCCCCCTCTTTAATTATGGTGACTCCTTCAAGATCAAACAGAGCCTCTTCTGGAGAAGTATTTTCGCCATTTGCAGACTTTTCATCGGAACCGGAGGCAACAATATCTCAGTAGTTGGTCGTGAGTGGTGGTTATGGCTGAGGAGTCGAAGAGGAGAAAACTGCAAATTAATTGAAGAGATGCAAATAATACATTTCTTCGACGGCCAATAGATCGGCGCATCAGAGTCGAGGGGGTTGCAGATCGGCGGCTGCTTCGTCTTCGACGGCCAGGCGGCGGTGGCCACGAGACTTTGTTCTTCGGCCACTTCGTCTTCCCCGGTCAGTGCGGCGGCAAAGCAACGGCGGCGGTCAAGGTGCTGCTTCGTCTTGGTTTGGGAGGCGACGACCGTGGGGAGGGCGGCAGCCGTGGTGCAGCGTCGAAATCGAGGGGGGATCGGTTGCAAGAGAGGGAGGCGGTGGGAAAAGGGGGCGGCGGCAGCGAGGGGATGGTGGGGAGGGGCTAGGGTTTTAATTTTGGTTTTTGGTGAATGAGGAGAATGAATTAAATGAGTATAGGATTCCTATTTATTTATATAAGGGTATTCTTGGTTTTTTAACTCTATTAGAAAATTATACATCTTGGTGTTTCTATTAGCTTAGTGGGTTCTAATAGTGGACTTATTAGGCAATAATCTCTATTTTTAAGAGTGAATAAAGTTGTATGATAAAATTCGAATGTGAAATTCCGAATTAGGACCAAAACGAACATGCCCTAGTGAATACATAGAAGACATCAAATATTAGAGACAAAAACCTTATTTATTGAACTGTCTAAATACTTACTACATTCTATTCATCATTTCTTAATATTAAAAATACATGTTTTTAATAAAAACTTAACGCAACATACAATATGTCCGGATATTTCAGCAGGTCCACATTTAATAGTAGATGGTGTGTCTGATTACACACAATTGAGTATGTTTTTGCATGTTAAGTATACATTTTGGGGCCGTTTGATAGGCTAAATAAGGAGAATATTAACCCTGTATAACAAAAATGCTGCTGTTTGATAACCTATATAGGCTATTTCAGCATCCCTAAATTTGAGCGACTAAATGCTGAAAGAGTGTTTGTCTATCTCTGTCTTTTTCTTGCAGTGATTGACCCTTATTTTTCTTGTAAGGAATTGGTTGTGTATTCATTGTTGTACTATGTTTAGGTTTTGATTCTGATTTTTAAGAGGGATTGTTAATTTGGCAATGAAGTAGATAGCTTGGGTCCAAGTGCCCAACCAATGTGAACTGAGGTATTGATGTATGTTACACCCAGTCAAAGAAGTCAATCTTTGACAAGCCAATCCTAGTTAGCTGATCGCGTGGCGACGACCAGTCAACCAAGTCATGCGACGACTAGTCAATAATGTAATGTAATTAATGTAATTAAGAGTGCTCGCCCAAAGATGTTGGCGAGCACATGTTTAGCTAGGTTAGAAAGACAAGTGTTTAGAGCTTTGGGAGAAAGCACAGAGCGTGGTCGACACCATTTATGAAGATGACCGGACGACCAGGTCCTCCGGCGACCACAGTGGCCCAGCTAATCGCCAGCTCCTCGGTATCTCGGCGAGGACGACCAGTAGAGGCGGTTTAGCATTAAATGCGCCATCCCATCACCTTTTCGGGTAGGGAAGGTGGTCCACTAAGGGTGTGCCACGTGTAAAGGCCGTGCAGCCCAAGAAACTAGTATATAATGCCTAAGAGAGGCTCATTTGTAAGATAAGTTGAGAATACCTACCAAACCCTAAGCAATACACCTCCCAAGCTCCTCAAAGCTTTAGCTTCTCTAAGAAGCCACTTCTGGTGTGTTCTTGTTTATTTATCTTTAGATCATCAAGATCATCATACTAAATCCTCTTTAAACACGTAATAAACCCCGTTAATCATATATGTTTGTACCGTGCTAACGAATAGTCCACATCCGAATCATCCCGACGAAGGCACATACAACATTTGGCGCTAGAAGGAGGGGACCTTTTGCGTGTTCATCATCAAATCTTCAACCGATCATCGAACGATCGGCTCGAAAACTCTTTATTTCATGTTTTAATCGGTAGAAATACCTTTTAGAACATCGTTTACGTATTTCTTACGTTCTTGAATATTTGTAATATTTAGGCATATTTTGGAGTTTGATCTCCCTGATTTACTGTTTCTAGCACTTTTTGTGTTTGTTTTTCACAAATTCGTAGTTTTAGCACGTTCTTCTGCGTAAGAACTCGGATCTTGTGTTTAAGATCTTCATAGTCTAGAACAATTTTTTCTTATCTTTGTAACCGATCTTAGAATCACTACAAATGACATCTCATCACTCTGAACGTGATGGAATTCCACCGCCTGAAGGGAACGAACCCCCTCCACCGGCTCCGGTCAATCCAAACGTGAACATTAATCTCCAGGCAATTATGAACGATCCCCAGAATCTGAGGGATTTAACTAACTTCCTCAATGAAAAGAGGAGGAAGAACGAGGCCGAGGAACTTGAGAAAGCAAAGGATCAGGCTTTCAAAAAGGCTCATTTGGCAAGGGCTAAGGCCGGCAAGGGCGACGAGGCCGAACACTCGTATCACTCAATCTCGGTCCGTCCCCACCGAGAAGGGAAAGAAAAGGCCCGCGACCACTCTCACGTGGGAGAATCACGGAATTCAGTCTTTAACAGGGTGGTCTACAAAGATGGTAGAGCTCCTCGCCCGGTACACTTTGACTTGGGTGGTCACCTAGGCAAGGGCGATCACCAAAAAAGAGGACAGGGAGATAGAGTCTCCGCTTTAGATCGCGTGGGGGACAAGCGAGCACCAGGGAAGAGCTATCACAGTTATTGACCCGAGAGGTCTATCCATCACTCTCCTGAGCGATCACACCGGAACCGATCTGATTGGCCGGCCTCATCGCATCGAAGCCATCATGACGAGCATGATGTGCCGCGACCACAAACTGCCGAGGAAGGGCAGATCGCACAATTTGCTGAAATCCAGAAGCAGTTGAATCTGGAGGTTCAAAATTTGCGAGTAGAGGTGGCCGCATCAAAACAAGGCAACATCCCGGCGGTCACTCTACCCACCTCGCTCCTAAGTGTCATGATCCTCATCGCCCCCATTCAGAGGAAGATTCCGATGCCTGCTATGACGGCGTACGATGGCGTGTCCGACCCAAGGGTGCACTTGTCAAAGTACTCGAATTATATGGCCTCAATAGGGGCAACATAGGCTACCCAATGCAGAAACTTCTCTTTAACTTTAGGAGATCGGGCTCATCGTTGGTACACAACATTGGGGGCCGGATCCGTAAGCTCTTTCATTGAGCTGGGGCAGCAATTTCTGACCTACTACGGGTCCATTGCTGCTCGCCCAACATCCAAGCAACGTCTGGCGAACGTTCGCCAAAGCCCAACCGAGTCATCGAAGGACTTCATCGAGAGATTCAATAGGTTGGTAATCGACGGGGAGCCCATAAATGATGAGACCAAGCTGATTTCAGCCGTCTCCGGTCTGAGGATAGGTTCCAAGATTTTGGAATCTATGCATACTCTTTTCCCAATATCCTATGCGGATTTCCGTAATAGGGCTGGAAACCTCATCCAGATGGAAGAAATTTTGGACACCGCTAAGGCTAACGAGCAGCCTGAGGCGGCTAAAAGAGCGTGGCCTAAGAAGAGTGCCACAACTGGGGAATCCTCCCAGCCGAAGAGGGTGGTAACGCAGGGCAACAGTGCTCGCCCATCAAATTTCAGGCCTTTTGAAGAGGCCCCATAGATCACTCAGTTTAAGGAGACCCTTGCACTTGCTCCAAGGGCCATTCTCGATGCGATCGGGGCAAGGAATATGCTCCCTCCGGCGAAGGTGATGCATACAAATGAGAGCAATTTGGGTAGAAACAAATTCTACAACTACCACAATTCAATCGGCCACCACACGAACGGGTGCCGTGATCTATTGAAAAATCTGTACAAGCTGTACAACGAAGGCAAGCTCACCGAGTTTATAAAACCCATTGGTGGACATGGCGACAACCGTGGGAAGAAGCGCCGCGACGACGGTGAGGGCGACCAGGATCTGCGCCAGCAGATCAATCGCCAGAAGCTACTCTCCCCAATTCCGAACGGTCCTCCGGGCGACGTCGATTTTGTCGGCGGGGAGTTTGAAGTGATAGAAGGTCCCCTTGGGGGCACCCATTCTGGAACTGCTCTGTTTGTTCGCTGACAGTAGAGCGAGATGCGAGCACTTAACAACATTCACCAAGTGTGCGTCGCCCCGGTTGCCGAGAAACCCCCATCTCACCAGGTCACTTTCTTAGAGGATGACCTGAACGGCGTGGTATAGACAAACAACGACTCTTTGGTTGTCTCCGGGAAGATTATGGGAACGAATGTCCATCGCCTGATGGTCGACACCGGGGCATATACCAATGTCCTTTTCAAGCATACCTTGGATGCCCTCGGTGGATATGCTGAATACGTCGAGCCTTGCGACGATATAATAGTGGGTTTTGGTGACACCCACTCCCATCCGCTGGGAAGGATTAGGCTATCATTGGAGCTGGCCTCGACGAAAGAGCTTGCGATGCACTATATGAGGCAGCTCGACTTCATGATCGTCGACATGCCCTCGTCCTACAATGCTTTCCTTGGCCGACCTTTCTTCGACGAATTTAAGGCGACCGCCTCTACTTACTATTATTGTATTAAGTTTCCAACACCAACGGGAGTTATAACCGTCAAGGGTGATCAGGTCCGGGCGAGGGAGTGTCTCGTCCGTTTTGCTAAGCGAGATTCTAAAGAGCATCCTATGGTTGGAAAGTATATTATGTGTCCTAACGAAAAGACAAGATTGAACTACTTGGAGGGATTTCCCAACAAATACCGAAAAATAGAAATTGGGGAGTCAAGTCAGATCCTTGACGACCACCAAGTAGAGATTGACGAGCACACTCAAATGGAGATCGACGAGCACGATCAAATTGACGACCAGGTACCTCCTGAGGTGGTCGACGACCAGGTTCCAGATTTGGAGCCTAGGTTAGGTTTTGAGCCAGAATTCAGAATCGAGGATCCTCGTTGGAAAGAACCCAAAGAACGGGCAACTCCAGCGGAGGACCTTGAAACAATCCATTTAAATGATGCTCGCCCAAAGCTCGAAGTATTTATAGGGTCAAATTTGCCAGAACATTTGAGGGCAGAAATGATTGCTTTTTTGAAAGCAAACATCGAGGCATTCGCATGGTCGCACGAAGATATGGTGGGCATCGACATGGATCATGCCTGTCATAGATTAAATATTGATCCGACAAAAAGACCCATCACTAAAAAATGAAGAAAGTTTGGGTCAGATAAGTATGCGACTATGTCGGTCGAAGTGAAAAAGTTGATAGATAACAAGTTAATCGAGAAAGCTGGAATTGATCCCGAGTGGTTGGCAAATCCAGTGCTCGTCCGTAAGACGACCGGGTCGTGGCGATTGTGTATAGACTTCACAGATCTGAACGATGCCTGTCCTAAAGATCATTTTCCGATGCCACACATCGATCATCTGGTAGACAATACAGCGGGGCACGAAATGCTTACTTTTATGGACGCTTTCGCGGGGTACCATCAGATTGCGATGCATCCCAACGACCAGCGACATACAGCTTTCATGACGGCAACCGACATGTATTGCTGGAAGAGAATGCCCTTCGGTTTGAAAAACGCAGGGGCAACGTACTAAAAACTGGTAAACAAAATGTTTGATAAACACATCGGCGAGATGGTGGAGGTTTATATCGACGACATCGTTGTCAAAAGCTTGCGGAAAGAAGATCACCTACACCACCTCGCCATGACATTCGATATTCTGAAGGAATATAACATGAAGTTGAATCCAAAGAAGTGCAGCTTTGGAGTTGGCTCCGGAAAATTTTTGGGGCACTTGGTTAGCCAGAGGGGCATCGAAGCGAATCCAAGCAAAATTCAAGCAGTCATCAACATGCAAAGCCCGATAAACGTAAAGGAAGTACAGAGGTTGACAAGATGCCTAGCATCGCTCAACAGATTCATTACACGAACGGGTGATCGTTGCAAGCCTTTTTTCGACGCTTTGAAAAAAAGAAAGTTCGAATGGACTGATGAGTGCGAGAAAGCTTTCGAGAAGCTAAAAAAATATCTATCAGATCCAAAGGTCCTATCTAAGCCAGTCCCGAGCGAAATTTTATACTTGTACCTGGCGGCCACTGACTGTGCGATCAGTTCAGTGCTCGTCCGGGCAGAAGAGAGCACGCATCTGCCAATATACTATGTAAGTCAATCACTAAGAGATGCCGAGTTAAGATATACTCCGATGGAAAAATTGGCCTACGCGTTGGTCATGAGCGTGAGAAAATTGAGGCAGTACTTGTTCGACCACGAGGTGGTCGTTCTGACGACTTTTCCTCTGCGACGAGCACTACATCGGCCGGATACCACTGGAAGACTTCTGAAATGGTCGGTGGAAATCGGCCAATTCGGGGTAACCTACGCACCTAGAACGGCGATCAAGGGGCAAGTGTTGGAAGAATTCATAGTGGAACTCACTTTCCCAAATGACGGTGACAAGGAAATCGAACTTCCTTGGGTACTGTTCGTCGATGGCTCATCGACGAGCACCAAAGCGGGGGCAGGAATCGTCCTCACTAGCCCGTCCGGACAAACTTTTGCTTCGGCGATCGAGTTCGAGTATCAGGCGACCAACAACGAGGCAGAGTACAAGGCTTTGGTCGCTGGAATCAAGATGGCAATGGCCGTGGGCGCCAGAAAACTGAAATTTTTTTCTGACTCCCAGTTGGTGGTATGTCAAATTACAGGCGAGTACGAGGCTCGCGGCGACCAGATGTTGAAGTATCAAGATTTGGTGAGAGGTTTACTCGAGCAGTTCGATCAAATATACATCGAGCAAATCCCTAGGGAGGAGAATACGCAAGCAGACGCCCTAGCTCGACTGGCCACTTCAGAGGGGGAGGCAATATTTTCAGAAGCAACGATCACTAAAATTTCTTCCCCATCAGTGAGCAGAAGTCAAATTTTGCAGGTTGAAGCGACCAGCGACGAGGAGTGGATGACGCCGATCACGAAGTATATCAAGACGGGCGAGCTCCCCGAAGACAAAGTGAAGGCGACCAGGCTGCAATTGAGGTCGGTCAGATACACTGTGTTCGGCTTCCAGCTGTACAAACGAGGTTTTTCCATGCCTCTGTTGAAATGCCTTGGAGATGATCAAGCGAAGATCGTCATGCATGAAATCCACGATGGAGTATGTGGAAATCACACAGGGGGGCAAGCACCCGCTTTAAAGATAATGATACAAGGCTACTTTTGGCCTACCCTGAAGAAGGACGCAATCCACTACGCGCAGACGTGCAAGAGATGTCAAGCCTTCGCTCCCGCCATACACTCACCACCAGACGAGCTCACCTCGGTGTATAGTTCTTGGCCTTTCGCGAAGTGGGGGATCGACATCATCAGACCTTTCCCACCAGCTGCAGGGGGAGTAGCATTCGTCGTCGTAGCAGTCAACTACTTCACAAAATGGACGGAGGCAAAGGCACTGAAGACCATCACATCAGCCCAAATGACAAACTTCATTTGGAAAAATATAATTGGCAGGTTTGGCCTACCACAAGCTATCGTGACGGACAACGGACGATAGTTCAACAGTCAAGACATGCTGGAGTTCTGCTCAAAATGGAATATCAAGAAGCTATTCTCAACACCCTATCATCCACAATCGAATGGTCAAGTAGAGGCCATAAATAAAATCATCAAGCATACTCTGAAGGCAAAGCTGGATGGATTGAAGGGCAAGTGGGCCGACGAGCTGCACATGGTGCTATGGGCATATCGGACGACCACGAGAAACTCCACAGGTGAAACTCCGTTCGCGCTCGCGTTCGGAACAGAGGCTGTCATACCAGCAGAAGGAGAGGTCGCCACCTTTCGTGTGGCTAATTATGACGAGCAGTTGAACAACGACGCACAACTCACCGATTTGGACTTCCTTGAAGAGTGAAGACTTACAGCGGACGAGAAGAATGTGGTCTACAAACAAAGATCAGAACGCTACTACAACACCAAAGTACGTGCTCGACAATTCACAATTGGCCAACTCGTACTTCGACGGGCGACGCAGCAGTCCGTAGGCATACTTGGCCCGACTTGGGAGGGCCCGTACCATGTAACGCGCACGCTTTCAAACGGATCGTACGAGCTAGAAGATCTTGACGACAAGCCGAGCAAGTACCCGTGGAACGCGATCAAGCTCAAGAAATATTATCAGTAAGTATTTCAAATTTTGTACATTTGTATAGTTTGTATATAGACTCAGTTCAATGCATGTCAATTTCTAAGTTTTCATCAAAGTGTTTAAAAGTTTTAGATTTTTTAGATAAGGCTCTGCGTAGCCAACTAGATACGAGTTCAACCGTCGAATGGTTAACTCTAAAAGTCAAGTACTCTTTCTAAAAGATGCTTGCAAAGTAGTGACGACTACGTTCACTATCTAAACACATACGGACGTAAACCAACGAAAGGTAGAGGTCCGGAAACGAGTTCAACCGATGAATGGTTAACTCTAAAAAAACAAGTACTCTTCCTAAAAGATGCTTGCAAAGTAGTGACGACGACGATCACTATTTAAAACAAATAAATTCAACCGTCGAATGGTTAACTCTAAAAGACAAGTACTCGTTCTTAAGATACTTGCCAATGCAGTGACAACGACGATCACTCAAAACATAAACGAGAACTAACCAATGAAAGGTTTAACTCAATATAAATTAAAAGAAAGTGAAAGACGATCACTAAAAAATGAACACAAGCCATAAGCAAAAAAGAGTTCATTAATAATAAAGCCTTACAGGCTGAGTTTACAAAAAAGGCCTCTGAGGCCGAACACTACAAAAAGGCCCTAGTGGCCGAGCAGATAATAAAGAAAACAAGAGAAATGGCCGAGCAGTTTTAAGCTTGGCCGAGCAGTTTTAAGCTTCAACCTCTTGAGCCTCTTCTCCGGTCGGAGCATCTTGCTCATCAGCGACCACCTCCTCGGCAGGGGCACTCTGCTCGCCCTGTTGATCAGCTGGGAGTTGAGGCGTACTCTCGAAATACACCGGAATTGCCAAAAGGCAAGGGAACATAAGTCCCATGTTGACCAGGTTGAGCAGGGGGAGAATGGAGCTTTATTTAGGCTCTTCTTCCATGAGAAGATTATCAATGAAGCCGCCGAGCGGAGTCACATCCACCTCTAGATGATTATCTTTAAAGTGTCGGACGAGCTCGTGAGCAGTTAAGGCTACTGCATAAGTAGCCCCAGACTCGGCAAGATAAGCCTTGTCATCCCAGTCTTTCTTCACAGCGAGCAGCTCTCGCTGAAGAATGCTTAAATCATCCTCAGTAGAAGTGAGACGGGAATGCAGAGTGGTCGCCTCGTCGCGAGCAGCAGCAAGCTCACGGGACATCGCTTTCTTCTCGTCCTCGGCAGCTTGGAGGCGAGTACGGAGATCTTCGATCATTTGAAGATCCTCTCTTCGTTGGGCCTCAGTGTCGGCCGCCTTTTTCTCAAGGCCTTTGTTAGCATTCACCAGTCGGGCGAGCGCGACATCCTTCTCTTCATTGCCTTTTCGAAGGTCATGGATCTGGAAGGACAGATGCTCGGCCGCAAGGGATAGGCGACTAGCTCCGACGGCGATCAGCCTCGCGTTCTCGGCGGAGTTTTGCGCATCGAGCTCCTCGATGTATATTTTAGTTAATGATCGGGGCAAATTCTTCATTGCCCTGATCGTAACCTGGTCCAGAGCATCGTCATCGGCCGGGTCCCGCGACCGGTAGTAATTGAGGAGATCTTCATTGAAGGGTTCACGACAAGGCATCTCGGCAACCCTGATAAAGAGCAAGAGTTTGAGAAAATGGACATAAAAAATAATAATTCAAAGGCATTTATTTGAAAGCTTACTTGGCAACCCGAGCAGGATGCCAGCCGAGTAAGGTATTGTCCTCGGGATCCCTCTGCTCGGCCGACGAGTTCGTTGCAACCTCCCGCGTTCGTTTGGTCGGGCGAGCAGGGGATGGCCTTTTAGGGGGTGGCGAATTCCCCCTCAGCGGAGATCTCCTCGGAGAGATCCTCTTCTCGCCGGCGGTAGGGCGATGACCCCCTCGGGTCGTTTTCGCAGTCTTTTTCGAAGGAACCTCCGTGGCCTCCGACCGATCCTTCCTTTTGTTAGTGCCCTCAACAATGGCACGCTCACGGCTGGCCATCGCTTCTCGTAAAGTTTTGTTCACCATCACTTGTTCGAGCTCGATGGTCGGTGGGAGATAAGTGATTACTTTCGCAGGAACCACTACTGAAAACGAAGAGTCAGTTTATTGAGAAGAAGAGATTCACTAAAAAAATTTGAAAAATTTTGATACCTGGAGGAAACGCTCGTGTGATGTGATGAGGAGGTACTCAAAGGCCTGCTCGCTCTTGCATACACTCCCGGTTCAAGAAGCAGCAAGATCTCTCCAGGTAGCGACGACGAGCTACGCAACAGATGTGGTACTGGAACAAGGGCGATAGACGGTGCTCGGCAGTCTTCGCGCGAACAGTTTCACCTACAAAAGCGAGGAGTTATTCAGTATAGACAAGAACGAGCACAAATAAAAAGACTTACCACGTATTCTCTGGTACTCGGTCGCAACGGGAATGCGAGCAGAGGATCCATCGGGCCTCTCGACACTTTTCCAGTCCCCGGCAACCCACCACCAGTTGGTTTTCCAGTCCCGAATTTTGTTGGGGATCCTTTCGACCAATTTGAAGCGGTCGCGACCTTTCACATAGTACCAGCCGTAGCCCACCTTCTTTCCGGCTTCGGCCGCCTGAAGGAGATAATTGATCTCACGCGGACTGAGCCATGTATTCCGACAACCGTTCTCGACGGCCGAACACGGTTAGGAGACCGATGAGGTTGGACCATCCGTTCGACAACACTTGAGAAGGTGCCACCCCAAGAAAATGGAGGAAGTTAGTAATTCCGGGGTGTAGTGGAAACCTTAGTCCGGCCTCCATCATTCCAATGTTCACAGCGATCATTCCCTCAGGTGGCTGGTCGGCCCTCTCATCTTCGCGAGGAACAAAGAAACAAACGTCTAAGGGCAGTTGGTACTTCTTTCGAGAATTTGCTAGCTGGGCCGAGGAGACGGTGCTCGCATACTCACTGGCTGCATACCTTGATTCGTATGCTTCTCGGTATGTGCAAGGAATCTCTCTAGGCGGGTACTCGAGAGTGTACTGGTAATAAGTTTCCCGAGATAACTCATCCCCATCGAGTTCTTCTCGCCCGCTTAAGATATCTTTGATGCTCGTCGCATAACGAACAACCTCCTCGTACTCCTCGCGGAGAGTGTTCGTCAATGTTTCTTCAACACGAGCCGGGTCAATCTGCTCGCCCATTTCAACATCCGAGTCCTGCTCGCCCAGATCTGAGCCGGCCTCCTCCTCAACATCGTCCTCGGCATCGTTGCCGGCATCCTCCCTTATCGATTCTTCATCGGTCTCATTGGCGACCACTACGCCGACCACCTCCAACATTTCTTCCCAACTGTCAGCCGGAAGATTAGGGACTCCTACATTAAGGGGGTCAGAGGAGTGGACTACAGAATCCGAGGAGACCACCCTCTCTACCAGGTCTAGGCGAGGGCCCTCGCCGGAAGGAACAACACCACCGTCCAACGGCGGCGGACCACCACCGGAGCCACCACCCAACTCCATTTTTTCTATAGAAATGGGGGAAAAAGAGAAGTTCTAGAGAAGAAATGTAAGTTTATTACCGTTTTGCCGATCGAACACCACCCAAAGTCGCCGGAAAAGCTCGAAAAACTTGCTTGGAAGGAACTCGAGAAGAAATTTCGTAAGTGCAAAGAGTGGAAAGTGATTTCAAGAGGCAAGAGGTCCTATTTATAGGCGAAAGTGTTTCGGGGACCAATGTGCAAAAAACGGGGTCAATTCCGCAATTTTCCAAAAATTCTGGGGTCTTCCCCAAAATCGTGGCGAGAAAGTGGCCTCACGCGCGACCTTTGAGGTCGGCACGCGCCCACGCGCGCAATTCAAATTTTCGGGCGCCGACCACGCGCCTGACACATGTCACATCCATTTGTCATCAAGACGCTTCGGAAAGGGTGCTCGGCGTGAACGAGGCGACCGCCTCCAACTTCCGTCATCAAGATTTGATTTCGATTTGTTTGTCGAAGACGAATCCACCTTCCAAGAAGACGATCACACTGCCCGCCTTCCTATTCTACGAACACGACGACCAGGGGGCAAATGTTACACCCAGTCAAAGAAGTCAATCTTTGACAAGTCAATCCTAGTCAGCTGATCGCGTGGCGACGACCAGTCAACCAAGTCATGCGACGACTAGTCAATAATGTAATGTAATTAATGTAATTAAGAGTGCTCGCCCAAAGATGTTGGCGAGCACATGTTTAGCTAGGTTAGAAAGACAAGTGTTTAGAGCTTTGGGAGAAAGCACAGAGCGTGGTCGGCACCATCTATGAAGATGATCGGACGACCAGGTCCTCCGACGACCACAGTGGCCCAGCTGATCGCCAGCTCCTCGGCATCTCGGCGAGGACGACCAGTAGAGGCGGTTTAGCATTAAATGCGCCATCCCATCACCTTTTCGGACAGGGAAGGTGGTCCACTAAGGGTGTGCCACGTGTAAAGGCCGGGCAGCCCAAGAAACTAGTATATAATGCCTAAGAGAGACTCATTTGTAAGATAAGTTGAGAATACCTACCAAACCCTAAGCAATACACCTCCCAAGCTCCTCAAAGCTTTAGCTTCTCTAAGAAGTCACTTCTGGTGTGTTCTTGTTTATTTATCTTTAGATCATCATACTAAATCCTCTTTAAACACGTAATAAACCCCGTTAATTATATATGTTTGTACCGTGCTAACGAATAGTCCACATCCGAATCATCCCGGCGAAAGCACATACAACACTGTATATATCTTTGGCGCTCCTCTGCACCTGTTGTCAAATTGTACAAATTCAATCAAGTGTGAATTGAAAAGCAAATCTTAATTTACAAACATGATTTTTTTAATGATAATACTAACCAGGATATTTGCTGTAGTCCAAGATGTCAGCCATTTCGCAGAAGTGGTTTGCAATATCATATGCAACAGGGTTGTAACTTGCATATTCATATTAATATGAAAAATTTAGTAGTTTTTTTTTTCCGTTTTCTTTTTTTGTGATCTGCTTTAATTTGCTAAAATTTTCTTCATATTAGTTAGCATAAATCTTAGGGTGTTGAGTGTTCTAAATTCTGAATTTTAATGTGTGTGCATTGCTTCTTTTGGATTGACAATTGATATATGTACCTAATTTCTGTTAGGGTATTTTAGATTGGTGTTTTTATGTGTGTGCATTGCTTATGTGTTTTGCTTGAAGTGTTCCACGGCATTTGTATGACTGATTATGTTTCTTGTAAAGTAGGTGGTTGAAAAGAAGAAATTGCTTCAAGTGTTCCATGACATTTGAAGCTTAATCCCTCTTGAATTAGAGTTCATCTCATGATATTTTTTTACTTTTTCTTCTGGATTAGCTATTTTAAGTTAACCAAATACATGGATATGTGAACCAAATTTAGTCCTAACTTTGATGCTTGCTAATTGCTGTATAGTTTTTGTTGAGTGTTCTAAATTTTGAATTTTTATATGCTTCTGTTGGATTGGCAATTGATATATGTATCTTATACACATGCACAATTATTTGGCATCTTATTTAAACATGAAACTTGCTTAAAACTGGCTGCTAGATTCATGAGCGTAAGTCTAGAAAACGGAAGCATATGGATGAAAAGATCTCTGTGAAGTCCACAAAAATTAGAATTGCAATATTCAGGTAGTTGATAAGATCTCTGTGAAGATAAATAACTTGAGAGATGACGAGCTGTGGTCACAGCTAAATGAATTCATTCAAGGGTATGTCATTGTTAATAGTATGTTCTTTGTAGTTTGATTTTTTCTTTACTTAATTTTGAAACAGAGAGGTCTGCTTATACGAGAGGAAACCACATAATTCAGAAAGAGTGTGGGCAAGAATGTAAACTCTTTAGAAGAATGGGCGTATATGTAGACTAAGAACTTAAACTTTTTAAAATAATGGGCCAGGCGGAAGACTGATATGCAGGATGACTAATGAGCATGTTTTGGTGTCCCTTAAGGCCTCCCATAAGGCCTTATGAATGATCTAGCAGGTGGTCAAATTGTTTTTATGGATTCTGGAAAAATTTGGACCTTCACAATTTTTTTTGAATTTATTTGTTGTTTGGATTCTAGAAAATTTGTTTCTAAAGTCTTGTTTAGAAACTTTTTACAAGGCATTTGTGATAAGCCTTTCATATTTACTTGGTGTTTGTTTGATTTCATTGAAACAATTGTTTTTTCAATAATGAATTAAAGTTCTTAATGATGATGACCAAAACTACTGCAATTTTTGTGTTGGCTTCAGTTTATCTATTTTTTGTATCATTTTGTCTCTCTCCTTTTGATTACTTGTATAGTTTTTAAAGATCATAATAATTATTTTTATATATACTATTGTAATGGATTAAATTTTGTGAGAGAAATTTTAAATTTATTTATTAAAAACAATGTAGAATTCATATATGATAGTAGCTTATTAATTTTAATGAATTGTTTGATTCACTTAACTTGTGAGTAATTAATGAATTTGACTGATTAATTTTATTGAATGGTGGATTAAATAAAAATTTGAATGGTGAGATAGATTTGTGTCTATTTTATTGAAACTCTTTCATTAATTTTTATTACATTTTAATGAATTGTTTGATTCAATTAACTTGTGAGTAATGAATGAATTTGACTGATTCAATAAATTTTTTATTGAACTGTGGATTAAATTTTTTTTTAGGGAAGATCACCCTAAGACTCAGAGTTGGCGTTCCTATAGCAACTAGCAACAGAGAAAATAAACAGTTGCAACTAAACACAAAGTGGGAGAGAAAATGACAAAGGTACCCTTCTTTTTGGATGAGGGAATCAGGCCCAGCTACTATTGTGTTTCCAATGCCAAATGCCCTATTGTGTTTCCCAATGCGTATTCTCTGTATAAGAAGTCACCTCCCACCTACTACTTCTTCCTATTTCCCCCACCTACTAATTTCCCATTTAAGTCAGTGAGTTTTTAGAAATCCATTTGGTTTCGGCGAGAAGTTGCCGGCGAAGGAAGCTAGACGGGCGATTTTTGTTAAAAAATGAAGAACACGTTTCTTGAAAAATGATGATGATCGATTACAAGGTGGAGATGATGGCATGTAGCAGTTTTATGTGCACTACTTCTAAGAGTAATTAATTAACAAACTAATTCTCAAAATTTTTGTTCCTTTGGCTAATAACTGAAGTTCGATAAATTAAATCTTTTACTATTTAAAAACTTAAATTTGAATATTAAAAGTGTAATACCCCAAAATTTTATAATAATATATTAATAATAATAAAAATTTATCTAAATTATTTCGTAAGTTATTATTGACAAAATAAATTATATTTGAATGATTTGAATAACTCTCCAACCGTTTCTTGGCCACTCATTTTCTCATACGTTTTTATATTTCTGAAAATTTATGATGGATTGTGTAACAGTTCTACATTAGTATTTCTAGGCTATATATATATACATGCACTACGCAGCTGAGGGGAGTAAATTATACATGCCACATGCATTTACCTTTTTTATTTCTTCTAATTATTCTATTAAGCACAATGTTTAATTAAAAGAAAAATTCGATCAATTGCTATTCTATGTAACGCACGGCTAGGCGGCGATAATTACGAGGCTTTAACGTATCACTTTTACGTTCATCTATTGAGGTGGGTTTTTAATTGTTTTAATCTCTACATTGGTTTGTAGAGTTCTATTGCAATGTTATTCATTATTTAATGTTTTAGATAAATGTTTGAGTTAATTGTTTACTATGTGAATTCATTTATATTGTTATGATCTATTGGCAAAGTACATTATATATTGGCAAAGTTTATGGCAAAGTTATCTAATAGCCAGGGGCTCCAGATGGGGTCCGGGACCGACGGGTCTTCGGGTGTAACCCGCCGTGCTCACGTGTGGAACTATCTTAGTCATTAATTTGACTTTGGGAAGGTCCACAAACATGCAATGTCTACGTGTGGGAATACCTTAGTCATTAATTTGGCTTTGGGAAGGTCCACAAACATGCGGTTCACAAAACTCTATTGGCAAAGTTACAATGGCAAAGTTGGCAAAGTATCAATGGCAAAGTATATGTGGCAATGTGAATGTTATTTGCTAAGTTGCAATTACTTGATTATTTATTTTTAGCATTAACTATTGAATGACTTAAATCCCACTGAGTGTGCTTGCATGCTCACCCCCCACAATTTACAATTTCAGGTTGAAGAGTTGGATGGCGAGGAGTGGTGATGGGAGACGACTATTTATTTAAGATTAAAAGACTATTTTCAAGCATATATGTTTATTTAATTTAATTATGGTTATTCTTATGGATAATTGCTTAATAAGTTAGTTGTGAACTTCTTGATTATATTTTGATCGTTTCCGCTGCAATACTTAATGTGATTTTAAATATAATAGTCGTTGCGTTCCTTTATGTTATCGTTATAATTTTAAGATTTCAATTTTTGGCACGTTAAAATTAGTTACTTTAACTACTTTTTAAATGGTTAATATTTTTAGATTTGGGGCGTGACAAAAAGTATTAAACCTTAAATTAAATTTAATATAATAAACTTAAATTTTGAACACAAAGGGTAAATATTTTTTAATTTTTCTCCTGATAATATAATTTTTTTAATTTAAATATTATATAAGAATAAACTTTAAATTAAATTTAAATATTACATAAAGTACTAAACTTAAATTGAAATTGATTCATTCATTAAATTTATATATATAAATTGAATGACAATAAGGTGCCGAATCATAACCTAAGGTACTCAAATGAAATTAAATTATTCATTTATTAAATTTAAATATGTAAAATGAATATAATTTGAATTGAAATATTATAAGTTACACTACAAAAAAGGGGCGTCATAGAGACGGACAAATGCCGTCGGAAATTTTCGACGGAATGCCGACGGATTATTGTTGTTTGAAAAGTCAACATGCTTGTCGACGGATTTCCGTTCCGTCGGCATTTTACCGACGGAAAATGCCGACGGATCTTTTAAAATATGCATGCCGACGGAAATGTCCGTCGGCATGTGACCCGTTAATTTTGCACCGCCTCGATTTCTAAACCTACTATTCATGTTCCTCCTCCCCCACCACCAATTCCCCCCATTCACAAAACCATTTCATTAACCCTGGCAATCCTCACCACATTTCTCCAGCTCAAAATCCCTTCAAATCTCACCCAAACATCGTCGCCGTTGCACTCTGGTCCACCATCCTTTATTTTGTAGCCGCCACCGCCCAGATCTCTTCTCCGCCGGCCTCCCTACCCCGGCACTGCATCCTTTGGTCGGGAAATAAACCCTAAACCTACAATTTTCTCATCTGAAGGCGATTCCCCTCCCCCGCAGCCGGTGAACGTCGCGGATCTTCCTCGCAGTTTCAGAAATCAATCAGCCATGGGTAATTTCATCTCTTCACTCTTGATTGTTGATTAAATCGTTTTTTCTGAAGTTAATTCGAGAATTAATTTGCAGGTAAGGTACACGGTTCATTGGCCCGTGCCGGGAAGGTTAGAGGACAGACGCGTGGCCGCGCTCACAAGCGTATGCAATACAACCGCCGTTTCGTCACAGCCGGTAACTCTATTTCCCTCTCTCACTCTCTCACCACACTTTCCTACTCTCTCTCTCTACTCTCTCACTACAAATTTGTTGATTGCAATATGACGAAGGAGGTCTCGGAGCAGGGATCTGCACGATCCACCGCCGGCGCCTCTGTTCGACGGCGGGGAGCTGACAAAATGGTCCTTCTACGGCGGGGATTCTCTTTGGCTTGGAAAGTAAGTAATAAAGTGTTAATCTTTATGTTGTTTAATTACTGGGTTTTTTTGTTTTTTGGGAAATGAATTGTGTGTGCTGGAAAAAGGGATTGGAAATTAACTTTGAAGGGAGATTGATTCGTTTTGAACAATTATTATCAGGATCATGATTTTTCATTTTCTTGAAAGCTTGGAAAACTGATCTCTCTTATTTGATTGTTTAATTTCTCTTGTATTTCAATCTAATTGCATACCCATTTAATTAATTTAATTTAAATATAGGGTTAGTTTTTTTTTTAAATAACTTGGTATTTTATTAATTATTCTTCAAATGACGTGACGTGATTGTCTATGAAATTGGAAAATATTGAAAAAGGCCGTGTATAAAAATGTGATTAAACGGCAAGAATGGAAAAAAAAAAACGGATTTACTAAAATTAGTATTTAAACTATTATATTTTTTTGGGAAAATCACTATTAACTCCCATGTGGACTCAACATTTGCAATCCATTCCCACCCAAAATCAACGCATAATTGAGCTCCATATTAACCCTGCCTGAGGTGATATATGTTTTAAAATTAAAGAATCTATTTGCTTGCTTTTTGCTTGTCACCTTTTTGTCTTCCCAATGATGTCACTTTCCCACCCACTTCCCCAAAAACAATTTCACCTTCATTGTCCGGCGATTAAATAAGAAGAGCAATTACTGGACTTGATTTCTGATTTGAGTTGACTTGGCTTGGATTGAAGATAGCTGGATATTCCAAAACGCCCAACTTTGTTATGGTTACAAATCTGAGCAGTAGCGGCCTGTGTGCAACTGCCGCCGTAGTCAACTTCGAACCGCCTCGCTACCATGAGAGCCTCCGTCGCCGGCCGCCAACGAGTTGCGAGCAATTAAAAAAAAATTGAAATCTCACCGTCGGTGTGCAATTGCTGCTGTTCGCCGCCGTAGTCAAGTTCGTACCGCATCGCTACCATTGAAGAAGAAACCATGGAAGAAGAAACCGCCGCTGGCCGCTAATAGGGACGAAAGGGATGAAGAAGAAGAATTGAATTTGGGGAGTAGGATGGGTACTGTTAGTTGGGCCTTATATTTAGATAATCTTCTTAATTAATTTAAGTTTGTACAATATTTAAATTTAATTTATATACATTTAATGTGAATTAATTTAAGTTTAGTACAGTATTTAAATTTAATTTAAGATGTAGGGTTTGGTATGTTATTTAATATTTAAATTTAAAAATTAACATTATTAGGAGAAAATTCAAAAAAATACACTCTTTGTTCAAATATTTATCTTTTGTGTTCAAATATTTGCGTTATGTAATATTCAAAGTCAATTTAA
The DNA here is from genome assembly GCA_963675135.1 of Galeopsis tetrahit. NCBI lineage: Eukaryota > Viridiplantae > Streptophyta > Magnoliopsida > Lamiales > Lamiaceae > Galeopsis > Galeopsis tetrahit. The sequence continues at coordinate 954,327 of OY776124.1, forward strand.
ATTTTAAATTTAGTAACTTATGTAATATTAAAACGCAATTTAGGTTTAAGGTAATATCCAAAGTCAATTTAAATTTAAATTTTAGTAACTTATGTAATATTAAAACGCAATTTAGGTTGAAGGTTTTTGTAAACGGTATCTTATTGACATTCAATTTATATATGAAAATTTAATGAATGAATGGATTAAACTCAATTTAAGTTTAGTATCCTATATAACTTACGAAAATTCAATTTAAATTTAGTATCTTTAGTAATGGTCAGATTTTCTATTTATGAGTTAGAGTTTAGTATCCTATGGTTAGGATTTAGTATCTTCAAGAATTTAATTGCCCAGTTCGTCTTTCGACTACGCCTGGGGGCGATGCCAAGCCAGATATTTCATTATGTTTTTCGGATGCGCATTAATTACAAAGAGAGAACATCTATTTATAATAGAAAACTTGTTCTAATTAACCCAAGCCCATTAGGAACAAACTTGCTCCCTACTCCAAACCCATTAGGAATAAACTTGTCATAATTAAACCTAAGTCTATTAGGAACAAGTTTAATTTTCTTGTTAAATCTCTTATGTAATATTTAATTTTAAATAAGATAAAATATTTATTAATCATCTCAACAAGTTTAATTTTCTTGTTAAATCTCTCATGTAGTATTTAAATTTAATTTAAGATTTAAAGTTTAGAGTTTACCTTATATATATTTCAATTTAAGTTTAGTAACTTATTAATATTCAAATTCAATTTAGATTTAAGGTTTATGTTTGATATCTTATAAAACATACTCCACCGTGTGGAAAGCTCCCCTGAGCTACGGTCCACGGACACGGAGGTTAAGAAATACTAATATAATAAGTAGATGTATTAAAGGTGATGTGACTGAGAGAGAGAAAAATATAATGAAATGTGAGACATAATAGTTACCAAAAAGGGAATGAGCAACTTTCATTCAGACGGACGAAAAAGAAAAATTGAGTAGCTTTTACTGGGAATGGGGGAGTATAAGTTTAATAACTTATGCAGTATTATTCAAATTTTATTTCAATTTAACTTCTAGTAATTTACGTAATATTCAAACTCAATTTAGATTTAAGGTTTATGTTTAGTACCTTATATACAATTTAAGTTGAGTAATGAATTTAAGTTTAGCAACTTATGTAATATTTCAATTTTAATTTCAATTTAACTTCTAGTAATTTACGTAATATTCAAACTCAATTTAGGTTTAAGGTTTATGTTTAGTACCTTATATACAATTTAAGTTTAGCAACTTATGTAATAATTCAATTTTACATTAGGTTTAAGGTTTATGTTTAATACCTTATATACCATATAAGTTTAGTAACTTATATAATATTATTCAAAATTTAATTTCAATTTAACTTTTAGTAACTTATGCAATATTCAAATTTGAACATTAACCAGATAATTTTGAACATAACAGTTTCAAATTTGAACATTAACTTTAAAAGTTTGAAGGTATCATACAAATGACCTCATGCCCCAAACCCCAATTAGGTCCACCTGCAGAATTTTATTACCGTTGGAAATTTTGAGGGATTTCGTGATTATGAATTGGGGAAGGGCTTTAGATTAAGAGATTATTTACCTAATTCAAACTCTTACAAAAGAAGGTCTAATCTTTAATGGAGCTTTTGGTCTTATATTGAATTTGAATATTAGAAATGAATGGGTCAATCAATCAGCGCATAATTATTTACAAAAAAAAAAAAAACGCTCTCTTACGTCACAATAATTTGATATACAAGTTACCAAATATAAACCTTAAACCTTAATACAAGTTACTAAACTTAAATATTTGAACATATTTGAACACAGAGGGTGAATATTTGAACAAAGAGAGTATTTTTTTGAATCTTTCTCCTGATAATGGATTTAAATATAAAAAAATTGAAAAAAAAGTTTAGTTGTTTTATTTAGGTGTATTGGGTTAAATCTAACCGTTGGAGAACCTTAAAATGGAAAACCTTTTATATTTCCACCCTTCGATGACTTATTGACATTCAATTTATATGTGTAAATTTAATGAATGAATAATTTAGTTTCAATATAAGTTTAGTACCTTATGTAAATTCAATTTAAATTTTTAGTACGCAAAAACTTGTGTGAGACCGTAGAAGCTTAAAAACCAATACAAGTAGCCAACCATGAGCTAAAGGGTCGGATTTCTGCAACAAACAACTAGTTCATCTTCCGATATACATGCTACAGTTTCTTTTTTAACTTTTCGTTTCTTCTTCGATTCGGCGTTTCTTCAAGGAGGAGGTGTTTCGTGGATCTTCAACGGCGTTCGTCCCGGAAAAGTCCCGATAAGTCCCGAATAAGTCCCGATAAGTCCCGATAAAGTCCCAATAAGTCCCGAAAAGGTCCCGAAAAGTCCCGGATAACCCGAAAGGTCCCGTAAATCGACGTTTAAATCCAAAATACGGCGTCAAGCCCTTGGATTAACGTTACAAAGTCCCAAGTTTAAGAACGATCTTCAACGACGTTCATCACAAAAGTCCCTAAATTCAACGTTTAATCCAAAATACGGTGCTAAACCTTTGGATTAACGTTATAAAGCCCCAAGTACAAGATCAGAGCGGATTCGGCTGCGGATTCGACCCCAAAAAAATTCAAGAAGTTCAAGAAGAGAGAATCAGAGGAGAAAATTAGAGATTGTAACCCACAAACATTCATCAGTTTAATCCGAAATTAAATACATCGTTTACCATTTTCGCGTTTTTATATTTAATTCACGAATTTGTGTTTACAATTACTAAAATTAAACTTAAATTGAAGTGGATTGATTCATTCATTAAATTTACATATATAAATTGAATTTAAAACATACTCCCTCCGTCCCGGAAGTGTTTGCACCACAAAGTGGGCACACTTTTTAAGAAAAAAGTGTAATGAGTGGAGTGTTGAGGGGTAATTTTGTAAAGTTATATGAATAAAGTAAAAAGGTGATTGGAAAGAGAGTAAAAGTAATGGCATTTTGTGTAAATATGTGAATATTGTGAGGGTGGGGTTTATGAAGAAGTTTCCTTTTATGGGTGTGCAAACAATTGTGGGACGGACAAATAAGGTAAGTGTGCAAACAGTTGTGGGACGGAGGGAGTATAAGGTACTAAACTTAAATGAAAAATTGAAATTGATTCATTCATTCATTACTAAAATTAAACTTAAATTGAAATGGATTGATTCATTCATTAAATTTACATATATAAATTGAATTTAAAACATAAGGTACTAAACTTAAATGAAAAAATGAAATTGATTCATTCATTCATTAAATTTTCATATATAAACTAAATGTTAGTTAGTAAAATTTAAATTGAAATATTATATAAGTTGCTAAACTTAAATTGTATAATAAGGTACTAAATATAAACCTTAAATCTAAATTGGGTTTGAATATTATATAAGTTATTAAAACTTAAATTGAATAATATTACATAAGTTACTAAACTTAATATAAACCTTAAACCTTAATTAATTGGATTTGAATATTATATAATTGAATTTAAATATAAATAACTTAATATAAACCTTAATTAATTGAATTTAAATATTACATAATTAAATTTATACATAAATATTAATTATAATTATTTTTCCCTACACTTTATTCTTATTTACACTAAATGCTACTCAATTATCATCATTAATCACCTTAATTAACAATTCTTTAATATTCTCACCTACCCCACCCACCTAATCCTAAATCACATTTTCCCACGTCCCCACTCTTTTGACTCTTCATCTCTCTCTTGAAACCACCCAATTCTCTCTCTCTCTTTTAAAACTCAATTGAAAAAATAGGTATTCCATTGAAGAAATACGCATCTCTCTCTCGAAACTCAATTGAAGAAATAAGTTGGAATGGATATTATGAACCCACCACCATATCTGTTATCTTCTGTCATGGAATACGCTGGAGTAAAAGGGATTGTTCATTGTTGTAATTAAAGGACAATTACATTTGAAAGCATGTTCCTCCATGTGGCCACGACACCTAAACCCACTAATCCTCCAAAATCGACTACATCTATCTGAATATTTCAATTTCAAATTTTAAGACAAAGGAAAGGAAGCGACGACCATATCTTGAAGAATGCGTCGAATGAGACGTTCGTCGGAAGGGTGAGGGGGCTGACAGAGACTTGTACGGTGATGCTGCAAAAATACTCAAAGTAGTATCAATATCCCCAATATAATATTTAATTGGAATGGAGGGCAAAATGGACAATTCTGCTTTATTTTGGGAGTTACATGCTTGAAAAAATTGTCAGAAAAAGGGAGTGGGAGTTGGATGCTTTTATTGGGCCAAGGTGGGAGTCAATAGTAAAAAATCTCTATTTTTTTTGTTTACTATTTTGTTTTACCGACGAATTTTCCGTCGGTAAATTTCTTTTATAATTATTTTAATTAATTATTTCCGACGGGATTACCGACGGAATGTTGACCCAATTAGTTAAACGGGTTGTCCGGATTACCGACGGAAATTCCGTCGGAAAACATGACTGAAATTTTCCGTCGGTATTACCGACGGAATTCAAAAATCTGTCGGCAAAAAATGCCGACGCCGATAAAGGAGACGGACAACTTTCCGTCGGTAAATCCGTCTCTAAAACGCCCTTTTTTTGTAGTTGCTAAACTTAAATTGAATTTGAATATTGCATAATTTACTAAACTTAAATTGTACATAAGGTACTAAACACAAACTTTAAATCTAAATTGAGTTTGACTATTACATAAGTTTAGGGTTATGAGTTATTCTGGTATAATACCCCGTATTAATTAGTTGAAACTAGTGTAGGTGGTAACATATTTAGACATAAAAAAATCTTATATTATGGTAATTAATTAATTACTAAATTATTAAATATAAACCTTAAATTTAAATTGAGTTTGAATATTACATAAGTTACTAAAACTTAAATTGAAATTAATTTTGAATATTACATGAGTTAATAAACTTAAATGGTATATAAGTTACTAAATATAAATTTTAAAACTAAATATATAAGGTACTAAACATAAACCTTAAATTGGATTTGAATATTACATAAGTTATTAAAACTTAAATTGAAATTAAATTTAAATATTATATAAATTACTAAACTTAAATCGAATATAAAGTACTAAATCCTAAACCTTAAACCTAAATTGAGTTTGAATATTACATAAGTTACTAAAACTTTTAAATTGAAAATTGAATATTACATAAGTTACTAAAATATAAATTTAAATTGAGTTTGAATATTACATATGGAGAATATTTTGAGTTTGCTTATGGGAAGAATCAAGTAGAAATAGGATAAGAAACAAAAATAGATAATAAATTCACACCAACTCAGTGTGTCAACCCACCACTAAAAAAGCCTAGATCTACGCCATTGTCACCGTCAACCCGACGTCGATCTGGGAGCAAGGTCCGCGCCCCCTCGACATCGCCGCCTCATCCGCCGTCTAAAAAGTCCGAAGCCACACCGTCCTCTTCCTAGGGCTAACGGCGCAACTGGGCTTCAGTCGGACAACGACAAATTTTTCTTGAGGCAGGAGAGAGGGGAGAGAACGCGTAGGGCGACGACCATTTTTATTGGAGGCCGATGGCCATTTTTCTTTAGAAAAATGAGAAGGGTTTGAGGGAGTGTTTTAGAAGAGAGTGGGAGTCTTTGGAGAGAAATGTGAGATTTGAATAACTAAAAAGAGAAAAGGGTATTATAGAATATAGACCATTTAAATTCCATTTTGTTTATAATTGCAACTAATTTTTTGGACTATGTCTAGTTGCTATAGTTCTTGTAATTGTGTACCCCATGGTTAATAATCTCAAAAAATTATTGAATGGTGAGATACACATAGATGTGTCTATTTTATTGAAACCTTTTAATTAATTTAAAAGGTTTTTATCTAAATAATTTTGGTATATCTATACAAATGTAGGTTGAAACATTTTAATTTTATAATTGTCCACACAAATGCCCACTATTGATCCCACATGTTGTATGTACGTAGTTGAAAACCTAAGTACTAGTTTTGGAAGTAATAAAGTCAATCAAATAATGTATTAATTGATTGCTGAATAATGAGAGTATAAATGTCTTTTCATCATTTTTTACCATTTGTATGGTGGGATATGCATTCTATTAAACAAAAAAATAATTTTATACACTGCTTAATACACTCTATCACAAGAATTATCATAATACAAGATTTTTAGTACTACTTTTTATACTTTCTAATTTCTATCAAACAAGAATTTGATTTAATACACCACTTATACACCTCATCCTATATTAAATTATTTTGAGGACCTCTTATATACCCCTTTCCCGCATAATTTTATTTCTTGTATCAAACGCACCCTTTATGTTATGTCAGATTAGGAATCTATCATGAGCCTAATAATCTCATATATTTGAGGTCATAAAAGAATCCAAAACTAAATTTGAGGTCATGATCTCATCATCATATATAATTTATTAAAAAAAAAATATGATCTCTCCTTGTCTAATAAGGATCCAAATATGCACATCACAACAAGTATCAAACTCAATTCTCTTGTCTGAAATAGAAGACTAAAAACTTCATGCACATCCCAAAAGCTCCCAGAATGGAAAAGGCTAAATTACAAGATAAATGAAGGCTAAAAACTTCTCGTGTATTTCTCTTATATTCCATATATTTTCACAGTTAATTTTATTTCAATCTCTCTGAAATGTGTCTGGTTGGTATTATTTAGTATATCTTTTATTAAAATACATCATGCAAATCAAAAAAGCTCCCAGAATGGAAAAGCTAAAATTACAAGATGGAAACGAAGAGACGAGCCAAATAGACGGGGTGTGTCGTGTGTGGTAGATGTTATATACATTATATCCGATCAACAGGTCAGCCTAGATTTAATTGACTAGTCAACAATTCAACGAAGAAAAGTCAAAGTCACCAAGCCTGATCGGCCAGGTCAATGACGAGCAACCAATAAAGAGAGGCGAGCAAGGTAAGCATGTGTTTAATGGTCAAAGAAGTCAAAGGTGTCCACGTGGCAGCGAACAAGAGTCTTCATGTTCGGCGAGCAAGAGTAATTAGAGATGAGGAAAAAATGATATATATAGGATTAAAGTAAAGATGGTCGGCATAGTGAAGAATGACGAGCAATATCATTGGCAAATTAAATAAGGTATCTTGAAGACATAAGGGGTGCAGTCATATGGAACTTATCCTCCGAGCATTGACAAGTCAAAGGCGGTGCAAGTGGTATAATCGGCACCGAGTACAACGCCGGATGGGAATTAAAATTGCTGACTGCAGAGGCATTTAATGAAAAGTAGGTGCATTAAATGCATGTAATGATCACACTAATAGCAGTTGTATTTACAATAAATATCAAGTATATTCGCATTAATAGGTGTATTAATGCTGAGCTGCCAGCAATTAAGACATGCAAATTGTAACCTAGTATAAAAGGCCATTGAAGGCTTAATAAAGGAGATCAAAAATTCATTTCCTAAAAAGCAAAACCCCAATTTCAGCTTCTCTTACAAGTTTCTCCAAAGTTCTTCATAAAAAACCCATAATTCTTATTAAGAGTTCCTCCAAAGCTTTCTTAATCATCTTTCGATCCGTAAGAGACTATTCACATATAAATGATAATGTTTGTAATCATCTGATCAATACACTCCAACAAAACGGGTTACAACATTTGGCGCTAGAAGGAGGGGATTTTTACGGAGCTATCGGAAGATCTTCAGGAAAACCTTTTTCGAGCTCAAGAACGGTTGGTTCTTCAGTGTTAAATACGTTCGTATAAGTTTTCATGAACTCTATACAGTGAAATAATACATAAATTGCAAGTTATGTCTTTCCTTCAGTATTTGTAATAGATCGTTGAGCGTAAGCCGTAGTTTGTATTTAGGGTGTATTAAATCTTTAAGTATCTGGATTTTTTCGATTTTAAAGTGTTCTTAAGTGTTCAAGAACACCGTTGATCGGCAAGATCTTTTGCCAGGAAAAGTGTTATTCCTCATAAATCTTTCATAAAAGTTCTATTGTAAGAATGTCTCAGAATCAGTCTCATAGATCTCATCGTGAGGATAGTCCGAGTCGGGTTAGAGATCCGAATCGGGGGAAAATTCATATGGATCCACCTCCAGGGTAGCAAACTCCTGCGCCGGGAACCCCAGCCGCCTTCATGGCCGGAGCGTCGCCAGAAATGGCCGCTCTCCTCAGAGATCCTCTTCGGAGGAATGACCTCATAAATTATTTGGCTGATGAGCAGGCCCGAATGAGGGAAAATCTAAGAGACCCTCCCCGTGACATGAATGAACAGAACGAGCATGAAAGAGAGAGAGACGCTGAAAGAAGGCAGAGTGAGAGAGAAAGAGTTAGGAACAATCGAAATGAACCAATCATTGAGGAGTATAGTTCTCATCGGAGCGAGCAGTCTGGGGCTTCACATGGATCTCGACGACTAGCCTTTAGTCGTTTGAATGATCAAAGGAACAATCGGGAACCGCATGCTCGTAGAAATCTATTTCACAGAAGGTACGATGGTCAGCGTATCCATGTCGGAGAAAATCACCAACAGCCCGACCATCCAGAGAGGAACCATCATGTTAGAAATGACGGACAAAGGTCAGTTCATGATCGCCCTGCCTTGTCCGGTAGAGGGCGCCATCACGATAGGAATGACGGTCAACGATCGATTCATCATCGCGTTGGACCATTTCCAGCTGGATCGGGAGGTTCGATGAACAATCAGCTTGAAGGTAGTCATGTTCGACGATCAATCCGAGCTCAGAACGTTGAGGCTGAGGTTGAAGACAATAGAATAATAATCATGGCCCAAAATGAGGAAAGATTGAAAAGACAGGTCGAGGGCCTGATGCTCGAAGTCGAGACTAACAAGGGGATGACCAGGCCAATCACAATGCCGACTTCTCCATTAAATGTGATGATCCTCACGGCTCCGATCCAAAAGAAAGTTCAAGTGCCCACCATTCCACCTTATTACGGGGAAACAGATCCAAAAGTCCATCTGCCAAAGTTTACGGATTACATGGTTTCGGTGGGGGCCACAGATGCAACCAAGTGTCAGAATTTCTCTCTTACATTGGGAGATAGAGCGCACAGATGGTATTCTATGCTACCAACAGGATCAATAACGTCTTTAACCCATCTCGGGCAAGAGTTTTTGGCCTACTACGGTGCTATTGCGGCTCGACCAGCCTCGAAGCAGAGGTTGGCGAACATGAGACAAGGAGTCGACAAAACCGAGAAAGCCTTCATCGAGAGATTTAATAGAATAGTGATGGACGGCGAGCCTATAAATGACGAATCGAAGATGCTCTCAGTAGTTGGAGGGCTGAAGGTCGGCACCAGACTGTGGAAAGATGTGAAGTTACATTTTTCGTCATCCTACGTGGAGTTTAGGAACAGGGCAGGAGTCATCATCCAGATCGACGAAATGATGCGCGCCCAGAAAGCACCGATCAAAGTGCATTAGGCTGAGGCCCCGAAGAAGCAATGGGCGAACACATGGGGAAACAATAATAATAACAATAAGCGAGCTCCAGGGCAGATTTCGGCCCCAGTACCTCAGAATCAACCTTACCAAAAAACTGGAAACTTCAAAGCATTTGATGGCACCGCCGAGATAGAAATGATCAAAGAAGTTTTTAGTGCGATCGGGATAAATGCGAGGGCATTATATGAAGCCGCCAAATATGACGAAAGAATCCCTCCCCCGAGGCCAACCTATGCCGACCCCGATAAAATGAACTCTAAAAGGTTCTGCGCCTATCACTAATCGGTCGGCCATCGAACATATCAGTGCCGAGACTTGTTAACCATTTTATACAAGTTGTACGAAGAGGGTGCTTTAGATCGATATTTGGATGGTTTGGGTATAGATGCGGTAAACTGAGGTCGAGGTCGAAATGATGATGACGATGAAGAAGATCATCCCCAGCGACAAAGGCAAAGAGGGAACAATAATCAAGCTCTTCGGAACCCAGGTAGGCTTCCGGCTCCAAACGTTCCTGCTAGGATTGGACCACCCCAGAATCCTCCTCGCAACAATCGAGTGGTTGACAATGTTAATCAGCAAGGACCGATGAATACTGGAGTGATAGACGGCCCGGTGGGGGGCCTCGAGCTAAGGAGTGATATGTCGAATCGACGTCGCTGCATGGCAAAGAGAGCTCTGGAAAACGTACATCAAGTTTCGGTGGTCGCCACCACGGAGAAGCCTTCCTCCCACCAAGTTACTTTCTCGGAAAATGATCTGCACGACATCGTCATACCGAACAACGATGCACTCGTCATTTCGGCGAGAATAATGGGATGCACGGTCCATCGATTATTGGTTGATACGGGCTCATATACTAACATCATGTTCAAAAGCACTTTGGACATGATCGGTGATTTCAATCAGTATATCGAGGAAAGCGATGAAGCAGTGATCGGCTTCGGGGATGTAGTCTCGCACCCAGTCGGAAAGATAAGACTAGCCGTGGAGCAAGAATCGTCGAATGGGTCTGATATCGATATTACTAAGATGTTATATTTCATTATCATGGATGGTCCGTCCTCTTACAACTGTTTCTTAGGACGACCTTTTTTCAATGAATTCAAAGTTGCGGCTTCTTCGTATTATTACTATGTCAAGGTACCTTCTCCAAAGGGAACAATTACAATAAAAGGCGATAAAAAATAGCAAGGTTGTGCATTAGGAATATCACAAAAAAGTTCGCAGAAGATCAAAGTCCAATTCACAAAGGGAAAGTTGTGGCAAATACCTCGATTGAAGCCCCCAATAGCATGACAACATATATTGAAAGATATGATGTTGACGAACCGAGCCAAATCGGAAACATGGACTTCGGCGAGAATAACACCTTAAGTACAAATAACAACGATCTGATGGAAATTGACGAACGGTCAAGCCTTCAGAATAATGACGAGTCTACAAAGGTAGACGATAAATTTAATCCTATGGAAGCTTACGAGTCTACGAAAGTAGGCGAGGAATTCGACCCAATGGAAATAAAGGTATATGACGAACTTGGTCATGATGATAGTGATCTAGAACTAAGGGTAGGTTTTGAACCAGAAGAATATGAACCAAATGTGAGGCGACCAATTGATGATCCAAGGATCTATGAACCTAATCGGCGGGCAACACCAGTCGAAGAATTGGAGGCCATTCAGGTCTGTCCCGAGCATCCCGAATGGGAAATCCTTCTCGGCATAAATCTGCCAGAGCCCTTGCAAATTGAAATTATAGATTTTCTCTTGCAAAATCTAGATATGTTCGCCTGGTCGCATGCGGACATGACAAGGATCAAGACCAAGTACGTTTGTCATAAATTGAATATTGAAGCGAGCTGCAAACCTATTCATCAAAAGCGGAGAAAGTTTGGTCCGGAAAGGTATGCGGCCCTAGAGAGCGAAGTAAAGAAGTTGGTGGACAACAGGCTGGTCGAAATCGCAGGAACAGAGCCTCAGTGGGTAGACAACCCCATGCTCGTCAAAAAGCCCACCGGAACTTGGAGGTTATGTGTGGATTTTACAGATTTAAACAAGGCGTGTCCGAAGGATAATTTCCCGATGCCACACATAGATTATTTGGTCGATCAAACTACAGGTCACGAGTTACTAACATTCATGGATGCCTTCGCCGAATATCATCAGATTGTTATGCATCCGGACGACGTCAAACACACATCTTTTATGACAAAGCAAAATATGTATGTATGGAAGAGAATGCCTTTTGGACTAAGAAATGTAGGGGCTACATACCAAAGATTGGTCAACACCATGTTCGAACAACAGATCGGCGAAACAATGGAGGTCTACATAGACGACATAGTGGTAAAAAGTCTGCACAAAGAAGATCATGTTCGACATTTGGCGATGGCTTTCGAAATCATGCGAGAGTATGGCATGAAACTCAACCCGAAGAAGTGTAGCTTTGGAGTTCAGTCTGGGAAATTTCTAGGCCATATGGTCAGCGAAAGGGGGATCGAGGCAAATCCGAGTCAGATTCAAGCCATCGTCGATATGCAGAGCCCGAGAAACGTGAAAGAGGTACAATGATTAACTGGTTGTTTGGCTGCTTTAAACAGATTTATAGCCAAGACGGGAGATCGATGTAAACCTTTTTTTGATGCTTTAAAGAAAGGAAAATTCGAATGAACCTGGGAATGTGAGCAAGCTTTTACTGGGCTCAAGGAGTATCTGGCGGACACGATAATATTGTCAAAGCCAATCCCGGGGGAGAAATTGTTTTTATATCTCGCAACAAGTCAGTACGCAATAAGTGCAGTGCTCGTCAAAGCGGAAGGTACTCATCATTTACCAATTTATTATGTGAGCCAAGCATTGAGGGAGGCCGAGCTGAGGTATGCCCCTTTAGAGAAGTTGGCATATGCTTTGGTAATGAGTGTGAGAAAGCTGAGGCCATACTTTTTCGATCATGAGGTGGAGGTTTTAACGACGTTTCCGCTTCGCCAGATTCTGCATAGGTCGGACACTGCGGGAAGATTTCTGAAGTGGGCTGTGGAGATTGGGCAGTTCGGGGTAACCTTCTCGCCAAGAACTGCAACTAAAGCCCAGGTACTCGCCGATTTTATCGTGGAACTCACTTTCCCACCAGATTTAAGCAAGGAATTAGAAGTACGACCTTGGTCATTATTCGTCGACGGCTCATCAACAAACTCTCGGGCTGGGGCTGGAGTCGTATTGATCAGTCCTTTGGGACAGACATTCGCGTCCGCAATTAGGTTTGAGTTTCTGGCAACCAACAACGAATCAGAATATGAGGCGTTGGTTGCAGGTTTGAAGATGGCAATGGCAGTAGGGGCTCGTCGATTAAAAATTTATAGCGTCTCACAACTAATCGTGTGCCAAGTGAATGGGGAGTATGAAGCTCGTAACGAGCAGATGATGAAATATCAGGAGTTAGTAAAAAAACTTACTTGAGCAATTTGAGCAGATATATCTCGAACAAGTCCCGAGGGAGTTGAATTCGCAAGCCGACGCTCTGGCTCGAATAGCCACCTCAGAAGGAGAAGCTGAGTTCAACGAGGTAACAATAACAAAAATCTCTTTTCCTTATATCAGGTATAATTTGATCGCACACACTGAAGCAACTAACAGCGAACAAAGTTGGATGACTCCAATTTTTGAGTACATCAAGCGAGGTACACTCCCGACAGACAAAGTTAGAGCCAAGAGATTGCAAATTCGGGCAGCAAGATACACAATCATCAACGAAAAGCTATACAAAAGAGGTTTTGCCTTACCATTATTAAAATGTTTAACGGTAGAAGAGGCCGAGGTTGTGTTAGGAGAAATCCATGAAGGCATGTGCGAGAATCACACTAGAGGACATGCTCTCGCTTTAAAAACCATTCGACATGGTTATTTTGGTTAACTCTAAAGAAAGATGCGATGCGGTATGCGAAGACATGCAGGAATTGTCAACTTTATGCTCCAGCCATTCACTCGCCACCAGATGATCTGATTTCGGTTTACAGTTCGTGGCCTTTCGCCAAGTGGGGCATCGATTTGATCGGACCCTTTCCGGTGGGCACGGGGGGAGTACTTTTCACGATGGTTGCAGTGGATTACTTTACCAAGTGGGTAGAAGTAAAGGCGATGAAGTCCATAACAACGCTCCAAATGAAAATTTTCATATGGACGCACATTATCTGTCGATTCGGGTTACCCCAAGAATTGTAACGGACAACGGGAAACAATTCAACAACATCGATATGATAGATTGGTGTTCGGCTTGGGGGATCAAGAAGCTCTTTCCAACACCTTATCACCCACAAGCAAACGGTCAAGTAGAGGCAGTCAACAAAATTCTGAAACATACTCTAAAGGCAAAACTAGATGGCTTGAGAGGGACTTGGGCTGACGAACTTCCAATGGTTTTGTGGTCATATCGCACAACCACGAGGAATTCGACGGGTGAAACCCCATTTGCACTTGCATTTGGATAAGAGGCAATGGTACCAGCTGAAGTAAATGTCCCAAGTTTCAGAAGAGAGAGCTATGACGAGGAATATAACTTCAATTCACAATTAATGGACCTCGATTTGTTAGAAGAAAAGAGGTTGATAGCAGACGAGAAGAACATCACGTACAAAAGAAGATCAGAAAGGTATTATAACTCCAAAGTACGAATTCGCAAATTCAAAAGGGCGACCTCGTACTTCGACAAGCAACAGAGCAATCGATTGGCATACTTGGCCCGACCTGGAAAGGACCTTTTCGCATCACTCGTTCTTTAGCAAACGGAGCATACGAAATGGAGGAGGTAGACGACAGCCCATGCAAGTATCACTGGAATGCGATCAAGTTGAAGAAATATTACCAGTAAGTTTGTTATTTCAAATTGATTATAGAATTGAAATAATTTTCAGCAACGAACATATGTAAATTAACTTTTATATCTCATAGATGAATGAGAAAGTTTTTGAGTAAATTAATATCGGAGCATGATCGATTTATATATATATAAATTTACTAAATGTCATTCAAACATAAACTAAACATCTATAAAAAGATTGTGAGATAAAATTTATGTCAACGAATATAATATGGCTATGATCATGATTATTCGAGCGACTTATTTCTAAGGAAATATGTTCGTGGAAAAACGAGCGAGCATACGCCGAAAGGCTGTGTTCGTGATTATTCAAGCGACTTATTTCCAAGGAAATATGTTCGTGGAAAAATGAACGAGCATACGCCGAGAGGCTATGTTCGCGATTATTCGAGTGACTTATTTCCAAGGAAATATGTTCGTGGTATAAGTTTCTAAAGATATGAACCCGATATACATCGAAAGATTATATTCGGAACATACGAGCTAAAACATATATGCGAACAAACTTATATAAAAGGTATAAATAACAAACAAGCACACGCCAAAAAACTATATTCATAAATATTCGAACGATAGATCCCCAAGGAAACATATTCGTGATACAAAAACTGCGAGCGAACATACGCCGAAAGGCTATGTTCATAAATACTCGAGCGATATGTCTCTAGGGAAACATATTCGTAAAAAAGTAAGCATAAAACCTACAATAGGGGTTACAACTACTAGCGTAAGGATATAAATGAAAATATCTCCTGGCCACATTATGTTGGGTGAGCTAGGGATGTAGCTTTTTTATTTTAAAAAAATAAATCTCTCATTTTCTCATCTCCCTCATCATTTTCCCCGAGGAGGTTTTTGAGGAGGAGGAGGAGGTAGAAGCTGGGAGATAGCTTAGAGAGGGTGGCCGAGGAGGATGTTGAGGAGAGACCTTCATGAGCGGGTCTGCCCTAGCAAAGTGATGCGGAGAAGAAGCTATGGGTGCAATCTTGGACTCTTTCCTTGCCTCGAGGCCACCTCTATGTAACATCTTTTAAACCTTTGTGG
The DNA here is from genome assembly GCA_963675135.1 of Galeopsis tetrahit. NCBI lineage: Eukaryota > Viridiplantae > Streptophyta > Magnoliopsida > Lamiales > Lamiaceae > Galeopsis > Galeopsis tetrahit. The sequence continues at coordinate 969,782 of OY776124.1, forward strand.
GTTTAAAATAAAAAAATTTAACACTTCCAAAGTGCAACGTTATGTTGGATGACCCAGGTTTGCGCATCTCCTGGGTTTCATCTGCTGAATAAATTTATTTAGCCTTCACCCATTTTTTGGCTGAAGAACTCTATCCGCTCCATTCTCTCTAAAAATTATCTCCATATCCAGATGAAGAATAAAATGTTTTAGAGTCTATGTTTTGAAGGTCCATAGAGAAGAGGATTTTATAATGGCAAATGTAGGAAAAACGACAAAAATATGAGGGGATAGGTCCGAATGCCTAAAAAGGATAACCTTTGGGATCAACGGCTAGGGTGAAGAGATTCCGATCTAAGGGCCTAAAATTAAAGTGTGTCAGTTTTATCAGGTGGACTTCAGATTGCCATATATGGAGTATAATCAATTTGAAATCTGTATCCAATGTTTATCTATTTTTAGCAAAACTAGGTTGGATTAATACACCACCCTAAGTTCATATGACAAAACTACACCAAAAGGTCATGCTCGTGGATATTCGAGCGAGCATCTACCGAAAGGTTGTATTCATGGATATTCGAGCAACACACACATAAATATTTCTAAATTGTTCGAACAAAGTATACAGACAGTTTCATAATCACTTTAACTCGAAGAAATTTAAAAATACGAAGGGAAAACATTTAAATGATCAACGGTAAAGAGAGAAATAAATTCCAAACATAAACACAATATAAATAGAAACATTCATCAGAAAGGCCCATAGGGCGAAGGTACAAAAAGGCTATCCTGGCCGAACAGAAAAAGTCTGAAATAAAGAAAAACATAAACAAGTTAACATTTAAGAGGCAGGAGCATCATCCGCATGGTGGGCGGTCTCAGCCGCCTCAATCTGATCGGTCGCCGTGTCCTCCTGATGGACCTGATCACTCGCCACCTCTACTTCGCCACCCTCTGCTTCCCCATCGACCACAGTCATTTCTTCGCTCGCGGCCGGGCCTTTGTTGAGGATCTCGCCTTTTAGATCCATAAATTGAATTCCCTTGGAGGAAAGTTGAGGAAAAGAAAGGCCCATATCCACCAGTTCTGCCAGAGGAAGAGTCATATTTTCTGGAAGAGTCCCCTCCGTAATAGCTCCCTCCACGATCGCATTAAGATAGGAAACATCGGTCTCGGGATGGTTGGAGCGGATGCATTGAATAAGTTTGTTAGCCATGTAAGAAGCAGAGAAGGCACCCATCCGGGCCAGTTTAACCTCGAGAAATTCTTTCTCCTTGGTCGCCTTGTCAGTCGCGATTGTCACAGTGCGACGAAGTTCCTCTTTTTCGGCCAAAACTTCTGTAAATTTTGTCCGGAGTTCGGCGAGGGCGGCCTCCCTTTCGGCCATGACTTTGGTGAACTCGAGTTTTTCCTCCTTAAAGCCCTCGATCGCCAGCTTCAACTCCATAACTTCAGTCTCCAGATCCCTCAGGTGGTCGACAGCTGTGGCAAGCTTATCCTCGGCTTCCGCCCTCTGTTTATTAACATTATCGTGACGATCCTTCATCAAGTTAAAATTGTTATTCGCCACGATGAGTTTCTCAAAAACTTCGTGGAGCTGGAGTTTCAGCTGCTCGGTGATAAAGGTAATGCGAGCTGCGTGAACAGTGATGGCATGGGCATTATCCATAGCTTCCTGGCGGCGGACATCGAAAATAATGGTCCTCGTCAAAGCTCGAGGAATGGAGGACATCGCCAAACGAGCAACGAGATCGATCTCGTCAGCATGCTAACTGGAAGGAGACCGAGATCGCAAGAAGTTGAGTACGTCATCTGACCGATGATGGGGGGAGTTCGGCCTAAAAAGATGGAGTAAAAGGGCATGAGATGCGAAAAGTAAGAACATTTCGAATAGAAAGCCTTTTGGGAGAAAATTTGTACCTAGGAGTTTTTGTGGGATCCCATCCGAGGACGGTATCATCCTGAGGATCCCTCATTGGGGTCTGAACTCTAACACTGACCTCGACACCTTGATCGTCGGGGCTAGGTCGAAGAGAACTCCTCGGGGGAGACCGTCGGGTCGGAGAGGACTAAGGAGTGGAAGTTCGAGGAGGAGAAGCCTGAGCGGCGACAGTAACTACTGAAACACCGTGACGAGGTGGGCGGGTAGCTGTAACTTTCTGTTGAGGAAATTGAGTTGACGCCCCCGCATCAAAAGTACTCTTTCTTTTCTTTCCCTTGGTTGGCCTCTCTTTGGCCACTTCCTCGGCCCTGTCCCTCACTATGGAGTTCTCCAGGAGATTGTTCATTATGTTTTTCAAGATTTTGGGGATGTTTGTCCTGGGGGGAAGGATGGTCCTGAGGTTCGGCGGAACTAGAAAAGAGGTCAGATTAGATAAGCAAAGGGAGTCTGTGAGACAAGAAAAACTATCAATTAAAAGTTACCTGGAGGAAAAGCTCTCTGAATATGGTGAGGAATAACGTGAAGTCCGGCGTACTTGCGAATGCACTCTCGATTCAAGTATTCGATCGTTCGCTTGGCGTATGGTCGAATAATGACGCAACTCAGATGATAGACGAAGAGAGGGGAAAGGCTGCGAACAGAGGTGGTTCTCGAAACAGCTGCAAAAAGAGAAAAAGTTAGTTAGTATAAAAATGCACAAAAGGAAAAAATTCTCAAGTTACCTTTGTCGGTGACGAAATCGAAAGGAATGTTGATTCGAGCATCCACATCGTCCTGATATTTCGCGCTTTTCCAATCCCCACTAACAAACCACTATTTCTTCTTCCAGTCCCTAATCTTATTCAGGACGTGTTCGACAAGCTTAAAGCAAGAACGAACTCTAAGATAGTAAATACCTTCACCATCACCTGCGGCGGTTTGGAGGAGAAAGTTTAACTCGTGGGGAGCGAGATGTATCCCTTGACTCTCGATAGCTCGGCTTTCAAGACCGAACATGGCCAGGATTCCTAGCAGGGTGCTCCATCCGTTGGGATGAAGTTGCATTGGCGACAATCGAATGAAATTCAGGTAGTTACTGACTACCGGATGAAAGGGAAATCGAAGGTCAGCCTCCATCATACCTGAGCAAACGGCGATACACCCTTGGGGCGGCTGGTCGGCTCGCTCGTCCGGGGACGGAAGGTTAAACTGAACATCAGCCGGTACACGAAACTTATTCCGATATTCCATCAATTGAGCGATGGTTATTTGGCTGGCAATTTCGTTCGCCTCAAATCCGCTCGCAACCGCAGGACGATGATATCTAGGGTACAGGACATGGGGATACTGTGTAAGATATTCGGCATAAGAGGGACCAGGAAGCTCATCCTCCACATATTTTTGCTGACCGGATAAGAAGGAGCGTATCGTTTCAACGTATTCATAAGCTCAGGGAATAACATCTAAATCGAGATCGCTATCTTTTGCTTTCCTCGGCATACGATATGGAAGTTCTAAGTCCGTCTCGTCGCCGCTATCGTTTGAACTATTTCTTCCTCGCCATCGTCGTCACCGGTATCATCCCCTTCCGTATCATCATTTCCAGCATCCTCGCGAGGATGAGATCTATATTGACTCGTCTCCTCGCCCTCACTAACACCTAAATTAGAGTTAGTCTCCATCGAATTACGGTGCGTATTGACAGGGCTTATATTTATCATCGGGCGAGAAACCACATCTTCCCCAGAACCCTCAGAGGAGATATCCACAACACCGGGTCTCGGAATACGGCGGCGTCCGTCCATCGGGATAGTTGGAAAGTAATCACTCGGAGCTTGGGTTTCACTAATATCGAACGAAAGGAGATTCCCAACTCCCCAACCGCCTACATTGCTATTAGAAGCCATAGAAATAGAGATAAAGAGAAAGGTTAAAAAGAAAGTCTGGAATTACCTCGGATACGATCAGAAAAAAGTGACTATCGCCGGAATTTCTTCGAGGTTTTCTACCAAAAATTGGAGCACAGAAAGCTTGAAGAAGGTAAAAATGGAAATTGGGGGAGAAGGGACTTATTTATAGGCCCCAAACATGCAAGGGCCTATTAGCAAAAGGCGGGGTAAATTGTGTAATTTACCTAAAGTTTTGGGGTTGTTTTCAAAACGGACTCGCTGTTTGGAAAAGACGCGCGTCTTTTGATCTTCGAACGCGCCCCACGTGTCAATTCAAATTTAAAATCTGGGGGCATGCGTCTGACACCAGCCGTAATTACGGACGTCATCAAATCTTTTCGATAGAAGAGAAGATCTTCATAAATCGAGACGATCTTTCGATCTCTATAAGTTGTAAGATGAAACAAAACAAAAATAATTATAACGGATATGTATATTTTAGTTCACCCATCGATCAAAGCCACGAAGAGCGACCAGGGGCTAATGTTATATACATTATATCCGGTCAATAGGTCAGCCTAGATTTAATTGACTAGTCAACAATTCAACGAAGAAAAGTCAAAGTCACCAAGCCTAATCGACCAGGTCAATGGCGAGCAACCAATAAAGAGGCGAGCAAGGTAAGCATGTGTTTAATGGTCAAAGAAGTCAAAGGTGTCCACGTGATAGTGAACAAGAGTCTTCATGTTCAGCGAGCAAGAGTAATTAGAGATGAGGGAAAAATGATATATATGGGATTAAAGTAAAGATGGTCGGCATAGTGAAGAATGACGAGCAATATCATTGGCGAATAAGGTATCTTGAAGACATAAGGGGTGCAGTCATATGGAACTTATCCTCCGAGCATTGACAAGTCAAAGGCGGTGCAAGTGGTATAATCGGCACCGAGTACAACGACGGATGGGACTTAAAATTGCTGACTGCAGAGGCATTTAATGAAAAGTAGGTGCATTAAATGCATGTAATGATCACACTAATAGCAACTGTATTTACAATAAATAGCAAGTATATTCGCATTAATAGGTGTATTAATGCTGAGCTGCCAGCAATTAAGGCATGCAAATTGTAACCTAGTATAAAAGGCCATTGAAGGCTTAGTAAAGGAGATCAAAAATTCATTTCCTAAAAAGCAAAACCCTAATTTCAGCTTCTCTTACAAGTTTCTCCAAAGTTCTTCATCAAGAACCCATACTTCTTATTAAGAGTTCCTCCAAAGCTTTCTTAATCATCTTTCGATTCGTAAGAGACTATTCACATATAAATGATAATGTTTGTAATCATCTTATCAATACACTCCGACAAAACGGGTTACAACAATAGAGAAAGGTACAAAGCTCATCTCTTTGTAGGTTTCTTTCTCCACTCAGTTCGTCCCCTGTTCATTTCAGAACCATCGTTCGATAATCTGAGCAAATGCAGAAACTGGAGGCAATCGTCTTCATCCTTTGCAACCAATGAAGATCCATTACTTCCTTCATTCACGACCAACTCAGAACTCGTAAGGGAATCGACTACATCATTCTCCCCACATTCACGTCTGTAATCCAGCGTTACTGACTGCAGTTCGTAATTGTTGATGATCTCTTGAGGCATGCTCTGTTAGAAGATTAAATCTCTATCAACAATTCAAGTGGCATGTTCATTGAAGCATATACTAGTATCTAAGAAGTGAACCAACCTCGAGAACCCATCCAATGTAGGCAACGTTGTTTACGTGCTGGTTCATGTCGAGATCAGCTCGTCGAGGCTGTGAAACGGGACGTGCATTAGTTATTGAAAACAAAAGAGTGGCATTATATATATGTGATCTGTGGTGTTACCACAAGCCCAAGTTTGGAGTGCTGAGCTGGTTCATCAAGTTTAGTTATTTTCTTGAGGCTACCATTATTCTCTTCTGGGAAAGCTAGTCTGAAATCACAATACAAAAAATATCCAAGACACAATATTAGGACAAGTTGTAACCAGATTCAGAAAACTAGTTATCTCAACTTTCATTTTTTGTCCGTCACAATAAAAAAAATTCATTTCCTTTTTAAGTAAACTATTCCTTTCAAATTTCACTTCTAATACATCTACTTATTCTATCAAATTTCTTAATGTTTGTGCTCCAAAAACTATGAGAAGTTTCTCCCGAGACAGAGAGAGTAGTATTCTGCAAACAAGCTGAGTAAAATTCTAGTTAATTATAAATCAGTGTCCTCAAAAGATAAAATCAATCTCATTACGTAAATGAAAAACATGTCTACTTATTTTATCACATTTCTTAATTTTCGTGTCAAAAAACACGAAATCAACAAGCAAGTTGAGTTGTTTACCTAGGTGTTGTTGGGCAAAAAGCTAAATGTTCCTGACGAACATCGTCACTGACTTTCTGAAGGCGGCGGGTGTCTACGTTCATCATCACCCACTTACTGCCATAAATACGAAATAAATAAATAAATAAATTCTTCAATATTTAAACTAATACTTTTTTTACCCAGTCATGAACTTATCATTTACCTATTTTGAACGTCACATTTCTTTACAAGTTTCTAATTTTCTTAAATGACAAAATACACTATTTCTCTCCCATTTTTTCATTTTTTTCAATGAGAAGCTTACGACGAGAGGAAATATAAAAAAAAATTAAATCAATGAGAAATAAGAATTGAATATTGGGTGACCTGGTAGCCTTTCCAATGACTTCACTAGTAGCGTAGTCTTTGATAATATAGTCGCGTCTGGTGCAAATTCTTCCATCTGATTGGAACCATGTCTCGATCTCAACCACATCACCCCTATTCATTACCATTAAGTCTTTTCAAAATCGAACCGACTATCAAATCAGACTGAGCACCTATTCATGATCTAACTTACATATATTGTTTTTTCAATATTGTTTTTATTACATTATAAAAATATACCCTTATTCATATTAAAACAAACACAATAAAGTATAAAGTAACCCCAAAAATTAAAAGACTCAGAAACAACTCAAGTCAAAACATAAAACTGTAGTTGATTTTTCCATTTTTCCCTATTTAAACCTTTAAACGGTATTTTAAGTGGTATCAAACTAATTTGAACCCGATTCTAAAAGCCCTAACTAAAATTGGAAATGAAAACGAACCAAGCAGGGTATTTGTAGATTTGGATGTGCATACGAGAAGTGAACCAAATGAGATGCAACTTCCTCATGGTAATGGTAGTACCAAATCCATCGGTTGAGAATCCCAAATATAGACCATGGTTGCATCCAACCTCCTACACAAATTCCATAACTTTGTTTAACTTACTTACATATAAACGACAGTCGTCTACGAATTTTTTTTCTTTTTGGTTGGACACAGATTTTAAAAAAATAAATTAAGTAAGGGTGTCGTGGAGTTGTTGTAAAGTAAAAATAAAGTAATTATTTTCAAAAAAGAAAATAAACATACTTTTAGTGGATAAACAAGTAAGAAAAATGAGTCTACTTTTAGCCAAAGTCTTGTATGTACTCAAGTACACAGTGTACTTGAGTAGACTTTGACTAGTCAAATGTTGACCGGTCAACGGTCAAACTTTGACTTTTTATTTTATTTTTCGATTTTTTTTTTAAAAGTGTATGTTATTATAACTAAAAAGTATATCTTTGTTTTTTTAATGAAAAATGTATGTTACTATATTGAAAAGTGCAACCTTGTTTTAATTAAAAGTGTATGTTATTATAACGGAAAAGTGTATGATATTATAACTGAAAAGTGTATGAACTATTAATGAAAAGTGTATGTTATATATTAATGAAAAATGTATGTTATTATAACTGCAAAGTGTATGATCTATTAATGAAAAGTGTATGTTATTATAACTGCAAAGTGTATGTTATTATAACTGCAAAGTGTATGATCTATTTAATGAAAATTGTATATTGTTATAACTAAAAAATTTATGTTCTGTTAATGAAAAGTGTAAGTTATATATTAATGAAAAGTGTATGTTATTATAATTGAAAAGTGTATGTTATTATAATTGAAAAGTGTATGCTATTGATACACCTTTTGGTTATTTGCACACTTTAATAATCTAGAAAAACTGGTGCTAAATTTTTTTAAAAAAAATATTATTAATTTTACACGTTTTATTATTTTTTTACTTGCACTTTTATTACTATTAATGATATTATTAGTAAGTCCAATTAATGATATTATTATTACTTGCACTTTTTTTATAATGTATAAAAAAAACTGGTGCTAATTTTTTTTAAAATTATTATTAATTTTACAAATTTTATTATTTATTACTATTAATGATACACAATTTAGTTATTAATTGTTGCACTTTTATTAATATATTAATATAAAAAAATTGGTGCTAATCTTTTTTTTAAATCATTATTAATTTTACAAATTTTATTATTTATTACTATTAATGATACACCATTTAGTTATTAATTGTTGCACTTTTACACAATTTAATGATACACCAAAAACGGGTGCTAATTTTTTTTTTAAAATTATTATTAATTTTACAAATTTTATTATTTATTACTATTAATGATCACCATCCAAGGGCAACCACTAGGCTACAATGACTTTTGTTAAGTATTTTATTATTTATCCTATATATACATGATATTTTTTATATGGCTGACTCAAGTACACCGTGTACTTGAGTACACAGCAACCCTAACCCTACTTTTAATGGACCGAGGAAGTAAAACTTTTTTTTAATGGATACTTATTGATGATTTCTTATATCATTATTAATCATATATATTTTACATATATTTAAATAGGGCAATTTTATAGTAGTTAACTTAGTAGGAGTGAGAGGTATTTTGAAATGTGTATTCCTTCCCTTTCATAAGTGTTTGCACCACAAAAATGATACAGTACTTTTTAAGAAAAAAAAATGTAATGAGTGAAGTGTTGAGGGGTAATTTTATAAAGTTAAATGAATAAAGTAAAGAGAGTGGTCGGAATGAGTGTAAAAATAATGACAATTTGTGTAAATATGTGAATATTGTGAAAATGAAATTTATGAAGAGATTTCCTTTTTAAGGGTGTGCAAACAATTGTGGGACGGACGAATAAGGAAAGTGTACAAACAATTGTGGGAGGGAGGGAGTATTTTTTAATCTGCCTTTTCTTCATTTAAGTGTTTGTATTTTAAAATTTGAGAATTATTTCAATTTTGTTATTACTTTCTCGTCCACTAAAAGTATGCTCAAAGTTGTGAGTTAAAAATAAAGTGATCGTTTTCATAAATAAATCTACTTTTTATGGACAAACAAATAAGGAAAGTGAACATAAATGTACCTGTAGAAGATTGGCCATGGCTTCAACCTTGGCTGTTGTGTTGACCCCAACCTCGTACCACCTTATTATCATCTTCTCTTTATAAGAGAACCCATCCTCACTCAACCTCCCCACCCGAAGCCGCTCGTTTACACTCGTCTTGCTCGACGTCACCCGCAGCGATTGGCTGCGGGCCCTTCGAGACTGGCCGCCGCTGTGAGGGAGATTAATCACGTCAGAGAACATACAATTAATCTCCCTTATTGCGGCGTTGCATAATGTGAACATTGTCAATTCGAATTTTTATTTATGTAAATTTACAGAGTAATTATATTGGGTGCCACAAGTGTATGTGTGTGTGAATTCTTTTATAGTGTTAGATCGATATGAACGAGGCAGCCAAAATGGGTTCGGTTTTCTTTTTCTTGTGAGATTCAATGCATGCATGCCAAACTCTACTTTACCCTAAGAGGGTGTTTCTTTTAGGCTTTGGGTGGTTTTAAAAATCAGATTTTTGAGTATTATTATATTATTGTTGAAAAAGAATATAATGATTGGAGTAATATTATATAGATATAACTTTATGTCAAATCAATATGTTTGATAAGGGTGGTTTTGAGTGGATTTTGAAAACCGGTTTTTAAATCCCGAAGTAAAACGAATTTTGGATCTTAAAATCCAAAACCTGGTTTTTAAAACCAAAAGTAAACATCCCCTAAATAAATTTTTCTTGGCTAAATATATTTTATCCACAAATTTGTATACACTTTTTTATACTCTCTCCTCAAAGCCTTCGCTTTAATTTTTAATCGAAAATTAAAGAATATAATATAAAATATGTAGTGAATAGTTACAGTAGAGAAATAAATAAAGAAGTAAATGAGTTCGATTTCTCTATTTCACTTTTCGTGATTCACTAGTATTTCATTCTTCTAAATTTTTAACACGTGTCACACTCAATATTGACATTGATTATTTTTTAATATGACACATGTCAATCATCCATATAGTGAAATAAAATTTAGAACATTAAATTGAGAGAGAGAGAGAGAGAGAGAGAGAGAGAGAGAGAGAGAGAGAGAGAGAGAGAGAAAATAATAATAAACTTTTGAAATCCAAAAATGCTTTTTTGAATTAGGAAGTCTGATTTTACAAACAACATTTAAAATCGGTGGGGATTAACTTTGAAAAGGAGTGATTGCAAACACTAAATAATGCACACATAAATCCCAATTAATTGTATCTTATCCAAATCTTTGTTGAGATAGTTTGGATTTTTTTTTAATCAGTTGATGAATGTTGAACATCCCATTAACTTATAATGTCACGATCTCCAACAATTTTTTCTAATCTTTTGCTCTCTTTTTTCAAAAAACTTCTTCAAAAATATTCTCAATATGCTATCACAATCTCAATTAATTTAATTAATTTTTGGGTTAATTGCAAATTAAATCACCACCTTTCAATGAATTGCAATTTAATCTAAATTTTTGAATAATTGCAAATAAAATCATCATCTTTCAATATTGTTGCAATTTAGACTTCTAGACAATCTCATTTGTGCCCGAATTTGACGTTTCGAGATTAGATCGAAATAAAAAACAATGTTGTTTCATTAAGAAGGTGTCACATCCGCCAACCACGTTAGACTTGAGCACAAATGAAACTATTAAGAAGTTTAAATTGCAACAATATTTAAAGGTGGTGATTTTATTTGCAATTATTCAAAAGTTTAGATTAAATTGCAATCCAGTGAAAGGTGGTGATTTAATTTGCAATTAACCCTTAATTTTTCCTTCTATATTCATTAATTTTTTTTTATATATATTTATTATTTAATACTCCCTCCGTCCAATTTCATTATTCCCACTTTCCTTTTTTGGTTGTCCAATTTTATTATACACATACCCTTTTGGAAACAATACTATTCATACTACTTTATCTCCACTCTCCTATCATCACTTATTTACCCACTTTGACATTCACTTTATTCATAAACAATCATTTATTTACAAATGAACCCCACAATACCCCATCATACCCTCAATTTATCTACTTTATGAATAAACTAATCAATATTCATTAAAATCCGTGCCCGGAGAAGTGGACATAATAAAATTGGACGGAGGAAGTAATATATATTGGGGCATTGGCGGAGGATATATCAGATCACATCTTTGAGCATTATGCTCCTCTTCAATTTCCATCAAGAGAAGGTGTGAACAAAATTATGAATCACTTAGAGAAACAGTCAATGAGCCCTCTGTAGTTGGTTCACGCAGTTCTGATTCAGTCGATTTAGGTTCTCCAGAGCTAAAAAATGTGGTCCTTCACATCAAACGTTGATCGGATGCGTTGAATGACTCTGAATGATTGTGTTATCATGGAACATCTGTAGACATCTTGCTTTCGTTAATTACTGTTTATTTTAGACGTTGATGATTAGAGGAATGTACTATTTTTCTTGACTTCAGGTTTTGTCTCTAGTGTTTTTCCACATAAAATTTTAACGGCACTCCGACCTCTAACTCGATCCTCTAATTGTGAACTTATAATTTCAAGTTTTCATTGATTCTTTTGTACATTATACATTTTATGGTAAAGTCTAGTATGCACTCGAGTGCATGTTGTGCACCCTAGTACATGTACACTTTTTAGTTTACTGACTTACACTTTTAGGTAAATGGTGTTGCACTTTTTAATTATTACTAAAAATATTATTATACAGTTTAATAATTAAAAAGTGCAACACCATTTACCAAAAAGTATAAGTCAGTAAACTGAAAAGTGCAACATGGACTAAGATGCATAACATGCACTCGAGTCCATAACAAACCAACCCACATTTTATATACATGCGACGAGGGAGATGCAAAGAAGGGCATATTTGAGATATGATTTAAGGATACCGATGCCGACCAACGATTAATTCGGTACACAAAAAAAATAAACACGAACGAGGTGACGTGAAAGCATGACTAAAAATCAAATATGTGACTAAGAAATATTTATGGCGATGGGACATGTTTGAGATGACAATGGACGTGAATATATACCCGCTCTGTTTCACAATAATTTACACTTTTTTTAAGACATTTTACAATAACTTTCACACTCTTAAAAGTGAAAAAATCTTTATAAACTATACCCTTACAATATTAGTTTGGATTTCACACATACATATAAATCAATTTATTTATTTACTAATTATTACACTTTTTTAATATGTGGAATGACAAATAGTTGGGTATTGAAAAGCAGGATACAATAACTACTGGTTTGGGAATTAATTAATATGGTTTGGCAGTGGAGTAAGGAAAATAACAAACTGGTACATGGTATTGCGACATCTTTTCAAGGAAAATATCAGAATTGATGGAAATATTGAGACCTTAAATTTATGAAAATATCGATGCATATATGATATCGGTAAATTTCAAAAATAAAAAAAAATTAATAACAAACTTTTAGTACATAAAATCAAAAAAATAATTTGAATATATTTTATATTAGTGATGATAAATTTATATAAAATATAATGTACTATTATTTCGTATGATATTTATCGAAATTTATCGATATTTTTTCGATATTTTCCGATATTTTACCGATATTAGGCTCAATATTGTTATTGTCTACCGATATTTATCGATATTTTCAATTTTTTTAAAAATATCGTGGAAATATCGATTATTCCCAATATCGATATCGGTGACCCCGAAAAATAGATATATCGAGGATATATCGAAAATATTTCCGGATATTTTCATCCATGCATCTTTTTGTGAATACATAGAACGTAAATGAGTGACGAAAAACCAGGTTCTAAAATCTTCCGTTTTGATTACCATGTAGAGAATACATAGACGACATCTTTTAGGACATACTTTTGTTTTGGAACTATCACGTTCGGATGGAGAACGCAACGTCCTTCGTTCTGTTTTAGTTTTAGATTTCACATTCGAATTTCACCATCCAACTTCATTCACTCCTAAAAATACAATATATTCTACTGTTATAATAATGCAACATCATACACTCTTAACAATTGATTTGACATAAAGTTACATTTTATCCTACTCAACATTAAAAAATAAATATACACAATCACTATTCATCAGGATTTCTTCATACAAAATTTTCCCATCCACATTTCCCCCATCCTACATCATCCCAAAACAAACATGTCCTTAATGAATACATAGAAGACATCAAGAAGATCACACACATCGGAGACAAAAACTTTATTTATTGGACTGTCTAAATATTTAGGTGGTGTTTGATTAGACATTGTAGTGGATTTGATTGAGAAAGAAAAAAGTGGATTGAAATAATGTATCTATTATTTTATCATACTAATCAATTATTTTCTCTCTCTACATTTATTATTTTATCATATTCCTTAATTTAAACACCCAAAAAAAATCTCATACTAATCAATTATTTTCTCTCTCTACATTTATTATTTTATCATATTCCTTAATTTAAACACCCCAAAAAAATGAAAAACTTATTTCGGAACGGAGAGAGTATTTGAATAGAGATTGAGATGTAGGGGTAGATGTAGAGTAGGAGAGAGAATTATATTTAAAAAATAGTGATGTGATTGTATAAAAATAGATGTATAGATATATTATAGAGGTGAATTAGTATTTGGATGAGAGATTGAGAGAGACTGAATTGAGAATAGTCAATCCAAATTCAGGTTGACCAATCCCAATCCAAACAACACACAACATGTCTGAATATCTAGATGATATCTAGATGATGTATCTTTCAATCATTTGATATATGCACAATCGAGTATATTTTTAAGTGTTAAATTTTATTTTAGGTCAGATTGAGAGTATATCTTGAGCCTAATAATCTCATATATTTGACTAATCTACCCTACCAATAATCTCATATATTTAAACTGAGTTCTAAAAGAATCCAAAGCTAAATTTGAGGTCATGATCTCATCATCAAATATAATTTATTTAAAAAAAAATCTGATCATACACCTCTCCTTGTCTAATAAGGATCCAAATATGCACAACACAACAAGTATCAAACTCAATTCTCTTGTCTGAAATAGAAGACTAAAAACTTCATGCAAATCCCAAAAGCTCCCAGAATGGAAAAGGCTAAATTACAAGATAAATGAAGGCATAAGTTGCCATAAAAGGAAAGAAGGAGGAGAGACGAGCCAAACAAACGGAGCGGGCAGTAGAGAAAGCTCTCATGATTACCTCCGGTCGATAGGTACAAAGCTCATCTTTTCGCCGGTTTCTTTCTCCACTCAGTTCGTCCCCTATTCATTTCAGAACCATCATCAGATAATCTGAGCAAATGCAGAAACTGGAGGCAATCATTTTCATCTTTTGCAACCGATGCAGATCCATTTGTTCCTTGAATCGTGCCATCCGTGACCAACTCGGAACTTGTAAGGGAATCCACTACATCCTGTTGCCCACATTCACGCCTGTAATCTAGCGTTATTGACTGTAGCTCATAATTGTCGATGATCTCTTGAGGCATGCTCTGTTAGAAGATTAATTCTCTATTAGCAACACCAGAAAACGTAAACTAATTAAAAGCAACTTGTACGAATGTTCACCAAAAAAGGGTCATCAAGAAGCACATGGATGAAGAAATGATTAAGGGATGCAAAAAACATCTCACAGGATGAAAATTTTGGTCATGCCTATTTACCCTATAGCATACCTAAAGAACCACTAGTCTCGAGTTACTTAGAAATAGCAAAGATATTGATCAAACCTAAGCGTGAAATGTAAGGAAAAGGAACCAAATACTACGTTTTTGCAACTCAATCAAAGATTTGACGTATGGTATTAATATACACTTACTTGTATAAAGAGAATATTCTAGATTACAACTTTGCAGACTAATTTCATGGGATAAGATAGTGTCTATGGTAAATGATTATGTAGTTAATATACTAATCATATAGTACCAAAGGTAATTAAAAGTGTATGGTTGATAGACAACCAACCTCGAGAACCCATCCAATGTAGGTGACGTTGTTTACATGTCGGTTCATGTCCAGATCAGCTCGTCTAGGCTGCAAAACGAAATGTGCACTAGTTATTTTATATTAAAGACTTGGATATATTTATTAAAAACATATAATCGTTGGTCTTACCGCAAGCCCAACTTTAGAGTATTCAGCTGGGTCATCAAGTTTAGCTATTTTCTTCAGGCTACCATTATTCTCTTCAGGAAAAGCTAGTCTGGCATCCACAACAAATCAACGATACATGTAGTGATCATGATTAGTTCTCAATAGAAACAGGGGGGCAGTTTTGGGATAACAAACTTTATTTGTGTGTAGAGCTAATATACAAGCAACAATGCTAGAACACCACGTGGCCAGGTTCTAACCAGATTCAGGAAGCTTCTCATATAGTTAAATAATTTGTGATTTAATATAAAAAACCGATATTGCTTTGCTTTCTAAAATTCTCCATCAATACTTTCTATAAGCAAGTTGAGAAAAATCAAAATATTTTCATTATCTTGTTTTATATAGTTAAGGAGGTGAGATCTTGTACTCCAATAATGCGATTCACCTGTTTAAGTACATAGAATCATGCAAGATAACAAGACACCTTGCTAATCCATAAATGTATGTCAACAAAAGATAAAATAGTTTTCATTCTGTGCTCTGATAATGAAAAGAATTCAAAGTGAGGTCCTTGTTCCATTGTTTCTGCGATAGTTTGACCATTTTAAGAAGCAAATTGAAAAAAAAAAAAAGAGACTTCAGTACTTTACCTAAGCGTTTTTGGACAAAAAACTAAATATTCATCACGAACATCATCATTGACTTTCTGAAGCCGCCGGGTGTCTATGTTCATCATCACCCACTTACTGCAATAAAGAAGCTAGGCGGTGAATATCAAAGTATACAAGGAATTCTTCAATATTCAAACTAATATAAAAAGCTAAGTGCTGAACAGAGAAAGCTCATTTTCAGCTCACCTAGTAGCCCTTCCAATGACTTCACCAGTAGCATAGTCTTTTATAATCCAATCGCGTCTGGTGCCAATTCTTCCTTCAGCTTGGCACCATGTCTCAATCTCAACCACATCACACCTGTTCATTATGAATAAATATAAAATACATTCCTTAAATTGAAGAAGCACTAGGAGAGGAACTCGCGCTATAGTACCAGGCAGGGTATTTGTAGATCTCAATGTGCATACGAGCAGTCACCCATATGAGATGCAACTTCCTCATGGTAGTTGTAGTTGCAAATCCATCAGATGAGAATCCCACATATTGAGCATGGTTGCAACCAACCTCCTGCTTTCGATTATTTCGATTAGAAAGCACAAGCATAACAAATACGAAATCCCCAAAATTCAAAGCACAGAGTTGAACATTTTAACAAGAATCGTGAAATCATTTTCAACATTTTTTATTAGAATAATCCTCGCAGATACAACATTCATACATATACCCAAATTTAAGGCAATGTAAATCAATTTTTCAGAACAATAACAATTTCTTCTTCCCTTTCCCCTGAATATTACAAATGCTTAGAATTACCCAAAATCAACCAAAAACAAATCAGACCAAATCTACTTCTTCAACATTCAAGTAAACAATTCAGCAATTAACGCAATTTAAATTCAAGCACCTGCAACAGATTCGCCATAGTTTCAACAGTGGCTGTTTTGTTCATCCCAACCTCGTAGCACCTCACTATAAACTTCTCCTTATAAGAGAATCCATCCTCAGTCAAGCTACCAAGCCGAAGCCGGTCGGCTAAACTCGTCTGACAACTCGACTCCTGCGCCTTGCTCTTCGGCTCCCCGGTAGCCACCGCCGTCACCCGCAGCGAGCGGACTCTCCGAGACTGAGCGCCCCAAACGGCGGCGGAATTTACAGTAGAAGGACGAATCACGCCGGAGAATCGGCAATTCCCGTTGCCGTCGCTGACGGCGGCGTTGCATGCGGAAAATGAGCGTACTCTCGTCAACATTGTTGAAAATTTACAGCGGATTTGTGGGAATTAGCAGAGAATTGAGTGCCACACAGAGGTGTTTGTGGTGTTTTGTAGCGTTAATCGATACGAACGAGGGAGATGAAAATGGGTTCGGGTTTGGGGAGTAATTGCATTCGGTGAGAAAAAAGGGTATTTTTCTTGGACTTTTGTGAGTGGGGTTGGGGAGTTCAGTCTGTATATGCAGAATAGCAGATCTGGAACATAACTAGTTTCCAAAATATAAAATATATATAAAATATCGAGACTAATATCGTAAAATATGAGAAGGATATCAGAAAATGTTGAAAAAAATCGATAAGTTTCAAAAAAAAAATCATATGTTATATTTTATATAAATTTATCGGAAATGAATTTAAATAAATTTACCATCAATATTCATATTTTTAACCTTGATTATATTATATAAATGAAATATTGTCAAATGTTATTATAATGGAAAGAAGGGAATAAAATAAGTAATGTTTTTTTTTTAAAATAAAAGGTATATATCTCATTTTTTTAAACAAATATAATTAATTATCTAATTATATTTAATATTGTGATAGTCAAACTTTCTATATTTTATCAACTCAATACAATCTTGATATGGAAAAAATAAATCACACATTAATGATGACATATATAAAAATCAATCAATAAAAACACATTTAACAAAATATAAAAACGACACATAAGCAAAATTAATATAAAAATGACAAGTAAGCATTCTTTAAGATATGAACACATCAACCAAATTAATATAAAAAGACACATGACGACATGTAAATATTCTAAAATCCCTATTAGTAAAATAGGAGTTAGAAAATTTACCCTTTCATGTCATTTATTTTGAGGTTCATCATACATTAAATCAGACTATTTTTTTTTTCTTTATATATAAAAATTTATAAAATTACACTTAAATACTCTAATCATTACAATTTCTTTTAAACCCCATACCAAAAAAGCACTACAAGCTTTTTAGGAATGGAGGAATTATATTTTAAATTATTTTATGACATTGTCATTAAAAAGAAAAAAAATGTTACATAAATATCTATGATTTATACAAGAGCTGGTAACTCGGGTCACCGACCCGACCCAGCCTAGTCCAATTTAAAAAATGTTCATGTGTTGGATAATAAAAGGTATATCATATAATAGAAAGAAAAATTTAGGACCATAAGCTTATAGGTCGAGCCAGAGGCCGGTGTGTCATTAAAATCTTGTTTGAGAAAACCCTTCTTAGAGATAAAGTCCAGATCAAGGAAAAAGGTACACTCCTCTAAAAGTCAATGTTTATAGAAAACAATATATAAATCATTATGCCAAAATGAGAGTAAAATGTCTGGGGGATAGCTTCTCCAGACACAATCAAGGTCAGTCTTGGCCACAACATCCGCCGCCTGGTTGACCTCTCTGAAGACGTGTGAGTATCATATGTGCATATCATGTGTAAGATGGTGGATCTGGCTCCAAAGGCCTTGCAGACGCCAAGGAATAGAGGGATATTGGTGCTCATAAAAGTGTCAATTGTGAATATCGAGCCCGACTCAATTAAAAAAAAGTGTCACCCCGATCATTTGCATATTTTGATGGAGTTTATTCTAACCTTAACTAAATTAGGGGGCCCTAGTCCAATCCATTAGTTAGAATTTTTATATTCCCCCTTCCACAAATATTTCTAGCAAACTCTTTTTTTAACAGAGTAAATTTTTTCTAGAAAAGTATATACACTCCTTCCATCCCATAAACTTATTTTCTATTAGATACATATAATATTTATTTATACAACTAATTGTAATTAACAATAAACATTACTAATTTATTACTTTTGCGGAATTCATATATGGTTATAGCCCTTATAACATTATAGTATACAACAATTCCAAATAAAAAAAATCATAAATTCAAACTTTAAAGTAAAATTAAAATTATAAACACAATATTCCCTCCTAAACACACACCTGACAAGAACTGCTCAGTATACACAAACAAGTATACAATAAACAAAAAGAAAATGCATTTTTGAGACCTTCTCATTTTGTACATGCTTTAAGTTTAAGTCCACTAGCAAATCCAACAATTTTCATTGTTTTTTACACTTCTTACAATCTTACTTATATAATAGTTTATTCAATGATGTTTATTTAAATTGTAACAAAGTTTCTTACATTTTCCATTTATTACACCAAACTCAATTTTTCATTCACTCAAATTCTTAAATTAGACAAATGATACTAGGACACTCATCTTTTTACAGGTTTCTCTCTCCAAACAGTACGTGCCCTGCATATTTCATTTGCATCCTTTGATAGTCTCAACAAATGCAAAAATTGGGGGCAATCGTTTTCATCTTTTACAGCTGAATTCGTATCATTCGCGACGAATTCAGGACTCGTAAGGGAATCGACTAAGTCGTCCTTTTGACATTCACGTCGGAAATCCAATGTGATCGCCTGAAGCTCGTGACTATCGATAACCTTTTGAGGTATACTCTGTTAGAATTTATAAGATTATTTATCGATTAGTTTACTAGCTCGTTTATGGATTAATTCACCAAAACTTTACAATAGTACAATAAATAAGACATTCTTTTAAGTATATATATACTATATTATATTGGAAATTAATGAACCGACCTCTAGAATCCATCCAATGTAAGAGACATGATTAACGTGTTGATTCATGTCCATATCAGATCGTCTAGGCTGTAAAACAGATATTGTAATAATGTCACACGTGCAAAATATGGTCAATGCATTGAGAAGCTCACTTCGTCCAGTAATGACTTGCATAGTTTAATCGACACACTTTTAAGAAAATGAAATTAAGTAGTTAAAGATGTAAGATAAAAAAGGGGTATTTTAGGTGATTTAGTGAGTAGGTAAAAAAGAGTGACAATTTAAAAAAAAAAAATTGAAAGATATTAATTTTGTGGGATATTTTCATATTGAGAGTGTGGAAGTAATTTTAAGATGCTCAAATAAAAAAAATGTGCAAATAATTACGGACGGAGGAAATAATTTTTTAAAATAAAATTTATGAGAAAAATATAAGCAACACAATATACCCCACATTGATTTGGACACAAATGTTATTTAGTGTGGAAGTAATTTTAAGATGCTCAAATAAAAAAAATGTGCAAATAATTACGGACGGAGGAAATAATTTTTTAAAATAAAATTTATGAGAAAAATATAAGCAACACAATATACCCCAAATTGATTTGGACACAAATGTTAAAATAAAAGAGGTTTATTTATTATAATGATAAAAATAAGGACATTTTGGTTAAATTAATTTTTTTAAGTCTGAGACCAATCCAAAGTACGTTCA
The DNA here is from genome assembly GCA_963675135.1 of Galeopsis tetrahit. Classification (NCBI taxonomy): domain Eukaryota; kingdom Viridiplantae; phylum Streptophyta; class Magnoliopsida; order Lamiales; family Lamiaceae; genus Galeopsis; species Galeopsis tetrahit. The sequence goes on from OY776124.1 coordinate 990,221, forward strand.
CTAGAGGGAGATTCACTTAAAATTAGAGCAAAACTCTATATAAGTTTCAAGTCTACATCACTAGGCCAACTCTTTGAAGTTGTCAAATCAATTTTAATTGTGTTAATGGAGATTTTTTTTTTAGTCTCGGGTATCCTACCAACCTAAAGACCGACTAATTTGGAGGATCAATCTTACATTTCACCAACGAAGATCCCACTTAAAATCAATATAGATTAACCTCATAGAAATATTTGTTTGCACATTGAGAGTTTCAAACTTAAAATGTAAAAATGAGCACATTCATATGTCTCAAACCTACCCATAATAGAAAGAGTAATGACATAGCATATTTTTGTGTGAAAGTAGATGTGGAATAAAAAAAAAATGAAAGCGTGAAAATTAATTTGTAATCAAAAGAACATTTTATAGTAGGAAATATTATTTTTTTTTCTCAACCACAAATAACACATTTCACGAGATGAGCTCTTTCATGCTAGGCATCCAGACCTACTACGTCCGAGCCGCATCCCTGGCACACTTGTTATATCTACTAACGCTTCATACCACTTGGAGAATGTTGAATCTTGGGTTACTAATTGGTCGAATATGGTTAATTCGATTTTTTTTTTTTTGAATGATGTGCAAGACAAAAGTATTCTAGAAAAGTTTATAGAATTAGAGGAAATTCTCTTCTTAAAAGAAATAATCAAGGAATACTCGAAGACACATCTACAAAAATATCATATAGAAATCCACAAAGAAACAATCAATAACATAATCTCACCACAATCCCGAGTTCGGTATATTCGACTGGGTCATCAAGTTTGAATATTTTCTTCAGGCTAGCATTGTTCTTTTCAGGGAAAGCTAGTCTAAAATCCACAACAAAGAATTTAGATGAGATAAATTAATTTTACTAATTAAAAATATAATTTTATAAACCAAGTTAAAAAATAAATGTTTTTTTTCTTACCTAAGTCTTTTTGGAGCATAATCTTGAACTTCATTGCAAATTTCATCAGGAATTTTCTGAAGCCTCCTAGTTTCGTGGTTCATCGTCACCCACTTACTACAATAAACAGAAAATTAATTTTTAGTGACAAAAGTCATTAAAGACCTACCTATTTAACTTACATTAACCTGATCACTGACTAGTAGAGAATTGAAAGCATTATATTTTCTTTCCTAATTGTCACTAATATAGTTTTTGGTGATATTTATTTAATGGTAGGAATAGAAGTCCAATTTAGTATCACAACTTTCTACATTTTTTAAAATTGTTTCAAAAAAATTTAATATACCAATTTAGACCCATTTTTTCATAATTTATTCTGTTTTGATTCCGAAAAAGTCAAATGTAATTACAAAAAATTGAGACTAAATTAGTACATTTAACTTTTTTGGGATCAAAACAAAACAAATTGCAAAATAAAAATGAGACTAAATTGATATATTTAACTTTTTTTGTACCATTTATGGAACTAAATTGACTTATATCCCTATACCGTATGATTATTGAATTTCAACAAATTGACCTGGTTGCCTTGCCAATGACTTCACCAGTAGCATAATCTCTGAGAATAAAGTCACGTCTGCTGCCAATCGCTTCAATATGGAACCACGACTCGATCTCAAGCACGTCGCTCCTATTCCGCACAAGTAATACTTAGAAACATGAAAAGTGGAACAAAAAAATCGAACTTCGGAAATATATATGTATGTACCAGCCTAGATATTTATAGACCTCAATGTGTATTCGCTTAGCCACCCATATGAGGCTCAATTTTCTCATGCTTGGTAATGTTCCAAATCCATCAGTTGAGTAGCCACCTCTTTGATAATGGTTGCACGCTACTTCCTGCAGGTTCATTATGTATGTATATATATATATTTTAATTATAAAAATATACTCCAAATAAATTATTTGGAGTCATCTAAAAGTCCGAATTTGTAGAGAAAGAATTGAACCCAAAACACTCGTCTGATGCTCTAATACTATGAAATAATTTCGTTTCATCTAAAAATCTGAAGTGTAGAGAGGTTGAGAATTAATTTTTTATGTTAATTTTAAAATGGAACATTGATTTTAAAAAAAAAAAGGGTAACTTAAGATATCCAAAATGATAAAAATGTCAATATGTCAATTTAGTCCCGTAACTTTTTACCTTTTCTGAAATGATTCAAAAAAAGTTAAATGTATCAATTTAGTTGTCCCAATTTTTTGGTCCCATTTTCACCGAAAAGATGACTGGACAGTTGTATTCCGCCGAAAAGTGCTGATTGCATTTTTAGTGCTGTAGGAATTGTTCCAAATTACTTTTGGTCCCTAAATTTGAAAGCGGTCAATTTTTATGCAAGTTTGGTCCTAAGTTTTTTGATGTAAACAGTTAGTTAAACAAATTATATTAAATTTTAATTATTGGTATAATGTAAATAAATTATATAATTATATATAATTATAAAAAAAAATTAAGCTAATAATAAATTATGTAAAAAAATCAGAATATTAATTTTTTACTATAAACTATGAAATTGGACCAAGTTAAATAATCTGAAAATTAAAAAATATATATTTATAGATCGGAATACTTTTTCCATTTTTTCGAACCCAAGAATCTTAATATATATACCAAAAACTGAAATAATTTTTTCAAGTTACATTAAGAAAAGTGAAATTTAGAAACACAAACCTGTAAGAGATTGGCTATGGTTTGAATGGTAATTGTTTTATTAATCCCAACCTCGCAACTCCTCACTATAAACATCCCTTTGTAAGCTAAGCCGTCCTCGGTGAAGCCGCCAAGCCGAAGCCGGTTCGCGAGGCTCGTTTGGCGGCTAAGTTCCTCTGGCTCGGCGGCCACCGACGACTTAACACAAAAAGCCCCCCGAGATCGATCGTACCTGTAGGCGGCCGTCATCGGTCGAATCACGCCGGGAAATCGGAAATTCCCACGGCCGTCGACCCCCATCGGGATGTTAAATGTCAAAAATGCCCCTCCTCTAAGCAACATTGAGAGCTTTGTGTTTCAAATCTTGCCTTGGCTTTGTGTAATTTCACAAAGAACCCACATAGATAGTGAAATGTACATGTGTAGCATGACTTTTTATATATAGTATTCGTTTTTACTCATTCATCTGTTTCACTTTTCATATTTCAATTTCCGAAATTTTGTGGATTAATTAGCAAGGCTAGGGAGGGCGGGGTAGGGGGTAGGTAGGGTTGGCAAGTTAGATTTAAAATAAACCAATAACATGTGCATCTTCTTAATTAACTAACTACTTTTCTATTACGTTTGTAGTTTATTTATCACATATACTCCCTCAGTCCCACAATTGTTTGCACTCTTTCCTTATTCGTCCGTCCCACAATTGTTTGCACTATCCAAAAAGGAAACTTTTTCATAAACCCCACCCTCACAATATTCACATATTTACACAAAATGCCATTACTTTTACCCTCAATCCAATCATTCACTTTACTTTATTCATAAAAGTTTACAAAATTACCCCTCAACTCTCCACTCATTACACTTTTTTCTTAGTTTGCGTGCCCCATTTTTGGTGCAAACAATCCTGGGACGGAGGGAGTATATTGTATGGCACCTAAACATTAATATACTATGTATTAAAGTGATAATTAGGTTGAAATCTTTCCAACTAAAAGTGTGATATTTACATAATTAATGAAGTATAGCATTTCTAGCTTTAATTATTTGACCTAACAAAAATATAAAGTGAGGGATATTTAAGCTAGAGATAATTAATGATTCCACTGTAGTTTATTCAAAAAAATCGTCCCACATTCTTTTTTGATTCAAATTTTTTTGCAAAAATTGTCCCAACTGTCAAATACTTAATCGTTTTCGTAAAGTGATACTCCGTATTTTACAAAAATTCTTCCAAAATAAAATAAGAGGGAAAATGGTACAGGTTTTATGAAGGAAAAACGGCATAGGACAGATTTAATTTGTGTAGAATTTAAAAATAAAAAAATTGTAATAATTTATGTAAATTTTGAAATTTAAGAAAAATTTATAGAAAACCTACGACATCTAAAAATACAAGAAAAAAAAAAAACTAACCAATTAATATTTTATAAATTAGTAAAATCTGTCAAATTAAAGAATTTAATATCTATCAAATTCTCACATTCCATATATACTAAAATTGTAGCTGCCATCTTGCTGCCACACGCTAAAATTGGAAATTAATCTCCCAAAAATTCATCTCACATATTAAGCCCTCTCAAACAAAACAACCATCCCTTCAAAATTAAATCGATGAATTTGGTTTAAAAAAATGTGAGAATTTGTTCTCAAAACCGCAAATTCGATTCAAGCAAAACCACACCCCGCAGGCCCGCACCCACGGTGATCATCGGCGCCACCGCACACCACCAAACCCAATTGAGATAGGATGTGAAAAACTTGAGAACGATTTAGCATGCGATATCACTTAATGCAAATTTTTAATCGATTTGGGGTTTTTCAGTGAGGATTTTGTGATTTGGGATTTATTCCAAGGAAATAACACACCCTACATGCTTCTAATTAGTTGGTGGCATTTATTCTAAGGAAATGCACTGATCACTTATTAACACATATTGTGACATTATACTAATATTATAAGGGTACATAAAAAAAAAATCATCATTGGGTTAATATATAATTGGGTTGAATCAATGTATAACCTACCCTCGTAATTTTAAAATGAGTTGCAATCTTGTGTACCATTACATACATGTAACTTATTTTTATTTAATATTTGAATTAATACTTACAATATGTGAGATAATATTATACTGTATTTAAACTAATACTATACTGTATTTAAACTAATATTATAAATATATAACTCATGAGTAATATTCATTCATTTAAAAAATTGTACTCCCTATTAAATAGAAACAGGTTACATGTAAGTATTTCTCTTTCAAAACTGTGTTTCCCTTTTGAAGTACGCCCGTTTAATCAGTCTTATAAGATTGAATGATAAAAAATTACAAACAAAGATCTTAAATACACAATACGGCACACCCAACACATTCAATACAAAATTCCCGGCATAGAAGTCAATTTAGTCTCATAACTTTTAACATTTTTTAAAATGGTCCCAAAAAAATTAAATGTATCAATTTAGTCCCTTTTTTATATTTGTTCTCTTTTGATCTCAAAAAAAGTTAAATGTATCAATTTAGTCACATTTTTTTAGTAATTTGTTATGTTTTGGTCCCTACAAAGTTAAATGTACCAATTTAGTTCCATTTTTTTTTTACAATTACATTTAACTTTTATAAGACCAAATTAGAACAAATTGGGAAAAATGTGACTAAATTGGTACTGTTAATTTTTTTTGGAACCAAACAGAATAAATTGCTAAAAATGAAACTAAATTGGTACATTTAACTTTATAGGACCAAAACAAATAAATTACAAAAAATAAGACTACATTAGGAGGTTCAATTTTTTTGGGACCATTTCAAAATTATCTCACATTCAATAGTAATACGCTCTCATAACTGCATATTCAATAATCAACACAAGAAGAAAATTTATTTAACTTGGTCAGATTGTTCAATATATATACATACATAAGCAAACATTTGTGTGCCAATTTATATAAAGAAAAAAAGAAAATGCATATTTGGTAGGCAATTTTCCTAGTTTCTTACATGAATTTTTACTTATTTATTCAATGATATTTATTCAAACTAGTAGGCAATTTTCCTAGTTTTACTTACATAGTTTTTACTTATTTATTCGATGATATTTATTCAAACTAGTAGACAAGGACCCTCATTTTTTTGCAGGTTTCTTTCTCCAGACAGTACGTGCCCTGCATATTTCAATTGCATCCTTTGATAGTCTCAACAAATGCAAAAATCCGGGGCAATCTTTTTCATCTTTTGCAGCTGAATTCGTACCATTCCCGACGAATTCATGACTTGTAAGGGAATCGACTAAGTCATCTTTTTGGCATTCACGTCGAAAATCCAATGTGATAGCCTGAAGCTCGTGACTGTCGATGATCTTTTGAGGTATACTCTGTTAGAATTAAGATTATTTATCGATTAGTTTGCTAGTTCGTGTTTTTAGACTAATTCATCAAAACTTTACAATAGTATTAGTAGTGTACGATAAATAAGACATTTTTTAATATATATTATTGGAAATTAATGAACCAACCTCTAGAATCCATCCAATGTAAGAAACATGATGAACATGTTGATTCATGTCCATATCACATCGTTCTGGCTGCAAAACGGAACCAGCGTAAAGTGGTTATTTTCGAATTGTTTCTAGCAAACTCTCCCCCGAAACGTTTTGCATTTTTTAATTACAATTCTTTCTAAATTGCCCTTAAATATGTTAAAAACAACTTAATAGTCTATAAAGTCCTATGTAGAATTTTAAAATAATTAATTAAGAGTATAGCAGTTAATAATTTTATTAATATATGTGCATTATTTTTAAAATAACATTTATTTTGATTGGTGGGAGTATTTTTTTTTTCCTTTATTATAATGATAAAGCAAGGACATTTCAGCCAAATCAACTTTAATTGTGTGAGTTAATATTTTGATTGGTGGGAGTATTTTTTTTTTCCTTTAGTGGTTCCTCTTCTTCAATCCACCCAGCGGTGCGCACAGTTGGAATGGCCACAAGAAGTTGTTTACATCCTTGAAATGGGGCCCAACAGTGATGATTTCATGAATAAGATCTTTGATGCAAATTATTCCATACTTGCCAAACACCTGCTCAATTATGGAATTGTCACTTAAACCGATTCTCTGCTTGTTCACTTATCTTCATAAACATGCTTTCTTTTGTGTTGCCAATATAAATTGATATCTAAAATGAACCTTTCTTCTGGGCATAATTATCATAGCAGTGATGGCCAATGAGGCGGAGAGTTATAGATGTTACTCAATGATGTGCAATGAGGTTTGATTATTAATCTCTCTATTCACCGATCCATGTAAACTTCTTTCTTGTAGCTCAACATTAGGGGGGTTTACTACTTGAGAGAAGTGTGTTACTGAATGGTGACGACAGTCTTAGGAGTGAAATTCCTTGTAGCTTAACATTAGAATCCTGTTAAGGTTTAAATCATTTAACAGATTTATATTCCATGCTCTGTTTCTAGGATAATTTGGATGTGCAAATTTATGATTTGGAGTTGATGTGAAACTGAAGGGTTTCTCTTGATTAATGACATGATTCTTTTAATATGCACGAGTTTGAAGTGTTTAAAATTATTGAGATGGTTTACTGGATTTGTATGCGACTTCTAACTATGAATGATTATTGTAATTATTTGCTGACCAATATTTGAAATACCTTAGTCTTTCATATTTATTTTCATTCGGTATACTCAAAATGGTTTCTGGGATTGGCCGTAACTAATGCATTCATTTTTTGCTGTGTAGATGCAGGATTTTCTTTAGCGGAAAAAATGCTGTTGCAAGAGTTAGTTCAAGGATTTAATCAAGAAGTTGATGTTGTTATGGATAGACTAGCTCTTATGAATTTGTGCAGAGGTAAGTTACAATAGTTACATGACTAATATGGAAGGTGACTTATCTTTTCGTTGGCATGAATATGAGCTTATGAGTACAAATAATAACCTAGTTTGTTGTATTTCATAACTGTACATTTCATGAATGTTTTCACAAATATAATTAGTTTCTTCCCCTGGGAGATTTATGCCTTTATAACAACCAAATTGGAGCCAGTATACGGACCAAGAAATTTGTATGTTTCTAAACTAATTTTCTTCCATAAGTGTGATCTTATGGCATTATTTTCTATGAAAGTGCAAATTCTGTTTTGAAAATTTCTGTCAATAAGTCTGATAATGATTCTCTCTGTCGTGGAAACCACAAACTCTTGCTTTCTTTCAGATAATCATTTTATTGGATAAATTCCAGATGCACTGTGTACGTTAGGCCAGTTATCAGATTTGTAAGTCGTTCTTCTCTCACTTACGCGGAAATGGTTCCAGGGGGTCACTTTGAACACAAATGTGTATTTGTAAGCTTTGATTTAACCCATGAAAACCATACATGGTTTTGAAGCCCTATGAGTCTAGTTTCTTATACCTCAAATGGAGAGTCATTCTAGAAAAAGTTATACCCTTAATTTTATGAGTCTAGTTTCTTATACCTCAAATGGAGAGTCATTCTAAGAATTCTAGAAAAAGTTATACCCTTAATTATAGAGGGTGGCATATTCATAAGAAATTCTGTCAGTTCATGAATTTTGGTGGTTTTTAATCCTTCCAATTTTCTTTCTAGATCATATTCGAGTTATATATATGATTAGCCAGTATAGGGATGTTACTATTTATTTATTAAAAATCCAGGGCAAAATAAAAGTAAACAACAAAAGTCTAATGTTCAATTTCTTTTATGGCTATCACAAGTGCAAATTAATCAAGTCATTTGGAGCTACCTACGAGTCTTGCTGCTGTTCAACAGGTACCTTCAATTTTGTCTCTTATTACTTGTTGAATTTTGTAGTTTTAGCATCACTCGAACTTTGAGATCTTTATAGTTTTAATTATCATGGGATACCAAGTGATGTTTGTATACGTACTCAGTTTTAATAAACAATACATGAGTTGGTTACCTGCCTTAATATTTTCTCCAGAATTTTCTTGTGTAGCACTTGCCGTAGACTGCAGTACACTTATATTTTCTTGGATTTTTAGTTATGGAATATAACCATGCACACATATAGACTGCAATACATACTATTTTTCATGAATTTATTTTAAGTACATAAGGTATTTTGCTCAAAAAAATTTAAATTGTAATGCTGATGTTTATTATAATTATTTTTGTGCTTCCTCATTTTGTGGTTTAACACTTTTTTCATTATGAAATTTATTATAGGTACTTGTAGCTGACATAAGCATCACATATGAGGATATTGTAACTACCCAGGTTAGCAATTGAGGCTAGCTAATACAAGAGTTACCATTGCAGAAAACACTTATCTATTGTTAATTGTAGTGGAAGCTGCAAATTGTTCTTCATAGAATTTTAACGCAGTTTATTAGTATATTGTTTACATTGTTTCGAACATCTTTTGGATGTATAATGTCATGTATAATTGGATTTTTATCGGTTTGTAATACATTTGAATTTTATGATGATTGATTGGGGATTGTATGAAATTTTATTTTTTTGGAAAATAATTTTATTATTGGTTATTTTTTTATGAAAATTTGCTTGTTATTTTAAATTGACGTCGATAGCATCATAATAGTGTTAATATGGCGCATAAAAGCTTCACTAAATGATTTTGTGATGCGAGAAAATCTATCTAAAGCACACTGTGAGGACGTTGATTAGCGTCACCATATAGTGTTACTATAACGCATACCACGGTCACTAAATGAGGTGGTTAAGTTAGTTATAACTATTTCGTGATGCTAGAAAGCATCACTAAAGCACACCGTCGTGACGTTGGTCAGCGTCACTAAATATTATTACTATGATACATAAAAACGTCACAAAGCCCATCAATGTTGACGGTTTGAAAAGCGTCACGTTAGCGACATATAGAAACGCCAAATCAGGTGACGCTTAGCCCAAACGTCACTATAGTAAAAGCGTCACTAAAAGTTACTTTTAGTGACACATTTGAGCGTCTCTAAAGCCCTATTTTGTAGTAGTGATGTCGTCTATAAATTTTTCGTTACTTTTTCATATATAAATTAAGAAAAGTACTGATTAAATAATATTCTCTCCGTCCATAATAACTAGTCCCATTGAAAGTGGACACATGTTTTAAGAAAATATTGTAGGGTACGTAGTGTGTGGTCCATTGTGAATAAATTTGAGTAATTGACGGTTGAAGGGTGATGATAAAATGATGGTTGAAATAAAGTGTATGAGACTACATTTTGTAGACGGAGAATAATGAGACTACATTTCATTAACAGAGAGGGTATATTTTCTCTTGTACACAAGTGATATTTTTGAATTTTTTACACCATTTATTCTCATTGTGCCCTCCTTTAACTTTAGAAAATCACATAATTTCTAATTTACTTTTATTAACTAATCTTCTTAAAGTAAATCTCCTCATTTCTAATTTATTTTTAATTCTATTAAAAAATTTCTTTATTATTTAAGATATACTTGTGAATACATATCATTTTCTAATTCCAATAAATTTTACGAAAACATCACTTATTGAAAAATGAAAAAAATGTTATTTATCATTAAAATAAACCAATAACCTCGAGTCCTGAGTCTATTCTTTTTATCCGGTATAAAAAAACTTGATTGCTTTGGGACTTCCCCTAAATTTAATGGATTAATTAGCAAGGGGTGCTTAGGGAGGCGGGGTAGCTAGGGTTGGCATGTTAATTTAAAATTAACCATTAACATGAACATCTTCTTAACTAACTCCTTTCCTATTATGTTTGTAATTAATTTATCACATGTTTGACACGTAAAAATTATTTCCTCCATCCGTAATTATTTGCACACTTTTTTTAATGTGATGTTCCAACATTATTTACACACTCCAAAAAAAGAAACTAACTCACATAATTTTTACATTAATTTACAACATTCATTTAATTACAAAAATGTCACTCTATTTAGGCCCACAACTAAACTCAGTTTATAATTTTAGTCAAGTCTCCATTCACTTTAGTCAATGTATTACCAATAATACCCCTCATTTAATTTATTTTACCTTACATATCACTATATTCCATTTTCTTAAACTACGTGATAGTCAAACCATATACTTTGCCATTATGCTACAACTTATTTAGTAGTATAAAAATACGCAAATACATATGTATATAAAATTAAATGCAGTACAAATATTTTTTTAAAGTACGTAAAAAAAAAGAAGAACTCTTATTATTTCAATGTGATTATAGATTTTTTAATAGAAAACGAAAAAAAATATATCAATTTGCACGTGTTCAGGAATGAGACTCTTATTATTATAATTTTAGGGAATCAATTTAAATTAAATTTATTTATTCTTAAAATTTTAATTTATAAAAAAAATCGTCTAAGCTAAATTAAAAAAAAAAAGTACATTTTTTATCAGCCAAAATATAAAATGAAAATAAAAAATTAATATTAATTTTGAATTTTTATAATTCCAACACAATAGTGTAGCATTAGAGTTAATATTAACACAATTTTTTTATTAATGTGTAAATAATGTACTTATTAACACACTTAAAATATAATATGTATTTAAAATGTGTTTATAAACACATCTATTTTTAGTGTGTTAAAATGAGTGTGACAATAGACAATGTTTATTATCGTGTGTGGTAATTGAGTATATATTCATATACTTATTATTCAATGTCTTTATAAAAACACATATATATAACACACTAAAAAATTTGTGTGACTACATAATACTTTTTAGAACATTTATTTTATAGTGTGACAAAAAGCGTGTGACAAAAGACCTTTTTTTTCTTGTAGTGACATTTAATACAAAATTCTCGGGAAAGAAGTCAATTTAGTCTCGTAACTTTTAATATTTTTTAAAATGGTCCCAAAAAATTAAATGTATCAATTTAGTCTCATTTCTTTTGCAATTTGTGTTGTTTTGGTCTCAAAATAAATTAAATGGATCAATTATATAGTCTCATTTTTCTGTTGTAATTCGTCCAATTTTGGTCCAAAAAAGTTAAATGTACCAATTTAGTCTCTTTTTTTTTAGCAATTTGTTCTGTTTTAGTCCTAAATTGATACATTTAACTTTTTAGAACCAAAACAGAACAAATTACAAAAAAAAAATAGAACTAATTTTTTTTTTTTTTTTATGAAAGTTAAATACGCATCCCTTTTTTTCTCTCCCCATGACTCGAACCAGGACCTAAGGCCTAGGTGGTGGTGCTCTAACCACTTGAGCAAAATAGAACTAAATTGATACATTAAACTTTTTTTCTCAATATATATACATACATAAGCAAACATTTGTGTGCCAATTTATATAAAGAAAAAAAAATGCATATTTGGTAGGCAAATATTTTCCTAGTTTCTTACATGAGTTTTTACTTATTTATTCAAACTAGTAGACTAGAACACTCATGTTTTTGCAGGTTTGTTTCTCCAAACAGTACGTGCCCTGCATATTTCAAATTCACCCTTTGATAATCTCAACAAATGCAGAAATTCGGGGAAATCTTTTTCATCTTTTGCAGCTAAATTCGTACCATTCGCGACGATTTCAAGACTCGCGAGGGAGTCGATTAAGTCATCTTTTTTACTTTTACGCTTGAAATCCAATGTGATAGTTTGAAGCTCGTAACTATCGATGAAACAAATATGAGTTCAGATATGAACTTAATGAAACATAGTTGTGCCCAGAAGTGAAACACAACATGAATGAGCAAGAATAGGGCAAAACTTAGCTTAATCCCTTGAGAGGTCCTTCCAAATGAGTAATGAGGGGTAGATGGCTCCGGAACTGGATGACCTGCAACAAAACCGGGCCGGAGGGGGCTCCGGCGACGGCCCTCCGACGCTCAAGTCAGTGATTATTTTATTAATGGATTGTATACGCAGTATAATAAAAGAGAGAGAGAGAGAGAGAGTTCTTAAGAAAGAAGTGAGTTGGAGAGGAAGCCACCAATGATCCAAAATAATGCTATTTATCCCTCTAAGACTTGAGGGTATTGTTGTAATTTAGAGAACTAGGGTTTTGGTTCATAGGGGACCTCGCCACGTCATCGTCCTGTACTGCCCTTCTGTTATTGGCAGAAAATGGTACATATATAGTGAGGACCACCATAGTGAGCTGTCAAGAATTCAAGCTGATTCAGATAAGATTTAAATTCATATGATGGTGGTCTTAGATCTAAAGGTTTATAGCTTCAGGTAACCATGTTTTCAGATCTGAACCTCGAAAGTATGGTTAGAAAAATAAAATAATTAGGTCCGGAACAGTTCCGGATATCCTCTCATCTGAAGACGATCCTGGATCCTAATCAGAACTTATCGACACCTTCTTCGTAGTGATCAGCTCTGTTTGAGAGGGCATCATTATGTCCTGTCATCTGTTTCAAATAAGAGAGTTTCCAGAACTGAAATCTCAAGGGTTGCCCACCGAAATCCCACCTTCAAGTCCGATTCAGATCCTAAAGGTGTCTCCTCTAGTTCAGTTCCAAACTAGATTGAATATAAATAACTCATGCCTTTTAGGGAGACCAGTTCTGAATGATATGACATCATTATGTCTTATCATCTACTCCCCCCTATTATGAACTATCGTTGTCTCTGATGCGATTGTTCAGAATAATATCTCTTGTGAACTGTGGAACATATCACGAAATTACTCAAATTAGAGTTAAACATCTTTCAATTCAAATATTTTCTAAAGCTTAGAAATATTTTACTTCTGAAATTTATTTTCGAAATTCACATCTGGAATTCTTCATCCGAAATTCTCGACCGAAATTCTCATCCGAAATTTATATCAGGAAATTCACATCCGGATTTTACTTCCGAGTTGAAAACCTTTCAACTTCTAAAAATTAAAATATTTTCCATATTTGAAAATATTTCAACTCTCAGATCCCTCTAGAGCTTAATATCTTTTGACTCTCAATACTTCAAATATTTTCCAAGGCACGGAAAATATTTCAATTCTCAACTGGAGTAAGATTTTAACATCTTTCAGCTCATAATGCTTAAAATATTTTCTAGACCATGAAAATATTTTAGTTCTCATATCAATCTAGAGTTAAATATCTTTCAGCTCTGAATTCTTAAAATATTTTCTATTGCACAAAAATACTTCAGTTCCGAATTAATCTAGAGCTGAATATCTTTCAACTCTCAGTGCATAAAATATTTTCTAAGTTATGAAAATATTTCAGTTCTCATATCAATCTAGAGGTGAATGTCTTTCAGCTCTGATTTCTTAAAATATTTTCTATTGCACGAAAATACTTCGGATCTCAAATCTTTCGGAGTTGAACATCTTTCAGCTCCTAATTCTTAAAGTAATTTCCGAAGCATGAAAATACTTCGGATCTCAAATCTTTCGGAGCTGAACATCTTTCAGCTCCTAATTCTTAAAGTAATTTTCGAAGCATGAAAATACTTCAGATCTCAAATCTTTCGGAGCTGAACATCTTTCAGCTCCTAATTCTTAAAGTAATTTTCGAAGCATGAAAATACTTCAGATCTCAAATCTTTCGGAGTTGAACATCTTTCAACTCCTAATATTTGAAATATTATATGAGTCCCGAAAATATTTCAAGTCTTATTCAGGTCTCATATCGAATCAGAGTTGAATATCTTTCAACTCATATTCTCTAAAATATTTTCTGGAGATAATTCAGATCTTAAGGTAGCCCAGAGTTGAACATATTTCAACCCGTAGTGTTTTCTTAAGGAGTTCGTCTCATACCTCGTTCAATTTTTGGATTTCTTTTCTGGCTCTATTGCCCTTATCTTTTTTTTTTTACTCCCCGTCGTATGGTGTGCACTCTAAGTCTGGGGGATTTTACTTCTTTATTAGATCTCTTCTTGAGTTGAGTATCTCTCAACTCTCATTAATCCCCTAGAAAAAAATTTCTAAGGACAATTATTCCAAGGTATCACTTCAGATCTGAGTTGAGAATCTTTTCTCAATTCGTATTCATCCCTTGAAAATTTTTCTAAGGAAAATTATTTCAATATATCACTTTAGATCTGAGTTGAGAGTCTTCTCTCAACTCGTATTCATTCCTTTGAATAATTTTCTAAGGAAAATTACTTCAATCTATCATTTCAGATCTGAGTTGAGTTCTCTCAACTCGTATTCATCCCCTGAAATAATTCTCTGAGGAAAATTATTTCAGATATCAATTCAGTTCTGAGTTGAGAGTTTTCTCTCAACTCGTATATCGCTTCAGATCTGAGTTGAAAATCTTTTCTCAACTCGTATTCATCCCTTGAAAAATTTTCTAAGGAAAATTATTTCAATATATCACTTTAGATCTGAGTTGAGAGTCTTCTCTCAACTCGTATTCATTCCTTTGAATAATTTTCTAAGGAAAATTATTTCAATATATCACTTTAGATCTGAGTTGAGAGTCTTTTCTCAACTCGTATTCATTCCCTGAAATAATTCTCTGAGGAAAATTATTTCAGATATCAATTCAGTTCTGAGTTGAGAGTTTTCTCTCAACTCGTATATCGCTTCAGATCTGAGTTGAGAATCTTTTCTCAACTCGTATTCATCCCTTGAAAATTTTTCTAAGGAAAATTATTTCAATATATCACTTTAGATCTGAGTTGAGAGTCTTCTCTCAACTCGTATTCATTCCTTTGAATAATTTTCTAAGGAAAATTACTTCAATCTATCATTTCAGATCTGAGTTGAGAGTCTTCTCTCAACTCGTATATCGCTTCAGATCTGAGTTGAGAATCTTTTCTCAACTCGTATTCATCCCTTGAAAATTTTTCTAAGGAAAATTATTTCAATATATCACTTTAGATCTGAGTTGAGAGTCTTCTCTCAACTCGTATTCATTCCTTTGAATAATTTTCTAAGGAAAATTACTTCAATCTATCATTTCAGATCTGAGTTGAGTTCTCTCAACTCGTATATCGCTTCAGATCTGAGTTGAGAATCTTTTCTCAACTCGTATTCATCCCTTGAAAATTTTCTAAGGAAAATTATTTCAATATATCACTTTAGATCTGAGTTGAGAGTCTTCTCTCAACTCGTATTCATTCCTTTGAATAATTTTCTAAGGAAAATTACTTCAATCTATCATTTCAGATCTGAGTTGAGAGTCTTCTCTCAACTCGTATTCATCCCTTGAATAATTTTCTAAGGAAAATTATTTCAAGATATCACTCCGGAGAGTTCTTCTTGCAATGAAATCCATGGATTCTTCTCTGATCCAGACTCAGTTCGTATCTATACTCCGGAGAGTTATTTATACTCCGAAGAGTTATTTATACTCCGAGGAGTTCTTCTACGTTTTTATACTCCGGAGAGTTATTTATACTCCGAAGAGTTATTTATACTCCGAGGAGTTCTTCTACGTTTTTATACTTCGGAGAGTTATTTATACTCCGAAGAGTTATTTATACTCCGAGGAGTTCTTCTACATTTTTATACTCCGGAGAGTTATTTATACTCCGAAGAGTTATTTATACTCCGAGGAGTTCTTCTACGTTTTTATACTCCTGAGAGTTATTTATACTCCGAAGAGTTCTTCTCGTAATGAAATCCATCGATTCTTCTCTGATCCGGGCTCAGTTCGTACTGAGGCTAATAGGATGTGATTCATATGTATTTTTCTCGACAACAAAACAAGCAAATGATTAGAACTCCAATCATTTTTATTCATCCTTGATAATTAATAAATTGCACACCAAGGATCCACCAAACTTTGAATCAAAAGGCAAGAGTTATGACAGATTTCAATGACAATCATTATTAACATAATTTAATTTTCATCAATATCGGAAATCCAATCTTGGATGTTAAAGAAATCAGAGTGGGAGGCAATTTCAATACCACCAGAATCATGTTGACAGTAGAAGCTGCTCTACTTTTGCTTGAAAAGTGTGAATTAATATATAATTCCAGTTAGCACAACTATATATCATTTAATTGTTCAGAAGTTCTTCTACAGTCCCTTCCCAAGAAGCAAATCAAGCAAATTGAATCACGTCTCAAACATGTTGGAAGCAACTTTTGAAATAAAATTATGCACCACAAATTTGCAAGTAATAATTATCTTAAACAAAATTTGAGTCGTTTCTTCATAGTGGTAGATTATTGCATACCTCTTGTTGTTCATGACAAAGAATCAAATAGAAGATATCACCTCTGTTGCCCCTAATTCCAGCACTGTTGCATGAGCTACAACTTTAGATTGGGAGTAGGGTGTTTGCACCTTGAATCAAGAAGTGGAGACAGAGCTTGTCAGCTCGTTTTCCTTGAAATTCAGGTCGTGCTCAATAGCGAGCAAACCTGGCTCTGATACACGAATAAGGAGAGTCAAGGTGTTAAAATTCCAAACACCCAACTAAACGAAAAATTATAAAAGAAAGACTGAGAACGGAATTCTCCCCGTCATTGGATTTTGGAAGCTTTCTGGACATGAGTGAAACTGGTGCTTCTGACATAGATTTGAAAAATGCCGACTAGGCACACAATTAGTAGTCAGCCTTGTAGATATACGAGTTATTTCCCTTTTGCCTATTGGAACAACTCTACACAATTGGAACCGTATCTCATAGGAATTAAAGAGAATATGTTAAAATGGTCCCAAATCTGCTTGATGCATATGTGAAAATCAATGCACATGTGGAGGTTAAATTGTACATACATGGATAATTGCTTTCTTCAATAAAAATCCACAAAAAATCATTGATAATGCACACCTTTTATAGTAATTAGTGCAACACCACTGAGCAAATAATCCAATAGAGGAGCAATAAGTAAACAAGAAACTGCACAAAGGTTGGATTTCTCTGGCATAATTTCATGAAATATCCAAATGTCTCCAACAAGAAATTCACCATGTAATTCACAGAACAATAGGTTTAAGTTCTTAAGTTTATTAAGCTTAGTCACAACAGCAAACAATTTTCCCAGCGCTTTGATATTTTTGCCTAAACCAGGTCTTTTAATTTCAAGTATATACATCAACCATGGCATTACGATTAAAAGTGTTGCCTTCAAAGTGCACTCAATAGTCATTTTTCATTTAAGAATTTTAGACAATTGTTTTCCATTTTCCCAAGTAAATTCGTCATTCGCATAATCATTCACAATTATGTTTGCAATCAGCATAAGCAAGAGCACTCATGGCTCAACACTAACCTGGAATGCGGGTGAAGACGGGATGCAAGACAACATACCAGGATAGTTTCACCGCGAAAAAGTGTTGATTATCATAAATAGCGACCACTAATCTTCTTGCTATGAACGTCCAGAACCCACCACTAGTTCGAGAATTTCAGCGCACCAAACATGTTCAAATTCACCATAGCAGAGGAATGAGCCTTGGTGAGTTGATTCAGTGAGTTGACTCGGTGGGTACATAAATCGGGGATGCTTGGGGCACAAAATCGAGGAGGGACCAGGCTCATCGGAGTAGGCCATTGAACCAAAAACAAGGTTCGTCTATGTTTTAAGTGAAACGATGAACCAAGTCCATCTGCGTACCAACGAATCATGCCGTGCGACACTCTACGGGTCTACGCTTTACATCGGCGAGCGAAGGCAGCAGAGACGCACCGCGACAACAAAGTTACGGCCACGGCTCAGGGTTCGAGAGCGAACTCACCTCTAAATTGCAAGGGGGTTTTAGAGAGTGATGGTGTTTATGGCGAGTAGATCGGGGCTTTTCAACGGCGATAGCGATGCAGATAGTGCAGCGGCGCTCCGCTAGGAGATAGGCGACGATTATACCAAGATGAAGTGGGGCTTCGATCTTAGATTTTCTAGGGGTGGCTGAGCTCTAGGTTTAGAATCGGAAGCCGCCGTGAATAAATTGGATACTTAGGATTTTTCCAATTCATTGAATAAATTGGGTATTTAGGATTTTTCCAATTCATCAAGATTCCAGTGAACAGCTCTCACCCATATCCCAAAAATTTTGGAGATCCTCACGCCTTAGCTTGAGTTTCCCACAGACGGCGCCATTTGATGAAACAAATATGAGTTCAGATATGAACTTAATGAAACATAGTTGTGCCCAGAAGTGAAACACAACATGAATGAGCAAGAATAGGGCAAAACTTAGCTTAATCCCTTGAGAGGTCCTTCCAAATGAGCAATGAGGGGTAGATGGCTCCGGAACTGGATGACCTGCAACAAAACCGGGCCGGAGGGGGCTCCGGCGACGGCCCTCCGATGCTCAAGTCAGTGATTATTTTATTAATGGATTGTATACGCATTATAATAAAAGAGAGAGAGAGAGAGTTCTTAAGAAATAAGTGAGTTGGAGAGGAAGCCACCAATGATCCAAAATAATGCTATTTATCCCTCTAAGACTTGAGGGTATTGTTGTAATTTAGAGAACTAGGGTTTTGGTTCATAGGGGACCTCGCCACGTCATCGTCCTGTACTGCCCTTCTGTTATTGGCAGAAAATGGTACATAGTGAGGACCACCATAGTGAGCTGTCAAGAATTCAAGCTGATTCAGATAAGATTTAAATTCATATGATGGTGGTCTTAGATCTGAAGGTTTATAGCTTCAGGTAACCATGTTTTCAGATCTGAACCTCGAAAGTATGGTTAGAAAAATAAAATAATTAGGTCCGGAACAGTTCTGGATATCCTCTCATCTGAAGACGATCCTAATCAGAACTTATCGACACCTTCTTCGTAGTGATCAGCTCTGTTTGAGAGGGCATCATTATGTCCTGTCATCTGTTTCAAATAAGAGAGTTTCCAGAACTGAAATCTCAAGGGTTGTCCACCGAAATCCCACCTTCAAGTCCGATTCAGATCCTAAAGGTGTCTCCTCTAGTTCAGTTCCAAACTAGATTGAATATAAATAACTCATGCCTTTTAGGGAGACCAGTTCTGAATGATATGACATCATTATGTCTTATCAAGATTATTTACTAGTTAGTTCGCTAGCTCGTTTATCGACTAATCCACCAAAACTCTGCAATAGTATTAGTAATGTACGGTAAACAAGTATGAATGAAGTAATAATTCAAGACTATTATATGTAGTATATTAAATTGGAAATTAATGAACCAATTACCTCTAGAATCCATCCAATGTAAGAGACATGATGAACGTGTTGATTCATGTCCATATCACATCGTTCTGGCTGCAAAACAGAATTATGAACAAATTCAATATAAATGTTGTTTTGACTCATTATTCTATTTACAATTTAAATGAAGCGGTATATATGATCAAAAGTTATATGCAGGATAAAGGCGTAAAGTGGTTATTTTCTAATTGTTTCAAGCAAATGTGCATTCCCCCTCCCTTTTTTGAACGTTTTGCATTCTTCAACGTTAATTAATTACAATTCTTTTTAATTTACCCTTAAATATGTTTAAAAAAATTAAAAAAAAACTTATATAATAATAGTCTTTTATATATAAAATCATATGTATAATTTTAAAACAACTTAGCTTATTTTGAGTGGAGGGAGTTTTTTTTTTTCCTTTCAGTCAAATCAACTTTAATTGTGTGGGTGTGAGTTAATATATTAGGCCATGTACAACTTTGGACTCAATTTATCACTAAAATCTTTAATTTATCACTAAATTTAAGTTAAACAGTAAAATCATCTTCAACCTTTAAATTTAAATTCAAATGAAATATTCTCTTAGAATATTCTTAATTTTGTTTTCTATTTTATCAAATATTTATTTATGATTAAATATATAATTTTATATTTACATTTAAATTATATTAATTAAACAAAATAAAAAAATATATATTAATACAAAAAAAAAAATTAAGTTCAATGAAACAAAACGCCAATTTTAATTTACATAAAATTAATAATAATTTATTATTTAATTTATATTAAATATCATTAAATAATAAAATTCTTAAACAATTAGATAATAAGAAATCTTAAAATAAAAGAAGAAAAAAATACAAATGGACATACAGTGGTTGCGTCCAATTTTGAGTTGATGGCTAATTTGTTACAAAGAAAAAAATTTGTAGTAAATTTTCACCAATTTAGAGTTTGCATTGGAGATCAATTTAATTAATATTCTGTTTCTTGAGTCCACATTGGAGATGCCCCCTTAGAAACAGTAATATATGAGGTAAATAAGTGCTTATTATGAAAGTAAGAGTTGCGAGTAAATTTTATTTTGTGTGGAAATAGATGTGGGACAAACTTTAAAAAAAAAAAAAAAAAAATTAATGTGGACTCGAAAGAGTTTTTTTTTTTTTAGTTGGGAAATATTGTTTTTTTACCTCAATCGCAAATAATACATTTTATTACACCGTCTCATACAATTTTTTTTAGTAATCTCACCTCATTTTTAGCACACTTTATATGGACGGAGTGAATATATAAATTAAGAAAATAAAATACCTAATTGTTTTTGGGGCATAATCTTGAATTTCATTGCGAAGTTCATCATACATTTTCTGAAACCTCCTTGTTTCATAGTTCATCACCACCCACTTACTGCAATAAACATGCATGCAGCATGATAGGTAGTGAACATGGAGTTTGCCCCGAGAATTTTTTTTATTTATGTACCGTAACTTTCATCTTTTTTAAAAACGTTTACAAAAAGATAAAAAAATAATAATTTACGTCTCATAATTTTTTAAATTGCGTTCATTTCTTGTCAGACACCAAATCGGCGTCATTTCACTAACGTTTTTGTCAGATGCGCATAAAAATTATGGAAAATTGACATAAATTGTAACATGGTCGAACTCAACTTGTATAGTATGGAAAAACAAAGGTTATGTGGATTGAAAAAGTAGAAATCAATATTTATAATTTGCAGAATGAATAAAATGGATGAAAATTAATCAATTTAATTGATTTGTTTATCTTTTCTGAAATGTTTTTTAAAAAAATAAATGTTACGGGACGTAAATAATTTTTTCTCTACGCAAAGGCTAATTAGATAATTGAAAGCATTATATTTTCACTTAGATATTTTTGGGTGATATTTATTTTAAGGTATTGTTACTGAATTTTTGGTAATTAACTGACATGGTTGCCCTGTCAATGACTTCACCGGTAGTATAATCTCTGAGAATAAAGTCACGTCTCATGCCAATCGCATTGGAACCACGACTCGATCTCAAGCACGTTGCTCCTGTTCCGTACAAATAATAACTAAAAACGTAAAAGTGGAACAAAAAAATCGAACTTAGGGCTTAGTTGTGGGGATATATATGTATGTACCAGCCTAGATATTTATAGACCTCAATGTGCATGCGCTTAGCCACCCATATGAGACTTTGTTTGTTCATCTTGACAGGGGCGGATCCATGCATATCTTGCGGGTGGCCATGGTCCCCCTCAAGTTTTTCTTTTCTTCTATTATATATTTATATACTCCTTAATTACTCAATTGTTTGTTATTAGTTTTTAACTTATTTTGTTATTAGCTTTTAGCTTATTTTTTAATAATTAATGGGGCTACTGATTAAATTTACGTCCAAATATTATAATTAACATATATTTCAATTTTTTATACTTGTTATACAAATTAATCTAAATATATATATTTTTTAATTTCACAAATTCTGATATATTCTCAATTATTTTCCACGTCATATTAAAACCAAATTAAAATTGCGACTCAATTGCACCATACAATATAAAAGTGACTCATTTCAATTTCTTATATTTTAAGGATTAGAATTAGGGATTATAAGTTCTTTTCCACGTCTTAATAAGCTAAGTTCACAACAGAAGAAGTAGCAGAAACACATACACAATTCTTTAAGACTTCCAATTTTTCTCAATTTTTTTATTTATTTGTCATTTTATTTATTTGTCATTCATTAATTTTTTCCATTTTCAGTTCAGATGATTATAAATTATAGGCTTCGAGACTTATTTATTTTAATATATTTAACAGTGAATATAATTATATAAATATAAAATATTTTAATTTTATTATCAAACATATAATAATGTTGAATAATATTATATTTGGCTCCCCTCACCGCCATTTCTGGGTCCGCCCCTGATGCTTGATGTTGTTCCAAGTCCATCAGTTGAATAGCCAACTATTTGAAAATGGTTGCAACATATTTCCTTTCAAAAAAAATAGACTAAATTGATACATTTAACATTTTTTAGAACCAAAACAAAATAAATTACAAGAAAAAATGACTAAATTTGTACATTTAATTTTTTGTTGGACCAAAACAAAACTAATTGCAAAAAATGGACCTAAATTGGTAAATTTAACTTTTTGGGTCCATTTCCGGAAAGATTGAAAGTTATAGGACTAAATTGACTTATATCTCCACACCCAATTTTTTTTGTCACAAAACTGTTTATCTTTTTCAAAACGGTCCCAAAAAAACATAAGGTCATATTTGATAGGTTTGATAAGTTATCTATGGTTCGGTCTAGATATCTCAATCAGACCACATTGAATCGCAAATGAGGTGTTTTTCAATCATTTGATATGTACATATATAATCGACATCGTTTTTACATGTTGGGTACAAATTTTATTTTAAGTAGACAACTATCTTGAGTCTCCCTAACCTCTTATCTTGAACTAATCTATCCTATCAAATTAGTCATAAATGTACAAATCTAGTCTCAATTATTTTGTATATGTACGAATTTCGTCTCAAAGTTGTCAAAATTCCTCGATACGACGTCGTTTTTGATCATGTGCTCGGCACGTGGATGGTTGATTCCGACTACGTTGCTGACATAAAACGACGTTGTTCCGGAAATTCAAGAACTTTGAAACAAAATTTGTACATATATATAAAAAAATAAATTGAAACTAGATTCTAACGTACGTTTATATTTTTTGGGACCATTATTTGAAAAATAAAAATTAGGGAACGAAAAAAGATTCTATCCCAATTATTATGTCATCAAATCAAGAAAAGTGAAATTTAGAAACAGAAACCTGCAAGAAGCTGGCTATGGTTTGAATGGTAATTGTTTTATTAAGGGCTTGTTTTGAAACTCTACAAACTGCTTCTAGAATCACTTATTTTTAAAGCTCCCTCTCACAAGCTTTTGAAAAAAAGTGATTCTAGAAGCCGTTTGTAGAGTTTCAAAACACGCCCTAATTCCCACGGCTGTCGACCCCCACCGGAGTGTTACATGATGAAAATGCCCCTCCTCTAAGCAACATTGAGATCGAGCTTTGTGTTTCAAATCTTGCCTGGGGTTTTGTGTATTTTTGTAGTGGAATGTGTATGCATGGGCCATTTTATATATAGTACCGAGTATTCGTCTCACCTCAATTCATCTGTTTCACTTTTTATATTTTATACTAATTATATATTATTATTTTTTAATAGTACACGTGTTATTAAAAAAATTGATCGATCGAGTGTGTTCGACCACTCGATTTCTCTTGATTGCTTTGGGATTCCCCCTAAATTTTGTGGATTAATTAGCAAGGGTACGTAGGGAGGCGGGGTAGCTAGGGTTGGCAAGTTTAGTTCAAAATTAACCATTAGCGTGAGCATCTACTTAACTTAACCAACTACTTTCCTAGTACGTTTACTATAATTTATTTCTCACATTTATGGCGCACGTAAACATAAGAATTAAAGTGAGGATGGGTCTCGAATCAAGGGTATATCCGTTTATAAATTGGGTCATGTTTAGGGGTGAGTGAGTCGAGCGATTCGCCCTCAACTTGAAAAAATATCTTAATTGATTTGAATTTAATTGAGTTTCGAACTATTCGAGTAGCTATCGAGTAGCTATCAAGTTCAAGTTTATAAATACTCAGCATGAAAGGCTCGCGAGCCTAATCGATCTTGGGTAATACTTTCTCCGTCCCGTTATTAATTGAACATTTACTGTTTGCACGAATTTTAATATAACAATTGTTTATTGATATTAAAGGTAATAAAGGAACTTTTTAGGAGGGATATAATGGGTAATTTAATTTTATTGAAGATGAAATTTTTAGTTAGTGTATAAAAAGTAATGACATGAGTGTTTTAAAGGAGCAAAAAGTTTTTTTTTTCAAATAAGAAAATGTTCAATTAATAATGGAACAAATGTTTTTACCAAATGTTCAAATAAGAATGAGACGAGTAACTATTTTACCATTAATAAATAATTTATATTTATATATCTGAGTCAAGTCAAGTTCGAGTTTATTTTACCATTAATTAATTAGAAAAAATATGGTTTATAGTTAATTTTGAAAATCATTTAAGTAATCAAATCAAACTCGAGCTTAAAATTTTAGACTGACTGAGTCAAATTTCAAGTATAGCAATCAAGTTAAATTTCGAGATCAACTCGACTCATTTACACTCCTAACAAAAATATAAGATACAAATTTCATCACATTAACAAGTAATGTGGTAGTCGAGAACTCGAGATAGTAGTGCATTCCTTTCCTAACTCTTAATTAGGTCCATAAGTCCATGGTTCAAATAAAAAAGTGTTAAAATATTGCGTTACACTTCAGTAATATTTTATGTATTACTACTATATAATAAAAAAATGTACATCCCCGTCTCTATATGTTTACACTTTTATAATTGTGGTAGGGGGAAGCTTAGTCGTATAAACACTACTGGATTCTCTCTATTTTTTCCATAAAGAAACACATGATAAAATGAGTACAAACATACAAAAAAAAAATCTCCCCAAATTTACAAGAAATTTACCGAAAAAGAACAACCTGTCGTAGCATGAATTGTGTCGGTAAGTTCATCTTCGTGCAGGTTTCTTTCTCCACACAGTGCGCGCCCTATTAATTTCGGAACCATTCTTTGAAAAACTCACTAAATGCAGAAATTGGAGGTAGCCATTTTCATCTTCTGCAGTAGATGGAGATACATTCGCAGATCCCTGAAACCTTGAAACCGTATAAGGGCTTGTATGGGAATCAACCGCGTCATCTTGCTGGCATTCACGCCTGAAATCCAACGTTATAGTCTGCAACTCATGACTGTTGATGATCTCTTGAGGCATGCTCTATCAGAAGATTAAATGTATGTTAGCAACACATCATAACTTCGCGAAAAATTAGCTGACTTGTGTAATACGTGTAACGCACAGGAATATTAATTTTAAAGATCCAAATATTAATTTAAAGAGCCGAAACAAATATAATCTAAAATAGCACAACTTTGACCAAAATACCAAATTATGTAAATGTTTACACCCGATAAAATGCATTACACGGACACATTATCCACCATATATATCTACATGTACATATACGTGTGTTTGTAAATTTATACATAGTGGATACAATATGGTTACATTTCCTATAGTGTTCAAACACCTTATACTTTTAGAATTAAATTTTAGAAAAGGTTATTTTAGTCATGTAAGTTTGCCCCTTTTTGCTTTCAGGATACTCCACTCCTACTTGAATTTCGTCATGTTAACTTTCAAATTCAACATTTTAATCTTTTGACCGGCTTTAGCAGCCCTGTTTGTGCTGACGTGGTCTTTTTTTTTTTTAAATTCCATTCTATTAACTGTCAAATGACTAAAAGGCTAAATTTTAAAGGTTAACGAGACAAAATTGAATTCAGGAAAATGGAGTGTCGTGAAAGCAAAAATGAACAAAGTTTCCGAACTAAAAACTATTTTCCCTTTATCAAAGGTGATAAACAATTTTTTTTTCCTGTTTTTGTTCTAGGGCCATGTTTTAGATCTCTGTATAACTACTATCTAGGAGATCTTAATTTTTGCAAATTTAGAAATAGCATCAATTATGATCAAACCCATCCACAAAAATTCAACGAAATAATGTATTATTCAAAAACAACCAACCTCCAGAGCCCATGAAATGTAGGTGACATTGTTTACGTGCTGGTTCATGTCCAGATCAGTTCGTCTAGGCTGCAAAACGGAATGAGGTGATTATTCTAAGAAAAAGACTAGGATATATCCATCAAATCACGTGATCTTACCACAAGCCCGACTTTGGAATGTTGAGCTGGGTCATCGAGTTTAGCTATTTTCTTCAGGCTGGCATTATTCTCTTCAGGGAAAGCTAGTCTAGAATCCAGAATAAATCAATAGTACAAGTAACAAAGCACTTAATGGTAGGTAGAGTCAATTATACATACAGCATTAATATGTGTTGAGCTTGATATAGGTAGGATACTATGTTACACGATGTTGGGTACTGTGTGTGCATGCAAATTGTATCCTGATTCAGGGTTTTTAATACATAATCTGTAATTTACTATGAACATTTTAAAGAGAAACTTAATCAAAAGTTGTATATGATGTTGATTCGCTTTCAAATATTCCAATCACTATTAAATTTAGACAATTATAGAATAAACATAAAAGATTGTTTGAGTATACTGAGAATAAAGACTTTACCTAGATGTTGCATATCTTAGATATTCATCGCGTGTTTCATCAGTGGATCTCTGAAGCCTCCTCGTGTCTTGATTCATCATCACCCACTTGCTGCAATATACATGGTAGGAAGTGAATATGGAAGTTCTTTTAATGACAACAACAATAACAAAAAAAGGAGGAAAAAACAAAGCCTTTATCTCATTTAGCATAGTTTGCTATACAAAATATATTACAGCATTGTGTTGTCTAATTAAAATGTTCACATTTATACTTAAGATAGCATGTTGATATGTATTAAGATCTTTTAAGAACCTCCAGTTTCCTTTTTAGTTTGGATTAATGATTTTCTACTATCTAACCGTAGTAATGAGACATCTAAGGCAATATATAATAATATACCCCAACATTTGGTGCTTCTAACAATATACAATGTTTCACCTTTCGCAAAATAAAACTCAATTTTTAAAAGAAAAAATAGCAATTATATCCTCCATCTACTTTCACATCAACAAACATATCCCAAAAGGCCAAAAATTGACGAAATAATGAATGTTGAGATATATGAGAGTATTTGGTATTTTTCAGAAGCACTGTTTTTTTTTTTTCTGAAAAAAGGGAAAAGTTGGGATATATTTGTTAAAAACACAAAACGTTGAGATGTATTTTTACATTAATTATTAAAACTACTCGAAGCATTTATCCGGTGCTTACAAATGTCGGTGATCTTATACTTTTATAGTATGATCCACATTGATCAATAATTTTTTAATGAATTTGAACCCACCTGGTAGCCCTCCCAATGACTTCACCAGTAGCATGATCTTTGAGAATCCAATCGCGATAGTTGCCAATATAGTCAATATGGCCAAAAGTCTCAACCTCAACCACGTTGTTCCTGTTCCATTACGAATATTTCAGATAAGAAGATAGTAACCTAAACTAGCAAATCAGTATGATATAAGTTTGGATTGTAGTAACCAGGCAGGGTATTTATAGATCTCGATGTGCATACGAGTCATCACCCATATGAGACGCAATTTTCTCATTGTGTGTGTAGTTGAAAATCCATCAGTCAAGTACCCAATGCTTTGAGCGTGGTTGCAAGCAACCTCCTGCTTCAATTATTACGGTAAGTGAGTGAAAGTTGTACAAGTAAATTTAGTCAGTTACCAACAAATACTTCTTAAAATCATGTCATCTCCTAAACCTTTTGTCAAAGGGTTGGGATTGGTTCAATACTATCAACCTAATGAAACAACTAATAGTCAGTTTTAGTCAGTTTTCCCGTGCAATTGGTTCGTAACTATCACTTTATTGTAAAAGAATTAATACCTTCTAATGAAACAACTAATAGTCCAATACTATCAACCTAATACCTTGTAATGAAACAACTAATATTGTTTAAAAATGCACACAAAATGCAAACTAGTTGCACGGTAAAAGTGGATTACATAAGACTTTGCCTTTGGAGAAAACTTAATCAGTGCAATAAAACATGCATTATACTCGAAATTAAGACTATATACAGTATACATCAACTTTTCAGAACTAAATGACAAACTCTTCCTCTTTTCCCATCTTAATTCACAAGGCAAAATTGAAATCATTGAAAATTAGGTAAAACTATAGGGCATCGTTTCCAAATTATACATAATAACTTACATAGAGGCCTACATTACCAAATCAACAGCAAAGAAAGGCAGGCATTAACATATACACATCTTCACAAATTTTCAATTTAATAAACATCCATTAAACACACACACACACATTCTTGTATGACAGGGTGTAACGACAAACCGGTACAAACTAAATACTCCCTCCTTGACTCCGTCAAGCATAAGCTTCTCGTTTCCTTAAATGGCAAAATTCATTATCTCTCTATAACTTTTCTCATTCCTATTTCTCTATACAATTTCTTTTTCCTACCACTCTCTCTACCCTTTCTTCTTCTTACACCCTCTACCTCAACTACCTATTACACATTATGTACTAATCTGTTAGAATTTTCAATCAGAATGATTTATAAATTTTGATCGGTCTTGAGAGAGTGAAATCAGCTAGCTAAGAGCTAATCTACTCTTCCAACTAAACAATTCATCAATTTACAATAAAAAATACAAAGAAGGCACAATATAGATAAGACGAACCTGCAAGAAATTGGCAATCGTTTCAATAGTAGCAGTTTTATTAATCCCAACCTCGTAAGATCTCACTGTGAACTTCTCATTATAGGTCGATCCGTCCTCAGACAATCTGCTATACCTAAGCCGTGCTCGGCTCGGCTCCTGCGGCTTGCTCATAGCCTCAGCGGCAGCCACCGAGTTGACCCGCAGCACGTGAGGCCTCCGAGGCCGGCAGCACCAAACCGCGGCGAATTCTCCAATGAAACCAGGAGATCGGCAATTCCCATGGCTCTCCACCACGGCGGCGCGGCATGCTGAGAATTCCCCTCCTCTCAGCAACATTTGGAGGTTTATAATTGGGGATTATTGTGAATTCACACGGAATTGCCATTTTATAGGGCTCATCGATAGGGTTTGGTAGTGGTAACTGGTAAGGTTGACTTCATGTTTATCCAGAGATGAGAGAGACAAGTGGGGGCATGCGTAGGGTTTGGCAATGGTGAGTAATTGGAATGCTTGGTTTGCAATGGAGGAAAGGGGAGAGTCAAATATCTCACCCTACCCTACAATTCATTGAAAGGAGGAGTATAATAGTATATGCTTTTGTAGGCTTTTTTTAATATTCCGTCTATCGTGTTCAGAGATATGTTGTGTAATTTTACGTGTTAAATATTTTAGGTCTAGTTCCACATCTATATTGAACTTGATTATTCAATTATTTTGAGTTAATCTATCTTATTAAATTCAAATGGTGGGGACGATGAAGTAATTTTTAATATATTGGGTGTTCATGTGTAATTGTGTATTTATACATGTACATATCTTTAATTTACGGAGGGTTTGCACCATAAAATAGACACATTTTAGGTTCAGTTAGATTTCTATCTTGAACATAATTATTCAACTATTATACTATAAATTTATATTCCCTTTGTTTCATGAGTGTTTGCACTATAAAATAGGTACATTTAAAAAAATTAAGTGAAGTGTTAGGAGTAATTTTGTAAAGTTATATAAATAAAGTAAAAAAAATTATTGAAATGAATGTAAAAGTAAGTATATTTTATATAAATATGAATAAAGTTATACTCCGTATAAAATAGTTTATTTTTTAGGTGTGTGCAAACGACTCCGAGAAGACGAAGTGGAACCTCATTTGGAATTTACAAATTCCTCCTAAGGTGAGAGTTTTTTTTTATGGAAAATTGCTTGGGATATCTTGTCTATGAAGACAAATCTTAAAAAACACCATGTTCCAGTAGACTCGTCCTCTTTCTTGTGTGGCTATGCGGTGGCGAATGAGACTTATGCTCTCATTTTTTGCTCGATTGCAAAACGAACATGAAAAATGGTCGATTTTTTGGGGCATTTTGAATCGAGGAAAGTGTTCTACAATGAATGATATTATGTGGAGATCGATGGAATAATTGGAGGTCGATGATTTTTTTAGTTTGACCCAAATGTGATTACGTGCAGTATTTTTAAAACTTTACAAACTACTAGTTGATTGTTGACGCTTGTTTTGATGATGATTTGTTCTGATTCAGTGTGGGCTTTAGGGTCTCGAATTCAGTCGGAGAAGTTATAACAGCAGACTACAACAACATTGATCCATCTGGCTCAATCATGAGAGCAGAAGTACATGTTGTGATCTTGGGGATTCGATTCTTTGAAGGGCTACAGATGGGTAGGGTGCGAGTTTTCACTAGACACAGTCTCTGCGTCTCTATGGGTGGGTTTGAGCAGTTCTTTGGGCCGAAACGAGACTTTACTGAAGCTATGGAGTTTGAACTATAGAAAGACAATGGAGCTTGAACTATAGAAAGACAATGTGTAATGTGTTGAAGCTATGTGGCTTAAGCTACCTACCACGACGGTGGACTTTGATGGCGCCTAGATTGACCAAGTTTGCAACAACCTATCCACACCCTATATTTTTCTATATGGGTTAGAGAGTTAGCTCACGATCTGAATGTGTAATGTGTTATTATGAATTATCTTTGTTGTAAAAAAAAAATATTATAAAGATGAAAAGATTATTTCTAAAGGGTAAATGAGGCTATTGAAATAGAAAATTATTATTTTATCATACTAATTTTTATTTTAAGATTTATTGTCTTGAGTGTTTTTTTTTTTTTTTTCATTTGTTAAGTGAGTTAATTTTCTCATTTGTTTTATAATTTGTTAACACTGTACACACCCCCAGGCCCCAACTACACAGATTCAGGGTTTAAGACCTCAGAAACACTAAGCGAGAAATCAATCGATCGATCGGCGTCAGAAATGGCAATGATGCAGTGGTGCAACGCGGTGGCGCGGAGGATGATGTCGGCGACCGAACAGCGGATGGTATTCTCCTCTCTCGCGTTGTCATCGCCGGAGGAGACGATCCTGTGCGGCCGAGGAGATAAGAGAACTAAGAAAGGAAAGAGATTCAAAGGTTCGTTCGGTAATAGTAGACCGAAAAAGGACAAGGAAATTGAAAGGATTAAGGATAGGGTCGAGGTTCCTAGATCTACTCCTTGGCCTCTCCCTTTCAAGCTCATCTAAACTTTCATGAACTACTCTTGTTGTTTTGAGATGTACATTGTTCATTAATATCTAGGAATTTCTATAATTCTATTGAATCAAAATGCTCATGGTTTAGACTTGATTTTCGCTAGTGGTTTCAGTTTGGTTTGATAATTCAAAGAGTTAAATGGAGCCTATAATCTTGAGTAGCTATATTTCCTGTCTTTGTTTTGATTTCTGAGCTGGCCTTAATCAATCCAGGTTTTGAAGATTCGATAAACAAAAGTAACTATTTGTGTAGTAAATTGGCATATGGAGCTCAAATGAGCTTCTATAGATGTGATTCTAGCTGAATTTGGATCATATTTTTATGTTGTATCTGCACTTTCCTCTGCTCGATCATAATATTGATCACGTGTATATTGCGTTTTTTAAATGAATCTGGGAAATTGCTTGAATCAATTTTCAGTTTGTGCAGTTTGTTATTTGTGATTGAGGAGAATTGGGGCTGGATAATTTTAAAGGCATGGGATTTTCGATTACTTTATGGTGTTTCGTTGCTTATGCATACACGATTAGGATTAATGGTGTAGGATTAGCCTTAGATGCTATAGTTGAGTAAATAGAGGATTAGTAACGTTAGTGGAATGGCTTAGGTGCTTCATTTGTTGCTTATGCATACACGATTAGGATTAACGGTGTAGGATTAGCCTTAGATGCTCTAGTTGAGTAAATAGAGGATTAGTAACGTTAGTGGAATGGCTTAGGTGCTTCGTTTGCTTATTCATACACGATTAGGATTAACGGTGTAGGATTAGCCTTAGATGCTCTAGTTGAGTAAATAGAGGATTAGTAACGTTAGTGGAATGGCTTAGGTGCTTCATTTGTTGCTTATGCATACACGATTAGGATTAACGGTGTAGGATTAGCCTTAGATGCTCTAGTTGAGTAAATAGAGGATTAGTAACGTTAGTGGAATGGCTTAGGTGCTTCGTTTGCTTATTCATACATGAGGAATAGCCGAGTAAGTAGCAGATTAGTAAGGCAAGGTTAGTTGAATGGCATATGTGGTTTGATTTGGGAATATGTTTATCAGGGACTAAGTAAGATGATTGGTATCAGGGTTCTGTATGCTTACTGTTGATGTTCCTCTAAAATTGAACAAAGAGAATCCCTTTTCGTTGCTTCCCTTACGAGAAAACACGTTTTTTCAAGAACAAGGTTGGAACAGAGAAAGAAGGCTGAGTTTGGACTCAATCTCTTGCATTCTACAATAGCTCAAGTGCTGGCTAGCTAGGGAATTCTGGTTTGGTTAAGGCCGTCTGTATTCACGGAATTAATGCAAGGGGTTGCGGGGACAATTTTGTTGGCGATTGCGTTTGTCTTTTTACTAGTTCACGGAAGCAGCAAAGCTTGCTGTTGTCGAGTGACTAGTTTTCTGTGTGTACCCTTGAAGCTCTATTCTTTGTCGCATGTCGTCTGCCCTGTTTCATTACGAGATAAGCTGTGCAAATTTACACATCGAAATGGAATCTTACCACTCGGGGTGGACGTAGAAGTTCGATGTCGTAATCCAAAATGTGAATGTGCTCATGTTGCCACCCTTGTCAATCTGCAGCATTAACAACTTATCAGCATATGCAGCCAGAGATTACCAAGTTTTCAGACATGTTATCATGTGTATGTCATTTTTTGAATTTCTGTAATTCAAATATGAAAAGATGTTTGTAAATTGATTTATATACACCCACTCACTAAGCTGTGATAATTTTTTTGGTAAATAAAAAATATCACTCGACACATTGTGTGAGATCAAGACAAATTTGTAAGGATTTGAATTCCAATATGAATCCAATTTACAACATAACTGGTTTACAGTAGTAGATCGAATATTTTGATTTTAAGAAAAAATACATAACCTTTTAAATTGTTGAAATTATACACAATTTAATTTGTCGAAATTTAAAAGTGTGCATTAAATCATAATAATTTCTTTTAGTACACCGTTTTTTTTTTTTTTTTTATATTTATGGAAATGTTTTAAATACACCTGGTGCGCAGTGCAATTATATTACATTTTTGAATTGTTTTCATGTAAAAATGATGACGTTTTCATTAAAAAAGTGAAACAACGACACTTTTAAGTGAAAACACCTACTTTATTCGTTCGTCTATAAACTTTTCGTTACTTTTTTGCATCGATAGAAGGATCTCTCCTTTCTTAAAAAAAAAAAGATATAAAAGTGTAAGGATAAAAAAATTCAAAGTTGTTGATGTTGTGTCGATGTTGTGAAGAATGTCACAACATATTTGACAACATTATTAATAATTCGTCCTTTCTTTCACAATCAACATTAATGGTGACAATCAAGAAACAGAAGCTATGCAAGAAAGTGATAAGGCAGTAGCTGAAGATGCACAAGATGTTGATGTCATTAAGACCGTGCATGGAGATTTATGAAAGCATACAAAGAAGTTATAAAGTATGGGGGAGTTTGTCCAGATCCATGAAGATGCTACTGAAGAGTTATTCAGTCCAATCCTCTCCTTTACTTATTTACATAATTTTTCTTTATTTGTTTGGCATGCTTGTAGGATTTATATTTCTGTTATTTCCTTTATTATTTAGGATTTCATTTTGTTATTTATTTCTGTTTTTAATCTAAACACATCGTTTTTAGTGTTTAGAGAAAAACTTGTTACTTACATTTGGTGATTACGATTTTATGTCATTTACTTGATGTAAACTTTGTATATTTCTACCTTGAATATTTCTGTATGTTTAACATCAGAAGTGTTTTAGTAGAAAGGCCAAATTGGGGGAGATTGTTGATGTTGTACCTGTGATGCTTATTTTGATCCAACACTCTTGGCAACTCTGTTTGTCGAGTGTTGTACAAAATGTTCCATCACTTTGATCAACATCATAATTTGCCCTTTCTCCTTACACTAACTCCGATTTTAGATGTTGTTCTTAATGTCCTTTTATGCAGGATTGAAGACATGGAAGTTACCAGGTCAAGCGGCTGCATAAATACAAGGAGTGAGAAGTTAAGAGCAAGCATGGTGGTTCCTACTTTTAAGGAGTTTGTGGAGGAAGTTATAGATCATATAAAAACTGATCTATGGAGGTTGCATGTAGTTGAAACTTGAAAACGTTGCAAATTAATAGAGGACTAATGCAACAGTATGATAGATTGTTGTAGACCCAATCAACATATGTATCATACTTATTTCGTCTAGGAGATTATATGTATAGACCTAAAAGGGAGGTAGTTTCATATAGTCAATTAGCTTTTTCAAACCTTTCTAAAAGGTTGTTGCTGATGTTGTACCAATGATGTGCAGAATGTTCCATCACTTTGGTCAACATCGTAATTCGCCTAACTACGAATTTTCTATGTTGTTTGTAATGTTCCTTTGTTGCAGTTAGAAGATGTGGACGTGTCCAGGTCATGCAGATTGCATAAGGAGTGAGAGAATTACAAGAACAAATGGAAGTTAAGTCTAAATTGGAAGTTACCATATTTTAAGGAGTTAAGGGGAAGTTACATAGATCATGTGATCTGTGGGAGTTGAAGGCTAACGAAATTTATCTATAAATAGAGGTTGTCTTCAACGTTTCAAGGTAGAGAAGAAAGAAGTCACATTCATTACTAAAGCTATCGAGTGCTTTGTGCATTTAGCTTTAGGAAAATCTGTGGTTCTTCTCCATTGTAGATCATGTAAAAATCGATCTACATGATGTTAGGGCAGTAGGATTCGAAGCATATAAAAAAAAGATCCTGCCACAACACAAGACACAAGAGAGAAAGCTAAATAAGATTACTAGTCTATGGAATGCGCAATGCTTCTAGTTAGGAATATACTTTGTTCTTTCTTGTAGATTTGCACACACTTATAAACCCTAATATTTGTGTGTATAATCATTGTCTTTTTACTAGGATTTTATGTTAGATCTATAAGGGAGATAGTTTCATATTTTCTAGTAAACTTTGTCAAACTCATACGAGTTGTAGTTGTTCAAAACCTTACGAGGTTGTTGATTTGTTTCACTGATATTACATTTAATATAAGTGATCCGTGTAGATTAATTTTTAATTTACACAAATTTTGAAATACTTCTTTTGCAAAGTGTTAATTTAATTTCCGCTGCTCAATTGTTGTCTGGACTGTGCCAACACTACTAGGGGTGTGCACCGGTCCAGAACCGGACCGGACCGGGACTGGAATCTTAAAATTTTACGGACCGAGGACTGGACCGGAATGTAACCGGTCCGGGTTTGGACCGTTTCAGACCGGTTTTTTTTTTTTTTTTTAATTTATTATAATTCCTTAGTGTATGAGAAGAAGTGGAGAGTGGATCATATTTTTTTGAAGATCTAGAAATTTCTTCATATTTACCTTTATAATAAATTCCTTTTTAATATCCTAAAAAATAAGTTATGCCCTTAGATCAAGTTGATCACAATTGTCCAATAATATATATATACTTGAAAACTTAATTTATAGCAAATGTTCATAGAAATTAAAGTCCAAAATGAAAAGGCAGTAGTCTAAAATGAAAAAAATAGTAGTCCAAAATATTAAAATTCAAGTCCAAAATGAAAAAACAGTAGTCCAAAATGAAATGATGCACAAATTTAAGGGTCTACAATGTATATAACATTGTCTTCATCGTCCAATGTAGTCTTCATCAAATCTGTAATAATATATAAAGATGTTAAATTTTTAAAATGGGTACAACTAATAAATAAACCTGCTGAAAAATATTTGATAAGTATAAACCATTACCATTCTCAATTTCTTCTAACTCACGCAAATCACGCAAATTATCTTCCATGTCACGTAAATCCTTGCCCTTGGGTGCTCCTTTTTCACACGAAGCCAATTTTGTGTATAAGTGCTTGCACAGTCTATTCTCACATAAATAAATTAGATATAATAAAACAAAAAAATTTGAATGAAAAGTAAAAAGAAACTAAGTTGAATATATTACACGTGGATTCAAAGAACTTTTTAAATGAATCAAGATGACGACCTCCCGTACTAAACGCAGATTCGGAGGCAACTGTGTAAATAATGGAATAGCAAGTATATCCCGTGCCATACGTGAAACAATCGGATATCGATGATCATTACCCACCAAGACAGTGCATCCAATTCATTTTCATCATCCCCTAATATTTCATTCAAATACCTTTCAAATTCACTTCTTACATATCCACTTGATCCTTTCAACCTCTTCTTTTATCTTGTCTTGTAGACTTCTCACATAGTTTATGTCATCTCACATTCCATCTCCACCCCAAGTTACATTATCAACACAAATTAAATCAACATTTTGGCCACTTTGAGGAGTCAAATGAGAGTACATATGTCAAACAAAGCATAAACTTGATTTTTCACTTTAGCAGTCAATCTCATACCCTCTTCATTTCCATACATGTCCGTGAGAGTCAATTCAACAACAAGTTTGGATTGTGGATCAAGAACAACAGCAATATAAACCATTATGTTCATTTTATCAACATCACCCCAATACTTTTCACACTTCATCCTCATATTAGCTGCCATATTTTGAAATTCTAACTCAAAGTTCCTCTCCCACTTATTCAACATATCAAGAGTAGCCGCAATTCCAAAAAATCCCTTGTTACTAGTTACATAAGAAGTACCAGAAATACGACGAGTTAATGAGTAGAATCCTTTCAAAAACACAACTAACCTCTTCACCGTACA
This sequence comes from Galeopsis tetrahit, assembly GCA_963675135.1. Lineage (NCBI taxonomy): Eukaryota > Viridiplantae > Streptophyta > Magnoliopsida > Lamiales > Lamiaceae > Galeopsis > Galeopsis tetrahit. Next base: position 1,027,556 of record OY776124.1, read on the forward strand.
CCAATCATCATTATCAGGAGACTTTTCATCGTTTGGAACATCTCTTCCATCAGACAAATTCACACCACTAAAAATACGCTGAAATTTACAAGCAGTGTCCAACATAACATAGGTGGAATTCCAACGAGTAGGACAATCAAGGGATAAAAGAGATTTTGAATCTAAATTAGCTTTCTCGACAAGCTCTTTAAATCTATGCAATCTTGCTGGAGAATTCCTAACATATTTCACAGCAGTTCTAACCCTATTAATGGAAACACAATGCTCTTTAATGTCATCCCAAACAATAAGATTAATGATGTGAGCCATGCATCTAATGTGTAGAAATTTCCCATCACTAATACATCTTGTGCGTTGAACCATCCTTCTCAAATAGCCACATGCAACATCATTAGAGCTAGCATTATCAACCGTTACAGTAAAGAGTTTATCTTCAATGCCCCAAGATTCTAAACAGGACTCAACTGCTTTACCTATAGCTTCACCCTTATGACTAGAGATTGGACAAAAAATTATTATTCTCTTTTGAAGTTTCCATTCACTATCAATGAAGTGAGCTGTGAGACACATGTAATTTATTCTTTGAATAGATGTCAAGTATCCGTTGTCACACATACTCTTTGACATGAATTTCTAAAAAATCCTTTCAATTCAACTTTTTCATTCTTATAAAGTAGAAGAACATCACGTGCAACTATGGTGCGTGAGGGAACATGAAATCTAGGAACACAAACTTCCATCATCCTTTTAAAACCAAGCTTCTCAACATGCCTAAAGGGTAATTCATCCACTACAATGTGATAAATAACTGCTTCCCTAACATCTTTTAAATTCACAGTCCCAAATTTTAATTTACCCTCCGTGTCTTCACCATCCCCAGTTTAAAAACCAACTCAAATTGTTTCCCTTTACCGTTATTAGCAGGATTGCGATTACATTTATCAGAATGCTAGGATTGCGATTACATTTATCAGAATGCTGCTTCACATTTTTTGTTCCATTTACATTAGAATCAGCATCAAAAGTAGAGTCACAAAACTTACATTCAGCTCGAAGAGCACTTTTATCATCCAAATACTCCATAAAGTTTTGCCAATAAACTGCTCTTCTTTTATCCTTTCTATTGATGTACTTTCGTCCCTCTGTTAGTGTCTTACTCGGAGGTAGGGACTTGCGCAACTCTTCGAGTTCTTCATTAGTAAGATCATCAGCCGATTGATCCGAAAACATCGGTATTCTTTTTTATTGAGATTGTCACTGAGTACTATCCATCTAAAATTTTGAAACAAGAAATTAAAAATAATTATTACGATTATAAGCTGTAAAATATTGGGTGGAGTCAAGAAGGAGTGGAGATTGGAGAAGGGTTGTCGCCCTTCGGTTGGGTGAGACTGGTGAGTGCGGTTGAAGAATTTTGAGAATGGTAAAATAGGGAATTGGGTTTAAGAAAGTCGAAGAGCCAGAGGAAGTCGAAGAGCCAGAGGAATGAGATTTGTAATTTCTAAAATTCAAATAATAATAAAAAAAAAAAAAGAATTGTAAATCCGGGTTTCCGGTTCTGGACCGGTAAATTCCGGTTTTAGACCGGACCGGAATCTAACCGGTCGGTCCGGTTCCGGTCTTTTTCCGGTCCGGTTTTATTTTGCACACTCCTAAACACTACAGACAACACTCTGTATACACTTGCACATACATTTTTCAAAAGTATTTATCAAAAAAAAGTATGAGAACTAAAATGGTAAAATTGAAAGCATAAATGGACAGAGGGAATAACAAAGTTGAAAAAATTCCACAAGTCTTCTCGACGCGATAATGTATGTAATGAAAAAAAAAGGAAGTGATTAAATTAAAAAAAAACGAAGACTTGTAAAAAATGGTAACTTCACGACGAGATCGTTTACAAGTTAGCACAAATTAATAGATATTTCTATATTCAAAGCCTTAAAATATACTTGACGAAATGTTAAAATGTGATATAATAAAAAATCATATATTAAAAACTCGTAATAAAATTATAAAAATATGAAAATGTCAGAAATTTATTTTTGCATCTAACCATATAAAGTTGCAAACAATTCAAAGTAGAAGTAAATTCATTGAGCTTGCCATCAAATGAATATAGTTCAGAATTTTTGAACAATTGATTTTAGATTTAAATAAACACACCTGTACTAAACAATGTGCTCAAATTCAAGAAATAAAATCCCAAATTAGTGTTTTCCAGTAATCCCAATTCCGATCGGAGAACCCTAATTCTGAAACAATGGGCGATGTCGAAGCAGGTTTCGCAAAGCTACAAGGCGAAGATTTCGAGTATTATATGCAAACCTACTCCATAATTCTCGGCCGCAACTCCAAGAAATCTTCAGTCGACGTCGACCTCTCCTCACTCGGCGGCGGAATGAACATCAGCCGCCACCACGCCCGCATTTTTTACGATTTCCAACGCCGTCGTTTCGCCCTCGAGGTGCTCGGCAAGAACGGCTGCTTCGTCGAGGGCGTTCTCCATCTCCCCGGTAACCCGCCGGTGAAACTCGACTCTCAAGATCTTCTTCAAATTGGCGACAAAGAGTTTTACTTCCTGCTACCGGTTAGGAGCATTTTGGGCGGGCCTATAGGCCCGAGGCATCACCCGGTTGGTTATCCGGTGGGAGGCTCTGCGCATCAGTTCCATCAAGGGGCGGGGGCGGGATTGCCGCCGCCGCCGAGTGGTGGAGGGGCGGCGTTTGGGAAGAAGGGGAGAGGTAGGGGGGAGTATTATGAGGATGAGTATAATGAGGAGGATGGTGGGGAGGACGCATTATCGGCGGGGAAGCGGATGAGGAGGGTCGACGGAGTGGATGGTTCCGGCGGCAGTGTATATGGATATGGTTCTAGCGGGAAAGCAGGGTCCTCAGGGCAATTGGGTAAGTTTGTTTACTATATAGAATTTTTGTCAGCTTTTGGTTCATGGTTTTGTAGTATTGCTCTTGTCTCATTCATCGTTGCAACTTGGAGATTATTCGAATTCTCTGAATGCCTTAAGTTTGTTGTTGTGTATAGTGTGTATCAGCTTGACGAAACGTAGTATTACTATTAAAGGTTGAAGCCTGTGTTGCATTTGTAGAGGCATAGTGAAAGATAAGTATAAAAAGTAAAAATGATCATGGTTTTTGTGGTGATATTGGGATCATAATAACATCCTGGGGGAACTTTATGGTGCATTGAGCTTAATCGAGCAACTGAATTCAGTTTTAGCTGAAATTTTGTTAGGGAATTTCTGTGAATTTCTGAATTTCAGTTGTTTTTCTATCAACAAGATGAAAATTTACAGGTTTTTGGAGTCTACATGTTATTAGCTGAATAGCATCTGAGATATTGGATTGATTGATTTATTTATGCAAAAATTTTGTGTCTTTCTATCCTATCAACCATGCTATATACATGATTTTGATCGGAATTTTTATAGATAAAAAGGGTGAAGGAAGATCACGCGTTGACAGGGAAGCTGATAACCAGCAGCTCCTTCTGTTGGAGGAAAAGGATGTCGTGTCATCAGTAGCAACAGTCCTGTCTGATTTATGTGGTCCTGGAGATTGGATGCCCATGGAGAAGCTTCACGTCGAGGTAACCTTTCCCAATATAAACAACACTTATATTAATGATTTTATTGCTAGACTGTTTTTTGGTCTAAGAATGACATTCGCAATCACACACACTTTCTCTTGTTCCTGAAGGCCTGGATTGTATTACAAGCTCATTAGTCATTTAACTGTTATTCTAGACCTCATCAGTGAAGTGTTTTTATTTAATGGTGACCAATCTGACATGATATGGTGCCATCTTAATCTCTTTCATATGCTAATACTTTGTGGAGGGATCAATACTGTGTCTGTTCTGTTTGCATGCATCTACATACGTGTGTGCATGTGTAGATTTTTAGAGTGGGAACTAGGAAGGAATAAGTTGAGTTAACGGAAAAACCGAATTTGGGAGATGAAGTAAATTAAGATTGTTCTATGAGAACTTGAATCTTCTTTCTCAAGCAGGATTTGAATTACACCTGCTATGCTTTTGCAACTCACTTGGCTCTTGTCAGTCTAATTAAAGAATCCACTCAGCTTATTGATTGTCCAAATACCTTTACATAATCGGCCCATAAATGAAAGATCCCAAGATTAGTGTGCTAATATGGAGTAGGAGTAACATTTTCTCTTATATAAACTTCAGAAACTTTCAGTGTTGTAATTTATTCCTTCCTGTTAACACTTCATACCTGTGTATTTTTATTAGAATGCTGTCAGATTTTTTACTAGAATGCTTATAGATTTAAAAAGTTCATTTTAGAAAGTCACCACGTCGTCTTCTTCACCTTGTTTTTGGCTGTTTACAAGATAATTATGAAAGGTTGTCACATAGTCGCGAGGTTTCCTAAAATTCATTTCACTGATTATGGAATTCTTAATCCATTTATGGCCTCATAAAGCAGCACCATATTCCAGTGTCTGGTTGACGAACTTCTATAATTTTTCAGTTATTTTGTCAATTGGTAGCATATGTTCAGTTTATTTAATCCTTCTCTAAGGCTTGTTAATTTGTCTCCTTTTGAGGTTGTTGAAGTTCCTCAATTTATTTTAATTATGGCCGGTAAACTTCATATGTAGTGAATCTGCTAGCATTTATTCTCATTAGCATCACAGAAGCTTTTCTGGTTCTGCTCATTGAGGCATTTACAGTACGATTAAGAGCAACACTTGTGAGAACTTGATTCGCATGAACTCCATTCAATTTTTAACCCATTTACAAAATGGGTCTACAAAAACTTGTACTACTATATAGGATCTATTTAAGTTTATTGGGTAGGTTTCATACAAGTTTTTGTAGGCAATGAATTATGGTTATCACCATAATCCATCATCGTTTTCTTCAATCGTGCACATTCTTAAGCCACATATTTTTACCGTATTTTAATGATCCTGTTTATGCAGCTAATGGAACAATTCGGCAGTATTTGGCATCATAGCCGTGTGAGAAAGTACTTAACTTCTGAAGATTTTCCGATCCCAGAAGCTAAGGGAAAACCATGGTATGGAATGCTTGTGTTGTTGAGGAAATACCCAGAGCACTTCGTCATCAACACCAGATCAAAGGGGCGTGTCACACACGAGTTCGTCTGTCTTGTCTCGCTTCTCTCTTGAGCATAGTTAGTGTTATTCAACTTGTAAAAAATATCTATCTGCACGATGATGAGACTCGTATGGTGAATCTGATTATTTTTGGACGTGTTTGAATGAGTAATCTAATTTTTCTCATTAAACCTCATTCTATATTATTGTTTACGTCAATTTTTTTTTTTTGAAACAAATCAAGTACAAGCAAGTTAAACAAGAGTCAAGAAGTCCATTCACAAAGTTTGGAGGCTCGACCCACTGCATCTTGTCCGTAACCCGTAAAACAGTGTTACCAACGTCTTCATCCGATTTCTGCATCTCGTCCGTAACCCGTTGAGCATCTGTTTACATCAATTTTCTCGACGATTGTTACTATGAAACGTGCTCAAATTTTCAATTGACTTTATTAGTTATTTATTTTCTAAAATTTACTTTTTTTTTTTTTCTAATGAAGTTTAAATTTATATGTTTGGTTAAATCATTAAATTTACATACTTTTTGTTGATAAATGATAATAGTAATTATGGGACATATTATTATTACATAATAAGATTAAACAAAATAATTAATCCTCCACAAATCAATTGGATCATCAATTCTCAATAGCTGACCACAAAATTAATTTAACATCCTTCTGAAAAACCACTGATTATACAGATTATTAGAACTTACCATCGTTAGTGAAAATGTTACAAATACAAAACTGATCTTATTTTTTAGAAGTCTCGGTATCCAGTCGACTAATTCGAAGAACCAATTTCACCGTCCACAAGAGGAGACCCCATTTGAAGTCAAAGCGAAACTCTATATAAAGTTGCCCAACTCGTAAATTGTAGAGACAACAATGCAAAGATTTATAATGTCTTCACTGAACAATGATATATGTATGACTTGTAATGAAACAGGAAGGCAAAATGAGAGAAGATATCAGGATTCTTCTTTGTTCAGACTATGGACTTTTCTGTAAATTTCTTCTTCTCTAGCGCGTTTGGCAGCAACAGCCTCCTCATCGAGCACCCGAATGGGAGACCATTCGGGCAAATTGGACCAATCGCCCGCACTCTCTTTGAGTTTGCTAATGGAAGGCATTATCTTTATTGTAGCATAATCAAAGGCCGTCCCAACAACAGCAAAGGCAACCGAATAACGAACAGCCCCCATTGGACCAGCTAATTCATCAAACACACACACACAGAGAAGGTAAGATTGCTGTAGCCAAGTCAACTTAAAAATAAACAATATGGGGACAAAAGAGTTTTAAGAGTATGATGCATAAGAGTTGGAACTCTGACCTTGAAGGCGTCCGAGGATTGCTCCGCAACTAAAGCCTCCAATGGCTGAGTTCAGCCAGTCATCCGGCTCTCCGATTCTACTCACCCTCACGAGTTCACGTGCACCTGTTATTCCACGAATTCAATGTATATTTTGCAAGATGCAAAGAATATATATATATATATATATATATATGTGTGTGTGTGTGTGTGTGTGTGTAAATATAAGAATGGGTTATTACATTATATTGTCCCTTAAATTGTGGAGTACCAGTTTTGATTTTTGTACACAAAAAAATAAATCGACTTTGAAATTAGTCCACTATATTTTTAAAGTTCAGTGTTATACCTTTTTTACTGGCTAACATAGGTAACCCATCCGATAATAGGTGCAGTGATAGTTATTTTCAATTATTAAAAAAAAAAAATCAAACGTGGCATCAAGCTGGAATAAATACTCACTTCCTACCAATGTTTTATTTGCAGAAAGGTTATTCTAACAGAGAATAAGTCATTATCTGTTTTTAAAAAAATGAAATTTTTACCAAACTAAAAAAATCTCTAAATGCCTCACATCCATAGTCTACCCACACCAAATCGTTGTTGCAAACATTGAAGATACTATCACGTCACCTATTATCGGACGAGTTACCTTTGTTAGCCGTCATAGAGACTAAAACACTGAACTTTGTAAACATAGAGGTCTAATTTCAAAGTCGAAAAACTTATAAGACAAAAATCAAAACTGGTACAGCTTACAGGACAATAAAATGTATTTACCCTAAAAGAATCTTTAACTGAATACATACATTAAGTATGCTCTTAATGTTAAGCCACAGCCACAAAAGCAATATACTCTAATAAAATAAAACAAATTTGGGATGCATCTTTACTAGTTTGAGCATGTTTTGTTTGCAAAACAATGTATATACTTGGACCAAATTTCCGTCATTCTATGTATATGCTCTGAAAGAAAGAACGGTGATGGACTTTCTAGTGACCCAAGATGAAGAGTGCATAAGCATTATCTTCTTACCATAAGATGCTAATGTGCTAAGAAATCTCTTTACAAATTATTGGAACAAAAATCGGAGAAAATATGTATATCTCTGAGTTCCAACTACTTACAAGCTATATGATACCACAACTGGAGAGAGAGTTAAAAAGATTTATAGTTAAAGATTCAACGACACAAGAACATTTAACCACAGTGTATGCTGTTGAGATCTACAGCCTTAAAAGTTCGTAAAAAGTAAATTATACTGTGCAGGAAACAAACACACGTTCTGTCTACACTCTACATTACATACAACGATTTATTTGAAATGTTTATGACATAGTGATTGTACATGGATAATGTAAACGAGTACCATGGGGAAATACTACCGAAAGATTATTTTTACGCCAACATATTAAATAAGGAGTTGTCACACTATAACCAGAACTGAATTACATTCCATATTATCAAAAAACAAATAGAAATCTCCCAAATGCATCTGATTTTCTTTATCAACCACACTGCAATGTGTGATCGTCGTTACATATGATGGAAGAAGGTGATCACCGCATACATTGGATACATACATCCATAAAATAATTGTAGCTAAAACCAAGCTAAAAATAGTTCAAAAGTGAAAATGGAATAGCTACACAATACACACTTCAGGACACATATCAACACATTCATAATCAAGATTCAATTTTCCCCAAAAGCATCCCATTTTCTTTATCAACTGCACGGCAATGGCTGATCGTTGTTTCTTATGATGGAAGAAGACAATCAGCACATGTATGTAACTAAAACCAAGCCAAAAATAGTTCAAAAGTGAAAACAGAACAGCTACACAATACACACTCCAGGCCATATATCAAACAATTTGTAGAAAAATCACAGTTCAAACTGCAAAGTTACATTCGTATTGCTACTCATAATCAACACTGAACAAAGAGAGCATCACTGCAGCAAGGGAAAACATTAAAATTGGAATAAAGAATTTACCGCAGTAACAGCCGGTGACAATAGAAAAATTAGAAGCATAAGTCGCTGACATCGTTGAAACGCCATGAACCTTTCTATGCTTTGATAATAACCCTACAGCTCCACCAGCAATACCTAATTCAAATAGGAAAATGAAATTGATAAATGGTTCTCAGCATACAATTTTCCATTGAAGAATTCAGTAAGCTCAAAAGAAGAAGAAGAAGAACCTGCGAGTATGGTGGGGATTATAATGCGCTCTTTCCAGGGGATCGACGAAGATAAATTCGACGAAGATGATGATGATGGAGGAGATGTAGGATTTTTCTTGTCTGTATTTTGGTCATCCGAAGCCATCTGTGAGGTGATCACTTGAAAATAAGAGGCTGAGGAAAAAAATGAGGGGCGGCTCACGGTGGTTCACGGCGGCGATAATTCAGCTAATGAGTTGCCCGATGTAACAGTTAGGCTGCTAGATTATTTGGGCCGGTTGCATGTACATGTAAAAGCCCATTGGGCCTAGATCTAAGCTAACCGAATTTGTGTGTGATCCATAATATTTTGGGCGCGGCTAAAGGCACCCGGCGTTCCTATGAGTACACCCATGAGATGAGGACACACGCCATTTGGATGAGGACACCCACCTGGAAAACCCAAAATTGCCCTTAACATTTCTTCCCCCCTTCCCTCCATTCTCTCCATTCGGTACACCCACCCTTCCCATCTTCCCCAAACCTCTCCCCCACTCAACTCTTCTCCCCCATTCTCTACTCCCACTCCACCGTTACCCCCGAACAAGAGAGAGAGAGAGCACCGTTCTCCCCCACTCTCACTACATCGTTTTTTCGAAGAATAGGAGGAAGCGTTTTTTTTTTTTCATTTTGCAAAAATGGTTAAAGGTTAGTTTTTCTTGCTTATATTTGAGAAGAAGAGGAGGATGCGTGTTTAATTTCGGTTTTTGTTGATTGAAACATTGTTTTTATTGTTGTAGGGTTTAGGTTTTGTTTTTTGAATTTGGTGTTAATTTCATGCATGTGTTGATTAAGGTTAGTTTTTTGTGTTATAATCATGTTTATGTGTACAATGTATCAATATTTGATGTGTTAGGATGAAAATAAACCAATGGGCATCTAATTGGCATGGTTTAGGAAGAAATGAAACGGTTTAGGAAAAATTGAACGAATTTTGACTGGTTTTTCGAACATGGAGGACATGTCCGGGACAAATTTTTGAACATGGCTTATTTGTTGGGAACTAATTTTTGAACATTGGTGTCATGTTGGGAACTAATTTTTGAACATTGGTGTCATGTTGGGAACTAATTTTCGAACATTGGTCTCATGTTGGGAACTAATTTTCGAACATTGGTGTCATGTTGGGAACTAATTTTCGAACATTGGGCATATGTTCGAAAATTTATTCCCAACAGAGGGTTTTGGGTTTTAAATTCGACCAAGTAAAACTCGCGGAACTAAATTTCGAACATTGGCCCAATGTTGGGAACTTTTTTTCGAACATAAGCCCAATGTTCGAAAATTTGTTCGTTACAGAGAGTTTTGGGTTTGAAATTCGACCAAGTAAAACTCGCGGAACTAAATTTCGAACATTGGCCCAATGTTGGGAACTTTTTTTCGAACATAAGAGATATGTTCGAAAAAAAATTCAAAACAAAAGAGATTTGTCCCAGTCTTTTTTTCGGACAACACATCAATGTCCGAAAAAAAAACACGAACATAGTCGTCTTCTTCGCAAAACCAGTCGCGAAAAGGGTTTTTTTTTTTTAAAATGACCAAATGCAATACATAATGTCAAAATGTATGTCCTAAATGCATATTATTTCAATTACATACCACTATAGAGTCATAAGATGCAAAAAAAACAAGCATAAACACCAACACAAACACACAAAAACCCTAAATATAAAAACTCTTTCACTTTCGAAAAAAAAACTTTCAAAACATGATAAATAACTTGCAAATGAGTCTTTGGCACCACCACTCGTAGTTATTGCATCATAATCGACCATTTTCGACCCCATCTTAGCTCTAAAAATCGAAATTGCAGAACTGGAAATTTTGGAATTGAGAGTTGTGATGACTCTCTGCATTCCCGCGATTTAGAAAGGAGGTGGGTGTACTCATCCGGGGATTTTTTTAAAAAATATACAGGAGGGGTAAAAACGTCATTTCGCTGCACCCTTTTCACAAAAAAAAAATTACCTGGGTGTACTCATAGGAATCCTGGGTGCCTTTAGCCGCGCCCTAATATTTTAAGATTAAAAAAAAAGTGAAAATGGTCAATTACAAATGGATGGATGGATGGAGTACCTATTTTTATTTTAGTTCTTTTTAACTTTTTCGATTTTGAAATTGATCAATCACGTCTATAAAATTCAATATTTTAGTTATTTTATTGATAAATTTAATTTATTTTTATTTGAACTGAATACTGAAAACTTTTGAGTTTTTAGTACTATTATAATCATCATCAATATCTAACATATTATCATTTCATACCTTGTGTTACCTTTGTTTACTGTGAAATGATTAAAATACATAATTTTATAAATATAAAAGATTAATTTTAAAATCGAAATGTTTATTGGACAAAAATCAAATCTAGTTACAACTTTAAGAACAAAAAATGTATTCCTCCTTAATATAATATACGAGTCTCATTATGCAAATTCTCTAAATGAACCTCATAACATTTTTGATAAAAATAAATTTGTATAAAATTACCAAAGTACCCTTTTAAAATATGTACTCCTTCTGTTTTATAACGTTAGCCCCCTTTGCTATTTTGTACTCCGTATAAAATTAAAGAACATATTTTTTTGACATATATGTATTGAGATCCTCTATTAATTTATAATTATGGTATTTAGTTGACCTGTTAATTTGAATTAAGAAATTCGAATTGTTTCAAATTAGTAAAAGGGTATAATTGTCTTAGATTTTTCAATTTGACTCTATTAGACAAGAAAATATGTTGTAGATTTTATTAGATAAAACTAGTAGTGAAATGACCTTATTAATAATTTACCCTAATTATTAAATGGTGGTAGTTTTGGGAAGATTTATGTAAAAATAGTAAAAATAATAAACTTTTTTAAATATAATTTAATATCAAAATCGACAAACTTTTTTAAATAGAAAGGAATATAAAATTATTGTTCGAAACTTCGAACCATAAAAATGTACTACACATGCGAATTATAGACGTAGGTCACAATTTTGATCGAACACATCGTGCATTAAAATATCACAATAAAGAAACGGGTGGGGCTAATAACACCTCATAAAATGTTATACACACCCCAAATGTTAAACACACCCCATTAAAATTTAAAATTCAATTTTTATTACTATACACACCCCAAGTATTTCTTATTTACCCTTCAACCCTCATAACTAATAAAAAATAATTAAATCTTTAAAAACATATAAAATTTAATTAACAGAAAAAAAAAATAATACAATAAAATTACGTGTAAAGGTTGAAAATATTTAAAAAAATCAGAAAAATTTTAAAAATCATTTAAAAATGGAACAATCAATTAAAAAAAATAATATTAATTAAATCTAAATAAAATCTGAAAAATAAATCAAATTAAAAAAAATTAAGGATTAATGATTTTTTTAAAATTAAATAAAATAATAAAGAAAAATAAACTCAATATTAAATTAAAAAAATAAAATAAAGCTAAATAAAATTTAAAAATTTCAACTAAATTTTAAAAAATAATTAAATCAATTATATTTTTAATATTTATAATTAATTTAATTTATTCTTAAGATTTAGGTGATTTTTTATTTTTTAGATTTTATTTATTATTATTCGAATTCTTAATTTTAATTAATTATTTTTTACGATTTATTTAAAAATTTACGAATTTATTTATTTTTAATTGATTTTTAAATTTTTTATTTGAATAATTGATTTTTTTTTCTTTTTAAAAAATATTTAATTTTTTCATATTGTTTTTAAAAAAATATTTGATTTATTTAAATTAATTTTTTAAAGATTTTATTAATCTTTTAAAATACTTTTTCAGATTTTAATTACATTTTTTAAGATTTTTTCAATTTTTTTTAAAAAATTATCTTTAAATTACATCAGGGTTACTTAGTCATTTTACAATTATCTATTTTTATTTTTAAAATGATGGGGTGTGTATAACATGTTTTGGGGTGTTAGTAGCGGTACCTAAAGAAACGCTTATCTATAAATAATAAATCCTGTCAAAAAAAAATAAAAAAATCTATAAATAATAAAGAAACGCTTATCTATTTTGACCCTTGGCTATTCCCGCCACACACAGCCGCAACAACCTTTCACAAAAACCCTAGTCCCCTTCCCCTTAAACCCCTCCATTGTTGCTCCCCCAACCTCGCGCAACAAATGGAACCTCAAGACGTGAAATCCATCCAGGTTTTAATCCTAGATTTCGGTTCTCAATACACTCATCTCATCACTCGAAGAATCCGAGGCCTCCAGGTTCTGTCTCTCTGCCTCAACGGCACCACTTCCTTAAAATCAATCACCGATTTGAGCCCGAAGGTAATCATCCTCTCCGGCGGACCACACAGCGTCCACGCTCCCAACGCGCCGTGCTTCCCTCCCGGATTCATTGAGTATGTGGAAGCGAACAAGGTTGCTGTTTTGGGAATATGTTATGGGCTGCAACTTATTGTGCAGCAATTGGGGGGTGAAGTGACGGTGGGGAAGAAGCAGGAGTACGGGAGGATGGAGATTGAGGTTGTGAAAGAGGGTGAAGGAGGTTTGTTTGCGAATAAGGCGGTTGGAGATAGGCAGAATGTGTGGATGAGTCATGGAGATGAGGCGGTGAGGTTGCCGGAGGGGTTTGAAGTTGTGGCTAGGAGTAGGCAGGGGGCGGTGGCGGCGGTGGAGAATCGAGAGAAGAGGTTTTATGGATTGCAGTATCATCCTGAGGTAGTATTCCAGCTAATCTAGATGTTTTTTTCAATTGTTTTTTATTATGACTATTCTTGGCTTTTACTCTCAGATGGGCAGATTAGAATTAGATATAAGTTTGATCTTTAATATAGGGAGAATTGGTTATGTGTGGTCATTGCTTATTTAAGCTATAAAATCTTCATTTTTGATAGAATGAAAGTTGGTGAGGTGAAAAAATACTGTTCAAATTTGAAACTTGGATATGTCATGTAGGTGCAATTTTTAAGATCGTGGTCTGAGCCCTGACTATTACAAAGTTAGTGTATTTTAACCTTGCAAAGTGGAAGGTTTCTCTTAATTTAAATTTTTTAACTTAATGATTTGTTTGAGAGCGAAAGTCTGACGTATTGATACATGTGTCAAAACATTTTACAAATCAAAATATCAACTGTTGCAATACCCAAGAGCAGTGCATGGCCTGGTAGCAGGAAAAAAGGCAGTGCATGGCTGTTCCTTGTCTATGTACACTGAACAATAGAAAGGCATTTCCATAAATAGTACTATATGAAATGGGCTGGAAAATGGAGTTGCCATTTTAGCACACTATTCTATTTTTTTATATATATAGACTATGAAAGTATGGTTTGGTTTTGATGTTGGCTTCTTGGTAGAAGTTGAATGAGAAAATGCTAACATGAACCTTTTATGTTCCATGTTTGGTTTCTTGGTACAATTTAGTGGATCCATTCTACATTGCTTACTTTTACTCTGGCAGTGTACTTGTTAATGTTTTTCTCTTCCGTCTTAGAAAGAAAATCAATAGAAAGTTAAAGAGGTTTCCTGGGTATTCTGAAACTTTCAGGTAACACATTCAGAGGAAGGAATACAAACACTTAAGTATTTCCTCTTTGATTTATGCGGAGTTACTGCTGACTGGAAGATGAAAGACGTAGTCCAGGAGGAAAAAAAAGTTATACAAAGTATAGTTGGTCCTGAAGATCACGTCATTTGTGCTTTGTCTGGTGGTGTAGACTCCACAGTTGCAGCTAAACTTGTTCATGATGCAATTGGTGATAGGCTTCATTGTTGTTTTGTGGACAATGGATTGCTAAGGTTAGACTACACACGCATCTTGTTTTCAAAAGAGTTGTTGAATCCGTCTTTTTTGTGTACTTTGTAATTGTTGTAAAAAAATTTTTGCTTATAAACTTGTTATTCTAATTTTCTTCCTCTTTTGTTAATTGTGTTTTAGGTGGTGTGAAAGGGAGAGAGTGATGGAAACATTCTTGAGAGATCTTCACTTACCTGTTACATGTGTTGATGCTTCAGAACAATTTCTGAGCAAGTTAAAGGGTGTCACTGAACCTGAAAAGAAAAGAAAAATTATTGGAGGTGAATTCATCAGTATATTTGATGCTTTTGCTAGTGATTTAGAGGCGAAATTGGGAAAGAGGCCTGCTTATTTAGTTCAAGGAACGTTGTATCCTGATGTGATTGAATCCTGCCCTCCACCTGGAAGTGGAAGGACACACTCTCACACAATCAAAAGCCATCATAATGTTGGAGGGCTCCCCAAGGATATGAAATTGAAGCTCATCGAACCGCTCAAACTTCTATTCAAGGATGAGGTGCGATTTTCATTTTCTCCATGACTTTGGAGTTTGGTCCAATATTTCAAATTTGTTGTTTAATTTTTCGAATGATATGTTTATGTGTTATTTTGATACTCAACGTTTAACAGGTTCGTGAGATGGGTAAGATTTTGGGTGTTAAAGAGGGCTTCTTGAAGCGCCACCCCTTCCCCGGGCCCGGTCTTGCTGTACGTGTTCCCGGTGATGTTACTTTAGATGATCGCTTGGATATCCTCCGCAAGGTATTTCGTCATTATTTTCTTTATCAACTGTTGTATTTTTTTTAAAAAAAAGGTATTAATTACTTCGCTAAACGGTTATTAGTTATATTAAAAAAAGTAATTAGACCTAGTTTGGCAGGGTAGATTATCCCAAAATAGGATCTTAATAAGGTCTAAGATAGATGCCTAATCATGCCTAAAATAAATTTTATACCCAACATGCAAAAATACACTCGATTGTGTGCACATACCAAATGATTGAAGAACACACCATTCCCGATTCAATGTGGGCCAGTTGAGATATCTGGACCTGACCATAGATAACTCAATATATCTACCAAATGGTTAGTGTATTAAAAAAATATTAGTTGTGCATTGTGCAATTGGTGCACCCAAGTGTTACTCATCTTCTTTTACATGAATATAGGCTTGTAGTTAACCTTAATATCTTTAAATCTATATCAGGCAGATGAGATTTTCATTCAAGCTATTAAAGATGCCGGAATTTATGACGATATATGGCAAGCTTTTGCTGTGTTCATGCCAGTAAAAAGTGTTGGTGTTCAAGGCGATCAGAGAACACACGGTTATCCCATAATACTTAGAGCTGTTACTAGCCAAGATGGAATGACTGCAGACTGGTATATACTCTTACAGATTGACATTAATCTTCTTTTCGTTTATTGTGTATGAAGTTGCTTATTGTGTCGTTTATTTTCAAATATCCAGGTTCTATTTCGATCATAAATTTCTGGTAGATGTGTCCACAAAGATTTGCAACGAAGTTGCTGGTGTAAACAAGGTTCTTTTGGATATTACGTCAAAACCTCCATCCACTATTGAATGGGAGTGATCAGCAACTGCAAGAGTATAGCTTCACTCCAATTTTTGAGTATATTTATTTATATGGCGTTGTTATAATGTGCATTGAATTATTTAGATTTGATTTATGAATGTTGATCGAGTAACTCAGTTTGAGTTGTTTTCAACTTTTTATTACTAGTCTAAATGTGTTCTACGAAAATTTTCATTAATGGCAAGTCAATTGTGCACTTATATTATCTTTCAGTTTGAGTTGTGCACTTTTTATTCCTACCTCTCTCCCTCATAACTTACTTTTTATTCCTCGCTCCGTCCAGATTTGCACGGGTTGATTGACACACTTGTTAAGAAAATAAAATTCAGTAATAGGTGAGATAAGATAAAGGAGAAATATTTTAGGTTATTTAATAAGGTGTAAAAGTGAATTTTGTGAGATTTAGAAAAAATTGTGAATCTAAAATGAGTGACAAGTTTGAGAGTAAAATAATGTTGTAAGAGTATTAATTTTATGAATTATTTTTGTATTAGATGTTTACAAGTAATTTTTAGAACGTTTTAATAAAAAATGTATAAATAGTCATGAGAACTGGAGTAATATATTCACACAGGAAATGAGACACTTGGCTTGAAACGAAGAGTATAAAACAATTTACCTATGGTTAAGAAATATGATATACTCCATTCGTCCGTCTATAAACTTTTCGTTACTTTTTTTATGAGATAAAAAAAAAAGTAAAATATAAAGTAAAGTGTAAGAATAAAAAATTAAAAGTATTTAAAAAAAAAGGGTATGCAAAGCTTATAGGTGGACATATTAAAATAGTAAAATGTGAGATTTATAGGTGAACGGAGGAAATATAATAGAATAGAATGAGTAGCTTCCATTCCATTTGAACGGATAAAAAAATAAATGGATAACTATCATGGAATGGAGGTATTACACGTTTTAAACATACATGCAAAATTCAAATCAATTGTACCGTAAAATTTTCGGAAGAGGACATAACCTAATACAATTAAAGCCACAAAGCCACAGTTTGAGTTAGTGTCAACTCACCAATAAAAGTACAAAGTGATAAACAAAATTTAGAGGGAATTAAGTTTTGATTGAATTTAGCGTAAATTACAAGACAGATAGCTGGTGAAAGGTAAATGAACTCAACTTAGTCGAAAAATTTGACGAAGAGGAAGAAGAAGACGACGATGATAATAATACATCGAACCGTACAATTCAATACTCAACCCAGAGTTGTAATTTAATTAAAAAAATTCAATCAAGATATAAAAGTGGGATGAGTCTCATTAAGATTTTATTTCACCTGCAATGCCTTGCAAGTACCATACCAAAATCAGTTGAAATGAATCAAGAGACTGCTAACATGTCATCATCGGAAGCTGAAAGGCTGCTGTGTCCGTTCTCAACCTCCCAGTCGTCGTTCTGAAGTTTTCTACGGGAATCTCCCCCCCTCTGGCCTTCTAATGATCAAGAAATTATAATATGAGACTAATTTGTGGTGCTCATAAATTATTCAACATATATGCGTATATTAGACTTACTCTTGCTAGTTATTGCAGAACGTGTAATAGCTAAGAACTCGTCCCACTTGTACTTCCGGAGCTCCTGCTTTTCCTCCTCGGATAGTGCAAAGTTGGGCTCCCTCCCACACATAAACGCAGCCCTGTGTGTTGTAAAAAATATCAACTTGTATCCAACAGAAATTAATTTAATAGATTACTGTTGATATTAGAACATGACTCGGGAAAAAGAACAAATGCCATCGTTTTAATTTAAAAAGATGTCACTGTCACGAAAGCAAAAACGTTAATTGAAGGAGGCTAGTTACCACCTCACGTCCTCACCTATCCCTAAATGTTAATTGGTTCGTTCAAGGCACTTATGTCTTTCAGGTCTTAGATAGTTGCAACTCATGGGATCTTTCTTGCACAAAAACATTTTCGGGATTTTTTTTTTTTTTGTTTTGTTTTGGTTCTGTAAGTTTGTCAACTTTTGCTTTCAGGACCCTCGAAAATTAGACTTTTTAGTCTTTTGACCGGCTACAATAGGTTAGTAACCAATTTGGAAAGTTAATGGGACAAAATTGAAGAAAAATGTCACATCAGCTCAAAACCGTCTGTAACCGGTCAAAGGACTAAAATGTTGAATATTGAAAGTTAACACGAGTGTCCTGAAAGCATAAATGAGCAAACTTACAGGACTAAAAAAAAACTGTTGCCGACATTTTCACTTGAATTAAGTGGGTGGTTTAAAGTTACATACACAAAGATTGTTGAGTTGGCTGTGAGTTTAAATTATATCATCCAAATTTAGTAGATAAAAAATCAAACTTATAAACAAGCACCAATGTTGAACAATTGAAGATCACTAATTATTGTAAAAATGCTCCCCAACGGAAGGAAAACAGGCTTAAGTGCTGCATAATACCTGTCATATAATCGAGCAGCCTCTTCTTCGGAGCTGACAGTTCCCAAATGGATCTGTTTCTTGTCAACTTTAATTGCAGCTTGCCATTTCCTATTCTTATAATAAACGCCTCGCATTGTACACGCTTCCTGGTTTTCTACATGCTTCCTCCTGTGCCGCTTTCTACGTCTAACCTCTGGGATAACCAAAATGGTAACATCAGAACACACAAAAAGCAGCACACTCTAAAAAGACTCTGGTGCAGAAAACTATTTATCAGAAAAAAGGGAGAGATTGGCATATATATAATGCATTAAAATTGCCAGAAGATTTACTCAAACATGGCCATAAGTAGAATAGACAGATATGAACAAACCGGGGAATTTCTGAACGACGTGCTCTTTTGACGGAATGGAAGCAACCGAACCCTGAGCAGTCGCTGAGGTGGTTTCCTATGTAATGAAAATGAAAAACTATAATTTAATACTTATTATCATATGCAATCACAAGTAAGAAATTTTGGGTGAAGATACGAGATCATAAGTTACAACCTCGGAGCAGTATATGAATAATAATAACTCAAATATTTGCAGGTAATAGGCACATATTCATAACATAATTGGTGCATAAGTCAAGGTAGCTCTCTTCCAATAAGAATTCAATTTAATTAACTAATGTTATCTTCTGCATGGCATGAAACAAAAGAAAATAAAATCAATACAGAAATTATAATCCTTACAGTTCTTGTCAATTTGCATTTGATGAAAATGTATTATATTAATGAGATTTCAGCAAAGTAATATTTGCATCTCCCTGCATTCCAAATTTAATTTGTGCATCCAATGCTTTCTATGCTTATAAAGTATGAAAAATCAATACTCATTAGAAACCAAACATGCGATAAAAATTCTGCATCAGACAAATATGGTGAAGTATCAATATCATGGAGAGTCGTGCATATGAGCTCTGGTGGAGACGCTTACTTCATTTAAAGGAAAATGATGAGCAGCGACTGTTTTTTTGCTCTCCCCCCAATTATCAGGAGTGAGTCCATGCTCAAAGGCCCGTGATAGTGGATCCAAAACAGAATTTTGCCCTACCAAAGTTATGTGAAGTATCCAAAGTCAGATTCTGATGTGGCTGACGAAACAAGAAAGTGAAAAAAATGCTTCTAGAGGGGTAATGTAATATGTTCAATAGTTTCGCCATTACCTGGATAGAGTGCTAAGAGTTTACGCCTCCGAATGCTCACCATGACTACTTTATTAATACCTCCTGAAAGGCATAACGACAAGTCAACTAATGGCCTAATAACTCAACGGAGAAAAATAAAAAAACAGGTCAATGACATAACAAATAAAAGTGCATAAAGAGAACAATGAACAACATAAAAAACACAGAAAACACTTGACTTATGATTCCAATAGTTCAGCCTCTAAACCATATCAATGGCACTGATAAAATTGATTAACAAACTTAGATAACTCAGGAGAATAACCTATGCAGAACCAACATTATCTAATACCGTATTATCCTAAAATAATTGAACTAACAATCAACAATCAATAGCACCTTTCAGAATTGAGATTCCAAGCATAGCTCAAAGATATGGTACCAATCAGCACCTTTGAGAATTGAGATTAACACCCCAGTTTGGTAGGGTGTGTGTAATCAGGCTCAATATAGATGCCAGGCTTTAACTAATTTTTTACCCAACATGCAAAAATATACTCGGTTGTGTACATATCAAATGACACATGATCCACAATTCAATCTGTACCCTGTCAAAACATAGATATCTCAATATATCTACCAAAAGAAATAAGGACAATATCATTCAGAATCCATCAAAACTGATACCCAAATCTAAACATATTGAAGCAAAAACACACACCAAGCAAACCAGAAAAGGGAATTTACCAAATCTACAGTAATTCCAAAATTCTTCAAGTCAACCCTACCAACTTACCACCCTTCATGAAGTTCAAAATCCACGAGAAAAAACACAACAATAAAACGAAAATTGAGCCACAAACACCCAAAATCGACGGCACCCATCGAAACCCGCTCGAGAAAAACACAAACCACACTCACTCCTCGTCGTTCAATTCAAAGCCAATGGCGAATTCCACAATCGAAACAAGAGTACAACAAGTCAACCAACGTCGAAATCAACGTCAATTTCAGCACAACAGAATACAGAATCTGGGTAAATCGTTACAATCATAACAAGCAACTAGAAAATTAGCGATTTCAGTGTGAAATTACCTGGAAGAAGTGCGGGGAAAACGAGGCGGAAGATCGATAATCGTGTGGATTACGAAAGGGGGAAGGTGGTGAGAGTAGAGAGAGAAAAAAACAGAGAATTTGGTTGCGAAAATGCTAGTAGTTGAGTTTTACTCATGCATCAACCACCTTTTACTTCTACTATCATAATAATGCCTTCAGTAATTGGGTTGGGTGGCAGAGATGTACGAGAGAGAGAGACCTATACACAAAAGGACGGATTTAACCTCGCGTTGCTCTTCCCAACCTGTGTGGGATTTCTGGCTAGTTATCCTTTTGAGGTAGGTAGAATGACCAAAATGCCCTTGTGGAACTGTAACTACTGTCTACATGTGAATAAATTGAACAAAATATCCACCACACTCCACTTTCATTAATTTCAAACTTCAGAGTTGGTCTCCTAAGACCATCTCCAATCATAAATGGAGTTTGCTCCATCCAACCATACTCTATATATGGAGTTTACTATTCAAAACTCTATATTTTATATTTATTATTTTATTAATTTTTACAATTATATATTAATAATTTGTTAAATATAATTATAATTCTATTGTTAAACTAATTTATAATTTAATTTTAATTGTGTAATTAATTTTCTTTTTTGTGTATTATTATTAACTACAAAAAAATTAACGTAAAATATAATAAAACATATATTATATATTAAATATTAAATGCATTACATATTAAAACGGACATACATGCATTACCTAGCTATAACACCGACATATTAAAATAAGTGAATACAAACTGAAAAGAAATACAAATACACATAATAAAAAATGATACACTAGCCGACATATTAAAATAAGTGAACACAAACTGAAAAGAAATACAAATACACATAATAAAAAATGATACACTAGTACGCGGAATGTTGGAAAACTACAAATTTATTTACATTTTATAATTTTGATAAAATTAATAATATTTAATTTATAATTTAATTTACTAATTGAATATTTAATTGTATAAATTAATTTAAATAGGAAGATAAATATATTATTTAATGATTGTAATATATTGAAAGTGATTAAAATAATAAATAAAGTAAGATATAGAGTTTTATGGTTGGAGAAGATTTTTAAAATAGAGTGTGAAAAATTGTATTTTGAAGTTTAGAGATCTTCATTGAAAGTTTGTGGTTGGACTATATAAACTTCATTTATAGAGTTTTGCTCCCTTCAACCCTACTTTATAGAGTTTTGCTCCCTTCAACCCTACTTTATTTTGAAAATTTGAAATAGGGTTTTGAATAGTAAAACTCTATATTTTATATCTATTATTTTATTAATATTTATAATTCTATATTAAAATTTTATATTAATAGTTTGTTAAATATAATTATAATTCTATTGTTATGCTAATTTATAATTTAATTTTAATTTTTTAATTAATTTTTTATTTTTTTGTGTATTATTATTACCTACAAAAAAAAATAACATAAAATACAATAAAACATACATTATATATTAAATATGAAATACATTACATATTAAAATGGACATACATTCATTACCTAGCTACATATAACACCGACATATTAAAATAAGTGAACACAATTGAAAAAAAAATACAAATACAAATAATAAAAAAACGATACACTAGTACGGCGGAATGTTGGATCCAGATGGAGAAGTTCCCCTAAAAAAAACATTGTGTTGTAGTATTACATTATACTCACATGTGTCGTTTTACGTCATTATTTGTTTCGTAATTTTATATTTAAATAAAAGTATTATTTGAAAACTACAAGTTTATTTACATTTTATGATTGTGATAAAATCAATAATATTTAATTTATAATTTAATTTACTAATTGAATATTTAATCGTATAAATTTATTTAAATACAAAGAAAATATATTATTTAATCATTGTGATATATTGAAAATGATTAAAATAATAAATAGAGTAAGATATAGAATTTTATAATTGAAGAAGGTTTTTAAAATAAAGTATAAAAAAGTATATTTTGAAGTTTAGAGATCTTCATTTGAGAGTTTGTGGTTGGAGATGGCCTAAGAGCAACGCGACTCTATTTTGAAGACTTTCATTAATTTCAAACTTCAGAGTTGGTCTCCTAAGAGCAACGCGACTCTATTTTGAAGTTAAACTCAACCGTACTCTATTTTAAAATTTTGAATGGTTAAAGTTCACTATTCAAACTCTATATTTTATATTTATTATTTTATTAATATTTATAATATAATTTTAATTATGTAATTTAATTTTTTATAAGTATGTATTATTATTGTCAATAAAAAAATAATATAAAATACAATCAATCATACATTACATATTGAATTGTATAAATTATTTTAAATATCAAGATAAATATATTATTTAATGATGGTAATTTATTGAATATGAATAAAATAATTAATTAAGTAAGATATACAGTTTTATTGTTGGAGAAAGTTTTTAAAATAGAGTACAAAAAATTGTATTTTAGAGTTTAGAGATCTTCATTTTAGAGTTTGTGGTTGGAGATAGCCTAAGTGAGTTAACTATATCCAAATGCCAGAAATCGATAGTCGAGCGGATTGACGCTGCCAAGGCGCGACTAGGAGTGAGAATGAGTCAGACTACTCGACAAGAGCCTACGACTCAACTTATTAAAGTTCGACTCGACTTGTTTAATAACCAAGCCGAGCTTAAGCTTTTTGCAAGCCTATTTAGTTAAATAGACTGGACACACGTTTTTTAGTAGGCCTTTTAAGTTCAACAAGTCAGCTTATATATATATATATATATATATATATATATATATATTATTTTTAAATAAATGAAGAAAATAAGGAAGTTTATACTTTCTATTTATATTTTTCTATTTTCTATTTATATTTTTTTTTGCAACATTTGATATATATATGATTTTTTTTTTAAATGCACTAATAGAACTAAAAATATCTTTAAAAGACTTTCGGGGCTAGTCATATTTATTAAAAAGATCAGGCTTAAATCTTAAAAAAAAAAACCGTCTATATATATATATTTTTTTTTTATTTTGAATATTTTATTTGTAAAATTCTCAAGTAATATATGCAAAATCCAAATTTAACAAAAGAAAAAAGTTGCAAAGAGATCCTTGAAGAAATTAAAACTTACAAAAAAATGCTGAAAATTATAAAAATGCATCTTTCATCCTGTTTTCACCCTTTAAACGATAAAATTTTACCAAAAAATGTTACACATTATGGCAAAATCACGTGTTTTGTTCGGAGCATCAATTCCACTTAAAAAAAATATGCTTGACTGCTTCGAATCGAACTTCGACGCCAGGAAGTCCAAATAAAAAAAAAAAAAAAACACCAAGTCAAAAATCGTTAAGCGGGCGGTGGACCGACGACTAGCGTATAAACGCCAACTTTTGCAACAGAGCATACACGTGATAATGTATAACAATGACATTTTTTTTACACAACATTAATACTTTAAAAAAAAAAAACATGAACCCAAGTTCGTAGATTTTTTTTTACTTAAACTTTAATGTCCAACAGTGTTTCTTTAAATCGACGAAGTTGGATAGCTCAAGTGGTTAGAGC
Organism: Galeopsis tetrahit; assembly: GCA_963675135.1. Lineage (NCBI taxonomy): Eukaryota > Viridiplantae > Streptophyta > Magnoliopsida > Lamiales > Lamiaceae > Galeopsis > Galeopsis tetrahit. The sequence continues at coordinate 1,051,807 of OY776124.1, forward strand.
ACCACTACCTAGGCTTTAGATCCTGAGTTAGTGTTTCTTTAAATCAATGTTTCCATAACCGGATCGACTAGTTCAATCGAAAATCGGACCCAAAACTGGTCTGATACCACTTAAATGCCCAACTTCATAGTCAACTAGTGAAAACCTGGAATTTTTTCAGAACTACACTAGTCCATTTACTGTTCTGTGTCATTAAGAATGTAAAAAGATGGATTACTATACAGACCAATCACCAGAACATGAGAAATTCCATTTTTCCTACTACATAAAAACTGAATGCACGCGCTATCTATTCTACGCCGCGTTTGATAATACTTACTTCAAGCTTATAGTGTTTTGTTTGTCTGAAGGGGCAACACACTGCCACAACGAACGGTACGATGGAATCGTAGCAGCATCAATCCCAAGGGAAACAAGGTTACGCCCATACTCCTAAAAACACATTGAAGAAAAGTCACAAAAGATTTCAATAATTTCAGCATGGATGAAAATATTGGTACTCTATGTAATTTATAGAAATATCAATGAATATAGGGCCACAGATATTGGAATATTGAGAGAATTTGAGAATATTTAAACCTGGAGTGTACCTGGATATCGAGAAATAATTGCATGCAAATCTTGTCTGTATCAGATATGTTATTGTCCGACACATCTGAGCTCGCTCCAGCCCTTCTTTGTGCACCTAAACGTATTTTCTGAAGAGAGGACTCGTTTTTCCTGGCCTGTCAACGAGCGTCAGCTTGCCATTGTTCTTTTGGAAAGTAAAACAGATATGGACTTATTGTGAACAAGAACGATTCTAAATCCACCGAGTAGGAAGCTACAGTTACCACGAGTCTAATATCTCACCTTATTCACACACGATAGCATCAATGATTATTGTATTTTAGAAGCTGATGATTTAAAATGGCTAAAATTCATTATTAGTATAAGACATTCTGGGCGTAGGTACAAATAAGCCATTAGTGTTCATGTACAAATAAATATGTCCTTAATAGTTGTTCATAAAATAATTGTAGCACCCATGCATTAAAAGATAGATTTGGGTCATGTCCTTTTTTTCATATTTACTACGGCGATTCACATTGTGATGAAAGAATGCATTCCGTCCCCAAGAAAACAGTCATATTTCTAAAACCTAATTGACCCCAAAAAAGTCATGTTATAAAAGTTGATTCTTTGAAATTTCTAAAGTGACCAATGGCAAAATATGATTTGAGTGAGTCGCGTGTGCACCAGTTGCACGGTGCAACTGGGCACAGGGTGAAACGTGATACACGCTTTGACTTAAACGTGACATTAGTTTTAACTGAAACGTGTAAACTAATATAACTGAACAACATTAGTTTATATTAATAATCACAAGTAAAAGAAAGCTTTGACTGAAAAGTGTTACTAACTTTAACTAAAACGTGGCGAGTGCACGGATCTAGGTGCATGTGTGTGTGTGGGGGGGGGGGGGGGGGGGGTTATAATTGAGGATCAATGGCTTATAAATGATTTCTTTATTCTTTTGTCCAAAAATAAAAAGCTGTGTTTTGGGGGAACAGGACTCCCTTTTTTGGGGGGCAGAGTAGTAGTAACTAGGTATAATGATGCCATAGAACATATATGAACAGAAACCCTACAAGCATGACATGAACCAACTCCGAGAAAGAATGCAACAGAAATTAAAGAGCAAACAAAGATGGTTATTGGATCCTACAAGTATGGTACTCTACACAAATTATTATAACATGATTCTGAATGAAAAAGAGCTTGCTCAAAAATTGACATACCACACTGACGAATGCATAATATCGGCGAGTAATCTCAAAAGCAGTACCCTGTAAGAGTTCTTTCCTGATCTCTGGCGTTAAGTATGTAGCGGCTCGCTCTCCTTCCAGAAAAACCTGCAAAAGTTTGGCAGTTGAACTGAATATATTCTTTCATATGAGTATCACATCCCATGCGCGTAAAAGGAACAACTAAAAATTGATAAGTATATATACAAATTTAAATTCAACACTCTCCAGTGTCCCTACTCCCTACCAGCTCTCACAATAAGAAATGTTGAGAACAGTAATTAACAGACATATCCTACATACTGAAATGGATATTAGCACATACTAGATTGCTCAATTCTCTGGGTATGCTTGCACATGTACTCATCCGAATTAGAATAATAGAGAGCAAGAACGTAAAAACAGCAAGAAAATAAAAAATGTCCTCTCCCAAAAGACCTAAAGCAAACTTCAGAACTAGATATTTGAAGGTTTTGGAACCTCATTTTGAGTATCTTCAAAGGACTAATGCCTGATGTAGCAGGGATTAGTTGCTTTATTATGCTTTTCTTCACAATGTGAGGAGACAAATTGCATAGCATTACTAAAATTCTTGATTAAAAGACTGAAAGGCGAGTATTAATGGTTTATACACTCATTTAAGTGACAAATTGAGTATCAGTGTGAATAATAACAAAATCAGTAGCAAGGCAAGTGAAATAAAGAAGATTTATGAGTAATAACTCAAACCAAAAATGCACATCATACAATTATCATCCACATACATAATCAACCAAGTCAACTCTCTAATTGGCTCACCAAATATCTCAAATTGTTAATAGATATAGCAACATAAAATTCAACATACATAGTGAGTCAATTGTTTCCAGCAAGTAAAAGTCACTGAAAATTTTTGCTTGCTAAGATGCAACCTGGTGAAACTGAAAAAATTATGTACCTTTAGAGGATGCAATACCCCAGATACATATTGTGAATGACGAACAGGAAGTGGTTTGCTGGTCATTCTATAAGTTGCAGTTATTCCTTTGAGTTGTCGCAAATCCTACACAAGACATTCTCTTATATCAAAGGGCCATTTCTGATGAAGTAAACTATTCATCTCAGGTCAACAAAATAATACAACCTGACTAAGCATATCTCAGTTTAAGGTACAACCTGAGTGAGCACATAAAGACTTAGAAAGTCCCTCTCTTCTTACGTATATATTTTACTAGGAACTTTTCCATTGGAAAACAATTTTGACGAAAAAATTTGAGGAATTACTAACCTCCACAGATTTCTCAACAAGGGTTTCTACAATTGAACTAATTACAAGAGGCTGAAGAACTTTTAGAGAATCACCCCCCTGTATAATACTCTTCTTCACAAGATCAAGTACTTCAGGAGGGCATGACTTGAGAACACCAAGGACATGCTCAAGGTAATCACCGCAAACTTCTTCCACAAGACAATTTAAATCATGAATTATCTGCAACATAATTTTTTTATTAGAAAAACTGTTAATGGTCCCTGTACAATGAAAGCAAGAACATGGAACCCCAGGCAAAAATATTCAAGGTTTTAAAGATTAAACATGCCACAGGAAACTAGTAAAGTTAGACATTATGAATCCCACCATTGAGCCACAATAATAAGATTTAGGACAGACTTAAACTCAAACCAAACCAGCAGGTAATGCAAATGTCGTAAGAGATGCCAACTTCTGAAGCTCCAACTTTGCTTATTAATTACGACAATTTTTTTATGCGATATAGGCATATAGCCAACAGTTAAAACCAATATGCTGAACGGAGTACGAACTCATAGCTTAAACTTTACAAATTTAAGAAAATGCTGAGATACAATCAATTTTTCATAAGGTTATTAGACACTTCACAAAACACGGAGTACAATGTCAAAAACTTATGTGAACCTGGATTCACGTGAACTCTTTTTTTCAAATATCACTATTTAGCAAACAAAGTGTCAGTGTTTAGCATACGAAGTGTCAGTGTTGTGATTTTGAGATGAACAACACAAAATCAAGCATTTTTTAAAAAGTGATACCTGAAAAGGAGAGTTCACGTGAACCCGGGCTCACAGTAGACCTACTCGAGTACAATATGATTTACTGTATGTCTGTATCAAGCTTAATATTCCTAGGGTTTTAATAACATTCATGTGCAGGAGAGGTAAACAACTACCTATAAAATTTCCATATCTTACATAAAAATATGCAGGACTGTATATGTGAATACTGCAAAGGTGAGAAATAAGGTGACCAGGTAAAGACAAGTGATATTAAAAGAAAGAGACAGAAAACTATTAAGCAAGAAATCGGGAATCAAGGAATGGATGCACAACTCCACCTATAAACAGTAAATGCTATTGTCCAGCCATCTAAGGCCAACTCCAGAAACTCTCAGGACAAAGGAGAAGCTTTTTTACATGCATTCTCTTATCAACTTTTTAACATGCATTCTCATATGATTTACAAAGATAATCAAATGAAACCTTTTTAACCAATCAGTAGGGAAATCATCTATTTCAGCTCTTATAAGTCTACTAATACAATCTTCTGTCATACTGATAGGTATTCATCATCAACTAGGAAGGACGAAAAGGCATCATAGCCTACTGGAAAGGAAGCAGACTGGAATAACACATTGATAAAAACATTTTGTACAGAAAAATCATACATTATCTAAAGGAGATACATACGTAGATAAAATCATCGGGGGAAGCAGATACAGCCCATTCAAATCCAGAATTGGCAGACGCATTACCAGCTTTACGAACACTCAGTCCAACTGACAACCAGCTCGAGTATCTACACAAATGAACAGTTGGAGTTTTTCATGCCAGCATTTTCATTCAGGTTGAAAATACTAACAACCAAAAGAAAAGGAGAAATAAACTCTCCATCAGACTATAAAAACAAACTAACCTAGAAAGAAGTTGCAAGAATAAGCGTAGAAATTTGTCAGAGCAAGAAAGGAGAAGAACATCATCTCTCCAGCATGATCTCAGGCAGTCCATAAGAGAAATACTTTGCTTTAATACTAAACTTTGAGAATTTTCTAGGTTTGAGGATTTCTGAGACGGTACAAGGGTAGCAGTCATTAATGCAGAATCCAGGGCTCCAGCTATTTCCTGAAACCTGAGGTAATAAAATCAAGAAGTGTTTTTATCACCCTCCCAAGATAGGGGACGCCAGACATAAAGTATAATAAATTATCCTGCATACCTCAATGAGAAATAAACTCCAGTATTCCACTGCTTTATGAACTCTATATAAACTGCCTCTTCCCGTAGTTTAGCAACAGCAAGTCTAGAGGGACAATAACCTTGAAAACAACTAAAGCATGAGAAAAAGTTTTGTAGAGGGCATACACAAGAAAATAGAGCTAAAAAGTTCCCCACCACCTTCGAGATATTCCAAGAAAGCTAGGCTTGACTTATAGTTTTTGAGGAACTCTGTGGGCCTTCCAGGAGAGAAGGCCCCTGGTTTTCCTTTTTGGATGGCCGATAAAACCTCTTTAAGAATTGAATTTGCCAGAAAGCTAAAAACATGAAGACCTGAATTTTCTGAAATTTTTTAAATAGCAAAACAATCAGCATCCCTAACTGAAATTTCTGTCCTGTTGAAAAAATAATAACAGAAATAGATAACAAATTTAAATAAAAGTATGCAAGTGAATAATCAAATATCCATACAGGGATTGCAGAAAATTCATATAGATGCAAATGAAAAAAGGGACAAAACCATTTGCATAATTTAGCTATCAGCAACTCAAGTTACAATGTGAAGTAACAAAATTTAAGAATAAATGAGTTAACAGCGAAAGTTTTTCACATTAATTGAGTCAGTTCATAAAGATAATTCTAGGACAATAGCATTGAGTATTGCTTCATTCCGACTAAATGACCAGCATACCTGTAGATGATATGTCCAACAGAAATTTACAATCATCTTGAATGTGTTGCTTGATTCTTTCATAGTCTTGCTCAAGGTCATCTCCAGAGGACGTACCAACTGTTCTAGGAAAGCCATGAGGGATAATATTTTGCATGAAAGGTGCAACTACAGGTCGGAACATTTCTTCTGCACTCGTGGTATTATCAATAGCAGCATATGCACGTAAACAATTGTATAGCGCATTTGCATCCTTATGCTCCAGCCCATCCATAAAACAGTGTCCCAAGCTTGTATCTAGTAACAAACTAGCATTCTGAATTCGCATCACCATGTTCTCTATGAAGGGCATATCCTGTACTGCCATTATAGAGAGAATCAGGATGAACATTCCAGAATAATATTATTATATCATCATATGTCTAACTAACATTAGAGGATCCAGATACACCAAATAAAAAATAAAAAGTTGAGCTATCACGATTATTTGTATGGTACCAATCAAGTTACTTAAAGAAATCCCCATACAAAATTTAACAAGGTAAGTAACCACTGTTTACTGTTATCTCTAGAAATCCAATAATTTATAGTTTGAACTTAGTACTTCAAGTTGATAATCAGATCAAAGCATTTCTAGTTGATAAAACAGCTAATTCCTATCACATGTCGGAGGTGCTATGCCATTGTTGTTCACAAGCACTTTTTTTTAAATGTGCAGGTGAGCTGAGCCTGAAAGAACACCTCATTTTTTTCAATGGGAACTGAAAGTATGTCAGATATGCCATAGTTTGAAGGAAAATAGTGAGTTTCATAAGGAACCCCAAAACTACTTCAACATTTGTAGTCAAAAGTATATCAGAGTTTTAAAAAAACATACCAAACTACCAAAAGATTGTACACATCACCAGTCACATTATCAAGATCACACAAGAGATATATAACATACAGTTGAAAGTTGCAAAACAGAAACTGAAGATAAATATTTCAAGACAACTTTATCAGCAGAGTGGAAAAAATTGCAATGCACACTCATGTTATATAGGAGGAGAAAGGTTGTCAAAGGATGGAGCAAGATAGACCTGTGCATGTGCAATGTAGAACTTTAGCCGATTCATTTCACTAGCAATTCTCTCCAGAAGCATGCTTTGTGTTTCCCTGATGTTGGTTCCTTCTGCATGTTGAAAGGAAGTATTATTGCTTTTTTGACCCTTTTCCGTAGAGTTGATGGTTCCACTAGTCCAATCAGCTGGAACAGTAGGCAGCTCCTTTATCAGTTTTTCAACCTGACCAGCATAGTATGAACTTCGTAAGAAATATAGCAACTAAAGGAATAGCTGATGTGTATTTGCATGGAATGGTCTTTTCATCATCTGCCCATCAGCCTATACAGTTCAAGAAAAATCTCAACAAAGATGGCATATCTAAGGATGCAAAAGACAAAACACAAGTATAGAGACAAAAATAAAGTAAGAAGTTCAATATGTGTCATAAACAACTCTTATTCTTACTTTACTACTAAAAAGAACATGTGTGTCAACAGACTGATACTTCTACAACTATAAGAAAACTATACAGAATCTCAATATGGACTGACAAATTCCGGCTGAAATACGTATCTAATTGAAACGCAGTGACTATCCAATACCTTAGAAACGACATGAAACGTGTCGAGCAACAATTCCAAAACCTCCCTGGACTCATTGGCTTGGGTGCGCTGCTTGAGCCGGCTCTGCAGCGCCGCCAACGAGCTATCAACCGAGCCACGAAAACCCAAGATCTTCTCCTTGATCTCGAGGAGCGGCGCCCGCATACGCACCACTGCGCTGTCCACATTGACGAGCTTCGTGCTGAGGCTGACGAAATCAGCATAATCTCGGTTAATTAACTCAACTAGCTCGTGCTTCAGAGCGCCAAGATGGGATCGGAGCTCCGAACGGAGGGTGTCGAACGGTACGAAGGTGCGGAGATCCGAGATGTACGATTCCGGATCGAATTCCGGGTCGGAGAACTTCAATGGATTCAGCCATAGAGGATGTGAATCATCAATCGGATCGCCGAATAAATCTGTCGCCGGTAACGGAGAGTGCACGTCTGTAGCCATCGGAAACGTAACGGTCCAAATAGGGGTAGTTAAGGGATTTCTTCTCTCACCTAGGGACAAAATAGGAAATGAATGGTGGTGTATCTAAAACTTGAGTATTGACGACGTAAGACCGTCGTTGACCACCTGCCGGAGTTCAATGAAAATCAACCGGAGGGACAGTCTTATTCTCCCTATAATTATAAACTCCTTGACTTATTCTCCGATGTCTAGTATGATGTGGAATCTAAAATTGCAAGCAATTATTGAATCGGGTTCTATTTGGTCCGATTCGATGTTTTAATTTTATTTTAACTTTGAAATTTGAATTTATGAATATGATGGGTGGATTGAAAAAATAAATTTATAATATATTTTAATTTATTAATAAAAAATATTTTTAAAATATATATAAATTTGTAAAAAAAATCAATATATTAAAAGATAAAAAAGATATTGATAAAAAAAATAGCAAATATCATTTACATATACCTTTTAAAAAGTTGTTATTCGATTTGTAAGATAAAAAAAAATTGTTACTAATATATTGTCATATATACTGTATATATAAATAGAATAAAGAAGTATGATTTTAAAGATTCAATAATATTTGCATTTTTTTTCATTTGAATCATGATAAATAATTTTTAATTTCCTTTTTGTTTTTTACTTTAGAGTATGCAAAAAAGTCAGTATATTAGGTATTTATGAATAATTGAAATTTAACAATATATTTTATTTATTTCTACGTGTTTTATATTTTTTAATTTTATTTCGCGGCATATCTTAACCAATCTAATTTGATTTATACAAATTTGTATTTTGAATTTACCGTCAATGTTTATCATAAATTTATGTTAATCTTAATATTATCCTATTATAAGAAGAATGTGATAATTTGAGATTCCTTTATGTATTTATGGTTAATATTAATAGGTAAATAATTGTAATTTAACGGCAGTTATTTAAATTAGATTGATATTTAAGATTATCATAAATTAATGTAAAACTAAATTTACTAATTGCTAATGTCAATCTAATTAATTGATAAGAAAATGGCGTTACCAATTTGTATAAATGGTGACGAAGTTGGATAGCTCAAGTGGTTAGAGCACCACTACCTATGCTTTAGATTTGGGTTCGAGTTATGGGGAGGGGAAAAGGGATGGATATTTAATGTAATTCAAAAAAATTTGTATAAATGGTATGTAAGATTTTAAAATATTTAATACGAAACAGTAATTTCTCAATTTTTATAAATAAACATGTGTAAATATTTAATACGAAACAGTAATTTCTCAATTTTTATAAATAAACATGTGTAACCCACGGCCACCTATGCTTTAATTTATAATGGTGAAACATAAAAAAGTGTAAGGGCATTGGTATGATTGAATGAATTTGGAAATGAACGTGGAAATAAAATATAGTATTATTAAATTTATTTTAAATTATTATTATTGAGTGTTGTTAAAAATATATTCAATTATTTAAAATTAATATTATTGATTATTGTTAAAAATATATTATTTTTATTCTTAATATTTTAATAATCATGTTGACGGAAGAGTTATTATTATTATTAATATATATTTGTCTAATTTTATTATTTATAATAAATATATATTTATATAAAAATAATAATATTATCTTCTAATTTTTTTAGAATTCTGTATTTTTTTTAATTTTCTAATTTTTTTAGAATTCTTTATTTTTTTTAATTAAATAATTCAGTTTTATTTTCTAACTTCCACATTTTATCTTAAAAAAAAAAAAAAAAAAACCTTCCACATTTTTAACTTCAGCAACTTCCATCTTTTTTCTTTCTCATTTTCTTAAAACTCTATAGTTTTAAATTTTGTAATTTCAGTTAACCTTAAATAATATGTTAGTTTTACACTAGTTTAGAATGAAAGGTTAAGATTAGAAGATAAAATTAAAATGAATGAGAATTGAAGAATTTTAAAATTGAGATATTTGGTGGAGAGAGAGATTGAATAGGTTAAATGAATTGTGACATGTAGAAGTTTGTAAATATATAAAAGATAAAGATTTTTGCAATTTTTCTTTTTAAATGATGTAGTGGGTTGGGCTGGCCCGCTAGTTCAGGTGGGCTAAACCGAACTCCAATTTTATATGCCCGACCAGTTCATGGGTCGGGTCGGGCTGACCCAATTCACGAACATCACTTGGCCCATTGGGATGGGTTGAGCAACCCGAATTGCCAGCTCTACATAAGACTACTGTGATACCCAAAATTTTCAATAAGGTACTCATTTACCAATATACTTCGTGTATTATATGCATTTAATTATGTTAATGTTTTAATTGTGATCATGCATTATTTTATCTTTCTTTTAAATTTTATATTTTTGGGCTTCTAAAGCAAAGATGAAAATATCAATATGGATGGAAATATCGAAACCTTAAATTTGTGAAAATATTGATGGAAATTTGTGTCAAAACCAGTCTAGTCCATTAGACCTATCGAACCCATCAAATTGGACCAAATTGACTCAGTTCAATAATTGCATGCAATTTTAGAGTTCACCCCATACTAGACTTCGGATTGATGGGCCCGCCCAAATTTGCGACAAGGAGTTTATAGGGAGAATAAGACTCCCTCCTGTTGATTTTCATTGAACTCCGGCAGGTGGTCAACGACGGTCTTCGCGTCGCAAATACTCAAGTTTTAAATACACCCACCATTCATTTCCTATTTTGTCCCTAGATGAGAGAAGAAATCCCTTAACTACCCTTTCTTCTCTTCAACCTCTAAAAGAGCACTAGAGCACAAACCGCTATCAAATCCCAGTCATTTGGACCGTTACGTTTCCGATGGCTACAGACGTGCACTCTCCGTTACCCAGATCGGCGACAGATTTATTCGGCGATCCGATAGATGATACACATCCACTATGGCTGAATCCATCGAAGTTCTCCGACCCGGAATTCGATCCGGAATCGTACATCTCGGATCTCCGCACCTTCGTACCGTTCGACACTCTCCGTTCGGAGCTCCGATCCCATCTTGGTGCTCTGAAGCACGAGCTAGTTGAGTTAATTAACCGAGATTATGCTGATTTCGTCAGCCTCAGCACGAAGCTCGTCAATGTGGACAGCGCAGTGGTGCGTATGCGGGCGCCACTCCTCGAGATCAAGGAGAAGATCTTGGGTTTTCGTGGCTCGGTTGATAGCTCGTTGGCGGCGCTGCAGAGCCGGCTCAAGCAGCGCACCCAAGCCAATGAGTCCAGGGAGGTTTTGGAATTGTTGCTCGACACGTTTCATGTCGTTTCTAAGGTATTGGACAGTCACTACGTTTCAATTAGATTAGTATTTCAGCCGGAATTTGTTAATCCATGTTTTCATAGCAATATGAACTAGGAGTATTTTTTTATCTATGATTTTGTTATTTTAGTTTCCACTGATCTTCTTAGCGATTATGAGGTTAGTGTACACAAGTTTGAACTCGAATTTAGTACTGGAGTAAAAAATGTCATGCTTGAAGAAAGGTGATTGCGTGCGCATGTCTGTATATGGAGTGAGAGATAGCATTAACTAGGTTAATCGAAGATGCATCTAGAGGAAATTGGTTTTGCCCTTTTGAGTATTTCATGTTTTAGCTTTTTCTATACTTCTAAGATGTTCTGAAGGCCACGAGTCATAAGTCAGAGATACAAAGTTCTTTTCAACTGGTACTTGCTGGGGACACTTACAAGGGATGTCTATGGAGCTCTAATTGTGCTGAAGTTTGCATTGAAAATGCCTTTTTTAGATTGGTTCAGATATGCATATGCTCAGCTTATGAAAGTAAAGCAGACATCAAAAGCAACATATTCACTGTTCAATTCATATTGAAATTATTAGTGGCCAACACCTTTTCATAGATCGAAATATAGTGTCATGACAGTTGGTTGCAAATTTAAGAGCCTGATAATGCTGACAAAATAGAAGTTAAATGCATAGAGTGCGAAAACCCTAATAAATTCCATCTTTCAGCGATAGGGAAAACAACCCCATACTCCTTTAAGTTTCCTTTATTAATGATATATATACCTTTTGACTTTAAAATCAATCTCTTACTGGTTGATTGTTTTCCATTGGCATTTATTGGATGTCTTGCTGTCAAATTCTACTGCTTAACTCTGTCCATATTGAGATTCTGTATTGTATTCTTATAGTTGTAGAAGTATCAGTCTGTTGATACACATGTTCTTTTTTAGTAGTAAAGTAAGAATAAGAGTTGTTTATGACACATATTGAACTTCTTACTTTATTTTTGTCTCTATACTTGTGCTTTGTCTTTTGCATCCTTAGATATGCCATCTTTGTTGAGATTTTTCTTGAAATTATCGGCTGATGGGCAGATGATGAAAAGACCATTCCATGCAAATACACATCAGCTATTCCTTTAGTTGCTATATTTCTTACGAAGTTCATACTATGCTGGTCAGGTTGAAAAACTGATAAAGGAGCTGCCTACTGTTCCAGCTGATTGGACTAGTGGAACCATCAACTCTACGGAAAAGGGTCAAATAAGCAATAATACTTCCTTTCAACATGCAGAAGGAACCAACATCAGGGAAACACAAAGCATGCTTCTGGAGAGAATTGCCAGTGAAATGAATCGGCTAAAGTTCTACATTGCTCATGCACAGGTCTATCTTGCTCCATCCTCCGACAACCTTTCTCCTCCTATATAACATGAGTGTGCATTGCAATTTTTTCCACTCTGCTGATAAAGTTGTCTCGAAATATTTATCTTCAGTTTCTGTTTTGCAACTTTTCAACTGTATGTTATATATCTCTTGTGTGATCTTGATAATGTGACAGGTGATGTGTACAATCTTTTGGTAGTTTGGTATGTTTTTTTACAATTCTGATTTACTTTTGACTACAAATGTTGAAGTAGTTATGGGGTTCCTTATGAAATTCACTATTTTCCTTCAAACTATGGCATATCTGACATACTTTCAGTTCCCATTGAAAAAAATGAGGTGTTCTTTCAGGCTCAGCTCACCTGCACATTTGAAAAAAAGTGCTTGTGAACAACAATGGCATAGCACCTCCGTCATGTGATAGGAATTAGCTGTTTTATCAACTAGAAATGCTTTGATCTGATTATCAACTTGAAGTACTAACTAAGTTCAGACTATAAATTATTGGATTTCTAGAGTTAACAGTGGTTACTTACCTTGTTAAATTTTGTATGGGGATCTCTTTAAGTAACTTGATTGGTACCATACAAATAATCTTGATAGCTCAGCTTTTTATTTTTTATTTGGTGTGTCTGGATCCTCTAATGTTAGTTTGACATATGATAACATTTATTTTTGGTAAAATAGTAGAAGTGCGTAATGACATCTTTTAATTCAGCATCTTTCTGTCCAAAACTATGGTTTTGTTGAGGCATCCTTCAATCATCTAAGGTTTGGAAGATTGAATAACTCTAGCCTGAGAAAAACTCATGCATTCATGACATAAATCAAAACTGCATATTCCTGTTTAAGTGTTCAAGAACTGTAAGAACATTATATGCAGTTATAACATTAGATATTTCATATATACTTTAAAAAAAATTACAATATATGCCTCCTAAGATTAAGAAAAATCAAAATTTCTTTTGCATACACATGAGTGGTGCCTGCAATAATGGATTTCTGAATGCTCTACACTGTTTGCTTCCTGTAAAAAAGTAATTCAAGATGTAAAGAAATGAATATCTGATTTCTGGAAACTGATCTGGTCAATGCAATGTCATACGATTTCAACCCCCAAAGTAATACCATATATATAAAACTGGACTTCTGGAATGTTCATCCTGATTCTCTCTATAATGGCAGTACAGGATATGCCCTTCATAGAGAACATGGTGAAGCGAATTCAGAATGCTAGCTTGTTACTAGATACAAGCTTGGGACACTGTTTTATGGATGGGCTGGAGCATAAGGATGCAAATGCGCTATACAATTGTTTACGTGCATATGCTGCTATTGATAATACCACGAGTGCAGAAGAAATTTTCCGATCAACTGTGGTTGCACCTTTCATGCAAAGTATTATCCCTCATGGCTTTCCGGGAACAGTTGGTACGTCCTCTGGAGATGACCTTGAGCAAGACTATGAAAGAATCAAGCAACACATTCAAGATGATTGTAAATTTCTGTTGGACATATCATCTACAGGTATGCTGGTCATTTAGTCGGAATGAAGTAATACTCAACGCTATTGTCCTAGAATTATCTTTGTATGGATAATTGATTAACGTGAAAAAACTTTCTCTGTTAACTCATTTATTCTTAAATTTTGTTACTTCACATTGTAACTTGAGTTGCTGTTAGCTAAATTATGCAAATGGTTTTGTCCCTTTTTTCACTTGCATATATATGAATTTTCTGCAATCCTTGTATGGATAATTGATTATTCACTTGGATTCTTTTATTTAAATTTGTTATCTATTTTTGTTATTATTTTTTCAATACGACAGAAATTTCAGTTAGGGATGCTGATTGTTTTGCTATTTAAAAAATTTCAGAAAATTCAGGTCTTCATGTTTTTAGCTTTCTGGCAAATTCAATTCTTAAAGAGGTTTTATCAGCCATCCAAAAAGGAAAACCAGGGGCGTTCTCTCCTGGAAGGCCCACAGAGTTCCTCAAAAACTATAAGTCAAGCCTAGCTTTCTTGGAATATCTCGAAGGTGGTGGCGAAATTCTTAACTTTATTTTCTTGTGTATTCCCTCTACAAAACTTTTTCTCATGCTTTAGTTGTTTTAAAGGTTATTGTCCCTCTAGACTTGCTGTTGCTAAACTACGGGAAGAGGCAGTTTATATAGAGTTCATAAAGCAGTGGAATACTGGAGTTTATTTCTCATTGAGGTATGCAGGATAATTTATTATACTTTTTATACTTTATGTCTGGCGTTCCCTATCTTGGGAGGGTGATAAAAACACTTCTTGATTTCATTACCTCAGGTTTCAGGAAATAGCTGGAGCTCTGGATTCTGCATTAATGACCGCTACCCTTGTACCGTCTCAGAAATCCTCAAACCTAGAAAATTCTCAAAGATTAGTATTAAAGCAAAGTATTTCTCTTATGGATTGCCTGAGATCATGCTGGAGAGATGACGTTCTTCTCCTTTCTTGCTCTGACAAATTTCTACGCTTATTCTTGCAACTTCTTTCTAGGTGAGTTTGCTTTTATAGTCTGATGGAGAGTTCATTTCTCCTTTTCTTTTGGTTGTTAGTATTTTCAACCTGAATGAAAATGCTGGCATGAAAAACTCCAACTGTTCATTTGTGTAGATACTCGAGCTGGTTGTCAGTTGGACTGAGTGTTCGCAAAGCTGGTAATGCGTCTGCCAATTCTGGATTTGAATGGGCTGTATCTGCTTCCCCCGATGATTTTCTCTATGTATGTATCTCCTTTAGATAATGTATGATTTTTCTGTGCAAAATGTTTTTGTCAATGTGTTTTTCCAGTCTGCTTCCTTTCCAGTAGGCTATGATGCCTTTTCGTCCCTCCTAGTTGATGATGAATACCTATCAGTATGACAGAAGATTGTTTTAGTAGACTTATAAGAGCTGAAATAGATGATTTCCCTACTGATTGGTTAAAAAGGTTTTTTTTTTTTTTGACAAGAAAAAGGTTTCATTTGATTATCTTTGTAAATCATATTTTGCTGTAGAAGAAGACCATAGAGCTTCAGGGATACTTGAGCTGCTATTTTCCACTTTTTGGAAGACCTTAGTCGTTCTTGTACTATGTCAAATCATGTGGCATGTTTAATGTTGGTATGTTTTAGAAGTTGGCATCTCTTACGACATTTGCATGACCTGCTGGTTTGGTTTGAGTTTAAGTCTTTCTTAAATCTTATTATTGCGGCTCAATGGTGGGATTCATAATGTCTAACTTTACCAGTTTCCTGTGGCATGTTTAATGTTGGTGGCTTAGAGTTGTTTCTTGTCCCACTTTCTTATTTCTGAATGCTGAATTTTTTAATCTTTAAAACCTTGAATATTTTTGCCTGGGGTTCTATGTTCTTGCTTTCATTGTACAGGGACCATTAACTGTTTTTTCTAATAAAAAATTTATGTTGCAGATAATTCATGATTTAAATTGTCTTGTGGAAGAAGTTTGCGGTGATTACCTTGAGCATGTCCTTGGTGTTCTCAAGTCATGCCCTCCTGAAGTACTTCATCTTGTGAAGCAGAGTATTATACAGGGGGGTGATTCCCTAAAAGTTCTTCAGCCTCTTGTAATTAGTTCAATTGTAGAAACCCTTGTTGAGAAATCTGTGGAGGTTAGTAAGTAATCCCTCAAATTTCTTCGTCAAAATTGTTTTTCAATGGAAAAGTTCCTAAAATATATATGTAAGAGAGGGACTTTCTTAGCCTTTTTGTGCTCACTCAGGTTGTACCTTAAACTGAGATATGCTTAGTCAGGCTGTTGTATTATTTTGTTGACCTGAGATGAATAGTTTACTTCATCAGAAATGGCCCTTTGATATAAGAGAACGTCTTGTGTAGGATTTGCGACAACTCAAAGGAATAACTGCAACGTATAGAATGACCAACAAACCACTTCCTGTTCGACATTCACAATATGTATCTGGGGTATTGCGTCCTCTAAAGGTACATAATTTTTTCAGTTTCACCAGGTTGCATCTTAGCAAGCATAAATTTTCAGTGACTTTAACTTGCTGGAAACAATTGACTCATTATGCATGTCGAATTTTATGTTGCTACATCTATTAACAATTTGAGATATTTGGTGAGCCAATTAGACAGCTGACTTGATTGATTATGTATGTGGATGATAATTGTATGATGTGCATTTTTGGTTTGAGTTATTAATCATAAATCTTCTTTATTTCACTTGCCTTGCTACTGATTTTGTTATTATTCACACTGATACTCAATTTGTCACTTAAATGAGTGTATAAACCATTAGTACTCGTCTTTCAGTCTTTTAATCAAGAATTTTAGTAATGATATGTAAATTGTGTCCTCACATTGTGAAGAAAAAAAGCATAATAAAGAAACTAATTCCTGCTACATCAGGCATTAGTCCTTTGAAGATATTCAAAATGAGTTTCCAAAACCTTCAAATATCTAGTTCTGAAGTTTGCTTTAGGTCTTTTGGGAGAGGACATTTTTTACGTTCTTGCTCTCTATTATTCTAATTTGGATGAGCACATGTGCAAGCATACCCAGAGAATTGAGCAATCTAGTATGTGCTAATATCCATTTCAGTATGTAAGATATGTTTGTTAATTACTGTTCTCAACATTTCTTATCGTGAGAGCTGGTAGGGAGTAGGGATACTGGAAAGTGTTGAATTTTAAATTTGTATATATGCTTTTCATTTTTCAGTTGTTCCTTTTACGTGCCTGGGATGTGATACTCATATGAAGGAATGAATATATTCAGTTCAACTGCCAAACTTTTGCAGGTTTTTCTGGAAGGAGAGCGAGCCGCTACATACTTAACGCCAGAGATCAGGAAAGAACTCTTACAGGGTGCTGCTTTTGAGATTACTCGCCGATATTATGAATTAGCTTCCGACCTCGTCAGTGTGGTATGTGAATTTTTGAGCAAGCTCTTTTTCATTCAGAATCATGCTATAATAATTTGTGTAGAGTACCATACTTATAGGATTAAATAACCATCTTTGTTTGCTCTTTAATTTCTGTTGCATTTTTTCTCAGAGTTGGTTCATGTCATGCTTGTAGGGTTTCTGTTCATATATGTTGTATGGCATCATTATAATTTATACCTTCATCTCTTGGGCTCCTTTTGGTTGTACCCCCCATTTTTTGTTGGTTTAATTTTTTCAATCACATATAACTCTTAACCACATTGGCAATGTCTCTTATGCACCTAGATTTGTGCACTTGCCACATTTTAGTTAAAGTTAGTATCACTTTTCAGTCAAAGCTAGTGTCACGTTTCTTTTACTTGTGATTATTAATATGAACTAGAACTATTCAGTTATATTAGCTTACACGTTTCAGTTAAAACTAATGTCACATTTCATTCAAAGCTGGTATCACGTTTCACCCTGTGCCCAGTTGCACCGTGCAACTGGTGCACACGAGACTCACTCAAATCAGATTTTGCCATTGGTCACATTAGAAATTTCAATTAAGAATTAACTTTTATAACATGACTTTTTTGGGGGTCAATTTGGTTTAAGAAATACGACTATTTTCTTGTGGAGGGAATGCATTCTTTCATCACAATCGGAATGAATATTCACTTGCATGCTGTAGTGAATATGAAAAAAAGGACATGAGCCAAATCTATCTTTTAAATTTTAATGCATGGGTGCAACAATTATTTATGAACTACTATTAAGGACATATCTGTACATGAACTCTAATGGCTTATTTGTACCTTCGACTTCCTATCCCAGGATGTCTTATACTAATAATGAATTTTACATTTTAAATCACCAGCGTCTAAAATACAATTAACATTGATGCTATCGTGTGTGAATAAGGTGAGATATTAGACTCGTGGTAACTGTAGCTTCCCACTCGGTGGATTTAGAATCATTCTTGTTCATAATAAGTCCATATGTGTTTTATTTTCTAAATTAACAATGGCTAGCTGACGCTCATTGACAGGCCAGGAAAACCGAGTCCTCGCTTCAGAAAATACGTTTAGGTGCACAAAGAAGGGCTGGAGCGAGCTCAGATGTGTCGGACAATAACATATCTGATACAGACAAGGTTTGCATGCAGTTATTTCTCGATATCCAGGTACTACTACCTCTTACGTACACTCAAGGTTTAAATATTCTCAAATTATTGAAAATCTTTTGTGACTTTTTTCTTGGATGTGTTTTTAGGAGTATGGGCGTAACCTTGCTTCCCTTGGGATTGATGCTGCTACGATTCCATCGTACCGTTCGTTGTGGCAGTGTGTTGCCCCTTCAGACAAACAAAACACTATAAGCTTGAAGTAAGTATTATCAAACGCGGCATAGAATAGATATATGCAGACCCATTTGAGAAAAAAGGATAGCGCGTGCACGTGCATTCAGTTTTTATGTAGTAGAAAAAACGGAATTTCTCGTGTTCCGGTTGTTCAATCCGGTTGTTCAATCGGCATTCTTTGTTACACTGGTACCAGTTTCGAATCTCAGTGTGGCAAAGGACTGTATCAACGAGGACCGTTACTTTACGTGTTGACAATTCAAATTCACATGTGTCTTAATTCATTCGATACGACCCAATCCGATTGAACTTCAATTTTCTGGACACTATGGACCAAACCTAAATTTTCAAGCTCCAAAAATATAGATGGGCTACGTACCCAAACCCAAAATTCAATGTCCAAGATCCACGAGCCCGAGCGCTTGTGGACTATTGAATTGCTCATTAGCTTTTATAATATGAACTACTCTAACAAACTCAGAGTGGAATAATGTACTTTAATGTATAAAACATGTTACTTAATGTTTTGAGATTCAATTTTGAGATTTTAAATGTACTATACTAGTCTGTTTTGAGATTTGAATGATCATATGCCATATAATTTCCTTGAAATTACACTTCAAGAATTTAAAATCAATTAATTTTAACCCATTTCTCCAACATTATCTACTACCATTCTAAGATCTCCTGACTTCCTTATGTAACCTATGTATATTCCCGCTGAGTACGTTCAGTACTCTTTTAATAAAATTTCAAACATTGGAGGATCCAATACACCAAATAAAAATATAAAGTTGAGCTATCATGATTATTTGTATGTACTTAAAGAAATCCCCATTCAAAAATTAACAAGGTAAGTAACCACTGTTAACTCTAGAAATTCAATAATTTGTAGTCTGAACTAATTTTTTTTTTGGAATAAAAAAAGAGAATTATATTATCAGAGTACCAGTGATACTCGAGAATGAGAATGTGGTTTTATATATTACAGAATCTTAGGACTTGCACCAATATTCAATGTTACACAATGAAGAGGCTTCTTACTTACAAACTAATCTCGGATTCCCATACAAATCTTGAAGTGAGTTGTCGCTCTATCTATAGTCCGAACTTATTAAAGCATTTCAAGTTGATTCCTATCACATGACCAAGGTATGTCAGATATGCCATACTTTGAAGGAAAATAGTGAGTTTCATAAGGAACCCCATAACTACTTCAACTTTTGTGAATTTTGAAAACATAATATTTGGGGGACATTTATCCGTGGCCAAAGTAAAATTCCAGCCACTTCATTTCTCACGGCACATGCAAGTAATGGATTGGATACTTGGACCAATTTTTTAATTTTAAGTAAGCACTTAGAAAATGGGTTGTTGGATATGGGTTTCAAATTCCATCTCCTTCAATTGAATCCACAATATTATTTGAAGCTTGGTTTGCTCTAAAAGTCATCATTTTTTCTATAAAAATAGTAAAACACCTATATTATTTCAAGTGTAACTAGTCAATTTAATATAAATAATGCATGAAATCCTATAAAATTATGCAAATTAAATACAAGAATTTCAAACAAATTTCACACTAATCACTTACTTACCCTAATACATTAGTAGATTAGTTAAGAATTTATTTTTGGATGCCGACGACAGCACACCAAACACCGTGACTAATCTAACTTTTATTAATAAGTTAAGACTCTTACAGTCTTACTTTCGAAAAATCGATCAATTGCTGTCATTAAAACTTTTAGCTAGAAAAACAATAATGACATAATTTCTATCACTAAAAGTCAATTTTTTAGTGTAAATCGAAGAGATTCGGTTAATTATGTTTGGTTAATTTTATTAATATAAAATAACCTAACTATTCAAATTGATAAATATCTTGATTTATACTCCCTCCGTTTTTTAATAAGTGTCACTTTGGCTTTTTAACTAATTTTAAAATAAGTGTCATTCTAAGGTTTTTTCTTTAATTTTGACTATTTTATCCTTATTCATTTACCATAAATATTTTTCATTAATAAATTCCACAAAAATTGTTTATACCAAAATTAATTTGGTTTATGAATACTAGCTACATTCTTAACTACATTCTTTATCAAATAAAATTTCTATATTAAAATTAGTTATAATTAATGAAGGGTGATATCGACTATAATTTATAATCTTAATTTGTTGAAAAAAGCCAAAATGACACTTATTAAAAGATGGAGGGAGTATATGTTTGTTTTTAACTAGCACATGTACGTGAGATTTATACAGCACACATCTAGCTGTCTGTCTGTCTGTCTTATCATGACATGATCACGCATCTTAATTAAGTAATTAAATGTCTTAATCATCATGACTCAATCTTTTATACTCCCTCCATTCCGCGATTATCTTCACATGTGAAGTGGCACGCGGAATAAGAAAAGTGAATTTAGTGGGGATTTTAAGGGGTAATTTTGTAAATCTTTATGTATAAAGTAGATGATTGAGTTGACTTTTGGGTATGTGTGTAGAAAAAGTAATAGCATTTGTGTGAATTTGAGGATATTGTGATGGTGGAGTTTATAAAGGGTTTTCCATTTTAAGGGTATGAAAGTAATTGTGGAACGTCCCGAAAAAGAAAGTGTGAAAGTAATTGCGGGAAGGAGGGAGTACTATATATAGCAATTAGCAACAACACTTTTCAGTTTTAAATGTTATTGACATTTTTTTTTTAAAAAAAGGAATTAAATAGAATTTATAATGCAAATCATGATGATTAATTCTTACAAGCCAACACATATTCTTACTACCTGGCTCTGATCACCGGAAAGCTTCAAATTATGGCCACCAGTTTCCAATCTCGGTGTGGCAAAGGACTATATCAACGAGGACCACAACTTTACGTGTTGACAATTTTTTTAATTTCACAACTTGTGTCTTAATTCATTTGATACAACCCAATCCGATTGAACTTCAATTTTCTGGACACTCAGTATGAACCAAATTTAAATTTTCAAGCTACAAAAATATAAATGGACCACATACCCAATCCCAAAATTCAATGTCCAAGATCCACGGGCCATGAGCCCTAGACCTGGCTCGGCCGGACGGGAGCGCGCCTGTGGACTATTGGATTGCTCATTATCTTTTACAATTTGAACTGCTCTAACAAACTCATACTTAGTGAGGAGTGGAATAATGCACACATTAATCAATAATGTGGGATAATTAACCCACATGTATATAACACTTTAATGCATAAAACATGTTACTTGACGTTTTAACTTTGCATAAGTTAATTTTTCATTCACCGAAATTTAGTTTTGAGATTTTAAATACACTACGGCTGCGTTTGGTTGGGTGGATTTGGGCTTATGGATTTCAAATCCACAACTCAAATCCATTCTACATGTCTGAATTATGAATGGATTTTAAATACCTAAATTTGTGTTCACACACTTTTTAATTAAAATTGAGAGAGATTTCAAATCCTCACTAAAACTATGTCATTTGAAATCCATGTATTTTTAACTCCTTTCATTTGAAATGTCTACTCAAATCAAATCCTCCCATCCAAACACAACCTACGATAATCTGCTTCGAGATTTGAAAGACTCTATGCCATTTAATTTTCTTGAAATTACACTTATAGCCGTTAAGAATGAATTAAAGACGAGTGTTTCATTTAAAATCAATTAATTTAAACCCATTTCTAAAACATTATCTACTATACTACCATTCTAAGATCTCCTAACCACGCATTACTGGAAGAAGAATTCACATAGGTTGTGTTTGGATGAGGGGATTTGATTTGAGGAGTATTTCAAATAAAAATACATGGATTTCAAATGACATGGTTTTAGTGAGAATTTAAAAAGTGTGTGAGCAAAAATCCTAAGTGTTTGAAATTCATTCATAATCCAAACGAGTGGAGTGGATTTGGATGGTGAATTTTAAAATCCATAGATCAAATCCTTCCATCCAAATGGAGTCATATTGTAATTCTTGTTTGATAGTTAATTAAGATTAAGGGTACATTATGTTTTAAAATCTTTAAAATCTGTAATGTTCAGATATCATCTTAATCTCTGCATAATCAGTCTTAACTATTAAACACACCCTACAAATAGCAAGACCCCAGTTAAGTTTTAAAACGCCAACAATTTACCATTGAGATCCCGTTTGTTCATTTATGCTAACGAACCTTATTAAACAAACTTAAATAAATACTATCAAACAAAGTTCCGAATAATTCGTGAACGTCTTAATTTGATTACATCTCGTCGTAAGGCTCGAACAACAAGCTTGTGATGTGATCATGTATTTGTAACATTAATTGCACACTCAATAAACTCCTTTGCAAATGGAGAATCCGACAACCTTTCCTTATTCATCTTTTTCCATGCCTCCCTTATGATAAACCTTATGTGCTCTTGTGCCTCTTTCTCTGAAGCATTTTTTTCATTCATATAGCATTCGATTGATTTTGGCACATCGCCTCTCTTCACCTCATCCTATTAGAAATTGTGAAAAAAAGTACTTGTTAATTAATTGAATTCACAAGCTAGAACATGAGATTGAATAGAGGGTTTACACTACAAGAAAATTGACTTTTAATGACATTACAGCTCCTCTAGCTAGCTAAAGACTTTAATGACAGAAATTAAGAATTAATAACGGGACCTATCATTAAAAATTATTAGCTAGTTAGTTTTAATGAGAGGATCGACGTCATTAAAACTCAATTTTCTTGAAGTGTTTGTACGTACCACTGATGTTCCTAAATCATCGGCAAGCCTTAAAATCATCGCTGACCAACGAAGTATGTCGTGGTACTTATATAAGCTCTCAATAACTCCCTCTTTAATTGGATTTTTTAGTAGAAAATAAAACTGGGAAAGCATTGCAGGGACTGATATTGAAATCCAGGCATTGTTGAGATATTCTTCCAAGGTTGGTTTGTATCCATTGTAGTACCACTTTACCTCTTGCAAATAAGCAGCAATCAAGTCTTGCCACTGCAAATTGCAAAATATACACATTAAATAAAATTAAATACATTGATGCATGCAACTCTAATTGATATGATGGGGAGTATGGGTTTTGATGCATGCAACTCTAATTGATATGATTGGGGTTTTCTAGATGATATGATGGGGAGTATGGGTTTCGATGCTAAATGGCGCAAATGGATTTGGGAATGTATTTCAACCGCAACAGCTTCAGTTCTCGTCAATGGCAGCCCCACCCAAGAGTTCAAGCTTGAACGTGGTCTTAGACAAGGAGATCCTCTTTCCCCGCTATTATTTATTATTGCTGCAGAAGGGCTAAGCATATTAATGAATAGAGCCTCCTCCTCAGGTCTCTACGACCCTGTATCTGTAGGCCGACACAACATCCAAATCTCCCATCTTCAATACGCGGATGACACCATCTTGGTCGGCGAGGCGAATACAAAAAACATTTGGGCGCTCAAGAACCTGCTTATTAATTTTGAACGCCTTTCTGGCCTCAAAATTAATTTTGCAAAATGCAGCATCCTCGGTTTGAATCTGGATTTCGAAATCCAAAATGCGGTGGCATCTTTTCTTGGATGTGGTGTAGGCTCTCTCCCGATGAATTTTTTAGGCATACAAGTTGGCTTAAACCAACAGAAGCACGACGCCTGGAAGGGTGTGATCCAGAAAATTAAAGTCAGAATCAGATCGTGGGAGGACCGCCATATTTCTCTAGGGGGGCGGATAATTCTTCTCAACGCGGTGCTCACCTCGTTGCCCTTATATTATCTATCCTTTTACCAAATACAAAAAAAAACCCTGAGTGAAATCATCAAATTGCAACGAAACTTTCTTTGGGGGGGAGGGGTGTGCTCTACAAAAATCCCATGGGTCTCATGGAATGATGTTTGTAGAGAAAAAATAGATGGGGGATTAGGAGTGAAAAATATTGATCGTTTTAATAAATCTCTTCTTGGCAGGTGGGCGTGGAGGATTCGGGTGGAACCTAACTCACTTTGGGTGAGGATACTCGATTCCAAATACGACCTTAATTCGATTGCAGGATCCGAGATAATGGCGAACAGGGCCCAAACCTCAAACTGGTGGAAAAACATGGTGGAGCTGCTGTCCTCAAATACATCCAGCAGCTGGTTTGGAAGAAACATGACAAAAACATTAGGCAATGGAGGAAGCACATCATTCTGGTTCGACAAGTGGCTTGATGAAGCAAACCTTAAAGAGCTCTTTCCAAGGCTCTTCTCCATCTGTATTAACAAACACGCTAAGATCAACGAGTGTGGAGAATGGGTGAATGGCATTTGGAAATGGAATTTAAAATGGAGGAGAAATCTATTCTCCTGGGAGGAAAATTTAGTTGTCCATCTTAATCTCTTGTTAGACTCAATTAACTTGCAGGAACACACCGACGACTCATGGAAATGGAAGCTGTCCAAAGATGGAACATACTCGGCAAAATCCGCATATAATGGGCAGGAACCGTCCGCTCCGACTCAAGTCCTTCACACAGCTGCGCAAGAAGCCCTCCGCAAAATTTGGAATAGCCTAACTCCATCCAAATTTTCTGGGTTCGCTTGGAAGGCCATAAGGGAAAGGATGGCAACTCGGACTGAACTCAAGAAACGACACATCCTCGCGGATGGAGACGACAGCTCATGCGTTCTCTGCGGCCAGGAAGAGGAGACTATACAGCACCTATTCTTTGACTGTGAATTCGCGGGAAAATTGTGGAACCTCACCTTTTCGTGGCTCTCCGTCGTTTCTGCAAAACACACAAGACCGGCAGAACATTTTCTGCAATTTGGTGGGCTGCTGCAAGGGATTAAACGAAAGACCCCAATCCTGGAATGTATGTGGTGTATGATCGTCTGGTCCATATGGAAGGCTCGTAATAAGAAAGTCTTTGAAAATGAGCAACCGAAGGCGGAAAAGGTCTTCGATGAGGTCCGCGTACAAGCCTGGAACGTCCTCTCCCAGCGTAGGGGCCGTCCTAACTCGGCATCTTTCAACGATTGGTGCGCAAAACCAAGCCTTGTGGACATGTAATCTCTTTCTTTTAGATACAGATGTTTAGACGATTAGGTGGTCATGCGTGTGAGAACACATTATATGTAAAACATTTGAGGGTTTTACTCCCTTGAGTACTACTGGTACTCAGATAATAAAACCATTTTTTCCTTCAAAAAAAAACTCTAATTGATTAACTCATTTAAAATATGGGATTAAATTTTTTTAGTCCATTATGTTGCCATGTTTTTTAAATTGGTCTAGACATTTTTAACTTTTTTATTTTGTTCAAAAAAATTTACACAAATTTTAATTTTAGTCTTGTGACCTGGAGTAGTAGGTCATTGTCAACGTGTATTTTTTCCCTTTTCTTTTATGTATTATGTGGTTTTAATTATATATTTTAATATTGTATCAGCTAATAATTATAATCTTGTAAAATAATTATAAAATCAGAATAAAATAATTAAAAGTGTAATTAAATTATTTAAATAAAAAAATTAAATTTTTAAAAAGATAATTATTGTGTAAATTTATTGAATCAAAATCAAAAAGTTGAAAACGTCTCGACCAATTTAAAAAACATAATGAACTACAGAGTACAAAAAAAAAAAAATTCTTCAATTAGTTAGTATATGTAGAAAAAAAAGCATAATTATATTATAGTGTATTACCGATTTCCTTAAATATGGAATGATGATGAAACCTTGGTCTTTGAGAACATCGTACGCCATCTCGTTAACAAGGTTGTAGAGTGCAAGATAACAAATTTGCATGTAATCAGGAAGTTGTTCGATTGATTCAATATTCCATCTGAAATTTCAATTATTCAATATTATAATTAATATTATTAATTAAGTGACTAATTAAGTATTACTCTATAACCTTTCTGTTTTCCTATTTTTGTTCGTCAGCTTACAAACTTCTCATACCCTTTTTAACAAATATCCTCTACATTTATATTCGTACACTTCACTCTCAATTTTCCGTTATATCTACCGGACGCCCCAATTTTAAACACACGTGCAAGCCGCGCGTGTCAATTTCCAGTGAAAATTGTAATTTTCCGATAAAAAGGATGTAAATTGGATAAAAAATGATGTAAATTGGACACCTTAGGACGTATTTGAAAAAGTGAAAACTTAAATGATTTAAAATGGAATCAGCCTAAGTTACTAGACGTATTTTGAAATTTTCCCTATAATACCACTCAATTTTGCATTTATATCATTCATTTCCCACTCTCAATCACATTACTTGTAATCACTTCTCTTAATCCATGTGTCCAAAAATAGCAAGAAGCTTATAGACGGACGGAAGAAGTATATAATGAATTACCTTTGAATGGCGTGGTTGAATAGTTGCAGTTCTTCAAGAGTAGCATAGACATCAAATATGTCGTCTATTGTTACTATTAATGCAATAATTTTGGTGGCCATAATCCTCTGGTATCCATTTTCACGAGGCTCGAAAAACCCATTCGTCCAAAAGTAGGATTCCACAAGTCTATCCCTTGCAAATGGGAGCTTTTCACCTAGGCTTGTATTTTTCCACCACCTTTATACATATACATACATACATATAATTAAATATTGAAGCTACAAATTAGTTAAAGGATCAAGAATATTAATTCTAAAACAAATTAATTTTTATATTAATTAGTTAAAGGGAAATACATTTTTTGTCCCCTAAGTTGTCCTAGTTTTGATTTTTATCCTCTAAATTTTTCGACTTTGAAATTATTCTTCTATAATTTACAAAATTATGTGGTTTAGTCTTTTTACAAGTAATCAGAGACAACCCATCTGGTCTTGGGATGATGATATGTTAGGTAGTGATGATGATTTTCATAGGGGGAAAGTTTCAGATAAAGGCAATGCTCGTTCGAAAGTGTTCAGTATTTAAATCTTAGTGCGAAAGACTCGGATAAAGGCAATATTGAGTTTTGTAAATATAGAAAACTAATTTCAAAACCGAAAAACGTAAGAACAAAATCAAAACTGGTACAATTTAAGGAACAATTTTTTTTTTTTTACTCGGCCTTAATTAAATGATCACCTGGAGACATGTTTAAGTTCTTGTTGGTGTGTTGCTTGAACAATATTGAAGTCCAATTTTGCAAAGTCTAACACATTTGGATTCATGCCAGGCCTTGTCTCATAGGCATCAATATACCCTCTTACATGTGGCCTTGGTACCCTCCAATTAATTGGAAGTTCAAGAGCGTGGCGAATAGATAATGAAAGTTGTTGGTCATTATCATCCATTTTTTTTTGCAAACAAATAGTGGCAAACTCTTTTGCAATCTCCAGTGGCATTTCATCTTCGGTTAATAAGAAAGACGCTTCGTACAGTTGCACCAATCCTTTTGTATTGCGGCTAAGCCCCAACTTAAAACAACCATTTTCATTCTTGAAACAATCAAACACTTCTGAAATATATATATATATATATATATATATATATATATATATATATATATATATATATTAATGAGAATTGTCCCACGCATTGCTAATTTTAACCCGGTATATATATACCTATTTATATATATATATATATATATATATATGTTTTACCATTTCATTTTAGTTTTTTGGGATCAAAATTGACACCAGAAGGATCATATTTGAAAAAAGAAAATATACAATACTAAAATTAGATAAAAAAGACCAAAATTGAAAAAAAGTTACTCCCTCCTTCCTTGATCAGTTTCCACACTGATATGTGCATGTAAATTAAGTAAAAGTGATAAAGTAAGTGTATTGTGTAAGAAAACGTATGACATAGAGGGTAAATATGTGAGAATTTTCAAGGTAACAATTGTGAAAGAACTTCATTTTTTGGAGTCTAAAAACTTATATGGGACAGACGAAAAAGAAAAGTGTAAAAATTGATTTGAGGTAGAGGGAGTAAAACACACAGGATCAATTTTGACACAAAAAAGGATCAAATTGAACACAAACTACATTATAATAACTGCGAAATATGTCCACAAAATTTAATTAATTTTATACATAATTAGGAACTTCATATAAGGTATTTACCTTGAGAGACATTAAAACCATGTTGTCTCAGGAGTCTAAATTCAAGAGAAGTATAGTAATGATATGAAACCCGATGGTGAGTTTCTTATGGAACCCACCATTTGCATATATATATAAATCACCTTTACATTTTAGCATGTACAAATATTTTATACCTTGTATTGACTGTTTAGTGACTGAATAGAGTCGAAATCCCAATGAGAAGGCTTATAATTTCCGGATCGCGGTTCAGCATTGCATTCGAAAGAACTTGGACCGACATTTGAAGCTTTCCGGTGATCAAAGGTAGAAATAATATGTGTTGGCTTGTAAGAATTAATCACCAGGATTTGCATTATGAATTCTATTTAATTCTCCTTTTTAATTTGTTAAGTATTGATGAAATTTCCATAAAACAGTTGTAGCTATATATATATATAAATAAAAAGATTAAGTCTCCGACATTCATGTACATTATTAACATGATGATTAAGACATTTACTTAACTTGCGGCTATACTTCATGTCATAATAAGACAGTTCTTGTGTTAGGTAGATGTGTTGTCTAAACCTAACAGACTTGTGTTAAACAAATATACATAAATAATATTTCGATTATTTCAACTACTAAAAGAATTCAACCTAGTTAATCAAAATATTTATCAATTCAATTAATTAATAAAATTATCCAGACATAATTAACCGAATCTCTTCAATTTAGATAAAAAAATCGTTTTTTTTTTTAATATATACACCCTCCGTCCCAATTTAAATTGTGCATTTACTGTTTACGCGTAATTTAATGTGTAAGTTGTTTATTAGTATTAAAGGGATAAAGTAGAGGATATGAAAGTCTTTTGAGTAATAAAGTAAATAATAAAATATTGTGAAAAATAAAGTAGCTAGACTCATGATAAAGTAATGACATGTGATGTAATTTTGAAATGTTTGAAGGGTACGGTGTAGTTTTAAGTGAAAAAGTATTTTATTGCCAAATATGAAAATGCACATGATAAAGTGCATATACGCAGCATAATGTGGTAATCTTATTATGATGCCAAGAACGTGTATATATACATCAATGGGAAGAAAGGCCCTAACACATGGGCCTAACAAATAAATTAAAGATATGTTAATAGAATATATACTAACATAATATATTCTAGTAAATAAACTGAAGATACGAATATATATTCTCAATACTCCCCCTCATTGCCCTCAAGATGGAGTGTGAAGATCACGAATTCCCAACTTGCTTCGAAAAAAACGGAAACGATCGCCACCTAAGACTTTAGTAAAAATGTCCGCCACTTGATTTGTTGTAGAGACTTTGCACGGTTCTATCTCTCCACTGGCAACGCGTTCACAAACAAATAGCAATCCATTTCCACATGTTTGGTTCGCTCATGAAAAACTGGATTAATTGCAATATGTCAAGCTGCCTGACTATCACAAAAGAGAGGTGTGGGGCCCAATTGCGTGACACCAAAATTTCTAAGAAGCCAACGCAGCCAAAGAAGTTCACAAACAGTAGTTGTCATTGCTCTATATTCGGCTTCAGCCGAGGATCTGGAAACAATGGATTGTTTCTTTGTTCTCCAAGAAACAGGCGAGCCTCCAAGTGTGACGTAGTAGCCGGTCGATGATCTTCTTGTGAACGGGCAGCCAGCCCAGTCCGCATCACAGTGGGCTTGGAGCTGAAAGTTGCCGTGAGCAACAAGAAAAATACCTTGGCCCGGAGAATTTTTCAAATATCGCAGTACGCGATGCACAGCGTCAAAGTGGGTTTCAAATATATATTCTCAATAGCACAATCTAAATTGAGACATTTTTTTTGGCAAATGCACAATCTAAATGGGGACGGAGGGAGTATATTTCTGCTCATCCGAATAATGACTAGAGTCTACTCTTAGCATGATAATAGGATAATGACTAGAATCTACTCTTAGCTTGAAAATAGGCCGGTGGTAAATTGATAATCATGACAAGAATATCTATAATGTTAGTTAGATTCTAGTCACTAACAGAAAATAGGCCGGTGGTAAATTGATATCTAATCATGACATGAATTAATTTACGTATAAACTTCCAAATATATTCTTATTTATTAAACATTAAAACACTAATTATTTATTAAATATGAGTATTTAAAACATTTTACATACTTTCAAAGAAAGGATTATATTTAGGGACAATCTTTTTGGAACGGAGGGATTATATATATTTCTCTTAACCAAGTAGCTAGGCAATGAATCTCACAAGCCATTTGGGTCTTCTATATCGAAAAAAGAAGTAACCTGCAGTGACACCAAATACAAATCCACATCCATATTCCAAAAGGACAGCTTGCCATGTAAATCCATCAAAAAAATCATCATCATCATCATCTTGTGGCAAAAATGGAATTGAATCAACTTCACACTCTTTAGTCAATGGAGCTCCGCACAATCCTTGGTTGCCAATATATGAATCATTCTCAAATGTAGAAAATTGATGAGATTGAGGTATCCTCCCAACAAGATCATTCATCGAAAGATTTAACTTAGCAAGAAACGTCAGACTTGTCAATTGCTTTGGAATTTCACCATGCAATTGGTTTGACGACAAATCTAATGATTCAAGAATAGTCATATTCCCAAGAGACGAAGGTATATCGCCTGTGAAATCATTATAAGACAAATTCAAGTACCTTAGAGAATCGAGGTTTCCCACGGACCTCGGAATACCACCATAAAACCTATTTTGCGATAAGTCAATGGTCGTGAAGGTCGTCAGAATCCGCTCCACTGATAGCTCCAAACCTTTTAAGACGAATGTCATCGTCTCATCGTACTTTTTAAACCAATCCCTGTCTGTCATGTTCTCCGTAGCATTTATCATGGCTCTGAAATGATCCAAATACCTATCAGGCAAAGTGCCGGTAAATTCATTTTGAGCAATGTCGAAAACTTGCAACTTGGGAAATGTGGCTGTTATACCTAGTCAAAGAGGTCAATCTTTGACAAGTCAATCCTAGTCACCGTCTTACGTGGCGAGGACCAGTCAACAAAGTCATGTGACGACTAGTCAACAAGACCAAGAAAATGTATTAGATTTAGTGTATTTAAATGTATTTAAGTGCTCGTCCAAAGATGTTGGCGAGCACTGTCTTAGTTAGCTGCTCGCCCAAATGTGTGGCGAGCACGTGCTTATTCTTAGTTAAGAAGTTTTAGTATTGAAGTCTTGGAAGACAGCATGGAGCGTGGCGACCACACTCCTCGAAGGTCTTCCGGCAACCACCATGGCCCAGCTCCTCGGCATCTCGGCGAGGACGAGCACCTAAGGCGGTTTAGCATTAAATGCGCCATCAAATCACCTTTTCGGGCAGAATGAAGGTCCAATCTGAAGGCGCCACGTGTAAAGGGCGGGCAACCCTTGAAAAGCAGTATATAATGCCCATTTGGGCTCATTTGTAACACAAGTTAGATTTCCACTCAATCACCCTCAACCTAAAGCAATAAACTCTCCCAAGCTTCTAAAGCTTTAGCTTCTCCAAGAAGCTATATCTTGTGTTCTTGTGTGTTCTTCATCAAGTTCATCACGAATCATCTCTTTAATCCATATAAACGCGTAATAACCCCCGTATAAATTATATGTTTGTATTGTACTAAGAACAGCCTACATCCAAGTCAACCCGATTTAAGTGCATACAACATTTGGCGCTAGAAGGAGGGGACCTTTTACGTATTTAAATCATCAAAGTTTCGTCCGATCAACGAGCGATCGGTTAGCAAACTCCCTGTTTCAAGCTTTAATCGGTATATCTACCGTTTAGAGCATCATCTACGATCTTTAGTGTTCTTCGTGTTCTTGAACATTTTCAATTTTCGTAGCATATTTTGGAGTTTGATCTCTTTGTATTTGTGTTTTCAAGCTTCTTTTGTTGTTGCTTTACTAAGACTAGTAGTTGTGATAGCACGTTCTTCTGCGTAAGAACTTTAATCTTTCGTTTTTTAGATCTTTGCTTTGTAATCTAAAAAGACACTCTTTAAACGATGTCTCAGCATACTCCACAAGACAGGATCTCGCCATCCGGAGGGAACGAGCACCCTCCGGCTCCGGCAAATCCTTTTGCAAACTTGAACATGGGGGATATCCTTAATGACCCCCAGCACTTGAAAGACCTATCGGACTACCTCCTGATGAGGAGGAAGCAGAACGAGAAGGAAGAGCTCGAGAAGGCCAAAGATCGGGCTTTCGTCGCGGCTCGCAAAAACAAGGGGAACGAGGATGACCGTTCCTATCACTCACATTCCGCTCACCCCCAAGATAAGGGCAAGAACAAAGTCGGCGAGCACTCCCACAATAGCCAGACGGGAGACTCACAAAGAAATTCGGTTTTCAACCGAA
Source organism: Galeopsis tetrahit (assembly GCA_963675135.1). NCBI lineage: Eukaryota > Viridiplantae > Streptophyta > Magnoliopsida > Lamiales > Lamiaceae > Galeopsis > Galeopsis tetrahit. The sequence goes on from OY776124.1 coordinate 1,084,921, forward strand.
TGAAAGACAATGATGGAAGGGCTCCTCGCCGAGTACCTTTCAACGTAGATGGCCGACCACATAAAGCCGACCATCACCATCGCGCTGATAGAAGAGATCAGGGCGACAGAGTCTCAGCTCTAGATCGAGTGGGACCAGGGAAGGGTTCGCGAGCCCCGGCCAAGAGTTATCGCAGCCACCATTCTGACAGGCACTCGCCCAGGCGATCACATCATGATGGTCGCCCGGCCATTTCCCATGGGAGTCGACGTGACGAGAACGTCGTCCCACGAGCTCAAACTGCCGAGGAGGGGAAAATCGCCCAGTTCCTCGAAACACAAAAGTTGATGAAACAAGAGATGGACGCTCTGCGAGCAGAGGTGGTCGCCTCGAAGCAAGGGACCACACCGCCGATCAGTCTGCCCGCACCTCCACTAAGTGTTGCAATCCTCACTGCCACCATTCAAAGGAAGATCCAAATGCCCTCCATGGCGGCATATGATGGGATGTCCGACCCCAGAGTACACTTGTCCAAGTACTCCAACTATATGGCCTCAATCGGGGCAACGGACGCAACACAATGCAGAAACTTCTCCCTAACATTGGGAGATCGGGCTCATCGATGGTACACAACTGTGAGTCCCGGATCTATCTCCTCTTTCCTTGAGCTGGGACAACACTTTCTGACCTACTATGGGTCTATTGCTGCTCGCCCAGCCTCAAAGCAACGTTTGGCGAACGTTCGCCAATCCCTGACTGAATCAGGCAAAGACTTCATCGAGCGCTTCGATAGGCTGGTGATCGATGGGGAGGCCGTGAACAATGAGACGAAGCTGATCTCAGCGGTTTCCGGTCTCAGGATAGGTACCAAGCTGTGGGAATCTATCCATCTTACTTTCCCCAGTTCTTATGCGGACTTCCGCACGAGGGCTGGGAACTTCATTCAAATGGAGGAGATAATGGACGCTGCCAAGGCTAACGAGCAGCCTGACGCGTCCAAAAGAGTGTGGCCCAAGAAAAACACGAACACTGGGGAATCTTCCCAGCCCAAGAAGGCGACCACTCAGGCTGGCAGTGCTCGCCCAGCGAACTTCAGGCCGTTCGAGGAGGCACCTGAGATCATCCAGTTCAGGGAGGCCCTCACCGTGGATCCTAGGGGCATCTACGACGCAATCAGGGGGAAAAATCTGCTCCCCCAAGCAAAGCCCATGCATACGAGCGATGCAAATCTTGATGGTAGTAAATTTTGCAACTACCACAACTCTGTCGGCCACCACACCAACGGGTGCCGAGACTTGGTGAGAAATCTCTTCAAACTTTACAACGAGGGTAAGCTCACCCAATTCATCAAGTCCGGAGGTGGAAACGGCGACAACAGGGGAAAGAAACGTCGCGACGACAGCGGCAGCGACCTGCGCCAACAACTGAACCGTCCCAAGCTAACTCCTCCCATGCCAACACATCATGGTGGCGACATCGATAATGTGGGCGGAGAGTGCCAGATGATAGAAGGCCCTTTGGGGGGGACTCAATCCGGAGTCGCTCTGTCTGTTCGCCGGGCTCAGGGCGAACAGCGAGCACTCAACAATGTGCACCAGGTGTGCGTCGCTCCTACTGCCGAGAAGCCTCCTTCTCATCAAATCCGTTTCACGGACGACGACCTGAACGGCGTGGTGCAGCCAAACAATGATGCGTTGGTCATCACGGGAAAGATAATGGGAACCGTCGTCCATCGCATGATGGTCGACACTGGGTCATACACCAACATCCTTTTCAAGCATACTTTGGATGCTCTTGGTGGATATGCAGATTACATCGAGCCTTGCGACGATATAATCGTAGGGTTCGGGGACACGCGCAACCTTCCCATTGGGAAAATCAGATTGTCCTTGGAGTTGGGATCGTCGAAAGAGCCTGAAATGCACCATGCTAGGCAGCTCGACTTTTTGATCATCGACATGCCATCATCCTACAACGCGTTCCTAGGCCGACCTTTCTTCAACGAGTTCAAGGCGGCCGCTTCAACTTATTATTACTGTATTAAGTTTCCAACCCCGACGGGAGCTATAACCGTTAAGGGCGATCAGACACGGGCGAGGGAGTGTCTCGTCCGTTTTGCAAAACGTCATTCTAAAGAAAGCGCCATGGTTGGAAAGTATATTATGTGTCAAACTCAAACAGAACAAATGAACTACTTGGAGGGTCTTCCTAGCAAGTACAGAAAAATTGAAGTTGGGGAGTGCAGTCATCGTTCCGACGACCACCAAGTGGAGGCGAACGAGCACGCCTCCATGGAAGTGGACGACCACACCCCAATGGAAATCGACGAGCAGACAGATCCGGGCGACCAGTCTCCAGAAAACTTTCCAGATTTGGAGCCTAGGTTAGGCTTTGAGCCAAAATTCGGAATTGAGGACCCTCGTTGGAAGGAGCCTAAAGAGCGGGCGACTTCAGCGGAGGACCTTGAAACCATCCAATTAAACGAAGCTCGTCCCGAACTCGAAGTATTAATAGGTTCAAATTTACCAGAACATCTACGATCGGACATGATCGCTTTTTTAAAGGAAAACGTCGGTGCATTCGCCTGGTCGCACGAAGATATGGTGGGCATTCCCACGAATCATGCCTGCCACAGACTAAATATTGATCCAACAAAAAGACCCATCACCCAAAAGCGAAGAAAATTTGGGCCTGATAAAAGTGCGGCTTTGGCAGTCGAAATCAAGAAGTTGATCGACAACAGGTTAATAGAGAAAACTGGAACTGATCCTGAGTGGTTGGCAAATCCAGTGCTCGTCAAGAAAACGACCGGGTCGTGGAGATTGTGCATAGACTTCACAGATTTAAACGACGCCTGTCCAAAAGATCATTTTCCGATGCCCCACATTGATCACCTAGTGGATAATACAGCGGGGCACGAGATTTTAACTTTCATGGATGCCTTCGCAGGGTACCATCAGATTGCAATGCATCCCGACGACCAGCGACATACGGCCTTCATGACGGCGCGTGATATGTATAGCTGGAAAAGAATGCCTTTCGGTTTAAAAAACGCGGGGGCAACGTACCAAAGACTGGTAAATAAGATGTTTGAAAAGCACATCGGTGAGATGGTAGAGGTCTATATCGACGACATCGTGGTCAAAAGCTTACGAAAAGAAGATCACCTACACCACCTTACCATGACATTCGATATCCTAAGAGAATACAACATGAAGTTAAATCCAAAGAAATGCAGTTTTGGAGTTAGCTCAGGAAAATTTCTGGGGCACTTGGTTAGCCAGCGGGGCATCGAGGCGAACCCGAGTAAAATTCAAGCAATAATCAATATGCAAAGCCCAAGGAACGTGAAAGAAGTTCAGAGGTTGACAGGATGCCTTGCATCGCTGAATAGATTTATTGCACGAACGGGCAATCGTTGCAAACCTTTTTTCGACGCTCTGAAGAAAGGAAAGTTCGAGTGGACCGACGAGTGCGAGAAAGCTTTCGAGAAATTGAAGGAATATCTATCGGATCCGAAAGTCCTATCCAAGCCAGTCCCCGGTGAAATTTTATATCTATACTTGGCGGCCACTGACTGTGCGATCAGTTCAGTGCTCGTCCGAGCTGAGGGGAGCACACATCTGCCTATCTACTACGTAAGTCAAACACTGCGAGATGCGGAGTTGAGATACACTCCAATGGAAAAATTGGCGTACGCACTAGTCATGAGTGTTAGAAAATTAAGGCAATACCTGTTCGACCACGAGGTGGTCGTCCTCACCACCTTTCCTCTCCGACGAGCACTGCATCGTCCGGATACCGCGGGAAGACTTCTAAAATGGTCAGTAGAGATCGGACAATTTGGTCTCACCTACGCACCCAGAACGGCAATCAAGGGACAAGTGCTGGCAGAATTCATCGTAGAGCTCACTTTCCCAGAGAAATTGGCCGAGGGAATCGAGCTTCCTTGGTCACTGTTCGTCGATGGCTCGTCGACGAGCACCAAAGCAGGGGCAGGAGTTGTCCTCATCAGCCCAACCGGACAGACGTTTGCTTCGGCGATCGAGTTCGAGTATCGGGCGACCAACAACGAAGCAGAGTACGAGGCTCTGGTTGCAGGAATCAAGATGGCTATGGCCGTGGGCGCTAGAAAACTGAAATTTTTTTCTGACTCTCAGCTGGTTGTATGTCAAATCACGGGCGAATACGAGGCTCGCGGCGACCAAATGATAAAGTATCAAGACCTAGTGAAAGGATTACTCGAGCAATTTGATCAATTCCACATCGAGCAAATCCCTAGGGAGGAAAATACGCAAGCAGATGCGTTAGCTCGGCTGGCCACTTCAGAGGGGGAGGCAATTTTTTCAGAAGCAACCATCACCAAGATTTCTTCCCCGTCGGTGAACAGAGGTCAAGTTTTGCAGGTTGAAGCGACCAGCGACGAGGACTGGAGGACGCCGATCATCAAGTACATCAAGACCGGCGAGCTCCCGGCAGACAAAGTGAAAGCAACCAGATTGCAACTCAGGTCCGCAAGGTACACAATTGTGGGCGACCAGCTGTACAAACGGGGTTTTTCAATGCCTTTGTTGAAATGCCTCGGAGAAGACGAAGCGAAGATCGTCATGCACGAAATCCACGATGGAGTTTGTGGAAATCATACAGGGGGCAAGCGCTCGCTCTAAAGATCATAAGACAAGGCTATTTTTGGCTAACACTGAAGAAAGATGCAATCCATTACGCGCAGACGTGCAAGAGATGTCAAGCCTTCGCTCCCGCCATTCACTCACCACCAGACGAGCTCATCTCGGTGTATAGTTCGTGGCCTTTCGCGAAGTGGGGGATCGACATCATCGGACCTTTCCCACCAGCTGCTGGGGGGGTAACTTTCGTCGTCGTAGCAGTCGATTACTTCACCAAATGGACAGAGGCAAAGGCATTGAAGACCATCACAACGGGCCAAATGACAAGCTTCTTTTGGAAGAATATAATTTGCAGGTTCGGCCTACCACGAGCAATAGTGACCGACAACGGACGTCAATTCACAAGTCAAGACATGCTGGATTTCTGCTCAAGGTGGAACATCAAGAATTTTTTTTCAACTCCCTACCATCCACAATCAAACGGTCAAGTAGAGGCGATCAACAAAATCATCAAGCACACCTTGAAAGCTAAGATGGATGGATTGAAGGGCAAGTGGGCCGAAGAGCTGCACATGGTTCTGTGGGCATATCGGACGACCACGAGAAATTCTACTGGTGAAACTCCGTTCGCGCTCGCGTTCGGAACCGAAGCTGTCATACCAGCAGAGGGGCAAGTCCAAACTTTTCGAGTAGCAAATTATGACGAGCAGTTGAATAACGATGCACAGCTCTCCGATTTAGACTTCCTAGAAGAACGAAGGCTAACAGCGGACGAGAAGAATGTGGTCTACAAGCAAAGGTCAGAACGCTACTACAACACCAAAGTACGTGCTCGCCAGTTCACTATCGGCCAGCTCGTACTTCGGAGGGCGACGGAGCAGTCCATCGGCATACTTGGCCCGACTTGGGAGGGTCCGTACCGAATAACGCGCACACTCCTAAACGGGTCGTACGAGCTAGAAGATCTAGAGGGCAAGCCGAGTAGGTACCCGTGGAACGCGGTCAAGCTGAAGAAATATTACCAGTAAGTTTTTAAATTATTTCATATTTATAGTTTGTTTTTAATCATCATTTCAATTCAAGCAAAGTTTTAAATTTCCATCAAGTGTTAGATAAATTTGAAAGTTTAAACAAGGCTCTGCGTAGCCATCTAGGAAACAAAAGACGAGCACTCTTTTCTAAAGATGCTCGCAAGGTAGTAGCAAAGATGGTCACTACCTATCAAACAAAGAGTTCAACCGACGAATGGTTAACTCTAAAAGACGAGCACTCTTTCTTAGAGTCTCGCAAAAGGAAAGACGAGCACTCTTTCTTAGAGTCTCGCAAAAAGGAAAGACGAGCACTCTTTCTTAAAGAGTCTCGCAAAAGGAAAGACGAGCACTCTTTCTTAAAGATGCTCGCAAAGAAAAGACGAGCACTCTTTCTTAAAGATGCTCGCAAAGGAAAGACGAGCACTCTTTCTTAAAGAGTCTCGCAAAAGGAAAGACGAGCACTCTTTCTTAAAGATGCTCGCAAAGAAAAGACGAGCACTCTTTCTTAAAGATGCTCGCAAAGGAAAGACGAGCACTCTTTCTTAAAGATGCTCGCAAAGAAAAGACGAGCACTCTTCCTTAAAGATGCTCGCAGAATAACAAACGTCGAACAAACCAATGAAAGAAAAATATTTATTAAAATCACTTGCAAAAAATTATCATAAAACAATTGGAAAAACGAACACATCATAAGCAAAAACTTCCATTCATTAAAAAGCCTTAGAAGGCTGAAATTACAAAAAAGGCTTTAATGGCCGAACAGTCCTAAGAAAAACAAAAAACAAAATACAAGCAAACTAAACTCCCGGAGCATTCTCCTCGGCAGGAGCAACTTGCTCGCCAGATACCCCCTCCTCGTTCACAACCTCCACTTCAGCAGGAGCACTCTGCTCGCCCTGTTGGGTTGGGGAGTCTTCGGGAGGATTCACGAACTCCACCGGAACTCCCGAGAGTCGCGGGAACTGGAGTCCCATTTGCACCAACGGAAGCAAGGGGAGCTCGGTTCCCGACTGAGGATTCTCCTTCATAAGGAGGTCGTCCAGAAGCTCGCCGAGCGGAATCACATCCACTTCCGGATGAACGTCCAATAGCCTGTAAATGAGCCCGTGGGCAGTAAGCGCCACCGATAACATGGCCACGCCCCCAGCGAGCTCAGTTGTCTCATCTCTCTCATCTATTGCATCGACCAGCTGTTGCCGAAGAGTGGCCAACTCTTCCTCATCAGTTGCGGACTTACTTGTAAGAGTCCTTACCTCGTCCTCGGCAGTCTTGAGGCGAGCACGGAGACGTTCGATCTCTTGAAGATCTTCTTGATCCTTCTTTCGAACCATCTCCAGTTGGGCCTCGGAATCGGCCAACTCTGCCTCAGCATTGGCCAGCTTGGTCTCGAGGTCGACCACTTTCTCCTCTGAGGCGAGCAGTTTCCCCTCAACAACAGTTTTTGCTTTAGCCATTTGAGCAACTTTCGCAGCCCTGTCCTCGCTGAGCTTGCGACCTTCAGCAATCTGGCTGGCGAGCTTCTCCATGGTATAAGAGGCTCGGCTCAAGTCAATGGCGACCAGGCGCGCATTTTCCATGGCGTTATGGTTGTCGACCTCTTCGACCAGTGTGGTCGTCAACGAGCGAGGTAGGTGCTTCACCGCCCTCTGTGCGAACAGGTTCAGAGGCTCCCTATCGACCGGGTCTCGCGACCGGTAGAAGCCGAGAAGATTCTCGCTAAAGGGTTGGGCGACCGGATAGTCGGCAACTCTGTTAAAAAAGGAAAGAATTAGAAGAAAAATACTTAAAAAATTTCTAAAAAACTCTTTTTGAAAAAACTTACTTGGCAACCCTTGCGGCTTCCCAGCCGAGAAGGGTATTATCTCCCGGAGCCCTCTCCCCGGCCGACGAGCTCGTCGCAGTCTCTCGCGACTGAGTGCTTCGGGGAGGAGGGGAAGCAACTGGTTTGGGGGGGGCGAGTTACCCCTCGGTGGAGGAGATCTCCTCGGCGAGATCCTCTTTTCAGCAGCAGGTGGGCGAGAAGTACCCCCTCTGGTCGGTCTAGCGACCTTCTTTGGTGGAGCCCCCGAGCTCTCCGCCCCTTTTCTTTTCTTGCCGGCGCCATCAACAATCTTGCGCTCGCGGAGTATTTGTGCCTGTCGAAGCATACTGGTCGCTTTTAGGCGCTCGACTTCAACGGTAGGGGGAAGATAGGCGACAACCCGTTGAGGAACCACTACTAGAAAAAGAAGCGAGAAGTCAGTATCTTCGAAGAGTAAATTTAAAAGAAATTTGAAGAAATATTTTACCTGGAGGGAACTCTCGAGTGAAGTGATGAGGAGGTACTCTGAGACCTGCTCGCTCACGCATGCACTCCCTGTTCAGAAATCGGCAAGACCTCTCCAGGTAACGACGATTGAGAACGCAGCAAACGTGATACTGAAAGAGAGGAGTAAGACGGTGGTCGGCAGTCCTCTTGCGAACAGTTTCACCTACAAAAAGCGAGGAGTTATTCAGTATAGACAAGAACGAGCAGAAATTAAAAGACTTACCACGAATTCTTTGATATTCGGTCTCGATGGGAATGCGATCAGAAGATCCATCCGGCCTCACTGAACTCATCCAGTCCCCGGCTACCCACCACCAGTTGGTTTTCCAATCCCTAATCTTGTTGGGAACCCCTTCGACCAACTTGAAATTATCTCGGCCTCTAACATAGTAATACCCGTGGCCTACTTTCTCTCCGGTCTCGGCCGCCTGAAGGAGATAGTTAATCTCCTTCGGGCTAAGCCACGTATTCCGACATCCATTCTCGGCCGCCACCAGGCCAAACAGTGTAAGAATGCCGATCAGGTTCGACCAACCGTTCGGTAAAATTTGTGAAGGGGCAACATTCAGGAAATGTAGAAAATTTGAGATACTAGGGTGCAGGGGAAACCTAAGCCCTGCCTCCATCATGCCAATGTTGACGGCGACCATGCCCTCTGGCGGCTGGTCGACCCTCTCATCCTCGCGAGGAACGAAAAAGCACACATCGGCCGGCAGTTGGTACTTTTTTCGAGAATTCTCTAGCTGCGCCGAGGAGACTTTGCTTGCATAGTTGCTCGCCTCATATATCGTTTGGAAAGCTTCTCGATGCGGGCGAGGAACATCTCGAGGAAGGTATTCGCAGAAATACTTATAATAGGCCTCCCTCGAGACCTCATCGCCATCTAAACTTTCCCGACCACTCAAGATGTCCTTTATGCTCTCCGCATATCGAACAACTTCCTCATAGTCCTCGCGGAGACTCTTCGTCAAGGTCTCCTCGACCTGGGCAGTTTCTATCTGTTCGCCCACCCCTCGATCCAAACCCTGATCATGTAAATCAGAGTCCGTCTCACTGCCACTCTCCTCGGCATCGCCCTCCTCGGCATCATTGCCGGCATCATCCCTGTCGGAGTCATAGAGCTCGTCGACATCGACGACCACTGCCTTTCCTAAGTTACGGACGCTAGCATTTATGGGGTCAGGGGAGTGGATCCTAGAGTCCGACGAAAACGCCCTCTCCGTCAAAGTCAAGGCTAGACGATCAGCCTCGCCGGAACTAGCGGCACCACCATCTAACGGCGGCGAACCACCACCGGAACCGCCACCAAAATCCATTTTTTCTTAAGAAATGGGGGAAAATAGAATTTTTAAGAAGAAAATGAGAGTTTAAATACCTTTTTATCAATCGAAAACCACCCAAACTCGCCGGAAAAGCTTGAAGCAAGAAGCTCGGAAGGATGCTCGAGAGAAATTCAAAGTTGCAAAATGGTAAAAGTGTTTTGAAAAGAAGGGAAGTCATATTTATAGGCAAAACATATGCAGGGACCTAATTGCAAAAAACGGGGTAAAATCCGTAATTTTCCCAAAATTTGGGGCCATTTCCGAATTCGAATTCAGAGAGTGACCCTCACGCGCGACCTTTGAGGTCGGCACGCGCCCCACGCGCGCTTTTCAAATTTCGAGCGCCGCCCACGCGCCTGACACAAGTCACATCATACGTCATCAAAGTGCCTCGAAAGGCGAGCTCGGCGTAGGAAATGAGGCAACCACCTCCGTCTCACGTCATCAAGATCTCGAAATTGATTGTGTTGTCGAGAACCATTTTCACCATCGGAAAAAACGATCGAACTGCTCGCCTTACCATTCTACGAATACGAAGGCGACCAGGGGGCAAATGTTATACCTAGTCAAAGAGGTCAATCTTTGACAAGTCAATCCTAGTCACCGTCTTACGTGGCGAGGACCAGTCAACAAAGTCATGCGACGACTAGTCAACAAGACCAAGAAAATGTATTAGATTTAGTGTATTTAAATGTATTTAAGTGCTCGTCCAAAGATGTTGGCGAGCACTGTCTTAGTTAGCTGCTCGCCCAAATGTGTGGCGAGCACGTGCTTATTCTTAGTTAAGAAGTTTTAGTATTGAAGTCTTGGGAGACAGCATGGAGCGTGGCGACCACACTCCTCGAAGGTCTTCCGGCGACCACCATGGCCCAGCTCCTCGGCATCTCGGCGAGGACGAGCACCTAAGGCGGTTTAGCATTAAATGCGCCATCAAATCACCTTTTCGGGCAGAATGAAGGTCCAATCTGAAGGCGCCACGTGTAAAGGGCGGGCAGCCCTTGAAAAGCAGTATATAATGCCCATTTGGGCTCATTTGTAACACAAGTTAGATTTCCACTCAATCACCCTCAACCTAAAGCAATAAACTCTCCCAAGCTTCTAAAGCTTTAGCTTCTCCAAGAAGCTATATCTTGTGTTCTTGTGTGTTCTTCATCAAGTTCATCACGAATCATCTCTTTAATCCATATAAACGCGTAATAACCCCCGTATAAATTATATGTTTGTATTGTACTAAGAACAGCCTACATCCAAGTCAACCCGATTTAAGTGCATACAACAGTGGCATTAGTACTCCTTGAAGGGAGTAATATGGTGCCATTAAATTTGTTCTGCCTTAAAACAAGGACTCGGAGCTCAACAAGAGTCTCGATCCAAAAGGGAAACGTGTCTCGTATTTCATTGTTCCCAACGTCAAGAACCTGAAGTTGGCGACAATTGGAAAGGGACCATGGTAACAATCCTTCGAATTGATTGCTATTTAGGTTAAGGGAATTTAGCACGCAATCCTCGGTAAATGTTGATGGAATGAGACCGTGAAGGCGATTTTCCTTTAGATGCAAGACTTGCAAAGATTTGCTTAAGTTTCCTAGACATTGAGGAATAGGCCCTTCCAAGGTGTTGTTTGACAAATGAAGAAATTCAAGAGATGTCAAGTTGCAAATGGATAAAGGAATCTCGCTACTTAATTTGTTGGAATGGAGTACTATAGTTTTTAAACGAGAAATCTTCCCAATCGTGGAAGGCAATGCACCTGAAAGATGGTTTTCGGCGAGATTAAGGTAATTCAAACTTTGGGATTTTTCAATATCCGTAGGTAGGGATCGAGCCTTCAAAAAAATTACGGGAAGCTGAAATAGTTTGGATGTTGGCTGTGAACAATTCCGCAGAAAAAGATTACAAATTCGTAGTAATAAATTTAAGATAGTATCAAAGATCGTTCTGTAAATTTGGCCATGCACAATTTAAGTTTTGCATGTTTATACTTTTTCAATTTTGGTCCGAAAAATTCAAGTTTCCCAAATATATTTATGCCTTACGACCAAATTGAACTGTGATTCTTCCGACAAAAATAAAATTTCCGGAGTTGTATTATTTGGATTGAGAAATTGGAGGTAGTGTTAGAACAAGTTGGACGAGACGAAGAGTTTGTTATAAGACACAACCTTCGCCTCACTGAAAATCTGCCAAGAAGTACGTACAAATCTGTGAATGAATAGTGATTCATTAACCAAAAACAAAATCCCAGAGTTGTGGTAATGAGATTGAGAAATTGGAAGTAGCAATAGAGTGTGACAAAGATCGAGTTTGGTGTAGGAAACAACTTTGACTAATCAAAAAATAACAAATGTATATTTTCCATTTTTAGTAGAAGACCTTGTACTTTTAAAAAATACACATTAGTAGTGTACATGTAATTGGTGTATACAAGAGTTTATTTAAATAGATATTTACTCAAAAATGGTCAAATTGAGTAATCCACTAACTAGTTAGGTTTATGTAGCGAAAAATGATTTTTAGGCCCATAACTTAGGAGGAAATGTGTTTTAAGAACACTAATTTTACGAGTTTATAAATGTAGTGTTTTTATATTTGTAAATGTAGGGATATTAATTGATCCTAAAATTGAATTAAAAAAAGTTGCGATCCTCTTTTTGCCATAAATAAGTTTGGCCCGAATAATGGGCCTCAATCAGCCCGAAATTTGGTTGATTGGGCTAATTTGGCCTGAAATTGCGAAAAAAAGAAGTTACGGGCCTAATTTTGCTAGCCCGCAAAGTTACGGTCCTCTTTTTGCAAACACCCCTAAGTTGCGGTCCTAAAAAAATAATTTTCCCTGTCCTATATTCATCCTGGTTTGGGCAAATTCGGGCTCGATTGTCTTACATTTACAGATTTTAAAGGCAAGAATCATACCGCTTAAAGCATTGTCGCTGATGTATAATGTTCCAAGCGCTGTCATATTTCGAATTTCTCTTGATAGCAGCAAAATTCTCAATGTGGATATGTTATAAATGGTTAAAGGCAAAGGCCCCCTCAACTCGTTAACCATTATTTGCAACTCTTCTAGTTGATTAAGCTGCCCAATCTCTTCTGGAATACCTGCAAAATCATAAAACATATCATAATCAATTTGATTATATATCAAATTATCTCTCTTTGTCCAAGTTTAAAGATATTTCATACGGATTAACAAGGTATACAACAATAAATATATGCATATTAATGTGATCTTATTACCCTTTTGGGATAAAATCTATTTTCGTCCAATAACTTTTCACCTCTTCCAAGGGATATAAGTCAATTTAGTCTCATAACTTTCAACATTTTCTGAAATGGTCCCAAGAAGTTAAATGTACAAATTTAATCCTTTTTTTTTTTTTTGCAATTTCTATTTTGGTCCAAAAAAATTAAATGTACCAATTTAGTCCCATTTTTTTGACAATTACATTTAACTTTTTTGGATCCAAAACAAAACAAATTGCGGAAAAATGGGCCTAAATTGCTATATTAAACATTTTGGGATCAAAATAGAACAAATTGCAGACAAATATGACTAAATTGGTACATTTAACTTTTTTGGGACCATTTAAAAAAAAATAGAAAGTTATGGGACTAAATTGGCTTCTATCCCCCTTTTCCAATATGATCCAAAAAAAAAAAAAAAACATAAATGTACGAATCTCGTACAATTATTTTTTATAGTACCAATTTCTCCCAAAGTTGGCGGAATCTTCGGAACAACATTGTATTTTGTCATGTGCTCAACACGTGGGAAGTTGATTCGGGAGAAAGTTGTTGCAAAAAATGACGTCGCTCCGAGGATCATTTTGGCAATTTTGGGATGAAATTGGTACATAAAAAAATTGGAACTAGATTCGTACATTTATCTTATTCGGGGACTATTTTGAAAAGGTGAAAAGTTACTGGACGAAAGTTCTATCCATGAATTATATCGAATTCGAGACTTTGATTAAATTGACAAATACACTTACACGATGTACACATGTGCAAATAATTAAAGAAGGCATATAATTGTCTTACTTTCTAACCATAATTGTCTTGATTTCTAACCACAATTAAAGGGCATGAGATAGAATTGAATTTGTCAAAAAAGTTATGTAAGATTAGATTTGCTCAGGGGAAATTTGCAATTGTACATAAAATTGCACAGCTAGCATATTCTATATAGTAAATATTTGCACGCTTATTATTAATTTTATTCAAATACAACTTCTTATATGCACATAAGTGAAGTTAATATCAAGAATCGTCCATTAACTTAGGCTGTCTCCAATTTAATTTTGATCCTTTTTCCGAAATTGGAAAATGTAAAAACATACAGGATTAGACACCAAAAGTATGAAAATTGAGAAAAATGTAATAATATAAAAGGCCAAAATTGAAAAAAAAAAAAAAAAAGTAACAAATTACACAAGTAAAATTGAACATGATTAATTACAAAACAATTCTTGAGATTAACTCCACATAATTGATAGATTTAAATTATACCTTTTCTAGGTCTGATTTTCCTTTTTTTATGTTAAATGATACAATATGTATAACAATTGCCTATATGATGGTATCATCCAAATAAGAAATGAAGACGAATCTAATGAAAAAAAAAAAGTAAAAAATTTGAAGTTTTGCAATGGCAAAGCAGAAACAAGAATAAATGACTTACCAGTTAAAAAATTGTTCCATAGATATACGATGTAAAGAGCTGTCATATTCCCAATTTCACTTGGCAATAATCCATTAAGTTGGTTGCCTCCCATGTCCAATTCCTCTAAACTTTTAAGATGACCGATCTCTTTAGGAATATTACCTGTATGTGCGAATTGCAATTATATACAAATTTATAAATTCCATACATATATACTTTGAAAAAGAACAGAAAAAAAAAAAAGAACACTCGAGTTTAGTTAGCTTTCAAATTAGTACAAATTTCATTAATGGACTATAATTGATACTATAATTTCTTTTTTTTTGATGCCACGGTATCCGGTCCAAATACCAACTAATTCGGGGGATCAATCCACCGTCCACTTGCGGGGTCCCATGGACATGGTCCCATAAGAATTGTTTGCACCTTAAGTTCCAAATCTATACCACTAGGCCAACTCCTTGTGATTAATTGATACTATAATTTCCTTTTTTTTTATGCCACGGTATCCGGTCACCAATCCCACCGTCCACTAGTTGGTGGGGCCCGTTTAAAGCCAGAGCTTTGCACTCTGTATGGACATGGCCCCATAGGAATTGTTTGCACCTTAGGGGTTTCGAACCTGAGACCTAGAGAGGAGCACACTCCTAAGTCCCAAGTCTACACCCACTAGGCCAACTCATTGGGGTTAATTGATACTATAATTTCAATTTTATAACATGAATACATCATGATCAATTCTTGTTTTTAGGTAGCTTTCAAATTAGTCATCATATATATACACACTGATACACACACATTACATTTAATTAGAGGACAATCCCACAGTCCACTAACGGCCCCCGCTAAAGCCAGAGCTAAGCTCTGTATGGACTCGCCCCTGCTAGTGGGCGGTGGAATTGGTCCCCCGAATTAATCGGTCCTTGGGCTGAATACCGAAACTCAAAAAACAAACATATAATGGGACATAATATCATACCAGAAAAATGGTTGTTCCACAAGAACAGTGCTTGAAGGTTTGTGATGTTCCCGATTTCTCTTGGCAATGATCCACTCATCTTGTTCAATCCCAATTGCAATAATAGTAAATTATTAAGCTGACCAAACTCTTTTGGAATATTACCTGAAATTATAAATTAAGAAAACTCAATTTAATTATCAACTAAACTTAATTATATGCTACCAAGTTTACATTAAGTAGACTAATACTCCAATATTTATTAACTCAAACAACCCTCCCTACATAGAAAAAAAGTTTGTTGGTCACATAACTAGTTTTTTGTCCACTTTTGGTCCAAAATTTTAACTTTTCAATTTTGATCGCACTACTATTTGAATTGTCCAACTTTGGTCCCACAATTGATTAAATTGTCAAAAATATTGACAATTTTCACGGGAAGAATGAAAACGACACCATTTTGTGTCACGCTTACACCGCACGTGCCGGCCAAAATTGGAGTATATATATATATATACACGTATCATGAAACACAAAAAAGGTCATTTTCATACTAGCTCATTTGACTTATTATTTATTTTCTTATATTATTATTTTAAGTTTAATTTTGTTGTCGGCATATATATAATCTGCCGGCCAGCCACAAGGCTGCAATAAAATCAAAGGAATTAGGTTCCGACAGGCCGACAAGTTCTTGGGAATCGCACCCGTGAAGGAATTATTACTCACATTGAGAATCTCGAGTCTCGTCAAAAGACCGATTTGTTCAGGGATTGGGGGTAGGATTCGGAGAAAAGAAAGATTGGCTATGAGCAACGAAAGTGAATCAGTTTAGTTGCTAGAAAATATTGTTGCCGGAAGCAACACAAAAGAAAAGATGATCAAGAAAGGAAGATATGCGGAATTTGTCATTGTTTCATGCTATGGTCAATTACTTAGCTATATTGCATATGTACATATACTGAGTGACAAAAAAATTAATAGAAAATTATTATCGTTTTCACTATCAAATTTGACCTTTTCAATTTAACATATCTAATGAAAGAAAAAGAAGAAAAATGTACAACATAGCTCACACGGTTCATCTTTAAAATCTAAAAAACCAAACAATGATAAAACCGACCGCATTAATATGCTCCGTCGACGGGCGTCACAACTCAACTAGGGGGCGGGTAGCTAATGGGGATACACATTACTTTCCAGGCAAGGGGGGCATAGAAGGGAAAAGGCAAACAGAGAAGTGCAACAATTTGGAGCACAAAATGTCAATGGAAAGAAGCATTGTAATAAACATGCATCCTAGAAACATCAAAACCAAAATCCTTACAAAAAGTCATCATCATCATCATCATCATTGTCAATCTCACCCATCTCCACATCGTCATCCTCCTCCTCTGACTCATCGTTGTCCTCTTGCTCCTCGTCCACTTGATGCTGCTGCTGCTCCTCATTTTGTGGACCAATTAAATGAATGATGTCCTCAGATACACGTCCTGATTTGCGCAGCAAACTCTGGCACTCCTCAACAGCATCGTCATAAGCGCTTGAAGAACGACCCTTGACAAGTGTGTGGATAGCACCACTCTTCTTGAACTCATCAACAGCAGACTTGGCTGCCTGCCTCTCCAAGCTCTCTATATGACGTCGCCCAATCTCAGATTGGAAGAAGAAACTGCCTGTTGAGCACTCCACATCGAGCTCCTGCAACAGCTTATTGCGCCTATCCGTTTCCTTCTGCAAAGAATCATGCACGAGACTATTCCTCTCCGTTAGCCTTTTCACCTCGTTCTCTGCCCGACTTAATTCTTCTTTATACTCCTTCAACTGGTTCTCCAGGAAAGCCGTGACATTGAGTGTCTGCACCAAAAGTGGGATGACTGATGAGCTCAACAATGGGAGAAAATTAGCATTTAGATACAGAAAGAACGAGCATTGCATGGAATACAAGTGCATACCCGTACACAATCATTAGCCACGGATTCTATCAATGTGCGATGACTAATTGACTCAAACCTGCTGGTGTCAAAGGGACTTATGAGAGATCGGGACCTCCTCCACGCTAACCCTGAATCTTCTTCGTCCCAAAATGACTCCATGCCCTCTACACGGTTGGCACCACAAGATGACAAACCCCTCTCAGAATCCTCTCTGGCCCTCTTTGAACCAACCTCAGGCACTTCAGACACTTCAGACACAGCCTCATCTGGATTCCCAGTTTCTTTATCTTTCGAAAGTGCTGCTTCCTTCTTACGTGCTTTCACAGCAGCAATGTCCACAGCGTCATCTGAAGAAAGTACATTCAAGATAACACGAAGCAACAGATTGAATGAACTAAAAAAAAGGAAACAACAAACTAAGCATAACAGCCACACCGAATGCACGAGTCTAAGCGCTTTTAATGCAAAAACGTTTCTATCGAGGATTGAGAGAGGGGCCGAGCTCAAGTGCTCAATGTCAATGAGCATTTCAGGAGGCCAACAAGGCCGGTTTGGGATAGACAACAATAGCAACATATTCTCTTTAAAGGCAAACTACTGCCATCAAACTATATTCACTTAAATACCTCGTGATGCAGTACAAATGAACTACTGAATGATTTATAATTTATTACTATTCAATTCAATTCGATTTCTCTAAAAACAGAGAAAACCAACATACCACAAAAGAGAGTATCAACAGTTTTTGCATCTATACACTACACCCATTAACAAAAGAAACAGAGAAAACCAACATACCACTAAAAACAACATGTATAGAAGCATGCTATCCACATATCACCAGATTATCACCCTCTCCAGCTAGTTTGTTAGGTTGTTAACGAGTAGATTCTAGAACCTTCTGATTTCTGAGCTTAGAAATAGCATATCCATTCATATTGTACCACAACCTTGAATACTAATATACATAATTTCTCCCTTTCAATTTTTTTTTTTACAGAATTTCTCCTTCTTCTTGTACTCCTTCAGTCCCATGGAAATTTGCACACTTGCCATATTTGGATGTCTCATACCAATTTGCACACCCCATAAAAGGAAATATTTGCATAACCCTCACCCTCAAAATATACCCATATTTATCCTATTACTTTTTCACACTTAATCTACCTTTTTTCTTTACTTTATTCATAAAAGTTTACAAAACTACCCCTCAAAACATCAAATTACACCTTCTCTTATACATTTTAAGTGCCATCAGTATTACTTACGTATGTTTCTTTTACCCACGGAAAGACTTAAAACTTTACGACCCCCATCCTATTCCCCGATTTCAAATCCCAAGCTCAATCCACACCTAAAATTACCTATAACAACCTGCTATTACTTTCCTCAATATCAATCACTACTAAACCTTTACTATTCATCACAGATTTCAAATCCTAGGGTTTCAAAATCAGGATGTCAAACACTATCTTCTCAAACAACATACATTTCTAAAACAAAAAATCAGCATTGCATTTATAAGTAACGATTACTCACCAGCATCTCGGAGTCGAACAAGGCGAACAGTCGACAAATTCTGAATACCGTAATCCGTAACAGTACGGCCGCCATCGTCAAGCTCTTTTCCAGAAAACACGAGCCTCTGTTCCTTTACCGGGATACCCTGTTCCTCTTCAATTGCGGCCTTAACATCGTTAATCGTTGGATCCCGCGGCCAAATCGATATTATAAAGGGATTAATGGAGGCCTTGATGCGAATGTGAATACCTCCCACCATTTCAACCGTGAGATATAAGGTTGATTCATTCTGGATATAGTAATCTGCTAGGGTTTTTGAATCCTCCAATAATCTCCCGGCATATACCAATCTCCGTGGTTGCAATCGATGAAACTTTTCCTTTACCTGAATTAATCGCTTTACATGACGAATCGTATCAAAGCTTTCCGCTTCTATGGGGAAAATCTTCCCTGTCCCCTGCTTGATAAAGATGCGCATTACTGTATATTTTTTCACTTAGAAAACCTGCAGTTGCTTTCGGTAGAAATCGAACCCATTACTGAAATCGAACCCATTGTATGTGCGTGAGCCAGCAGGGAAAGTTTATGTTTCTCTTTTGGGAAAATATCAAAAATCACTGAATTTTACACTTTTCACATTTGGTCATCCACATTTCATCACTATCAAAATTGGTCACTCACTTATTCGTCACTATCAAAATTGGTCACTCGCCTATTCTTTCTCTATCAATTTTGATGCGGCTGTTAGAGAATCCGTCATTTACTAACTTGGTCATCCACATTTCATCACTATCAAAATTGGTCACTCACTTATTCGTCACTGTCAAAATTGGTCACTACCTATTCTTTCTCTATCAATTTTGATGTGCTGTTAGAGAATCCGTCATTTACTAACGGAGAAAAGGTTTTGAGCGTCAACTTTTATTTTTCCTCTTTTAATTCCTTAACCTTAAACCCCCCAAACTTTTTTTTTTTTTTTTTTTAATTTTACTGAATTTATCTTTAATTAATATTAAGGAATTAAAAGAGGAAAAATAAAAGTGGGCAATCAAAACATTTTCTCCGTTAGTAAATGACGGATTCTCTAATAGCAGCATCAAAATTGATAGAGAAAGAATAAGTGAGTGACCAATTTTGATAGTGACGAATAAGTGAGTGACCAATTTTGATAGTGATGAAATGTGGGTGACCAAATGTGAAAAGTGGTAAAGTTCAGTGACCAAAAGTGATATTTTCCCTTTTCTTTTTTATCCTTTAACTTTCATGACCTTTTGATTTTGGTTATGTTAACTTTTTAATTTTCATTTTTGTCATTTCGTTTCATTTTAAGTTAAAGTTTTCATTTTTTCAAAATACATTCTAAGGTATCCGATTTACATTATTTTTTGTCGGAAAATTAAATTTTTCACAAAAAACAGACACGCGTAGCTCGAACGTTTTTTTTTTTTTAAAAGCAAAAACAAATTAACTTTAATTATTATTGGAAAAGCAAATAGAGTTTGGTAGTCCAACCACAAAGTGCAATGAATCTATCCATGAACAAGGATTGAAAAATTCACTTGATTTTCTAGCAAAAGTATGTGCCTATCACATTGGCTACCCGTTTGATTTACGTAACTTTAACATTAGTGAAGCTCGCCAATAAATCCCGGCAAGCTAAAACATAATCTCCAAAGATAGACTCCCTAGCCTCTGATCCATTAATAACATCCATGCACAACCACTTTAGCGTCTTCCACCGAATTAGATGGAAGCCTCAATTTTAAACACACGTTCAAGCCGCGAGTGTCAGTTTCAGGTGAAAAATTTAATTTTTTGACATAAAGACTGTAGACCACATAGATACTAAATTAAGATTTGTTTTATATTTCGTACAAAATTTAAGATTTTTTAAGAGGTCCCGTCTCGTAACTTTTCTATTTTTATTAAGATTTTTTTTATATTTGTACAAAATTTAAGATTTTTTAAGAGGTCCCGTCTCGTAACTTTTCTATTTTTTTAAAGATTCTGCAACTTTTGGATTGAATAAATTAGTCGCACAAATATTTGAATTGTTCAATTTTAGTTGTGTGCCGCCGAAAATTGTTAAAAACAACGTCGTTTCTTCCTCGCTGGTCACATTTTTTACGTAAACCACATAGAAACTATCTTGATCGGAAACTTGTGCTTGATAGGAAAGTACCAAAAATTCACTTCACGTTTTTTTTTTTTGGTCAGTAAAGGTGATGTTTTATTCATTAATTGCAAGGGCTCTCCAAGTGCAATTTAGTTTAGACAGCTCTCACTTGGAGAGCTCTTTTAAAAGCTCTCCAAGGCCAAATATGTAGTAGTGTTGTTTGCTACAAGCAGTACCCAAACAAGATAGAAGCAGTAATATTACAAATAGGATTGCTTGTCCAGTCCTTGAACTTGAAGTTACTCCGTAGGGGGAATTTAATTGTAAACCAACTACATAGTTTCACCTCGAGTTGAGAATTTTGAGATACTTAATGTCTCATTTCTGAAAATTACCTAGTTTTTCCATTTTCAGATAAGCCACACCACCCCAAGCCAAATACACGTCGCATGTCCTCCTTTCTTTTTGTCGATAAAATTTCCGAAGCTGATAAGATTTTGTATGGTACCCGAATGTAGCACCGCTGAGTTTTGTAGCCACTTTATGCATTCCATCCAAATCTTGTGTGTGTACATTCAAAGAACACATGCTTTTCAGATTCATCATGAAGGCCACAAAATACACACCTTAAGTCGTCGGTTGCCTTGAGAATGTCTCTTTTATACAAGTTTGCTCTCGTTGGTAGTTGTCCCCTTATGAGCCTCCATGAATGAGCTATTACTTTTGATGGCGCAAAGTTCCTCCAAATCCGTTTGAATGCCACAAGAGTCTCGTCGTCCAGTTGAGTGTCTCGGCTTCCATTGAGCAGCTCTGTATACGTGATCAGTACGAGGAAAAAACGACGTCGATTTTAACAATTTTCGACGAATTGGGACTAAAATTTGGCAACTCAAATACTTGTGAAAATAATTTATTGCATTTAAAAGCTAGTATAAGACCTACTAAAAAAAGATGTAAAGTTATGAGACAATTTTGAATTTAATCTCTTCTATAGTTCACTAATTACTATTCAAACGCACATGCCCGACGCATGGCACAAAATAACACCATTTTTAAATGGAAAAAAATTGGTACATTTAATTTTGGGAAAATACATTATTTTTTTTTCCTTTAAGTTATACTAGTTTTGATTTTTGTCCTCTAAATTTTTTGATTTTGAAATTAGTTTCTTATGTTTATAAATTTTAAAATTTTAGTACTCCCTCCGTCCCGGTATAAGTTTCCCCTTTCTTTTGGTTGTTTTGATTAAGAAATATGATTAAATAATAGATATAGTACAAGTGATTTGATGGTGAGAGAAATAATAGATGAGTGTGAGATGAAGTATGATAAAATAATAGATAAAGTGTAAGTGGTGTGATTGGGAGAGAGAAAATCATATACGAAAAATGGAAAAAAATGAAATGGAAAACTTATCGTGGAACATCCATAAAAGAAAAGTGGGAAACTTATAGGGGCACGGAGGGAGTATTTATTACCTACACATCTAGTCTCAAATCGCGTATCTACAAATCAGGCCCCAAATTGCGTTTGTATAAATTGGGCTCCTGATGTTTACCTTTTATAGATAGTAAAGACTAAAATCTTGAAATTTATAAACATGAAGAACTAATTTCAAGTTAAAAAATTTAGAGAACAAAAATTAAAATTCAAACAATTTAACGGACATACAAATGTAGTTTTCAAGAAATGTAATAAAACATGTTTAGTGGGACCAAATCCGCAATTTTCTCGAAAACAAAAAAAATACGGAGTATAAAAAAATGATTTCATTCCTTTTCGTACACACTCTCTCCCTCTCACTCTCATCTTGGAGGTGAAAAATGCGCATCTTTATCAATACACCCACGGGGAAGAAATTCCCCTTAGAAGTAGAAAGCTCTGATACGATTGATCATGTAAAGGGATTAATTCAGGAAAAGGAAGGGATTTCTCGACGGGAACAAATACTATTACTTGCCGGGAGAATATTGGAGGATTCAAAAACCCTAGAAAATTCATCTGTCTGCAATGAGCCAGTCATTAGTCTGATGTATAATCTGGAGGGAGGTTTGCGCATTCACATCAAGGCCTCTCCTGGGAGCCCCTTTACAGTAGTGGTTCGGACGCCGAAGCCAACGATTGACGATTTGAAGGCTGAAATTGAAAAGAGAATTGGCGTCCCTGTAAATGAGCAGAGGCTCATACATTCTGATTCTGGTAAAGTGCTTGAATCTGGCTGGAGTTGTATTCTTCACTACGCTGATTCGACTATTCGCCTTGTTCGAATCCCAGATTCTGGTTAGTATGCTATTTTTATTTTTTTTACTTTATAGTTATAGTTGTTTACAGTATTATTTTAGAAATGTTGTGTGTGGTGTGATGAATTGAATGGTGCCTGGGTGAATGCATTTTAGTGGCATGTTGCTTTTCTCTGTTTTTTTCTTCTCTGGTTTATGGGTATATTATAGAGGCGGTTCGATTCCTCTCTTTCAATTTTCGTATTCCTCTTGGTGTTTCACCTTGTCGTATCATTAACTATAGTTATTGTTGTTTACAGTATTATTTTAGAAATGTTGTGTCTGGTGTGATGAATTGAATGATGCCTGGGTGGATGCATTTTAGTGGCATGTTGCTTTTCTCTGTTTTTTTTTTCTCTGGTTTATGGGTATTGAGGCAGTTTGATTTTCTCTCTTTCACTTTTCGTATTCCTCTTGATGTTCCACCTTGCCGTATCATTAACTAACACGCGTCGCTCCAATTATTAGTTATAGTTGTTTACAGTATTATTATAGAAATATTGTGTCTGGTATGATGAATTGAATGATGCCTGGGTGAATGCATTTTAGTGGCATGTTGTTTTTCTCGGTTTTTTTTCTCTGGTTTATGGGTATAGAGGCAGTTTGATTCCTCTCTTTCACTTTTCGTAGTTCTCTTGATGTTCCACCTTGCCGTATCATTAACTAACACGCGTCGCTCCCATTATTATGGATTATGGGGCCTTATATTTTTTTTTACTTTATAGTTATAGCTGTTTACAGTATTATTATAGAAATGTTGTGTCTGGTGTGATGAATTGAATGATGCCTGGGTGGATGCATTTTAGTGGCATGTTGCTTTTCTCTGTTTTTTTTCTCTGGTTTATGGGTATATTATAGAGGCAGTTCGATTCCTCTCTTTCACTTTTCGTAGTCCTCTTGATGTTCCACCTTGCCGTATCATTAACTAACATGCGTCGCTCCCATTATTATGGATTATGGGGCGTTAATTTTTTTTTTTTTTTACTTTATAGTTAAAGTTGTTTACAGTATTATTTTAGAAATGTTGTGTCTAGTGTGATGAATTGAATGATGCCTGGGTGGATGCATTTTAGTGGCATGTTACTTTTCTCTGTTTTTTTTTTCTCTGGTTTATGGGTATTGAGGCAGTTTGATTTTCTCTCTTTCACTTTTCGTATTCCTCTTGATGTTCCACCTTGCCGTATCATTAACTAACACGCGTCGCTCCAATTATTAGTTATAGTTGTTTACAGTATTATTATAGAAATATTGTGTCTGGTGTGATGAATTGAATGATGCCTGGGTGGATGCATTTTAGTGGCATGTTTCTTTTCTCTGTTTTTTTTTCTCTGGTTTATGGGTATATTATAGAGGCAGTTCGATTCCTCTCTTTCACTTTTCGTAGTTCTCTTGATGTTCCACCTTGCCGTATCATTAACTAACACGCGTCGCTCCCATTATTATGGATTATGGGGCCTTATATTTTTTTTTACTTTATAGTTATAGTTGTTTACAGTATTATTATAGAAATGTTGTGTCTGGTGTGATGAATTGAATGATGCCTGGGTGGATGCATTTTAGTGGCATGTTGCTTTTCTCTGTTTTTTTTTTCTCTCGTTTATGGGTATATTATAGAGGCAGTTCGATTCGTCTCTTTCACTTTTCGTATTCCTCTTGATGTTTCACCTTGTCATATCATTAACTAACACGCGTCGCTCCCATTATTATGGATTATGGGGCGTTAATTTTTTTTTTTTTACTTTATAGTTAAAGTTGTTTACAGTATTATTTTAGAAATGTTGTGTCTGGTGTGATGAATTGAATGATGCCTGGGTGGATGCATTTTAGTGGCATGTTGCTTTTCTCTGGTTTATGGGTATAGAGGCAGTTCGATTTCTCTCTTTCACTTTTCGTATTCCTCTTGATGTTCCACCTTGTTGTATCATTAACTAACACGTGTCACTCCCATTATTATGGATTATGAGGCGTTAATTTTTTTTTTAAACTACACGTGTCCGCCATCTACAATGTGAAACTCCAAAATTGGAATAGGTGATTTCATGTGGCATAGAGGATAGATACACAAACTATTTTGCCAGCTATCCATACGCATTAGAGCAGTTGAGGGACTCCTGAAATAGAAAGTGAGGCGATTGGGCGTGGAATGTTGTTGCTTTTCTGATGTTCTTGCATCAAATCTGCTTACGCTTGTGCATTCGGTTCAGTGTGTGTTGTTTTAGTTCAATCAATTTGTTGCTTCGTATTCTCTTGAATGTAACAGTTTTCTTTCTTCAGACAAAGTTGTGGATATTGCGGCTGTGAAATCATGTAACAATGCAGCACTTTCAAAAGAAAAGCGAACTGGGAATCAAGATGCTGAACTGCCTAATGTTGGTTCAAAGAGGGCCAGGGAGGATTCTTCGTCTACAAGCCCTAGGCACTCCGAGGGCTTGTTGGCATGTGGTGCCAACCGTGTACAGGGTCTAGAATCATTTTGGGACGAAAAAGATTTTGGATTAGCATGGAGGAGGTCCCAATCCCTTATAAGTCCTTATGACACTAGCAGATTTGAATCCCGAAGTCCTCGAATGTTGATAGAGTCCGTGGCTAATGAATGCGTGCGGGTATGCACTTCCATCCAAATTATGCAATGTACTTTCTGTGTTTGTTCTGCTCATACCACATGTGAAACATTTTTTTTGTTTTGCTGCAGACGCTGAACATCACAGCTTTCCTGGACAGCCAATTGCAGGAGTATCGGGATAAATTGAGTCGGGCAAAGAAAGAGGTGGAGCGTTTGTCTGAGCAGAATACATACCTGGAGGATTCTTTGCATAAGGAAAAAGAATGCGTCAAGAAGCTGACGCAGGAGCTTGATGTGGAGCGCACAACGGGCACTTCGTTCTTGCAATCTGAGGCGGGGCTACGCCGCATTGTGACCTTGAAGAGGAAGGCAGCAAAGTCTGGTGTGGATGAATTCAAGAAGAGTGCTGCCGTCAAGGAGCTTGTGATGGACCGTGCTATTGGTGTTTATAATGATGCTGTGGTGACATGCCAGACGTTGCTGCGCGAATCGGGACGTGTATCTGAGGACATAATTCAGTTGCTTGGTGCAGAAGGATGACAATGATTTATTGTAAGGACATATTTTACTTGCCTCTGCAAATCATCATTACTTAGAAGTACAATGCTGATTGTTTTATTGTTGGGTTGTGGATGCATTTTAGTGGTATGTTGTTTTTCTCTGTTTCTTTTATTTATGGGTGAGAAATAGATTGATGCAAATATGTTAAGCATTAGAAATAAGCAACGGGATTGCTTTTAAGCATTAGAAATAAGCAACGGGATTGCAAGAAGGAATCGAGAATAAGAGAGTGTTTGCAATCACTAATGAATAGTGAGAACATTCAAAAGATGTGAGGGGCAGCTTTAAAAAAAAAAAGTGATTCTACCCCCAAAAGCAGTTGCAAACAACACCCCCTACAGGAAAAACGCTTTGGGTCGTCGCAAATGTTTGCAATAAAATTGTAAATCCGTGGCAAATAGATAACAACTCGTACAGGCCAATAATAGAATATAAGGCTTTAAGGTTGTGTTTGGTTTGGGATTGGCCCATTCGGATTTGGATGGGTCATCCCTCTCCATCCAAATACTCATTCATTTCTATAATACATCTACATATCTATTTTTATACAATTACATCACTCTTTTTCTTTCTTTTAATCACCCATTCTCTCTCTACTTTTCTTTCACTAATTTTTCTCTCTCATACTTCTCTTCCATACATTTATTCTCTCTCCTACTTTCTTCCACACATTTATTCTCACTCCTACTTGATTTGACATAAAGTTCTTCATCCACACCTATTTTTCAATCTCAATCCAAACACAATTTTTATTCAATTACTATTCATGGATTACCCCCATCCATATTTTTCCAATCTTCATCCCCATCCCATCCACCACCATCCCTAACCAAACAACACCTAATGGCCTTGCAATTTAATCGCGAGAATTCACTCCTGCCGAGAGTCATACACGCGACCTTGCTCGTAGATGGACTGGGACCCCTCCTGATGCATTGTGACCCCGCCTCCTTCTGGTTCACTTTTGCGGTTGGCTGAGTTCGTTTGGCACCACGCCCGATATTCCGGGTCATCCCAAAAGGCAGTCAAAGACCTCCAGTCATTGAGGTCAATTGATTGGACGATCCCATTCTCGTAGTAATCACCCCTCCGCATGTGCATGATATCCTCGTACTGGGACTGGGCAATCTTAGAGAAGCAGTTGAACATAACATCATCTGGAATCGAGGGGTCCCAAACACACCCTTTCTACATTTAATCAATTAATTATTATAAATATAATAAATTATACTCCCTCTATCCCACTATAGATTTCACACTTTCTTTTTATGGATGTTCCACAATAAGTTTTTCATTTCATTTTTTTCCATTTTTTGCATACTATTTTCTCTCTCTCAATCACATCAATTATACTTTATCTATATTTTATCTCATACTCATCACTTGTACTAGTGATGTACTACATTTATTATTTTATCATATTTCTTAATCAAAACATCCAAAAGAAAGGGGAAACTTATAGCGGAACGGAGGGAGTATATTATTTGACCATTTTAATTATAATCATACACCTACCTTAAACTCGTTGAAGTAATTCAAACGTTGTTGCATAGGGACCTTAGTCCAGCAGTATGCACCAAGGACGATCTTCTCGGTAAGAATGACATTCGACGCTACCTTGGCCGCCTCATGACCAGGTATAATACTGTGATATTAACAAGGATATATAAATATAAATACAACTTAAAACTTTTATTTTAAACATTTAAATTAATTACTTACATTCCATATCTGATTTCAATGGGCAACCTATGGTCCCGGGCATCGATATGATGTTGGCGCAAAGACGATGAGGCAGGAGTGGTGCCCGAAGATCCCCCCATTAGCAAAGAAGATTCGGGATATGGAGTTCTTTTGAGAGAAGACGAAGAAGATGGAGATGCGGAGAACTGCTGTGAAGGCGACTGTGGTGATTGAGGTGACAATTGAGAAAGCGGTGGCATCCTCCTCGTGCGAGGATCGTCCACCGGAGGTCTGAGTGAACCATGCCTCATCTTTCCCCATGAGCCACTATTGGGTGTCTGTACTAGTCATTTCAAAATTTTCTAGTCAACCAACACTCTAATGTTCATAATCAGTCTAAAATTAACCAACAATTTCTAAATTTCCTAATTAACCAACAATCTAATTAAACCAATAATATCTAATTTTTATAATCAACCAACAATCTAATTAAACAAATTAAATGATATCACACCTTTTTCTAATCTACCAACAATTTCTAATTTAATTTCCTAATAAATTAACCAACAATCTAAATATCCTAATTAACCATTGTCTAGAAATCAACCAAAATCAATCTAATTAAAACATATAAACAAATTAACAATTAATTTCTTAATCAACCAACGAACGATCTAAAAAATATTAAATTTTTGCAATTAGTTACATCAAATTAATATATAAATCATGCAAATATAACTAAAAACATTAATTAAAATATACCTAATTATAAAAAAACATAATAAATAAATAAATAACGTACAATTATAGTGTCTTCCGCGACCTCCGGGTGCATGTTAATCACCTCCTCAATTGAAATCCTTCGAAAATTTAGAGAGACAAGAGGTAAGAAAGAGAATGCGTAAAGCAAAAATGACCGCCTGACCCTATTTATATTGTTAAAATTTGTGACGGATTTGCAACATCTAAAAAATCTGCAAATGTTGGTGATTGCGACGAAAATAGCCGTCGCAAATATAAGAATAAATTTGCGACAAAATTTTTTATTGCAAATAAAGACAGCTTAATTTAATACGCTTTAACAGTGCCATGGAACCGTTTCAGAATCGTGACAATTTGCGATGGTATTTAGCCGTCGACGGCAAATGGCGTCACAAATTAACACAAAACGACTCTGTTTTGTTTTAGAATTTAAATTTGTTGCAAATTGCGCCGGTTTTTTATTCCGCCACAAATTTGGTTAATTTGACCAAGTTTGTCACAAAACACCATATTTTTTTTGTAATAAAATAAATAAATAAATTATTCATCATCATCGTACTCATACTCGTCCTCGTCCCGTGGATGATCAAGTAACTGAAGAATGTCCTCAGCTACACGTTTCGATTTGCGCAACAACCTCTGTCACCTCTTCACAGCACCGTTGTAAATGTTCCTAAAACGGTTCATTTCAATCTCCTTGAACTTATCAACTCCGGACTTGGCTGCCTGCCTCTGCAAGGTCACAATGTGACATCTCGCAGCTTCAGATACCAAGAACGATAAAACAGTCGAACGCTCCATATCAAGCGCCTCCATCAGTATCATGATTTCATCCTTCATGACACCATTCTCATCAGTTAGCCGCTTCACCTCCTTCTCTGCTACACTCAATCTATCCTTATACTCCTCCAATTGCCTCTCCATGAAAACCGTCTCATTCCTCGTCTGCATCAAAAAACAAATGTTTAAGGACAGAATAATTAACTTAGATGCAGAAAGAACATAACATGAAAATGCATACCCGAACACAATCATTAGCCACAGACTCTGCCAAAGTGCGACGACTATTTGATTCAAATCCGACAGTGTCGTCACAGGGACTTATGAGAGGTCGAGACCTCCTCAACTCCAATCCATCTACGCGGTTGGTCCCACGCGACGAAGAGCCTCTTTCTCTCATGGGCTGGATATAAATAGTGGAATCATTCTGGATATTGTAATCTGCCAGGGTTAGATTATCAAACAGGTAATCCCCTCCCAATGCTTCTTCCAATGTTAAATTACTTTGATCAAATATTTGGCGAATCATTTCTTCCATAATTAATCTCTTTACGTGATGTATTGTATCAAAGCTTTTCACCTCTACGGAGAACTTATACTGATTTACTTTTTCAATGAAGATTCGCATTATGTGAATGATCGATCGAGGGAGTGAAGAGTTAATTTGTTTCTTCAAAATCCTCCTCTCATCATCGATATATGTGACATCTTCGGTTAACTTAACTAGTAAGATATTGTTATATGGCTAGATTGACTAAATCAAACAATGAATTTATGTGGTGAGGTTATAATTATCTAGTTGATCATTGACTGTTCTTCAAAAGAGCTCCGAAAAGTTTATGAGGAGAGATAAAGTATGTTTATTATTAGGTCAAATAACTTATTTATATTGCATACAAGCATGAGTTGTAGCTATTACATTGATCATATGGACACTTGTTCAACTAGGTGGCATCTGGACCCTTATGACTTAAAGTTTTAAGTAAATGACGTGGTTGTAGCGAGTTGATGTGGTCTTCGATCTCACCTTGACTATTAGACTTGATCGACTGAGGTGGGTTAAAACCCTTGCAGAGGTGGTTGTTCGGCCTCGATCACCGTGGATAGTCATGTGGATGAGCTCGCCTGTTTGATGGATAAGGTGGTCGAACAATAGGTTGACCATGAGATGACGAGTAAGATTGTTGAGGTAGCGCTATCAATCAGTTTTTGAGGTGTTGACTTTTGACGGTTGATTTGTACTGAATTTGAGTTGTCCTTGTCCATCGTTGTAACTAGAATAAGTGTTGACTTGACTTTATTTATTGATAGAAGTGTAACAACAACCTGTATGATATAACGGTAATAAATAATAATAATAATAATAAATAAATAAGAATATAAGTGGCCATGACTTGGTAGAATGATATTTGAGATTAATCAATTATTTATTCATGAATACGAGTACAGAACTGATATGCACGTTCTTTGTTAATTTATGGCTGTTTCATATTTAATTAATTAGCAACTGGTTCAATTAGTTGATGAAGACAAATTCAGTCATTATTTTTATGCATTAATTCTTTAATTTCGAGGTTCTTAAAAAAAAAAACTTGAGACTTTAAGTCGGCTCACCATTGTGTTTTGACCATTAGACTTTTAACACAAAAGGTCCAACCACACGATGTCCTATATTTTGGAGGCACCCTCACAAATTAAACATACACTGACCAGTCTTCTCTTTTCCTCGTCGTGACGTGAAATTGAGGGTGGAGTGTGTGACAAGTATGTTGTGAGTGCTATCAAGTGTATAAAGTAAAGAAATTAGTTGACTTTTGTGTATGTGTGAAGAAAAAGTAATGACATTTATGTAAAATTGAGGGTATTGTGAAGGTTGAGTGTGAAATTTTATAATAAGAAGAGATTTGATAGAGTGCATATTGAGAGAATTTAGAAATATAGAAGAATTACATTGGAATTAAATGATTATCATCTCTCATCTTATATAGAGGAAAATTTACAATATGGAAGTTACAACTACTAAAATAGCTAGAAGTTGTAACTAAAACAACTACTCTAACTAATACTATCATTTATTGTATTTTGTGTTATTCTTCACACCCTCCCACAAGATGGAAATGGATGGTAAAAAAAAACTTCAAACCATTACAAGTAGCACGATGTGGGTGCAATGCTATCAACAATGAAGAGGTAGCCTTCGAGAATAGAATCCAACACCAAATTGAACATTTGAACGTTGATGTAGAGAGTAGACAAATGATGCAACCTATGCATCTAATCAATGGTGAGATTTCCACCAATATTCAAAAAAAAAATTGTAAAGATAGAATCGTGATAGACACAAAAGAGAAAAGAAATATTAAGTATAGGAACTCACGAGCATAGAACTCTAAAAATTCGAATCAAGATGAAATCGAATTTAAAATTCACGAGCATAGAACCCGCAAAGAAATGAGTATAAAACTCAAGAAACTCAAAAACATGAGTATAGAACTCTAAGAATTCGAATCAATATGAAATCGAATCCAAAATTTACGAACATAGAACCCGTAAATAAGAAATCTCGAAAAGAAAAAAAAAAAGTAGGATAGAAATCCAAATTTATCAAAGATTTGGTAGAAATGAGTATAAAACTCAAGAAAAATTAAGAAATGAGAATATAACTAGAGAAAATTCAAGATTTGATAGAAATGAGTATAGAACTCAAAAGATTCATTCAAATCGAATTGAGGAAACGTACCTAGATCGACAAACTTGTTTAATCGATCATAAATTAATCGATACACAACTCTGATACCATGTGAAATTTCATAATAAGAAGAGATTTGATAGAGTGCATATTGAGAGAATTTAGGAATATAGAAGAATTACATTGGAATTACATGATCAAAATGATTATCATCCCTCCTCTTATATAGAGGAAAATTTACAATATGGAAGTTACTAACTACTAAAATTGAAGTTATAACTAAAACAACTACTCTAACTAATACTATCATTTGTTGTATTTGGTGTTATTCTTCACATTGAGTTTATAAAGGAGTTTTTCATTTTAAAGGTGTGAAAGTTATTGTGGGACGTCACGAAAAGGAAAGTATGATAGTAATTGTGGAACAGGAGAGTATATGAATGTAAATGCGATATTTGATATTATGTGCAATCCTACGAAATATACATAGATAACAAAATTGTTTAAGGTGATCATATTCAATTATCATTATGCTTATTGTTGTTTTTCTTCCAGTAATTAAGCTATGAGTGGTATGTTGTTATCCTCTGTTTCTTTTGCTATGGGTGAGAAACAGATTGATGCTAATAGGGATAATTTAGAATCATAAATTGTTTGTTTAGATATTTTCTCTTATTTACATTTATCTTATATTGACCAAATCTTCTCACAATTACGGGAGTTTGTTTGTAACCTCACTTGTATATATATATGAATATACACGCTCACCAGAGAGCAGTGATCTTCTCTCAATTCTTCTCTCAATTCTTTCTTTATGTGTTATTCACATTCTGTCATGATATCAGCCTTATAACCGATCCAAACCCTAATTCTTTTTTCCGCAACTTAATCTACCCTCCTTTCTTCTCTCGCTCGACAAGATGTCCACTTCTTCTGCCACCGATCCCCTTCCGGTGACCACTATGATCAATATGATGCAAATAAAACTTGACTCGTCCACGTATCTTATGTGGCGTCGTCAAACGATTCACATGGCCGAATGCTTCGATATTCTTGGCCATCTTGACGGTACATCTCCATCTCCTCCCTCCACCATTCCACCTGTTACGCCTGCTGGTGCGCCCGCTACTGCTGCTACTGCCGAACCGACTCCGAATCCGGAATATCAGACATGGCGTTTGAAGGACAAACGCTTGCTCAGTGTTCTGTTTACCTCCCTCTCTCCCGATGCAGCGTCTGAAGTTATTGATTGCACATCTGCACATCAAGCGTGGGAGGCACTTGAATCTGTGTATGCCTCTACTTCTCGCTCACATCAACTACGTGAGGAGTTATTATCTCTTAGACGCGGCGACTTATCCGTGGAAGATTATGGGCGAAAATTCAAACACCTTTGTGATCAGTTACATGCTATTGGTCGCCCGATTGACTCCTCTGATAAAAGCCATTGGTTCCTTCGTGGATTGGGAATTCAGTTTGCGGGTTTCGCCGATACCCGTATGGCCATCTCTCCGATCCCGGCGTTTCGGGATCTCTTGCATCAGGCGGTGCAATTTGACATGATGTTACGATCCATGGAGGGTCCCTCTCCTACGCCTGCTGCTTTCTCTGCTGTTCGCGATGGGCCTTCACACTCGAGTAATCCCCGGCAGCCTCTTCGTTCGCAAAACCGCAGCCAACAGCAGCCCCAACACTCCTCTCGCTCTTCTGGTTTTTCTGGAGGTAATGGACATTCTGGTGGTAATGGAAATTCTGGCAGGAGGGATGGCAACTCTACTGGTGGTGGATTTCGTCGACCTCCTAGGTGTCAGTTGTGTCGCGGGGAACACTACGCCGATAAATGCTCCAAATATTTGAATGCTCTTAATTCCAACTCCGCTGCCCACCTTACTCAGGCATTTACTTCAACATGCAATGTCTCGGATCCTACACCCGACTGGTATCTCGATTCAGGCGCCTCAGCACATATGACGAACCAGTTATCCGCTCTTGACACTCATGAGTCCTATTCTGGTAACGGTTCTGTTATATTTGGTAATGGTAATGTTTTGAATATTTCACATATTGGTAACACTAATTTATCTGAGGATGTTAAGCTGTTAGATGTGCTTGTCGTACCCCATATTACCAAGAATTTACTGTCTATCAGCAAATTAACTGCGGATTATCCTGTCGATGTCATATTTTCTGATAAGTTCTTTGCGATTCAGAATCGGGTCACAAAGAAAATCCTGGCTCAGGGAAGGTGTAATCAGGGGCTTTATCTGCTTGATCGGGGTATTCCAGCTTTGGTTGCAGCGATTCGGGTCAAGAGGTTGAAAGCGAGTTTTGATTTATGGCATTTACGTTTGGGGCATGTCCCGTTTTCAGTTATTTCATTATTAAATAAGCAGGGTTGTTTATCTGTTACTTCAGTTTTACCAAACCCTAGTCTTTGTGGATCTTGCCAATTGGCAAAGAGTAAACGTTTACCTTTTTCGTTGAATGAAAAGCGTTCTACTGCTGTTCTTGATTTAATCCATTGTGATTTATGGGGTCCTGCGCCTGTTTCTACTTCTGATGGTTTTAGGTACTATGTTGCCTTTGTTGATGACTTTTCTCGCTTCTCTTGGATATACCCGTTGCGTGCTAAATCGGATTTCTATGATGTCTTTGTTCGTTTTCATGCCTTTGTCTGCAATCAATTTTCTCGAACTATAAAGATATTTCAATCTGATGGTGGAACTGAGTTTTTGAATGGGAAGATTCGTGATTTTATGCACTTACATGGTATTCATCATCGAACTTCGTGTCCTTATACCCCACAGCAAAATGGCAGAGTTGAACGTAAACATCGTCATATCTCTGAGACTGGCCTATCCATGCTTTTCCATGCTCATGCTCCCGCCTCTCTATGGTTTGATGCCTTTGC
This sequence comes from Galeopsis tetrahit, assembly GCA_963675135.1. Lineage (NCBI taxonomy): Eukaryota > Viridiplantae > Streptophyta > Magnoliopsida > Lamiales > Lamiaceae > Galeopsis > Galeopsis tetrahit. Next base: position 1,119,609 of record OY776124.1, read on the forward strand.
CACTGTCGTGTATGTCATAAATAGGCTTCCGTCTGTCGTTCTCGTTAACTCTTCTCCATTTCAGGTATTATTTGGATATCCCCTCAGTTACGATACTTTCAAGCCTTTTGGCTGTCGTGTGTATCCTTATCTTCGGGATTATGCTGCACATAAGTTGGAACCTCGTAGTCGACCATGTATTTTCCTTGGGTATAGCAGTGTTCAGAAGGGTTTTCGTTGTTTTGATCCGGAGTCTTCTCGAGTCTTTATCACTCGACATGCTCAGTTTGATGAGCTCTACTTTCCCTTCTCACGGGCCACATCTCTCACGAAGGTTACTGACTTGGATATCTCCACATTTCTTGATATCGCGTCTGATTCTTCTCTGGCTCCTGCATCGGCACCTATCCGTCCTCCACACCGCTTCTATGTTGATCCCGATACTCGTTCATCATCGTTGCTTCCTGATGAACCTATTATACAGACACCTCCGTCCGATCCCGTTGATCCTGTTATTCCCATTGACGGCACACATACTCCACCTCCGTCCCCTGATCCCGTTGTTCATCCTCCGGCTTCGACGTTGTCTGTTCACCCTATGACTACTCGAGCCCGTGCAGGTATATTCAAGCCCCGTTATCCAGTTGATTTGGCTTCTTCTGCTCTTCTATCGGCTCTCGTCGCTACCTTTGAGCCCCGTGGTTTCAAGTCTGCCGTTAAACATCCTCATTGGCTTGCTGCTATGCAAGAAGAGATTGACGCCCTTCGTTCAAACTCCACTTGGGATTTGGTGCCTCGTCCCTCTGGTACTAACATTGTTGGTTCAAAGTGGGTGTTTCGTACGAAGTTTCTTGCTGATGGGTCGATCGATCGTCACAAAGCTCGCTTAGTGGCACAGGGGTTTACTCAGGTTCCTGGTACTGATTTTCACCATACTTTTAGTCCTGTTGTGAAGGCGGCTACGGTTCGGATTGTTTTGGCTCTCTCTGTTCGGCAGGGTTGGCCTCTTCATCAGCTTGATGTCAAGAATGCCTTCCTCAATGGGGTTCTTCAGAAACCTGTCTTCATGGCTCAGCCCCCTGGCTTTGTTGATCCTCGTTATCCAGATCATGTTTGTCGTCTGAAGAAGGCTTTGTATGGTCTTCGTCAGGCTCCTCTTGCCTGGTACCAGCGTTTCAGTTCGTTTCTCTTCGGCTTGGGATTCTCTCAGAGTCGTTCTGATTCATCTCTTTTTTATCTTCATCAGGGTAACTCTGTTATTTACCTCCTCTTATATGTTGATGATATTATTGTTACAGGCAATGATCAGGCCGCCCTTCGTCGCTTTATTCATCGCACTGGTGATGAATTTGCTATCAAGGATCTTGGTTCCTTGAGCTATTTTCTTGGCCTTGAAGTTTCCTCCACTGATACTGGCTTGTTTGTTGGGCAAACTAAATACGCGCTTGACATTCTTCAGCGTGCGGAATTGATGGATGCAAAACCTGTCTCAACTCCTTTGGCAACGGGTGAGTCACTTGTCAGCACTGGCCCTATTTTCAAGGATCCTACTTTGTACAGATCTCTAGTTGGTGCATTGCAGTATTTGACAATCACTAGACCAGATCTGTCTTATGCTGTTAGTTCTGTGAGTCAGTTTCTTCAGTCACCTACTGAAGATCATTTTTTGGTGGTTAAGCGTATTCTTCGCTATGTGAAAGGAACAATTCATTTTGGCCTCTCCTTCACTAAGCGCTCAGACTCTTCTGTTCTGGGTTATTCTGATGCAGACTGGGCTCGTTGTGTTGAGACTCGTCGTTCGACATATGGGTACTCGATTTTTCTTGGGGGCAATCTTGTTTCCTGGAGTGCTAAGAAACAACCAACCGTTTCTCGCTCTAGCTGTGAGTCTGAGTACCGTGCTATGGCGAATACTGCTGCAGAACTTGTATGGGTTATTAATCTTCTTAAGGAACTTCGAGCCCTTCCTCCTGATCGACCTACTTTGTTGTGTGACAACAAAAGTGCAATATTTTTAAGTCAAAATCCTGTTGCACACAAGCGAGCCAAACACATTGACTTGGATTACCATTTTGTTCGTGAACTGGTATCATCTGGTCGTATTTCTACTGGTTTTGTTCCCTCTCATCTACAGCTTGCCGATATCTTCACAAAGAGCCTTCCACGTCCCGCTTTTGAGTTTCTACGTTCCAAGCTTTGCGTGTGTCTTCATCCCACGCAGCGCTTGACGGGGGGTAATAGGGATAATTTAGAATCATAAATTGTTTGTTTAGATATTTTCTCTTATTTAGATTTATCTTATATTGACCAAATCTTCCCACAATTATGGGAGTTTGTTTGTAATCTCACTTGTATATATATATGAATATACACGCTCACCAGAGAGCAGTGATCTTCTCTCAATTCTTCTCTCAATTCTTTCTTTATGTGTTATTCACATTCTGTCAGATGCAAATATGTTTAACTAGCAATTCAATGAGCACTTCCTTCTTGAAATCTGCACAATATATAGGCTGACGGAGTACGTGCCTCTTTATAGCCATCAAAGTATCACCACGAATACCTCATTACGCATTACAAATAAGCAATAGGATTGCAAGAAGGAAACGCCAGTCGGTAGAGAAACGATAAGGCAAACGAGCTAAAAATATACAACATTAAAAAAGCAGGACAAGAAACATCAAAACCTAAAATAAATCATTCATCATTGTCACACTCTTCCTCTTCCTCGTCATACTCTTCCTCATCCTGTGGATGATCAAGTAACTGAATAATGTCCTCAGATACACGCCCCGATTTGCGCAACAACCTCTTGCACTCGTTCACTACATCGTCATAAACACTTAGAGCACGGTTCATCACAATCTCGTTTAACATAGCACTCTTCTTGAACTCTTCAATAGCAGACTTGGCTGCCTGCCTCTTCAAAGACAAAATATGGCGTCGTCCAGCCTCAGATTGCAAGAAGGAAACGCCAGTCGAGCGCTCCACATCGAGCTCTTGCAGCAGCTTCATACTGTAAGCCATCTTTTGACCATCCCCCTCTCCATCCACTCCATCGATTAACTGAATTATGTCCTCAGATACCTGCCCCGATTCGCGCAACAACCTCTGGCACACCTTCACAACATCGTCGTAAACACTCATAGCACGGTTCATCACAATCTCCTTGAACGCAGCACTCTCCTTGAACTCATCAACTCCGGACTTGGCTGCCTGACTCTTCAAACACGCAATATGGCGTCTCCCAACCTCAGATTTCAAGAACGAATCAGCAGTTGAATGCTCCGCATCAAACGCCTTCCGCAGCCTCTCGATTTTATTCTTCATGCCACCATTCTCATCAGTTAGCCGCTTCACCTCCTTCTCTGCTACACTCAATCTATCCTCATACTCCTCCAATTGCCTCTCCATGAAAGCCGTCACATTCAGCGTCTGCATCAAAAAACAAATGTATAAGGACAGAACAATTAACTTAGATGCAGAAAGCACACAAGTGCATACCCGAACACAATCATTAGCTACAGACTCTGCCAAAGTGCGACGACTTTTTGATTCAAATCCGACAGTGTCATAGGGACTAATGAGACTACGAGACCTCTTCCATGCTAACCCGAAATCCTCTTCATCCCAAAATGACTCCACTCCATCTACGCGGTTGGCCCCACGCGACGAAAAGCCCCTGTCTTGATTCCCTGTTCCATCAGCTTTAGCAACCTGCAGCTTCCTACGTGCTTGCACATCAGCAATATCCACAGCATCATCTGATCAACAAAAAGTACAACATCCAATACATCACATTGGATGAATGAAGATAAAAAAAGCAACGGCAAGGAAAGATATGAATTTCAAATACAACGAGCATAGCATTTCATATATAGGGGTGTAACTCAGCCGAGTAGTGCTAAGCTCGAAACTCGAGATCGGCTTGACTTGATTACTTGTATTATTTAACAGAATTAACTCCATCCCACATTAGTTTTTATGCTTTCTTTGTTAGTTTGTACCACAAAAGTAAGCATACTCTAAAATGGAAATAATGATTACAATCTTCAACCTCAAATTATACACATATCCAAAGCATTATCTGATCAACAAAAAGTATAACATCCAATACACCCCATTGGATGAATGAAGTTAAACGAAGCAACGACAAGGAAAGATATGAATTTCAAATACAATGAGCATAGTATTTCATAAACTAAGCTCAAAACTCGAGCTCGGCTAGTACTCCATCTGTTCAATTTTATAATTCTTACTTTCCTTTTCTGTCTATCCAATTTTATAATTCCCATTACCTAAAAAAGGAAATATTACTCACACTCATTATTTTATTTCTACTCATCTCCACCCACCATCTTTCACTTTTTACATAAACAATCAATTTTCCTTAAAATCCGTGTCCAACCCAAATGGAAATAATAAAATTGGATAGAGGGAGTATTATTTTACAGAATTACCTTCATTCCACAAAAGTTTTCATACTTGTTCTTGTTTTGTATGCATACCCCAAAATGAAAATAATCATTACAATCTTCACACTCACAATATACACATATTTAACTTTGATGTCGTTACTTTTAAATCTCAACATACACTGATTCCAACTATTTTATATATAAAAAAATTTACAAAATTACTCTAAACCAATCTAAAACTTTTTCCTTAAAACTATTAGTCCAATCGAGATAGAGTAAGTATATTTTTTCTAAAATAATTAATGACAAAATAAACTCAAGCTCCACTTACAAGCATACAAATATAAATTACTAATTAAATGAAAAAAATACTAAATACTGCACATGCACAGACTAGAGCAGAGCAGAGCTCGAAACTCTCGATTCAATTAAATTTTGAAGTCGAGCACGAGTAGCTTACCTCCGTCAGCTCGGAGTCGAACAAGGCGAAGAGTGTAGGCATGGCGAATACCGTAATCCCCAAGTGTGTCACCGTCGTGGAGCTCTTTGCCGGAAAACATGAGCCTCTGCCCATCTACAGGGATACCCTTCTGCTCTTGAATTTGGGCCTTCACATACTCAATAGTGTCCCTCTCCGAAGCGCGCACGGAAAAGGGCTTGTCGGAAAAGGGCTTGATGTAAACGTGCATGCATCCCAACGCGGGCATCATAATAATAGTGGAATCATTTTCGATATTATAATCTGCGAGGGTTAGATGATCTTCCATGCGTTTTCCATCCCATAAAAATCTATAATCTGATGGGCGAATCCCTTCCTTTTCCACAATTAAACCCTTTATGTAACCTATTGTATCAAAGCTTTCAACCTCTAGGGGGAAATTACGACCCCCATATATATCAAAATCCATTATATCAATAAAGATGCGTGTTATACCTAGTCAAAGAGGTCAATCTTTGACAAGTCAATCCTAGTCACCATCTTACGTGGCGAGGACCAGTCAACAAAGTCGTGCGACGACTAGTCAACAAGACCAAGAAAATGTAATAGATTTAATGTATTTAATATATTTAAGTGCTCGTCCAAAGATGTTGGCGAGCACTCTCTTAGTTAGCTGCTCGCCCAAGTATGTGGCGAGCACGTGCTTATTCTTAGTTAAGATGTTTTAAGTATTGAAGTCTTGGGAGACAACATGGAGCGTGGCGACCACTCTCCTCGACGGCCCTCCGGCGACCACCATGGCCCAGCTCCTCGGCATCTCGCCGAAGACGAGCACCAGAGGCGGTTTAGCATTAAATGCGCCATCAAATCACCTTTTCGGGCAGAATGAAGGCCCAATCTGGAGGCTCCACGTGTAAAGGGCGGGCAGCCCTCGAAAAGCAGTATATAATGCCCATTTGGGCTCATTTGTAACACAAGTTGAACATTCCACCAAATCTCCCTACCCAAAGCAATAAACTCTCCCAAGCTTCTAAAGCTTTAGCTTCTCCAAGAAGCTATATCTTGTGTTCTTGTGTGTTCTTCATCAAGTTCATCACAAATCATCACTTTAATCCATATAAACACGTAATAACCCCCGTTTAATTATATATGTTTGTATCGTGCTAAGCACAGTCCACATCCAAAGTCAACCCGTTTATAGTGCATACAACATTTGGCGCTAGAAGGAGGGGACCTTTTACGTGTTCTATCATCAAAGTTTCGTCCGATCAACGAGCGATCGGTTAGCAAACTCCCTGTTTCAAGCTTTAATCGGTATATCTACCGTTTAGAGCATCATCTACGATCTTTACTGTTCTTCGTGTTCTTGAACATTTTCAGTTTTTCGTAGCATATTTTGGAGTTTGATCTCCTTGTATTTGTGTTTTCAAGCTTCTTTTGTTGTTGCTTTACTAAGACTAGTAGTTGTAATAGCACGTTCTTCTGCGTAAGAACTTTAATCTTTCGTTTTTTAGATTATTTCTTTGTAATCTAAGAAGAGACACTCTTTAAACGATGTCTCAGCATACTCCACATGATAGGATCTCGCCATCCGGAGGGAACGAGCACCCTCCGGCTCCGGCAAATCCTTTTGCAAACTTGAACATGGGGGATATCCTTAATGACCCCCAACACTTGAAAGACCTGTCGGACTACCTCCTGATGAGGAGGAATCAGAACGAGAAGGAAGAGCTCGAGAAGGCCAAAGATAGGGCTTTCGTCGAGGCTCGCAAAAACAGGGGGAACGAGGATAACCATTCCTATCACTCACATCCCGTTCACCCCCAAGATAAGGGCAAGAACAAAGTCGGCGAGCACTCCCACAACAGCCAGACGGGAGACTCGCAGAGAAATTCGGTGTTCAACCGAATGAAAGACAATGACGGAAGGGCTCCTCGCCGAGTACCTTTCAACGTAGATGGCCGACCACATAAGGCCGACCACCACCATCGCACTGATCGAAGAGAGCAGGGCGACAGGGTCTCAGCTCTAGATCGAGTGGGACCAGGAAAGGGTTCGCGAACTCCGGCCAAGAGTTATCGCAGCCACCATTTCGACAGGCACTCACCCAGGCGATCACACCATGATGATCGCCCAATCATTTCCCATGGGAGTCGACGTGACGAGAACGTCGTCCCACGAGCTCAAACTGCCGAGGAGGGGCAAATCGCCCAGTTCCTCGAAACTCAAAAATTAATGAAACAAGAGATGGACGCTCTGCGAGCAGAGGTGGTCGCCTCGAAGCAAGGGACCACACTGCCGATCAGTCTGCCCGCACCTCCACTGAGTGTTGCAATCCTCACTGCCCCCATTCAAAGGAAAATCCAAATGCCCTCCATGGCGGCATATGATGGGATGTCCGACCCCAGAGTACACTTGTCCAAGTACTCCAACTACATGGCCTCAATCGGGGCAACGGACGCAACACAATGCAGAAACTTCTCCCTAACATTGGGAGACCGGGCTCATCGATGGTATACAACTTTGAGTCCCGGATCTATTACTTCTTTCCTTGAGCTGGGACACAACTTTCTGACCTACTATGGGTCTATTTCTGCTCGCCCAGCCTCAAAGCAACGTTTGGCGAACGTCCGCCAATCCCTGACTGAATCAGGCAAAGACTTCATCGAGCACTTCGATAGGCTGGTGATCGATGGGGAGGCCGTGAACGATGAGACGAAGCTGATCTCAGCGGTTTCCGGTCTCAGGATAGGTACCAAGCTGTGGGAATCTATCCATCTTACTTTCCCCAGTTCTTATGCGGACTTCCGCACGAGGGCTGGAAACTTCATTCAGATGGAGGAGATAATGGACGCTGCCAAGGCTAACGAGCAGCCTGACACGTCCAAAAGAGTGTGGCCTAAGAAAAACACTAACACTGGGGAATCTTCCCAGCCCAAGAAGGCGACCACTCAAGCTGGCAGTGCTCGCCCAGCGAACTTCAGGCCATTCGAGGAGGCACCTGAGATCATCCAATTCAGGGAGGCCCTCACCGTAGATCCTAGGGGCATCTACGACGCGATAAGGGGGAAAAATCTGCTCCCCCAGGCAAAGCCCATGCATACGAGCGATGCAAATCTTGATGGTGGTAAATTTTGCAACTACCACAACTCCGTCGGCCACCACACCAATGGGTGCCGAGACTTGGTGAGAAATCTCTTCAAACTTTACAATGAGGGTAAGCTCACCCAATTCATCAAGTCCGGAGGTGGCAACGGCGACAACAGGGGCAAGAAGCGTCGCGACGACAGCGGCGGCGACCTGCGCCAACAATTGAACCGTCCCAAGCTAACTCCTCCCATGCCAACACATACTGGTGGCGACATCGATAATGTGGGAGGAGAATGCCATGTGATAGAAGGCCCTTTGGGGGGGACTCAATCCGGGGTCGCTCTGTCTGTTCGCCGGGCTCAGGGCGAACAGCGAGCACTCAACAACGTGCACCAGGTGTGCGTCGCTCCTACTGCCGAGAAGCCTCCTTCTCATCAAATCCGTTTCACGGACGACGACCTGAACGGCGTGGTGCAGCCAAACAATGATGCTTTGGTCATCACGGGAAAGATAATGGGAACCGTCGTCCATCGAATGATGGTCGACACTGGATCATACACCAACATCCTTTTCAAGCATACTTTGGATGCTCTTGGTGGATATGCAGATTACATCGAGCCTTGCGACGATATAATCGTAGGGTTCGGGGACACGCGCAACCTTCCCATAGGGAAAATCAGACTAACTTTGGACTTGGCATCGTCAAAAGAGCCTGAAATGCACCATGCTAGGCAGCTCGACTTCTTGATCATCGACATGCCATCATCCTACAACGCGTTCCTAGGCCGACCTTTCTTCAGCGAGTTCAAGGCGGCCGCTTCAACTTATTATTACTGTATTAAATTTCCAACCCCGGCGGGAGCTATAACCGTTAAGGGCGATCAGACACGGGCGAGGGAGTGTCTCGTCCGTTTTGCCAAACGTCATTCTAAGGAAAGCGCCATGGTTGGAAAGTATATTATGTGTCAAACTCAAACAGAACAAATGAACTACTTGGAGGGTCTTCCTAGCAAGTACAGAAAAATTGAAGTTGGGGAGTGCAGTCATCGTTCCGACGACCACCAAGTGGAGGCGAACGAGCACGCCTCCATGGAAGTGGACGACCACACCCCAATGGAAATCGACGAGCAGTCAGACCCGGGCGACCAGATCCCCGGCGACCAGTCTCCAGAAAACTTCCCAGATTTGGAGCCTAGGTTAGGTTTTGAGCCAAAATGCGGAATTGAGGACCCTCGTTGGAAGGAGCCTAAAGAACGGGCGACTTCAGCGGAGGACCTTGAAACCATCCAATTAAACGAAGCTCGTCCCGAACTCGAAGTATTCATAGGTTCAAACTTACCAGGACATCTGCGATCGGACATGATCGCATTTTTGAAAGAAAACATCGGTGCATTCGCTTGGTCGCACGAAGATATGGTGGGCATTCCCACGAATCATGCCTGCCACAGACTAAATATTGATCCAACAAAAAGACCCATCACCCAAAAGCGAAGAAAATTTGGGCCTGATAAAAGTGCGGCTTTGGCAGTCGAAATCAAGAAATTGATCGACAACAAGTTAATCGAGAGAACTGGAACTGATCCTGAGTGGTTGGCAAATCCAGTGCTCGTCAAGAAAACGACCGGGTCATGGAGATTGTGCATAGATTTCACAGATTTAAACGACGTCTGTCCAAAAGATCATTTTCCGATGCCCCACATTGATCACCTAGTGGATAATACAGCGGGGCACGAGATTTTAACCTTCATGGATGCCTTCGCAGGGTACCATCAGATTGCAATGCATCCCGACGACCAGCGACATACGGCCTTCATGACGGCACGTGATATGTATAGCTGGAAAAGAATGCCTTTCGGTTTGAAAAACGCGGGGGCAACGTACCAAAGAAGATCACCTACACCACCTTGGTAGAGGTCTATATCGACGACATCGTTGTCAAAAGTTTACGAAAAGAAGATCACCTACACCACCTTGCCATGACATTCGATATCCTAAGAGACTACAACATGAAGTTAAATCCAAAGAAATGCAGTTTTGGAGTTAGCTCAGGAAAATTTCTGGGGCACTTGGTTAGCCAGCGGGGCATCGAGGCGAATCCAAGTAAAATTCAAGCAGTAATCAATATGCAAAGCCCAAGGAACGTGAAAGAAGTTCAGAGGTTGACAGGATGCCTTGCATCGCTGAATAGATTTATTGCACGAACGGGCGACCGTTGCAAACCTTTTTTCGACGCTCTGAAGAAAGGAAAGTTCGAGTGGACCGACGAGTGCGAGAAAGCTTTCGAGAAATTGAAGGAATATTTATCGGATCCGAAGGTCCTATCCAAGCCAGTCCCCGGCGAAATTTTATATCTGTACTTGGCGGCCACTGACTGTGCGATCAGTTCAGTGCTCGTCCGAGCTGAGGGGAGCACACATCTGCCTATCTACTACGTAAGTCAAACACTACGAGATGCGGAGTTGAGATACACTCCAATGGAAAAATTGGCGTACGCATTAGTCATGAGCGTCAGGAAGTTAAGGCAATACCTTTTCGACCACGAGGTGGTCGTCCTCACCACCTTTCCTCTCCGACGAGCACTGCATCGTCCGGATACCGCGGGAAGACTTCTAAAATGGTCAGTAGAGATCGGACAATTCGGTCTCACCTACGCACCCAGAACGGCAATCAAGGGACAAGTGCTGACAGAATTTATCGTAGAGCTCACTTTCCCGGAGAAATTGGCCGAGGGAATCGAGCTCCCTTGGTCACTGTTCGTCGATGGCTCATCGACGAGCACCAAAGCAGGGGCAGGAGTTGTCCTCATCAGCCCAACCGGACAGGCGTTTGCTTCGGCGATCGAGTTCGGGTATCGGGCGACCAACAACGAAGCAGAGTACGAGGCTCTGGTTGCAGGAATCAAGATGGCTATGGCCGTGGGCGCTAGAAAACTGAAAATTTTTTCTGACTCTCAGCTGGTTGTTTGTCAAATCACGGGCGAATACGAGGCTCGCGGCGATCAAATGATAAAGTATCAAGACCTTGTGAAAGGATTACTCGAGCAATTTGATCAATTCCACATCGAGCAAATCCCTAGGGAGGAAAATACGCAAGCAGATGCGTTGGCTCGGCTGGCCACTTCAGAGGGGGAGGCAATATTTTCAGAAGCAACCATCACCAAAATTTCTTCCCCGTCGGTGAACAGATGTCAAATCTTGCAGGTTGAAGCGACCAGCGACGAGGACTGGAGGACACCGATCACCAAGTACATCAAGACCGGCGAGCTCCCGGACGACAAGGTGAAGGCGACCAGGTTGCAGCTCAGGTCCGCAAGGTACACTATTATTGGCGACCAGCTGTACAAACGGGGTTTTTCAATGCCTTTATTGAAATGCCTCGGAGAAGACGAAGCGAAGATCATCATGCATGAAATCCACGACGGAGTGTGTGGAAATCATACAGGGGGGCAAGCGCTCGCTCTAAAGATCATAAGGCAAGGCTATTTTTGGCTAACACTGAAGAAAGATGCAATCCATTACGCGCAGACGTGCAAGAGATGTCAAGCCTTCGCTCCCGCCATTCACTCACCACCAGACGAGCTCATCTCGGTGTATAGTTCGTGGCCTTTCGCGAAGTGGGGGATCGACATCATCGGACCTTTCCCACCAGCTGCTGGGGGGGTAACTTTCGTCGTCGTAGCAGTCGATTACTTCACCAAGTGGACAGAGGCAAAGGCATTGAAGACCATCACAACGGGCCAAATGACAAGCTTCATTTGGAAGAATATAATTTGCAGGTTCGGCCTACCACGAGTGATAGTGACCGACAACGGACGTCAATTTACAAGTCAAGACATGATGGATTTCTGCTCAAGATGGAACATCAAGAAAATTTTTTCAACACCCTACCATCCACAATCAAACGGTCAGGTAGAGGCGATCAACAAAATCATCAAGCACACCTTGAAAGCTAAGCTGGATGGATTGAAGGGCAAATGGGCCGAAGAGCTGCACATGGTTCTGTGGGCATATCGGACGACCACAAGAAATTCTACTGGTGAAACTCCGTTCGCGCTCGCGTTCGGAACCGAAGCTGTCATACCAGCAGAGGGGCAAGTCCAAACTTTTCGAGTAGCAAATTATGACGAGCAGCTGAATAACGATGCACAGCTCTCCGATTTAGACTTCCTAGAAGAACGAAGGCTAACAGCGAACGAGAAGAATGTGGTCTACAAGCAAAGGTCAGAACGCTACTACAACACCAAAGTACGTGCTCGCCAGTTCGCTATCGGCCAGCTCGTACTTCGGAGGGCGAACGGAGCAGTCCATTGGCATACTTGGCCCGACCTGGGAGGGTCCGTACCGAATAACGCGCACACTCCTAAACGGATCATACGAGCTTGAAGATCTCGAGGGCAAGCCAAGCAAGTACCCGTGGAACGCGGTCAAGCTGAAGAAGTATTACCAGTAAGTTTTTAAATTATTTCATATTTGTATAGTCTGTTTTTAATCTTCATTTCAATTCAAGCAAAGTTTTAAATTACCAGTAAGTGTTAGATAAATTTGAAAGTTTAAGACAAGGCTCTGCGTAGCCATCTAGGATACAAAAGACGAGCACTCTTTCTTAAAAGATGCTCGCAAGGTAGTGGCAAAGACGATCACTACCTGTCAAACAAGGAGTTCAACCGACGAATGGTTAACTCTAAAAAGACGAGCACTCTTTCTTAGAGTCTCGCAAAGGAAAGACGAGCACTCTTTCTTAGAGTCTCGCAAAGGAAAGACGAGCACTCTTTCTTAGAGTCTCGCAAAGGAAAGACGAGCACTCTTTCTTAGAGTCTCGCAAAGGAAAGACGAGCACTCTTTCTTAGAGTCTCGCAAAGGAAAGACGAGCACTCTTTCTTAGAGTCTCGCAAAGGAAAGACGAGCACTCTTTTCTTAGATGCTCGCAATGGAAGACGAGCACTCTTTCTTAAAGATGCTCGCAAGATAGCAACAACGATCACTATCTAAAGCATACGAACGAAAACAAATAAAAGGCAATTTAAAAAGACAAGTATCATAACATAAATCGAGAAGCAATGACGAGGACGATCACTCAACATAAAGAAAATAAGCACACATCATAAGCAAAAGATTCCCATTCATTAAAAAGCCTTGGAAGGCTGAAATTACAAAAAAAGCCTTAATGGCCGAACAGTCCTAAGAAAAACTAAATAAAACAAAGTACAAAACTAAACTACAGGAGCATCCTCCTCGGCAGGAGCATCTTGCTCGCCAGCTACCCCCTCCTCGTCCACGACCTCCACTACAGCAGGGGCACTCTGCTCGTCCTGTTGGGTTGGGGAGTCTTCGGGAGGATTCACGAACTCCACCGGAACTCCCAAGAGTCGAGGGAACTGGAGTCCCATTTGCACCAACGGAAGCAAGGGGAGCTCGGTTCCCGGCTGAGGATTCTCCTTCATAAGGAGGTCGTCCAAAAGCCCGCCGAGCGGAATCACATCCACTTCCGGATGGGCATCCAATAGTTTGTAAATGAGCCCGTGGGCAGTGAGCGCCACCGATAACATGGCCACGCCCCCAGCGAGCTCAGTAGTCTCATCTCGCTCATCTATTGCATCGACCAGCTGTTGCCGAAGAGTGGCCAACTCCTCCTCATCATTTGCGGACTTACTTGTAAGAGTCCTTACCTCGTCCTCGGCGATCTTGAGGCGAGCACGGAGACGTTCGATCTCTTGAAGATCTTCTTGATCCTTTTTTCGAACCATCTCCAGTTGCTCCTCGAAATCGGCCAAATTTGCCTCAGCATTGGCCAGCTTGGTCTCAAGGTCGACCACTTTCTCCTCGGAGGCGAGCAGTTGCCCTTCAACAACTGTTTTTGCCTTAGCCATTTGAGCGATTTTCGCAGCCCTGTCCTCGCTAAGTTTGCGACCTTCAGCAATCTGGCTGGCGAGCTTCTCCATGGTATAGGATGCTCGGCTCAAGTCAATGGCGACCACGCGCGCATTTTCCATAGCATTGTGGTTGTCGACCTCTTCGATCAGTGTGGTCGTCAACGAGCGAGGTAGATGCTTCATCGCCCTCTGGGCGAACAGGTTCAGAGGCTCCTTATCGACCGGGTCTCGCGACCGGTAGAAGCCGAGGAGATTCTCGCTGAAGGGTTGGGCGACCGGGTAGTCGGCAACTCTGTTGAAAAATGAAAGAGTTAGGAGAAAAATACTTGAAAAATTTCTAAAAAATTTCTAAGCCCTCTTTGAAAAACTTACTTGGCAACCCTTGCGGCTTCCCAGCCGAGGAGGGTATTATCTCCCGAAGCCCTCTGTCCGGCCGACGAGCTCGTCGCAGTCTCTCGCGACCGAGTACTTCGGGGAGGAGGGGAAACAACAGGTTTGGGGGGGGCGAGGTCCTCGGCGGAGGAGATCTCCTCGGCGAGATCCTCCTTTCAGCAGCAGGTGGGCGAGAAGTCCCCCCTCTGGCCGGTCTAGCGACCTTCTTTGGTGGAGCCCCCGAGCTCTCCGCCCCTTTCCTTTTCTTGCCGGCGCCATCGACAATCTTGCGCTCGCGGATTAATTGTGCTTGTCGAAGCATACTGGTCGCTTTTAGGCGCTCGACTTCGACAGTAGGAGGAAGATAGGCGACAACCCGTTGAGGAACCACTACTAGATAAAGAAGCGAGAAGTCAGTATCTTCGAAGAGTGAATTTTAAAAAGAAATTTGAAGTAAGAAATATTTTACCTGGAGGGAACTCTCGAGTGAAGTGATGAGGAGGTACTCTGAGACCTGCTCGCTCACGCATGCACTCCCTGTTCAGAAATCGGCAAGACCTCTCCAGGTAGCGACGATTAAGAACACAGCAAACGTGGTACTGAAAGAGAGGAGTAAGATGGTCGTCGGCAGTCCTCTTGCGAACAGTTTCACCTACAAAAAGCGAGGAGTTAGTCAGTATAGAAAGAGCGAGCAGAAATAAAAATAACTTACCACAAATTCTACGATATTCAGTGGGAATGGGAATGCGATCCGAGGAGCCATCTGGCCTCACCGGACTTTTCCAGTCCCCGGCTACCCACCACCAGTTGGTTTTCCAATCCCTAATCTTGTTAGGAACCCCTTCAATCAACTTGAAGTTATCTCGGCCCCTAACATAGTAGTATCCATGGCCCACCTTGTCTCCGGCCCCGGCCGCCTGAAGGAGATAGCAAATCTCTTTCGGGCTAAGCCAGGTGTTTCGACATCCATTCTCGGCCGCCACCTGGCCGAACAGTGTGAGAATGCCGATCAGGTTGGACCAACCATTCGGCAAAATTTGAGAAGGGGCCACCCTTAAGAAATGTAGAAAGTGGGAAATACTGGGGTGCAGGGGGAACCTTAGCCCTGCCTCCATCATGCCGATGTTGACGGCGACCATCCCTTCTGGCGGCTGGTCGGCCCTCTCATCCGGGCGAGGGACAAAAAAACACACATCGGCTGGCACCTGATATTTCTTCCTAGAATTTTCCAGCTGGGCCGAGGAGACCTTGCTCACATACGTACTTGCTTCATATTCGGTTTGGGAAGCTACTCGATGCGGGCGAGGAGCCTCACGAGGAGGGTAGTCGCAGTAATATCTGTAATAGGACTCCCTCGAGACCTCGTCGCCATCCAAATTCTCCCTACCACTCAAAATGTCCTTTATGCTTTCTGCATATTGGACGACCTCCTCATAGTCCTCGCGGAGACTTCTTGTCAAGGTCTCCTCGACTTGGGCGATTTCTATCTGGTCGCCCACCTCCCGATCCAAATCTTGGTCATGCAGATCCGAGTCAGTCTCGCTGCCATCCTCCTCGGCATCATTGCCGGCATCTTCCCTATCAGATTCGCTGGTATCGTCGACATCGACGACCACTGTTTTTTCCAAATCTCGAACACTAGCATTTATGGGGTCAGGAGAAAGGATCCTAGAGTCCGACGAAGAGGCCCTCTCCAATAAAACCATGGCTAGACGATCAGCCTCGCCGGAAATTGCGGCACCACCATCTAACGGCGAACCACCACCAGAACCACCGCCAAAATCCATTTTTTCTTTAAGAAATGGGGGAGAAAGGAATTTTAAAGAAGAAAATGTGAGTTATTTTACCTTGTTGACGATCGAGAACCACCACAAACTCGCCGGAAAACTTGAGTAGAAAGGCTGAAGTAGAAAGCTCGAGAGGATTCAAAGTTTTGCAAAAGTGAAAAGTGTTTTGAGAGGGAGGAAAGCCATATTTATAGGCAAAATCGACTAGGGGCCTAATTGCAAAAAACGGGGTAAAATCCGTAATTTTTCCAAAATTTAGGGCCATTTCCGAATTCAAATTCGGAGAGTGACTCTCACGCGCGACCTTTGAGGTCGGCACGCGCCCCACGCGCACTGTTCAAAATTCGAGCGCCGCCCACGCGCTTGACACCAATCACATCATACGTCATCAAAAGTGCCTCGGAAGGCGAGCTCGGCGTAGGAAACGAGGCGACCACTTCCATCTCACGTCATCAAGATCTCGAAATTGATTGTGTTGTCGAAAACCATTTTCACCAACAGAAAAGACGATCACACTGCTCGCCTTTCCATTCTACGAATACGAAGAAAGGCGACCAGGGGGCAAATGTTATACCTAGTCAAAGAGGTCAATCTTTGACAAGTCAATCCTAGTCACCATCTTACGTGGCGAGGACCAGTCAACAAAGTCGTGCGACGACTAGTCAACAAGACCAAGAAAATGTAATAGATTTAATGTATTTAATATATTTAAGTGCTCGTCCAAAGATGTTGGCGAGCACTCTCTTAGTTAGCTGCTCGCCCAAGTATGTGGCGAGCACGTGCTTATTCTTAGTTAAGATGTTTTAAGTATTGAAGTCTTGGGAGACAACATGGAGCGTGGCGACCACTCTCCTCGACGGCCCTCCGGCGACCACCATGGCCCAGCTCCTCGGCATCTCGCCGAAGACGAGCACCAGAGGCGGTTTAGCATTAAATGCGCCATCAAATCACCTTTTCGGGCAGAATGAAGGCCCAATCTGGAGGCTCCACGTGTAAAGGGCGGGCAGCCCTCGAAAAGCAGTATATAATGCCCATTTGGGCTCATTTGTAACACAAGTTGAACATTCCACCAAATCTCCCTACCCAAAGCAATAAACTCTCCCAAGCTTCTAAAGCTTTAGCTTCTCCAAGAAGCTATATCTTGTGTTCTTGTGTGTTCTTCATCAAGTTCATCACAAATCATCACTTTAATCCATATAAACACGTAATAACCCCCGTTTAATTATATATGTTTGTATCGTGCTAAGCACAGTCCACATCCAAAGTCAACCCGTTTATAGTGCATACAACAATGCGCATTTTCAATCCTGCTCTAAGAGAGTACTTCTATGAATGAAGAAGATGAAGATGGATGCATGTGAGGTTTATAATTGAAATCTCAAAGTTTAGTAGACTAGACAAGACAATACTAGAGTGCAGAGAGGCACTCAAGTGTTTCTTTCTCCAAGATTTCAATATGCATTTTCACCACTAACCCAAAGCCATAATTAAAATAAAGTGTACTAATATATCCACTCTGTCCGACTATAAATTTTTCTTTAGAAAAAAAAAATATATATAAATGAAAGTGTAAAAATAAAAAATTTAAAGTATTTACTAAAAATAGTATAAGAAACTTATATACGAACTAAAATGGGAAGCTTATAAACTCCATCAGTCCACTTCTAAATTTTCCATTACTTTGGGGAAATGAATTAGGAAAAGTGATTAAATTATAGATATAATACGAAGTAATGTGATTGAGATTAAAAGTAAAATATAAAATGAAGTGTAAAAATAAAAAAATACTCTCTCCGTTCGTCTATAAGTTTTTTATTTTACCATTTTGGTCCGTCCGTCCGCCTATAAACTTTTTGGTAAGTACTTTTTCTTACACTTCACTTTATATCTTACTTTTCTCTATCTCTCTCCTCTCTCAATGACATCACTTGTACTATATCTATTATTTAATCACTTTTCTTAATTTATGTGTCAAAAAATAAAGTGAAATTTATAGGCAGACGGAGTGACTATTTATCAAAAGAGAAGGGGTATAAAATACTTATAGAACAGGGGAAAAAAATAAAGGCAAAATTTGAAGCTTATAGATGAACTAAGGGAAGAGAGTATAATTTTAAAATGTTAGATGGGAATAGTTGAAAAGAATAAAATAATTTTATTTACATTTTGTGAAGGAGGCAATCTAATAAAAGGCCAACTAAATTTGAAAAAAAATAATCTACTAAAAAGCCGAGGAGTATAATTTAATAATCAAACCAATATTTTTTAATAAAATTAACCAAACTAAGTAATTAATCGAATTTTAACTGTTAGAATTTTGTTTCTTCTTTTATGGCCACCCCTAATCATGTCAAAATTAGAATATAAAAATCAAAAGTTCTAAAATTACAAAGATCAAAATGTGCTATTTCTACAACAACAGAAAATAGTAGTGGAAGATCAAAATATTATCATTATAATGTTAAAAGTGTATTATTATACGTTTAAAAATATTATTGACATTTAGTTTTTAATTTTTGAACAAATTTATCATACTCCCTCCATTCCAGTGAGAGGTACCCAACTTTCACTTTTCGTCTGTCCCAATAAAAGCTACACATTCCTTTTTTTGGTAATTATTCTTTCTCACATTTCATTATATTCCTCTCTTTCTCAATCACATCACCTCTAATACATTTACTTATTATATTAGTTGTTTTTAACCTCCGTGTCCGGAGTTCATAGGGAGCTTTCCCCAAGACGGAGGGAGTAATATTTTTGGACATATAGTATACTCCCCCTACCTATAAATTTTTCATTTTACCATTTTAGTCTGTCCGTCTATAAACTTTTCATACTCTTTATGGTAAATGATTTTAATTTTTTATTCTTACATTTTACTTTATATCTTACTTTTTCTCTATATGTCTCTCATTCTTTCAATAACATCACTTGTGTTATATTTATTATTTAATCATTTTTTAAATTTTTTGTGTTAAAAAGTAACGAAAGCTTATAGGAGATCAGGGGAGTAATATTTTAACCAATCACATGTTTGTGATCCGAATCCGAACTTATACTTTACGAATTTTAAAAAATAACTTAATTAAATTTAGTTTATATATATAAACCTATAGTATTTGGGAAATTTATGAATTTGTGTAACTTGTTTTTAAATTGTTCATATTAATTGGTAGGGATTAATATCTTTTCCTTCATGGAAGAATGTGCTAAATTGTCTCTACAATGAATGAAGTACTGTCATTAGACAAAAAGGTGTTGTCACTTGTCATACTTTCTTTTCTCTTTTCAATATTTTTAAATTACTTGCATGCCCTCTTAAATTTATTTTTAAAATTTTCTCATCAGTACTCCCTCCGTCCTGAAAATGTTTGCACCACAAAGTGGACGCATTTATTAAGAAAAAAAGTTACACTCTCTCTCAAGTCTCAATAATAACGTTTTATTTATACAGTAACACATATTTCTCTATAAAATAATACACTTATGTTTATATAGTAACACATTTTTCTGTGTTACTTTAAGGTCAAATATGTGTTATTCAAAAGTCAATTGTGTGTTACTTGTCTTTACAGTAACACGTATTTGTCCGTACAGTAACATATAATTGTATTTATAGTAACACGGATAAAGAGCAAATTTTTCTATTTTATCCTTCCTTGAATTAATTTATATTAATATTTCCTGTGAAAAGTCAATTTATGTGTTATTTGTACTTACAATAACACATATTTGGTCTTGCAGTAACATATAATTACCTTTATAGTAACACAGACCTAAAACCCGTTATCCTGTTAACCTCCTGCACGCGACTTTTGCACGATTTTTTCAGAATATTCTTGGACATGTAATAGTATAATTTTAGCTTGTAATGGTAATATTTTAACTTTATTGTAACAATATTATGATTATGTAGTTAATTATTTATTTGCGATCTGAATTCACACTCATACTTCACGAATTTTTAAAAACAACTTAATTAAAAAATACTCCTTCCGTCCCACAAGTGTTTCCACCATAAAATGGGCACAATTTTGTAAAGTTATATGAATAAAATAGAAAGGTGATTGGAGAGAGATGGTAAAAGTAATGACATTTTGTGTAAATATATGAATATTGTGAGGGTGAGATTTATGAGAGAGTTTTCTTTTATGAGTGTGCAAACAATTGTGGAACGAACAAATAAGACAAGTGTACAAATAATTGTGGAACAAAAGGAGTACCCTATTTTATGTGTAAAATATTTTATACAGGTGTTAGATCTTTAAATTTTAATTGGGGTAAGAAATGAGCAATAGGAGTAGTATGCAACTTTTTTTTTAACTATTAAAAAAACGAAAACAAAATAAATGGATATAGCCCATAGGAAATTTATGAATTTGTGTAACTTGTTTTTAAATTGTTGATATTAATTTTAATTTCTTCTAGCTTCATATATGGAAGAGTGCGCTAAATTGTCTGTAGCTACAATGAATGAAGTACTGTACGACTCCCGACCTTCCCTTTGCCATTTCAGGGAAAATTTTAGTTTTAGTCCTATAAGTTTGATACATTGCAAAATCAATCATTTAAGTTTCAACTTTACAAAATACGTCATTTACCTTTCAATTTAATCCTTTTTTACATCAATTTTAATCCTTTATCTTTTTAATGAATTAAATGCTTATACTTACTTTTCAATTTAATCCTTTTTTACATCAATTTTAATCATTTATCTTTCTAATGAATTAAATACGTCATTTACCTTTCAATTTAATCTTTTTTTATATCAATTTTAATCCTTTATCTTTCTAATGAATTAAATGTTGCCGGATTCCGGTGGGATGCACTACAAAAAAACGCGAAATACCGACGGATTGAAATCCGTCGAGATTACCGACGGATTACAAAAGTCAACCGATTTACCGACGGAAATTGTTTTCCGTCGGTAATACCGACGGAATTTATTTTCCGTCGGTAATTACCGACGGATATTCCGTCGGCAATCACAAAAAAAAAAAAAAAAAGATTACCGACGGAAATTTCCGTCTCTAACCACAAAATAAAAAAAAATATATTAAAAATATTTAAAAAATTAAAAAAATTATGATTACCGACGAAAATTTCCGTCTCTAACCACAAAATTAAAAAAAAAATATTTAAAATATTAAAAATATTAAAAAAATATTTAAAATATTAAAAAAATATTTAAAAAAATATTTAAAATATTAAAAAAATATTAAAAAATTTGTGCAAAAATTAAATTATTAATTAAAGAAGAAAATTTTTTAGTTAGAAATATATGATTGATTAAAATATAAAATTTGTTGATTAAATTTGAAACATGTCTATTAAATTATAAAATTGTTGATTAAGTTAATTAGAAAATTATTGATTAAATTATAAAATTTTATATTAAATTAAGAAAATTATTGATTAAATTAGAAAATTTTATATTAAATTAGGAAATTATTGATCAAATTAGAAAATTTTATATTAAATTAGAAAATTATTGATTAAATTAGAAATTTTTATGTTATATTGTTTGGACATAATTTCTTTAGTGTTTATATCCATTTAGTTTATATGATAATTAAGTCTTTGTGTGAATTAATAAATAAACTAATTATAAAAAATAAAAAAATAAAACTACATTTACAATTTATAAATTAAAAAAATTACAATAATTACAAGCCACAAATTTAGTAATTAATATAAGTGTAATCATATTTAATCAAAACAAAAACAAAAAAAATTATATAAGTGTAATCATATTTAATCAAAACAAAAACAAATTTACCATATTTATTTAAAAAATGTCATATCATCTGCCACATAATTATCTCTCATTTATATATACTTAAAAATCTACGTAATTAATTGAATATCTATCAAATTTTCCTGTAAACTCTCAAGTTCAATTAAAAATAAAATTGAAATATTCTCCCAAATTCAATTAAAAATAAAATTGAAATATGCACCATTGATAAAACAATTCTATAATTAAAAATAATTTTATTTTTTTGACAGGATAATTACAAATAAATTTTACAACTAAATTAAAACATAACAATTTAAAATATATGAAGTTGTTCATATCAATTGATTGATGCTTACAAATTACAATATAATAAAACTGTATTTCAATCTTTCCAAAAACTAACATTCCACCTAAAAGATTGAGAATACAATTTCCAGCCAAAAAAAACACCAAGTTCATCTAGCCAAAGTTATCCACTAAAACAACCAAATTACCTTGAACAAGTAAAATAAACGACAAAACACAAAAACCATCCATGTTTAAAAGACAAAAACCAAAGTTCACAATTTTTTAGTTTCTCTTCTTCGTGATATTAAACTCTCTCTATTGAGATAAGTCATGAAAAATGGTAATTAAACTCGAATATTGCTCAGAACTGTATTATTTATACACATTCTTAAAATAAAATTATATGTAAATTTTATTGAGAACTTTTTAAAATATTGAAAACTAGAACTTTTTAAAATATTGAAAACTTTTTAGAACTTCTTAAAATATACCTCTAGTCAATTGATTTAAATAGACATGTAAAAATATATATCATAACAAAACTTAGACAGTGACCATATTATTAACAAAAGAAAAATTTTAATAGACATGAGAAAAAATTAAAGATAGGATGATAGATTTTTTAAATAAATGTCGTACCAAGTCGTCAGCACATTCCACCGAATCCCCAAATAATTTAACCGCATACATCAAGAGGAGAATATTTAGGCAGCTTTAATTCATTAAAAAGATAAAAGATTAAAATTGATGTAAAAAAGAATTAAATTAAAAGGTAAAGGATGTATTTTGTAAAGTTGAAACTTAAAAGATTTATTTTGGAATGTATAACTTATAACTAAAACTAAAATTTAAAAGGTCTTGTCACTTTACTTGTCAAGAATTATTATGATTAAATAAAATATGTGTTCCAATGAATTTGTCCAACTGGTTTAAAAATTGTTCATGTTAATTAAATTTTGGTAGGGATTAATGTTTGGGTGGGGCCATCAACACCCTCAAATCATGTAAATATGTAATACACATTTCAATTCTTTCTGGATAAAGACAGTAAATTTACTAAATAGTCCTTTTAAAATTTTAAAAATATTATACATGCATATCCCTAATAATTATAAATACATCTCATATGTTATACACACCTCATCTTTAAACACTCCCTCCATTACTTAAGCCCGACCCTCTTTATAAAATTACTCTTATCATATACTCCTTCATCCCGAAATAAAATTTTCCAATCTTTTGAGTGTTTTAATTAAAAAATATGATAAAATAATAGATATAGTACGTGTACAAATGATGTGATGGTGAAAGAGAAAATAATACTCCCTCCGTCCACAAAATGTAGTCTCATTTGCCATATATTTTTCGTTCATCAAATGTAGTCTCATACACTTTATGGAAATAATCACCCTTTAACCATCACTTAATTACTCAAATTGTCATCAACTTTATTGACAATGGATCCCATATTACCCTATAATACTCTTATTTTATCTATTTTATCAACTTTTTCTTAAAACTTGTGTCCCACTACATTTGGTGGATGAAGAGAGTAGATGAGTATGAGATAAAGTATAATAAAATAATAGATAAAATATAAGTGATATGATTGAGAGAGGGAGGGAGGGAGAGAAAAAAAAATATCAAAATTGGAGAAACTTATAGTGAGACATAGAGAGTAAACCTTTCATGCAACCCTCTCTTCATAAATCCTCAATGTAAGTATATTTAATAATTTTTACACTTTTTTAATACTTATTGCGCAGTGTATACAAATTACGAGTTGTAACATTTATTGATATGTTCGGGCATTATCGTAACCGAAAATATCATTGTACATACAGCCGATTCGGTCGAACATAGACGTACGATTAGTTTTGGCCGAACATAAATTTCAAAACTTGTTCATTTATTTATCATCATCTTAGTTTTATTCTTCTTTTTGGCAAACAATTTCTTTAACGATATTTTTGTGGGTAAATGAGAGTGAGATGATAAAAAAGTTAAATGAGATGGGTGTGACACTGTGACATTTTAAATGAGACATGATAGGAAAAAATGAAATGAATTTAGTAATTTAATTTTTTCTTTTTAATTTTAGCAGAGTATAGGTAACAATTGAAATGTGTATATCTGTATAAATGTGTAATAATTTGGGTAGGGGTGTAAACGAGCCGAGTCGAGTCGAGTAGTGCTGAGCTCAAAACTCGACTCGACTCGGTCGAGCCTAAAATTTTGAAGATCGAGCTCGACTCGATAAGAAACTCGAGTTCGACTCGATTACCTATATAATTTTTAAAATTAATTTTAAAACATATTTTTTTCTAAAATAAACTCGAGCTCGACTCGGCTCGACTTGACTCGATTACGAGTATATAAATATAAATTATATATTAATGGCAAAATAGTAAATATTGTTCAAGCTCGATTAGGCTCGCGAGCCTTTCGAGCCGAGTATTTATGAGCTCGAACTCGAACTCGATTAACTTCGAGTCGATTTCGATCTTTTTTCGAGTCGAGCATGAGTAGCTCGCGAGTACGCTCGACTCACTTACACCCCTAAATTTGGGGTCTTGATAGTCTACTATTTTTAGGGCATGTTTGTTTTGGAACTACAACACTCAGACGGGGACGTAACGTCCCCGTCCTATTCTAATTCGGGATTTCACATACGAACTTTACCATCCATCTTTAAAAATACAACATTATACATTTTTACACATGAATTTGACAATAAATTACATTATATAATACAATATCTCATACTCTTATACAATTATCCAACTCAACGTTCCAAAACATTATGGAGATTTCTCCCTCCAGAATTTGTTTTTTTTTTTTTCATGGAAGAAGATGGTAAATGAATGAATTCCTTATTTCAGGTCCAAATACAAAATGGGCCGGACAAAATCACATTTCTTTGGACCTAAATTCCTTATTTCAGGAAAGGGTTGGGGTATATACCCCTCCAGCTTTGTTTAATACACTCCCCCTCCACTCCCCCTCCACTTTTATTAATTAAATAATCATGTAAAATACCTGTTTTACCCTTTATTAAAATACACAAAGATTGATACACTCCCCTTCAATTTAAATTTAAATAAACTAACCCTAATTCTATCACTAATCCTAACCCTACCCACAAACGGCCGTCGCCGCAATCCACAAACGGCCGCAGCCGCCCAACAAACGACGGTCGCCACCGCTCAACAAACGACGGCCGCCGCCGCTCAACAAACGACGGCCGCCGCCGCACCTCCGGCGGCCACAAAATAAATTTAGAAATTTCTAAAATCAGACTTTGAAAATAAAAAAAGTAAACTTTATTTTGGTCGACAAACCAGATTCGACCAAAAACACTCCGGTTGACACTGGTTTGTCGACCAAAAGTAATCCGATCAACTCTGGTTTGTCGACCAAAAGTAATCCGGTCGACTATGTGTTTCAAATGATTTTTTTTTTTTTTTAAGAAAACTGAAATTTTCGGCCATTTTGGGTCGGCCAAAAACACTCTCATCGACGAACTATTGTCGACGAGAGGGTTTTCAGGCGACCCAAAATAGTCGAAAAAAAAACAAAAAAACAAACCTGTGACGATTTGGGGGAGGGTTTCAACTTTCACGGCGGTGGAGGCCGAGAGAAGGGGCGGAGGCGGCGACGCTGGGGGAGGGGACGGAGGCGGCGACGCTGGGGGAGGGGACGGAGGCGGCGACGCTGGGGGAGGGGACGGAGGCGGCGACGCTAGGGGAGGGGGTGGCGCCGCCGCGCCGCTAATTAGTTACAGAAAAAAAAAATAGAAAAAATGGGGGAGGGAGAGGGAGGGGGAGTGCGACAGCGAGAGGAGGAGGGGGAGTGCGACGGCGAGAGGAGGAGGGGAGGGGGAGTTCGACGGCGAGAGGGAGGGGGTGAAGAGGGCGGTGGGGAGGAGGCGGCGGCGTCGCTAGGCGAGAGGGGCGGCGCCGCCGCTTGTAGAAAAAAAAAAAAACCTAACGGTGGCTTGGAGAAACGAAGGGAAAGGAGGGAATGAGGGGGAAAGGAGGATTGGGGAAGAAATGAGGAAATTAGGGTTTTATGGGGGGTGTGCATTTATCATACCAATTTTTAAGATAAAGGGGTATAATAGACAATTTGGGGGGAGTGCATCTATCTCAGAGGTACTTTAAGGGTAGTATATGTATCGGGGAAGTGTATCTAACAAAGCTGGAGGGGTATATACCCCAACCCTTCAGGAAAATGGTCCCACAACACTTAATGGCGAAGACCCAGGTTTGGCGGATACAGTGGACGAATAAATGAATAGCATTAATATTCACTTGGGCCCAAGCCCAATGGAGGAAGGGGAGACATCAGGATCAGCAGACGAAGAGGCAGAATCGGGGAGTGACATAGCAGAGGAGAGAGAAAAGGAGATGGGTTCTCAAAACCTACAACCCACCAAAAGAAAAAAAATGAGGAGAAATTCAAAAAAGACGAACAAGATGGAGGGCAGCTTTGAAGACAATAGATGGGGATACGTGAAGAACGAACTGAAAATCAGAGAGGAGGCAACACAAACCTGGGAGTTTGGGAAAAAATTGGGCATAAAAGGAAGGGAACCAGACGAAACATCAATGAAGAGATTAGTTGATCTTGAAAGAAAAGCCAAGCTGAGAGCACAAAAGGTAGCAAATCTTTTGAAAGGAGGTACGCATAGAGTGGATTAATGAAGCTTTTAAGCTTCAACATCAGAGGCCTAGGAGGGAAAGAAAAAAGGAAAGAAATTAAAGAAATGGTTAGGAAAAACAACATAGAAATTTGCTTCTTGTAGGAAACAAAAATTGAAAAAATGGACTCTTTTATTTGTAAATCTGTATGGGGTAGCTCAAATTTCGATTGGGATTGCAGACCTGCAGAAGGGAGGTCTGGAGGTATTTTAACTATCTGGGAGGATAATGTCTTTACAAAGCAAAGTTCGTGGCATAGGAAAGGATTTTTGGTTGTTCAAGGCATCTGGAAACAAGATGGGTGCAGGTGTATTCTGGTCAACGTGTATGCTCCGTGCAATAATAGAGAAAAATTGGAAATCTGGGAACTGCTGTCGGGAATCGTAAATCAAAATCGAGATGCCTACATCTGCATCGCTGACGATTTTAATACAATCAGATGCATGGAGGAAAGAGTTGGGAGAGGTGAACGTGAAGATAGAAGAGACATGACAGTCTTCGGGGATTTTATTAGCAATGCCAACCTAGTCGATTTGCCCCTTCTAGGCAGGAAATTCACCTGGTACAGGCCTGACGGAACGTGCAAGAGCCGTCTTGATAGACTACTGGTGAATGCCGAATGGATTGAGAAGTGGCCAGGGGTTTCAGTGAAGGGTCTCGGGCGCTCTCTATCAGACCATTGTCCAATTTTCACAACATTCCAACATAAAGACTGGGGCCCAAAACCATTCAGGTTCTTCAATAACTGGATGAAACACCCCACTTTCAAGAACTGCGTGGCAAACAAATGGGGAGAGTACAACATTCAGGGCTGGAGCGGATACATTCTAAAGGAAAAATTGAAGCTGCTTAAAGGGGATCTCAGAGAATGGAATAGATCCGTCTTCGGGTACTTAGAGACAAACATCGAGGAAAAAAGAAAGGAGATTGATAGACTTGACATTATGGACGATCTTTTCGGGATTGAAGAGGCGGAAGGGCATAGAAGACGGGAGCTATTGGCCGGAATCCAGCATGACTTAAGATCAAAAGAAGAGCAGCTCCATCAAATGGCAAAGATAAATTGGCTGAAAGAAGGAGATTTAAATACAAAACTATTTCACAGAATTATCAATGACAGAAAGGCTGGAAATGCAATAAATGGGTTGTATGTGGATGGCATCTAGAATGATTCAGTGCTTGGAGTCAAAAATGAAGTTTATAGGCATTTCAGTATGCACTATAATTCTGATCATTTTGCAAGGCCCCAAATTCTGCCGGATTTAATAAAACAAAAATTGGACAGTTGTGATAATGCCTTCCTAACAGCGGAATTCAGCGAAGGAGAGATTAAAGATGCGATATGGGATTGTGAGATATCAAAGAGTCCGGGTCCGGACGGATTCACTATGGGTTTCTTCAAAGAAAATTGGGATCTGTTGAAGCAAGAAATCGTCAAAATGATGTCCGAATTTCATCAACATGGCCGTCTGGTAAAAGGCTTGAACCCTTCTTTTATTGTGCTTTTGCCTAAGAAAGCAGGTGCGCAAAAATTGGATGATTTTCGGCCCATTTCACTGATCGGAAGTATTTATAAAATCATTGCCAAAACATTGGCTAGGCGATTGGCAAAAGTAATGGAGGCAGTAATTTCTAACTGTCAATCAGCATTCATCGGGGGTAGGCAAATTCTGGACGGGATCCTCGTGGCTCATGAGGCTATTGACGAAGCAAAAAAGAAACGAAAGAAAAGAGCAATATTCAAGGTAGATTTTGCAAAAGCTTTCGACTCGGTTGATTGGGCTTATCTAGATTGCATGATGAAGGGTATGAATTTCACATCAAAATGGAGGAATTGGATAAAATAGTGTGTTTCAACAGCAAGCGCGGCTGTGCTTGTCAATGGTAGCTCGTCGGGGGAATTCAAGTTAAAGCGAGGGCTACGTCAAGGCGATCCTCTTTCGCCTCTTCTCTTTCTTATCGCGGCGGAAGGTTTAAAGGTGCTAGTGAACAGGGCTGTAGAAGCTGGGGAATTGGAACCCATTTGTATCGGGAAAAACAAAGTACAAATTCCTCTATTACAATACGCGGATGACACCATTTTTCTTTGCAATGGCAATTGGAAGGACATAAAGACTATCAAGCTCACTTTGAAGCTGTTTGAACTTATTTCTGGTCTAGGAGTAAATTTCAATAAATGCAGTCTTGTGGGCATTCATATGAGCGATGAGGACAAGCTTGGCATGGCTGCTTTTCTGGGTTGCTCCTCGGGTAATCTCCCTATGGATTTTCTGGGAATGAATGTAGGGCTTAATCATCATAAAACGAAATCTTGGGATGGCATGCTCAAGAAGATCCGCGGGAAACTCGACCTTTGGAATGATAAGCATATTTCGATGGGAGGAAGAGTGACTTTGGTTTAGGCTGTCCTCTCCGCTATACTGACTTACTATCTTTCCTTTTTCAAGATCCCGAAATCTGTCCTTGGTGAAATAAAAAAACTACAGAGGAATTTTTTGTGGGGGGGTGGGACAGGAGAAAATAGAAAAATTCCATGGGTAAGTTGGGATGATGTTTGTAAAGAAAAATCCATAGGGGGCCTCGGTATCAAAGACCTGGATACTTTCAACATCGCGCTCCTCGGGAAATGGATTTGGAGATTCGTCACCGAAAAGGAGAATCTGTGGGTGAAAGTCTTGGAATCAAAATATGGAAATCTCGATAGTGAAGAACCAGGCACTCAAAGAAGACGAGGACGCGCCCCGAAGGGTTCAAGTTGGTGGAATGAAATCAGAAGTATCTATAAAAGGATAGGAGGAAGAGAAGCGTCCAATAAGCTGATGAATGTAGTGGGCAATGGAGAGAGTATACGATTCTGGAAAGACAGATGGACCGCAAATGAAGAGCCACTTCGCGATTTGTTTTCGGATTTATTTAGTATCAGTGGGCAAAAGGATGGAGTAATTAGCAAAATGGGTACATGGGAAAATGGCGTGTGGCATTGGGAGTTATCATGGGTAAGGTCATTAAATAATTCTGAGATAAATAAACTAACTAAGCTCTTTGATTTTTTAAACAGGAACAGGCCTTCTCAGGACAGGGAGGACTCTTGGAGTTGGGGTCTGGCGCCGACTGGAAGATATTCTACGAGTATTGCATACGCTAAAATGATCGGAGAAAAGGAAATTGAGGGGGAGACGGTGGAAAGCAAGCCGGAGTTTAATCTGCTGTGGAACAGCTATGCGCCTAGGAGGGTAAAAACGATTGGATGGAAAGCTCTACGAGGAAGGCTTGCAACGATAGACAATTTAAGAAAAAGGGGCATTCAAATTTCGGATGAAGATGCTCGGTGTGTATTGTGTGATTGCACTCCCGAAAGCAACAAACACTTACTAGTGGAGTGCGCCTATGCAACGAAGGTGTGGCAGGAATGCCATAAATGGCTCAAGATTAGCATGGTCACACACAATGATATCCCTACTCACTCATTGCGGCATTGTGCGGCCCGTGGCTTCAACAAGGCAAATAGGAAATTCATGTCTACCCTCTGGTCGTGCGTGATTTGCGAACTGTGGAGGAATCGAAACGCCAAGAGATTTAAGGAGGAACGTCAAGATACAAAAAAGACCTTGGAGAATATAAAAGTAAATTTATGGACGTGGATAGGAGGGCAAAAACTATTGGTTCCAAATTCTTCTATCTCCCCTTGGTTTCACGACCCGTTTATTTGTCTTATTGAATAAATTGATAGGGAGTTAGGCGGAAATATATCTCATCTCAATGTAATATAGATCTTTGTAAACGGGTTGGACCCGAGTATCCGTTTGGAAATATCACACTTTACTGTTCAAAAAAAATAAAATGAATGAAGTAGGACTCCCACGGTGAGTGTGCTACAGCCTATATGGGTGGTTTCCTCAATCAATCAATCGTGTATATAACCGTGCCCTTTAAAAACAGGGCTTATCACTTGTCAGGGATTTGGCCTAGCTTGGAAATGCAGTGAATATTCTTGAATTCCTCGTCGATCTTCTTTCTTCATATAATTATCTCTGCAATATCAAAGTTTTGATCTTGATCGTGAAAAATGCGCATCTTTATCCGACCACTTGAAGGGAAGAAGTTCCCCTTAGAAGCCAAAACCTCTGATACGGTTGATCATGTGAAGGGATTATTTCAAGAAAAGGGAGGGTTTTGTCGATTGAATCAAAAACTAATATTTGGCGAGACACAGCTGGAGGATTCAAGAACCCTAGCAGATTACAATATCCAGAATGAGTCCATCATAGAAATGGAGTATAATCTGCGGGAAGGTATGCACTTTAACATTGTTGCCTCTAATGGGAGCCACTTTACAATAGAGCTTAGGGAAAATGCCCCTACTATTAACGACGTGAAGGCCGTAATTGAAGAGGATAAGGGTATTTTGGTAAATGAGCAGAGGCTCATATTTTTTTCTGGTAAGGAGCTTGACGATGGCAGCTGTAGTGTTGGGGATTATGGTATTCGAAATTGCTCCACTCTTCACCTTTTTCGACTCAGAGGTGCTGGTGAGTCTCATTTCAATTGCAATGCTCAATTCTTGTTTTCGATTGTATGTATATCAAATGATCGTTAGGTTAGACACTCCGGCTAAATGGGGTCTTACAATGATTACACATGACTGAAATGCAATGCTGAATTTTTGTTTTGATTTATTCTAAAAAAGTATATATGGTAGGTTGATGCATTTGTAGTGGTTTTCTCTGTTTCTTATGTTAATTATGGGTATAGTGTTACATGGAAAATACAACTGTTAAATCAATTGAGTAATAAATCTTTCATCAGCAATCCATTTGTACTATTTCATGAGGTATTTGTGTTGATACTTTGACGAGATTTGCTATTTCTATATGCTCGGTTTAGTAGGGTAGATTAGTCAAGAGAAATGAATGAACGACACCTCATTTTCGATTTAATATAGTTAAGTTGAGATATGCCCATAGATATTTCAACACATTTAATAGGGTCTTACAATAAATACATTGCTACTATTGTATATCCCAAAGGCCACGTCGGCCTCTGAATTCTGGATAGAAAATTAGAAAGTGAGGCGGGTTTAGAGTAGAAAGTAGTTGATTTTTTGTGTTTTTAATTGCAACAAAGTTGCTTAGGCTTGTGACACTTTGTTTGCCTCGTTTCTTTGTTTTGTGTGTGTTGTGTTTCTTAAATTCTTCAGATGAGGTTGTGGATATTGCTGCTGTGAAAGCACGTAAGAAGGCAGCAGCACTTTTGAAAGATAAAGGAACTGAGAATCAAGATGAGGCTGAGGTTGGCTCAAAGAGTTCATCTGCAAATCCTAGGCGATCCAAGATGGGATTGTCGTCCATTGGTGCCAACCGCGGTGTAGAGGGGGTGGAGTCATTTTGGGATGAAGAAGATTATGGGCTGGCGTGGAGGAGGTCCCAAACTCTCATAAGTCCCTATGACATGAGCAGATTTGAGTCCAAAACTCATCGCACCTTGATAGAGTCTGTGGCAAATGATTGTGCGCGCGTATGCATTTCTCATACGCAATGCTCTTTCCGTGTTAAAAGTTTATTTGCATGCTCCTTTTCTTTTGGGAAATATTTATGTTGTTCTTGTTGCTCTGCAGACGCTAAACATCACGACTTTTATCGAGAACAAATTAGAGGAGTATCAGGATAAATTGGTTCGGGCAGAGAATGAGGTGAAGCGCCTAATTAAGGAGAATGGTTACATGGACGATTGTTTGGAGAAGAACAATAAGATCCTGAAGAAGATGAGGTTGGAGCTCGATGTGGAGTGCTCAACTGGGACTTCGTTCTTGCAGTGTGAAGATGGGAGACGTCACATAGTGAACTTGGTGAGGTCTGGTGTGGATGAATTCAAGAAGAGTGCTGCATTCAAGGAACTTGTGATGGACTGTGCTGTGAGCGTTTATGAAGATACTGTGAAGGAGTGCCAGAATTTGCTGCGCAAATCAGGACGCGTACCTGAGGATATCATTCAGTTAATTGCTTCACAAGATGATGATGAGAAGGATGCGGAGAGGGAGAAGGAAGAGGAGAGGGCGAGGAGAAGAATTGTGATGGAATTCGAAGATGAAGATTACTGGTGATTTATTTTAGGAATGTAGTAGTACTTGAGTTCTTGTCCTGCCTTTTGGATGTTTAAATTTTAATGCTACTTGCATCTTTCAATTTACTATTTTGTGCTCCAAATTTTGTTGCTCTTTTGTTTTCATTATCAGCAATGTCAACATGATCGCATGAGGAGCAAATAGTTTCAAATCACGTACTGCTGCGGATCCCCAATTTTTCTCATTCTTTTTGTTTTTCGAAACCGGATTGCCTCATGTATTGAAGGTTCCCGTGTGAGAGAATAATTAGTAATCAATCACTGTTAATGATGGGTAGATATGATATTGTATAAATAGGATAAAGATTAAAAAATACAAAAATAAATCAAAAATAATGTTTACAAAGATATTATTATATACACATAATAATCTAGAATATTTAAATTCTCTCAATTTTTTTTTTCATTTACACACTTTCTTGATGAATTGACATGCACGTGCAAATCACATGACCCAAAACGATTGCCCAATCATCTTTTCGGCAAACTTGGAACCAAATAACAAAATGCAAAAAATGAGACTAAACCAGTATAATTAACTTTTTTGAAACTAAGGTAAAAAATTATAGGACTAAATTGACATCTAGCCCAACAATAAGCATACATTGATGTTCTTTATGTTATGCATCAACATACAATAAATCACAATTCATCGTTGGATTCCTCGTCACCTTTCTCATCCTCCTCGACTTATTCATCATCTTCTTTCTCCTTTTCTCCCTCTCCCTTCCCTTCACGTCTTCATTTCCTTCTTTCTTCTTCTCCCTACCTTTCCCTTTCCACCTTCTCCTTTCCACACTCTCTTTCTCCATCTCCCTCTCCTTTTCCTTTTCCCTTTCCCTTTCCCTTTCCCTTTCCTCCCTCTCCTTTTCCCTTTCCCTTACCCTTTCCCTTTCCTCCCTCTCCTTTCCCTTTCCCCTTTCCCTTTCCCTTTCCACCTTCTCTTTCCACCTTCTCTTTCTCCCTCTCCCTTTCCCTTTCCACTTTCTCTTTCTCCCTTTCCTTTTCCCAATCCACCTTCTCTTTCTCCCTCTCCCTTTCCACCTTCTCTTTCTCTTTCGCCACCTTCTCCTTCTCCCCCACTCTCTTTCTCTCCACATACTCCTCCTCATCATCTTGTGAAGCAATTAACTGAATGATGTCTTCAGGTACGTGACCCGATTTGCGCAACAAACTCTGGCGCCACTCATTCACAGTATCTTCAAAAATGCTCATAGCCTGGTCCATCACAAGTTCCTTGAATGCAGCACTCTTCTTGAATTCATCCACACCAGACCTCACCAAGTTCACTATGTGAAGTCTCCCATCCTCAGATTGCAAGAACGAATTCCCAGTTGAGCACTCCACATCGAGCTCCAGCCTCAACTTCTTCAAACAATCCTCCATGTGACCATTCTCCTTAGTTAGCCGCATCACCTCATTCTCTGCACGAACCAATTTACCCCGATACTCCTTTAACTGGTTCTCAAGAAAAGTCGTGACGTTGAGCGTCTGCAAAGCAACAAGAACAACATAAATGTTTCCCAAAACAAAAGGAGAAAGCAAATGAGCATTGCAAGAAAATGCATACCCGCACACAATCATTAGCCACAGACTCTATCAAGGTGCGATGAGTTTCTGATTCAAATCTTCTCATGTCATAGGGACTTATGAGAGATCGGGACCTCCTCCATGCTAGCCCAAAATCTTGTTCATCCCAATATGACTCCACCCCCTCCACACCGCTGTTTGCTCCAATAGACGACAATCCCATCTTGGATTGCCTAGGAATTGTAGATGAACTCTTTGAACCAACCTCAGCCTCACCTTCATTCCCAGTTCCTTTATCTTTCACAGAAGCAATATCCACAACTTCATCTGAAAATGTAAGCAACAAAAACTGTTACATCCAATTACACAAAAGTATCAAGCCTAAACCCCGCCTCACTTTCTAATTTTGTATCCAGGATTGAGTGGCCTATTGGGATACACAACAGTAGCAATGTAATCATTTTAAAGAAATAGCAAATCTCGTGGCTCTTTATAGGCTCACTACCACCATCAAAGTATCACCACAAATACCTAATGATAGTACAAATGGAGCATCAACCCACAAGATTAAAGTATTGTTACTACAAAACAAAAAGTGTACTAGTACTACTAAATGTCTAAAAATATTCTTGCAAATTCGCAAAGATATTCTGCCTTGTAGTACACTACACCCATAATTAACAAAAGAAACAGAGAAACCCACTACAGATGCATCAACCTACCAATATTTTTTTAGAATAAATCGATCGAAACAAAAATTCAGCAACAAAAGAAACAGAGAAACCCACTACAGATGCATCAACCCACAAAACTCTAGCTTGACTCAATTACTAGTATTATTTTACAGAATTACCTTCTGCCCACAAAATGAAAATAATCATTACAATCTCTACTCTCACAGTATATACATATTTAACTTTAATGTTATTATTTTTAGGTCTCAATATATTCTCAATTCAACTACTTTATATATAAAAAATTACAAAATTACACTCACCGATTTAAAACGTTTTCTTTAAACTATGTGTCCAAAATCAGACGACAGAGACACAGTAAGTATATTTTTTCTAAAATAATTAATGACAAAATAAACTAAGCTCTACTTACTAGCACACAAATACTACCTTTAACGAGTAAAGATTATTTTTGTTGTTGATACATACTCAATCATGTTAATAAAATAAAAAAAATATTCAAAAGTTAACTATTTAAATAGAATAAACATATATTTTGTGAACTAAAGTACTGGAGGGAGTATAAATTACTAATTAAATGAAAAAAATAGTAAATACTGCACATGCAGAGACTCGAACAGAGCTCGAAACTCAACTCAAATAAATTTCAAGTCGAGCACGAGTAGCTTACCTCCCTCAGCTCGGAGTAGAACAAGGCGAATAGTGTAAGCATGTCGAATACCGTAATCCCCAAGTGTGTCGCCGTCGTGGAGCTCTTTGCCGGAAAACAAGAGCCTCTGCCCATTTACAGGGATACCCTTCTGCTCTTGAATTTGGGCCTTCACATACTCAATAGTGTCCCTTTCCGAAGCGCACAAGTAAAAGGGCTTGTCGAAAAAGGGCTTGATGTAAACGCGCATACATCCCATGACAGGCATCATATCAATAGTGGAATCATTTTCGATATTATAATCTGCGAGGGTTAGATGATCTTGCAGGCGTTTTCCATCCCATAAAAATCTATAATCTGATGGGCGAGTCCCTTCCTTTTCCACAATTAAACCCTTTATGTAACCTATTGTATCAAAGCTTTCCACCTCTAGGGGGAAATTACGACCCCCATCTATATCAATACCCATTATATCAATAAAGATGCGCATTTTCAATCAGAGACTAAGAGACTTCTATGAAGAAGAAGAAGATGGATGCATGCGAGGTTTATAATTGAAATCTCAAAGTTTAGTAGACTAGACAAGACAATACTAGAGTGTAGAGAGGCACAGGCACTCAAGTGTTTCTTTCTTCAACATTTCAATATTCATTTTCACCACTAACCCAAGCCATAATTAAAATAAGTGCATGTTTGCTTAATGGGTTTAGTGATGGGTTTGATAGGTAGACCCACCTTCTCCCATGTTTGATTTTTCATAACTTTAAACACCTTGACCCTAGTTTAAAATTTGACCCGAGTTTTATAAACTAGATTTCATGGGTTTAGACAACCTAATCTCCCCTTGGATTTATCTAGCTCTTCCCCTAGGTTTATCTAGCCTTCCCCACATCTTAACCAATCTTATCCCAACCCATGAAGCAAACATGCCCTAAGTGTATTAATATACCCAGTCTATAAGTTTTTCTTTAGATATATATATATATATATATATATATATAAATAAAAGTGTAACAATAAAAAATTAAAAATATTTATTAAAAATGGTATGAGAAACTTATAGACGGACGGATCAAAATAGAAAACTTATAGACGGACGGAGTGAATAATTTAGTTTGATACTCCATCCGTCCATCTCTAATTCATTACTTTTAGAGAAATGGATTAGAAAAGGTGATTATATTATAGATATAGTACAAAGTGATGTAAGACAAAATTTGAAGCTTATAAATGAATGGAGGAAAGAGAGTATAATTTTAAAATGTTAGATGGGAATAATTTTAAGATCACGGCTAGGAGTGTTCAAAAAAAGATCGGACCGGAAAAAAGACCGGAACCGGTCCGGACCGGTCCGGACCGGACCGACCGGTTAGATTCCGGTCCGGTCTCCGGTCCGGGAAATTTTGGATTCCGGTCTTCCGGTCCGGACCGGTTTGGACCGGAATTTTTTTTTTTTTTTAATTTTTTTTATATTTTTTTACTAATACACTCTCAATTATTTTTCAAAACCAAGTAATGTGTTGAGATCTTATTACATTTTTTACAAATATATAATTTAACAAACATATTTAATTTATTTTTAGGGTCAAAAGATCATTAATAACAATGTAAATAAAATTCACATTGACGTAATGAAGAGCAAACACTTTAATTTTCATACACAAATTCATCAATCTTGTTCTTGCTTCCATAAATTAAAAAAAAAAAAAAAAAAAAACAATTCCGGTCCAACCGGTCCAAACCCGGACCGGATAGATTCCGGTCCGATCTCCGGTCCGAACTTTTAGTAAGATTCCGGTCCCGGTCCGGTCCGATTTTGGACCCGTGCACACCCCTAATCACGGCTATGGAATTGGGGCAGAGAAAAGGAGTTCCTGAAGCCAGGTAGCTATGCTGACTGGAGTAATCAACCTACAGAAATGTTGGCAATATAGAAATGGGGGAATGTAATGGAATGTTGTAATTGAGGCATTAACAAGCACCAAAAATATGTAAGTTGTACGATGGGCATTTCTCATACCCAAAATACTCTTTATTCAATGAGAAATTATTTACCTACCAAAAAAAAAAGATGGGAATAATTGAAAAAAATAAAATAATTTTATTTACATTTTGTGGAGGAGGCAATCTAATAAAAGGCCAACTAATTTTTTTTTTTTTTAAATTCTACTAAAAGGCCGAGGTGTATAATTTAAAAATCAAACCAATATTTTTTAATAAAATTAACCAAATTAAGTAATTAATCGAATTTCAACTGTTCGAATTATTTGTTTCTTCTTTTATGGCCACCCCTAATCCTATCAAAATTAGAATATAAAAATCAAAAGTTCTAAAATTACAAAGATCAAAATATACTTTTTTTTTTTTTTTGAAGAAAAGATCAAAATATACTATTACTGCAACACAAGAAAATAGTACTAGTACTGCAACATCAAAATATTGTCATTAATTACAATGTTAAAAGTGTATTATTATACGTCTAAAAAATTTATTGACATTTAGTTTTTAATTTTGAACGAATTTATTATAATATTTTTGGACATATAGTATACTTCCTCCGCCGACCTATAAATTTTCTATTTTACCATTTTAGTCTATCCGCCTATAAGCTTTCCATACCCTTTTTAATAAATGATTTTAATTTTTTATTCTTACATTTCACTTTATATCTTCTTTTTTTCTGTATCTTTCTCCTTCTTTGCATCACATCACTTGTACTATATCTATTATTTAATCATTTTTCCTAATTTTCGTTCCAAAAAGTAATGAGAAGCTTACAGGTGGACGGGGAGTAATATTTTGACCAATCATGTTGATAGTCGATTTGGGAAAGATTAATATGGCTTGAGTATTCAACTATCAAACATAAATTAATGTTCTAAACATATGAATAAAATGTAGAATGTTTGTAGAGAGAGAGAAAGGAGAGCAAGCTTTTTTGGGAGAAGTATTTTCCCTTTTTTATGAATTGGGGGGGTCCCTTTGTGGTCAAATGTCTAGATCTATTTATATTACAAGAGAATATGGTGTTGTCAACATCATATTAAACATAGCTTTATGATTCACGTGTTATACAACACTAAAATAAACAACCGCAAGTGTACGGCGTCTATCGTAGTGTGATAAGCACGAGGTCGATCCCACAAGGAGGTTTAGCGTAAAAGCGTAGTTTGTTAACGGAATTCTAAATAGACGATGATCGATAAAGTGATTGTGGTGAATTACCCTAAAGTTGCCTATCAAGTGTCACAAATAGACAATTAAAAGAGTAATAGAAAATCGATCAAATAGCATGCAAACTAAGGAAACGAAGTAAAACGAATGAGAACTCAAATATGAAAGGGTGGGTTCCAAGGCATTTGTAATACTTAGATATCCGTTTATGATTTGTAACTCGTTCAAATGGCCATTAAAGTTGTTTCATATAGGGTTGATCACACAAGAAGAATTAATCAATCTCTCGATATAACTAATCCAAAGGAGCATGTGACATAAGTTCGTATTTCTACCTTGCAAACATCACACCACCTAAAATAGCACCAAAGATCATTCAATTCTCTCTCCGATAACTAATCCTCTCTCGAGATCATAATAATATCGGGTTGCATGCTTGCATACGATTAATGGAATAAATCTCTCGATCTTACCCCAATTAACAATGAATTAAGCAAATCACCATGGCCAATAACAACATGCTTGCGAAGAATAATTAAGCATACAAATAAGAGATAAACACCATTTAAAGCAAGAAATTAGTTCATAAACTTCAATCCAAACGTTTACAAAGCCTTAGAACCACAAATGTTTAGCCAAGAGCTAACATAATCAAATTACAAGATCAAATGAAATAACTAACTAAAAAGAGAGAGAAAGAGAAAGCTTAGTCTAAAATGTGGTAGAGAATGAAATTTTCAAGCTATTGCATCCTTCCTTGCTTGATTTGATGAAGAATTGAGGAAGATATGACCAAAACACCTCCAATTATGTGTAACTATGTGTGGAATTTGAGAATTTGGAGAAGAATGTCTTGGATTTCAAGAAAAGGGGCTTATATAGTGTTGGGGTAGGGTTTGGGTGGAAGTTTTGCACTTAAGTCCCTAAAAAATGGCTAAAAATCACTAAAAACCCCGAGTTTGGAAGTGGCTCAGTCGGGCGATAACTTCGTATATTGAATTTGGGCCAAAATACGCGCGGGGGTGCATTTACCAAAAATCTGGGTGCAGATCGGCCTGGCCGGGCGGAAGTTTCGTATTGCTTTTTGTCCTCCAACTTCGTCCCTCCGTATCTTGAGCTTCCGACCTCCGATTGACTCGATTCGTTTTGCTATTCCACTCCATTTTTTGAGCTGGATCCAATGGTTCACTCCTCTTTTTGATCCAGTAAAGTATGGTTGGTGTTTTGCTCCAAAATTCCTTCGTTTTACCTACAAAATCAATAAAACACTACCTTTCTCTTATTTAGACCAAAACAATGATAATCGACCCATAAATCAATGAAATCAACATTAAAATGAGCTTCACATGTGTATCTAAAGTGCGTAAATTCCACCCGAATCAAACTCCCCCAAACTTAAAATGTTGTTTGTCCTCAAACAACTAAGAACTTAAAGCAATGAGGGTGGAATGATCACAATGGAATATTCAATGCAAATCACACATGCAAAGTAAGAATGTAGTGATATCTCTTTCTCAAAGTGCATTCCTCAATGAAGATCATAGGCTCATTATTGCAATTCACACTCATAGATCAAAGAATGCACAAGCACACAACACATTGTGAATGGGAAACATAATCCAAATGCTCAAGTCTTCTACTCACATGATAGAGTTTTTCTCTCAAACACACAAACAAATTGAGGATATGAATGCACTCATCAACCAAGTTATGTTATGCAACCACTATATACTTGCCCAACTTCTACTTTCTACAACACTCAAATGCTCAACAATGTGATCAATGGGACTTAATCAAGGATGTAACATTGGCTCTTTGGACAAGGTAGGATGAATTTGGGAATTTGTGACTCTTCTAGTGGAGGACAAAGCTTGTTGTTTTTACAATTTGTGCTTTCACTTTCAAAGTTTACAAACTCCATCCTCACTTTTCATTTTCCTTTCTTTTTCAAGCTATCATCACCTCATCTTTTGAACTATTTTTCTTTTCAAGCTTTTGGGGCTCTTTGTCCCTCTTTTCTTTTCCTTTGATTTTCTTTTCATCTTTTTCTTTTTCTTTCAACTTTTCCACTTTCTCCTTTCACCAAAGATATTCATTCAAGCACATGTTTTTCCACTTTGTCTTTTATCCCCCACTAGATATAGGTATCAAAGGCTCAAAAAGGCTAAGTGGTTAACATTGTAGTTTGCCAAGAAAATGAGGAATTAAGCTCAAGGGGTTAACTACGGAAGATTACTTCGGTTTTGGAAAATTTTGGCTAAGTGACTCTTTTAGAACAAGATGGCCTATATCATATCACATCATCTCACACAATCATGCTTTCAACAAGAACTTAGGCAAGTTCTAGGATGACTAACAATAACCTAGTCCACTCTCAAATGAACTAAACCAGATTATATGCTCGATTTAAGGCTCAATCCTCATCGATTTATTCAATAGGACTCTCACAATCATCAAATGTTCCCAAACAACAACACATCATGCATCCATGCTATCAAAGATCACAAATATGAACACAACATGATACTATACTCCAACACCAATCATGCATACATTCAAAGCAAATAGACATCACCACAACTACTCAACCATGGATTCCAATGATTATCCATGCTCACATTTCACCAAAGATCCACTACCCAACACATAATCAAAACCAACTCAAGCACAATAAGCATATGAAAGCCAAGTGTGCGCCGGTGCAAAATGTGACACAAGTAGAATGACGAATCGGTGCAAGGGTAACAACTAGTAAAAAAAAATAACTCCCCCAAACTTAGAATTTTACTATGTAAAATTTCTAAGTTTGGGGCTACAAGTTGTTACCTCTCTTCTTGCACATCCAATGCTCTTCAAAGATCACTATTGCAACACTTGCTTCCCCTCTCCAAAGTTGGTTTTGCTTTCTTCTTCATTCTTCAAGCTATAATATCCAAAATGCTTCTCAACCTCACCTACAAAATAAACCAAGCTATCAAAACTATCAAAGCAATAAAAACATGAAAGCAATAAAACTTTGGGTTGCCTCCCAAGAAGCGCTATTTTTAACGTCCTATGCCGGACGGTTCTTTCTTGAGATGACTAACAAGTCACCCCCTTGTCATCCTTGTTCTTGACCTTCTTTCCACATCCAACCTTCTTAAACCCATTGAAACATCCACAAGCTAGCCCATTCGGCTCTTCAACCATGTCATAAGAAGTTGATACTTCATTCACTCCCAAGCTTGCATAAGTAGCTTTTCTTGATTTGGGTGAGTTTTTAAAGAAAACTCTCCCAAACTTGGCCTTCTTGTCTATCTTCAAATCTTTGTCTTCCACCTTGGGGTTCTCTTTCACAAAGTTGATATAGGGCTCTTTTTCCATCTTCTCTTCCATAGGCCTTGAATAATGATCTCCCTTGTAATACACATACTCATCCTCATCGTCGCGGAATTTAACGGCCTTGTAGATGTTGTATGAGACTTTCTCCTCACCAACATGTAGTTCAAGCTCTCCGTTTCGTACATTGATGATGGCTCCACCCGTTGCTAGGAACGGTCTTCCCAAGATCAAGGGGATTGCCCTATCTTCCTCCATATCAAGTACCACAAAATCAACTGGGAATATGAATTTCCCAACTTTGACAAGCACATCATCAACCGTTCCCAAAGGATAAACTATGGAGCGATCCGCCAATTGAAGATTCATGGTAGTAGGCGTCAATTCTCCCAAGCCAAGTGATTTGAAGAGTGATAGTGGCATGAGGTTTATGCTTGCTCCAAGATCACACAAAGCACGATAGGTTCCCTCCTTGCCAATCACACAAGACAATGTAAATGAACCGAGATCCCTAAGCTTTGGAGGTAGCTTAGCTTGGATGATGGCACTACACTCTTCAGTGAGGTTCACGGTTTCAAATTCTACCATCTTTCTCTTGTTGGACATAATCTCCTTCAAAAACTTGGCATAGTGAGGCATTTGCTCAAGGGCCTCCGCAAATGGGATGTTGATGTGTATCTTTTTGAACATCTCCAAGAATTTGACGAACTTTGCATCCAAACTCGTCTTCTTGAGTCGTTGAGGGTATGGGATTTGAGGCTTGTATGGAGATGGAGGTTTGTATGTGTCATTCTCTTTCTCATTTGTTTTCTCCTTCTCAACATCTTTCTCTTCAACTTTCCTTCCTTGTTGCTCCTCTTCACCATCTTCCTTTGGCATGATTGGGCCTTCATAGCTTGTACCACTCCTCAACTTAATTGACTTGCATTGCTCCTTGGGGTTCAATTCCGTGGTTGAGGGGAATCGACCCGGCTTGTGTTGATTTCCAACCATATTAGCAATTTGGCCCACTTGAATCTCAATGGCTTTCACATCATTTTTTATTCCCATCACTTCATTTGCCAATTGACCAATTTTCTCATCTTGACTCTCAATCTTTTGCCAAGTCTTTGTCATGAAACTCTTCGTCTCTCCCATGAACTTCTTAGTTTCTCCCATGAATGTTATGAACATTTCTTCCATAGTGAGTTTTGACGAAGATTCTTCTCTCACACCATCTCGTACATTGAAGTTCGACGGTGGTTGAATGGCATTGTGTGGGTTAGCATATGAGAAATTTTCATGGTTTCTCAAGCCGGGATGGTATTGGTTCGGATTAGAGGGGTGATAGTTCCCATGGGCTTGTCTTTCTCCCCAACCTCTTTCTCTAAAATTTCGGTCCCGTTGGTTGTTCATGTAATGAGCCTCTTCATATTGTGCATCATTGGGCTCCACTAGTGCATTGGCCGTCATCAAAGAGATTAGCTTATCCACTTTGTTGGATAAGTTGGCGCTTTCTTCCGAATTTTGAGTGGAAGCTACCCTTCGATTTTGCCTTCGTTCGGATGGCCATTGATTGCCATTCTTAGCCATCTCCTCTAATAGCACATAGCCCTCTTCCGTTGTCTTTCCCAACAAAGAACCTCCACCCGCCGAAGCATCCACCATTCCTCTTGTTCGGTGGTACATTCCATTGTAGAAGTAGCAAATGAGTTGATCTCGTGAGAAACCATGTTGTGGGAAACTTCTAATCAAATCTTTGAAGCGCTCCCGTGCTTCGGCTAGGGACTCATCATCATCTTGCATAAATGAAGATATTTCCCCTAGAATTTTGATAGTCTTGCTTGGAGGGAAATACTTCATCAAGAATGCATCAACAAGGTCATTCCAATTTTCAATGGTCCTCAAATCAAGGGAGAGATACCACTGCTTAGCACGGTCTCGAAGAGAGAAGGGGAATAGTTGCAACCAGATGTAGTCTTGAGGCACTCGATTGATCTTAACCGTTCCACTTATCTCGAGAAATTGAGACGAGTGGAGGTTAGGATCCTCCTTGGAAAGTCCTCCAAATTGATTGTTTTGCACCATAACAATCAAGGCCAGCTTGAGCTCGAAATTGTGAGCATCTACGGGTTCTCGACCCGCTCCTCCATATGGCCTCGGAATTGGGCGGAAATGATCTCTTAGTACCCTTTGTGCTCGATTTCCCCCATTCCCATTCGGTTCCTCAAATCCATCAACCCCTTGATTCTCAACTTCCTCCTCGACCTCTTCAACAATCGGATTTTCCCTTCGATTCATACTTTCTAACTCACTTCTTCTCCTTTCGGCATTCCTTCTTCGACAATTGGCTTCGATCTCCGGGTCTAAGGGTAACACTTCTTGTTGGTTCCTTCTAGATCGTGTGATCATAAA
Source organism: Galeopsis tetrahit (assembly GCA_963675135.1). NCBI lineage: Eukaryota > Viridiplantae > Streptophyta > Magnoliopsida > Lamiales > Lamiaceae > Galeopsis > Galeopsis tetrahit. The sequence continues at coordinate 1,164,174 of OY776124.1, forward strand.
CCATGTCTATCAAAAGATCAAACGAGAGTTAGAATCACAAGTAAGCTCAATAATAGCAAACACAAATATTTTTGGATTTTTTAGAATAAGGAAAACAAGTAAAATGTCTAAACTAAAACTCTATTAACCTACACTCTAGAGCTATAAAACCTCTCCGGCAGCGGCGCCATAAACTTGATTCACGTGTTATACAACACTAAAATAAACAACCGCAAGTGTACGGCGTCTATCGTAGTGTGATAAGCACGAGGTCGATCCCACAAGGAGGTTTAGCGTAAAAGCGTAGTTTGTTAACGGAATTCTAAATAGACGATGATCGATAAAATGATTGTGGTGAATTACCCTAAAGTTGCCTATCAAGTGTCACAAATAGACAATTAAAAGAGTAATACAAAAGCGATCAAATAGCATGCAAACTAAGGAAACGAAGTAAAACGAATGAGAACTCAAATATGAAAGGGTGGGTTCCAAGGCATTTGTAATACTTAGATATCCGTTTATGATTTGTAACTCGTTCAAATGGCCATTAAGGTTGTTTCATATAGGGTTGATCACACAAGAAGAATTAATCAATCTCTCGATATAACTAATCCAAAGGAGCATGTGACATAAGTTCGTAGTTCTACCTTGCAAACATCACACCACCTAAAATAGCACCAAAGATCATTCAATTCCCTCTCCGATAACTAATCCTCTCTCGAGATCATAATAATATCGGGTTGCATGCTTGCATACGATTAATGGAATAAATCTCTCGATCTTACCCCAATTAACAATGAATTAAGCAAATCATCATGGCCAATAACAACATGCTTGCGAAGAATAATTAAGCATACAAATAAGAGACAAACACCATTTAAAGCAAGAAATTAGTTCATAAACTTCAATCCAAATGTTTACAAAGCCTTAGAACCACAAATGTTTAGCCAAGATCTAACATAATCAAATTATAAGATCAAATGAAATAACTAACTAAAAAGAGAGAGAAAGAGAAAACTTAGTCTAAAATGTGGTAGAGAATGAAATTTCCAAGCTATTGCATCCTTCCTTGCTTGATTTGATGAAGAATTGAGGAAGATATGACCAAAACACCTCCAATTATGTGTAACTATGTGTGGAATTTGAGAATTTGGGGAAGAATGTCTTGGATTTCAAGAAAGGGGGCTTATATAGTGTTGGGGTAGGGTTTGGGTGGAAGTTTCGCACTTAAGTCCCTAAAAAATGGCTAAAAATCACTAAAAACCCCGAGTTTGGAAGTGGCCCGGCCGGGCGATAACTTCGTATATTGAATTTGGGCCAAAATACGCGCGGGGGTGCATTTACCAAAAATCTGGGTGCAGATCGGCCTGGCCGGGCGGAAAAGTGGCCCGGCCGGGCGGAAGTTTCGTATTGTTTTTTGTCCTCCAACTTCGTCCCTCCGTATCTGTAGCTTCCGACCTCCAATTGACTCGATTCTTTTTGCTATTCCACTCCATTTTTCGAGCCGGATCCAATGGTTCACTCCTCTTTTTGATACAGTAAAGTATGGTTGGTGTTTTGCTCCAAAATTCCTTCGTTTTACCTACAAAATCAACAAAACACTACCTTTCTCTTATTTAGACCAAAACAATGATAATCGACCCATAAATCAATGAAATCAACATTAAATTGAGCTTCACATGTGTATCTAAAGTGCGTAAATTCCACCCGAATCACTTTATATGATGACATGTGTTCTATGAGTTGTCATTTTGACTAATAAGAATGGTGTTGTCAACACTATATTAAACATAACTTTATATGATGACATGTGTTCTATGAGTTGTCATTTTGACTAATTAGTCTTAATATATGAATAATTTATTACAACTTATGATTTGTGAGCAGGATGACCAAAATGGACGACGACTGACTTGTCTCGTTTTTCAACACTTTTTAAGTACCTTACAATTCGAGCCCCACAAGCGTATGGGTCCGATTGTAGTACGTAAGTACGACCAAGTAGTTTGTTCGTTCCAAGAATTTAATTGAGTGCAAGTGAATCCCTAAAGTTACGAGTATGCATGCTATTGTAGTAACTACACGTGTTTGTTTGGATTTTTGGGAATAAGAACAAAAATATTAAACTGGATTAACTAAAGTAATGAAAACTAGTGACAAAAATAACAAGCTATCTAACTTTCGTTGGAAAGTGCAAGAGAAGTGTATTGTCTCGGGTGTTTCAGTTTTGTGAGTAATTAATGAACTAGTGAACTAACTACATGAATTAGCTATGGATTCGGATTAAGCTAAAGGCTATCACATATGTGTGCAAACCCCCTCGAAAGGCATAGACTAACAACGTGCATTGATTAGCAATTATAGGATCTAACCAAATACCATAAGCGCATAAGATAGTGTTTTATGAATACTTTCAACACGGTTACTAATATTCATAAAACGCCCTCTCACCAAACTCCTAGACGACCTCTATTCGTTTAGTATCTAAAGTTGTCGGCCTAGCAATTAACCCTCTCTCAGTTAAGCTAATTACTACTTAACGTCTATTCAATTGACCAAAGCTCACACTCACACCCCAATCATGCAAACTCAACTCTCGTTGCAATTAACATAATCGAAAATGCTTGCTAATAGGGTTGATCAATCAAATGAATCAATCAAAATACAACTCTAGAAACATTTTCACCCAAATCCTATACTAATCATGCAATTACTTCACAATTACACTAAATTTCCATCAAAACATTCACACCCAAGACAATTGGAGATTAGCCCATATCTAGAATAACAACTAGAATAAAGCTCATGTAAATTAAACTACAAGACATGAATGAAAATGAAATTACCAAATTAAATTTGCAATAAGAAAAATATCACCTCTAGTCTTTAAAATCTTCAATGCCAACATTAAATTGAAACACTAAATTAATATCTATCTAAGAAATGAAATAACTAATCTATTGAGTGAAAGTGTTTGGAGGAGAGGAGTCTCCCCAATGGAGGGAGTTGCCCTGTTTTCCACGCCAATGTCTTCTGCGTATGTTCCCCCTCTCGAATTCTCACGGCTTCTGTGCTGAAAAAGGTAAGTGATGGGTTGGGCCCTCCAAATAGATTAATTGGGCCTGGAATTAAATAATTCAGCTGCTAGCTTCGTAAATATTCACGCATGTGGGTTGCTAATCATTGTATAAAATGAGATGGCCCCAAAAATAAATCCGGGCGCGGTTAAAGACGCACACCATTGTATTGAGGACACCCACGCGATGAGAACACCCAGGTAAAAATTCAAAAATACCCTTTCCCCATTATTTCTCCATTAAAATCTTAAAACCTAGATTTCACTCATTTGGTACACCCCCTTCACTCACCTCCTCTCGTCGCCGGAAGCGGCGCCGTCATCCCCCTCCCCTCCTCTCGTCGCCGGAAGCGGCACTGTCATCCCCCCTCCTCTCGTCGCCGTCTCACCCTCCCCTCAACGCCGGATACCTCCTCTCTTATAAAAAAAAATTCTGCAACTCCCGTCGTTTCTCTCGTCGCCGGCGGCCTCCCATCGCACCCCCTCCCTTACCGTTCGCGGCCGCAACGGCGCAACCCCTCCACCCTCTCTCGCAAACCTCGTCTGTCGCGGCCGCCGTCGCCCTCCTCTCAAAGACGCGGCCGTCGCATCCCTCCTCCCTCCCTCGCTTGCAATCCTCCTTCCTCATCCGCCGCGGCCGCCGTCGCCGGTCCTTCCTTCCCTTGCGTCGCCGCTGCGTTCAAGTCCCCTCCAAAAAACGCTGCCCGTTCGCTGCCTCTCTTCTCCCCTCGTCGCCGCTCGTTGTTTCAGGTAAGATTAGGGTTTTTGAAAATTTTAGAAAAATTAGGGTTTTTAGAAGTTCGATTATTATTTTCGAAGAGTTTGTTTTGGAAAAAATTTCGAACAATTTAGGTTTGTTTTGGAAAAAATTTCGAACAACTTGAGTTTGTTTTGGAAAATATTTCGAACAAATGTTCGATTTTTTTTTTCGGACAAATTTAAGTTGTTTTGGATTTTTTTTCGAACATATTGATTTTGTTCATTAAAAATTTTCGAACCACTCCTTTTTTTCGGACAATGTTGATTTGTTCGAAAAAAATCCCGAAAATTTTGGTGTTTGTTTTGTTGTGGATGATGGTCCGATGGTGGGATGATTCTGTTGAAATGGAAGTTGAAAATTCACGAGGGGTGTACTCATCTTGGTTTTTTGTTTAATTTTGCAAGAGGGGTAAAAGGGACATTTTACATGCCACTTATCATTAAAAAAAGTTTTGGTGGGTGTACTCAATAGGTTGGTGTGTGTCTTTAACCGCGCCCATAAATCCAGCTACTTGTTTTTCTTCTTTTGTTTCTCACGTGAGTTAGCCCAATGGCCTTTGGGCCTTTTCTTTTCTTAATGGGCTTCCTTGCTTCTTTTTCGATTCTTTCGATTTACTCCACAATACAATCGAGACGTGTTTTGCTCCAAAATTTCTCATTTTTCCTATAAAAATAGCAAAACACATACATTTCTCATTTCAAGTGTAGTTTGTCAATTTAATGTAATTAATGCATGAAATTCTATAAAATTGTACTCAATAAGTATGTGAATTTCAAGCAATTATCACACTAATCAACGACCAGGATGGCTCGACGATCATGGTGACTCGATGACCAAGGTGGCTAGATGATGACCAAAGTGGACGACGATCAGGGTGGCTAGACGACGACCAGGGCTGATGAATGACCATGGTGGCTAAACGCCGACCAAAAGAGGTTAACCTTTGTGGATGAGGTGGGCCACTGTTCATTCCTGAATTTTTTTACCATTAACTCTGAGTTGTTGTTACCTCATTGGGTGGTCGTCTTTGCCACAGGTGAGCTCTCACACTTGACTTTTTGTGTTGTTGACAAGGTATAACAATCACACGTTTGCGATCCGAATCCAACTTATACTTTACGAATTTTTAAAAAATAACTTAATTAAATTTATTTTATATATATATATATATATATATAGTACGGAGTATTTGGGAAATTTATGAATTTGTGTAACTTGTTTTAAAAAATTGTTTATATTAATTGGTAGGGATTAATATCTTCTCCTTCATGGAAGAATGTGCTAAATTGTCTCTACAATGAATGAAGTACTGTACGACTCCGACTCCCGACCTTTCCTTTGCCATTTGACAAAAAGGTGTTGTCACTTGTCAATAATTATTTGGCCTTGGAAATATGCATACTTTCTTTTCTCTGTCCGTAATAAATAACTGCTAGTCTGCTACACTCTTTTTTATTTCAATATTTTTAAATTACTAATTGCATGCTCTCTTAAATTTATTTTTAAAATTTTCTGTTTAGTAGTACTTGCATTCTAAAATTTAGTACTCCCTCAGTTCGTCTATAAGTGTTAGGTTAATTTTTGGCACAAAGATTAAAAAAAGTGATTAAATAATAGATATAGTACAAGTGATGTGTTTGAGAGAGGAGAGAGATAGAGAAAAATAAGATATAAAGTGAAGTGTAAGAAAAAATACTTACCAAAAAAGGTATGAGAAGCTTATAGGCGGACGGACCAAAATGTTAAAATGGGAAGCTTATAGGCGGACGGATGGAGTATTATTTAAAACTTTCTTATTTTATAAGAATTCCTGTTTTTCTTCATTTCATTTTTCAATTTTAAAAAAAATTACACTTTTTTTAACTACTTTTTTCGTTTCTTTATACCTCGAAAAATTAAATGAGAGATTAAATTATTTATTTTTAAATATAATAATATAATATAAACAATACTTTTTTTTAAATGTATATTGAACTTATAAAATATTTTCACATAAAAAATATGAATATAATACTTTCTCCGTTCAATAAATGTGGCTTTATATTTATCATACACAAAATGTAGTCTCACACACTTTATGAAAATCATCACTTAATTGATTAAATTGTTATTAATTTTATTCACATGTAATCACTTTATTTATAATGAAGAGTTTAACTAAGATAAGGGACAATCATATAGACACAACTAGAAATAAAAAAAAAAAATTATAGTATTAGAATTAACGTCAAATTCATAACCAAATAACCTATTATGCCCTTTATGCTTATAAGACACTAATAGTGGAAATTAAAATTAGATTTTAAATTTTAAATCAATTTAATATAAAATTAGATTTTAAATTTTAAATCATAATATCTCATAACAAAATCATTCCATGGTCAACTATCCAATCTTCGATGTCTCATACCTAATCAATAATTCAACCCAAATCCCATATGCTATACACAATATGACCGAAATTCCCAAAATACAGAAAGTTTGATCTGCAATATCTCATCCGATAATCATTCCATTATCAAGGTATGCAATTTTATTCGGTGTTGTCTTAATGCAATAATCAATAATTCGTTTAGTTCATGGTTCTTCCAAATTCATAAAGTCTGATCTTCGATATTTTCTGCATCGTCACTATTTTATATTATGCAATTTAGGGCTTTATTGAAGGAGTTAATTGGAGAAGTTAATTTACAGAATCAGAGATGGAATATGCTGTGATTTTAAAGTTCGAATTCGAGGATAAAATCAAGTTGATCCGTGTTCAACGATCTTCAAAGTTCGAAGACATTGTTAATGAAATAATCGGTATGTGGCCCATATTATCGAATTCTAAGATAGGCATGTGTTATTATGTTGGTTGCATAAAGAATTGTTCTTTATCATCTTATTCTGATTTGGTTAGTTTAGTTGAATTTTGTCAGATTTCATCGGAAAAATTAGTTGAAGTTTATGTTTGTTCTACACAGTCTAAGAATTTAGTACTTGATACGCATAATTCACAAAGTTTGGGTGTTAGTTTGGCAACCAGTGATGATCGTGTTAATGCTTCTGCATCCCAGACTCAATTGTCAAATATACCTGATAATTGTGTTGACATTGCGTATGTTTTTTGTTTAGATGATATTTTTTTGCATATGGTTTACAATCTTAGCTTATATGCAACATATATGTTCGCATATGCTCTAAATATTTAGCATATATTTCAATATATGCATTAATTAAATATGTCTTCATTACCAGAATAATGAATCTCATATTAAAATAATGCATACAAATATAAAATTAATATTAAAAGATTCTAATTTACCAAACATAATTATGGGCAATTATTACCAGTTACATTTCATGGAAAGTTACCACCCACAAGTTTTAATTCAATCATCATTTAATTTACCAATCATAATTATGGACAGTTATTATCAGTTTCATTTCATGGAAAGTTACAATCCACAAGTTTTAAGTCAATCATCATTAATATAATATTATTAATTTTAAATATATCCACTACTCCCACAATTATCTCACATAATCCAAACCAACAATATATTTTTGACATTTTCAAACATATTGATATTCAATGGTAATTTTTTTCTATAAATAATATTATAATTATAATTTCTAAAATGAATAGTTTATTTTGATATTCACTTGCATAATATGTACACGTCAATATTATAATAATACTTTTTATATATAACATCTATAAACAAATGATTCACGTAATAATACTATGATTATCGTAGTAATCATAAATATAGATAAAAATGATGTATTTTGCATTCTTACTGCACATATCACAATGTGCATATTTGTTTGGCATATACGTGCGCATATATTCCATTACATATTCCATTACGATCTGTTCCACGTTACTGAATTAATTACATCATATGTATTTTTTTTTTAAAGAAGCTTCTCCAATACTCCAGCTCCGTTTTAGGAAGGTTTGAAATTTCGAACGCAATTATGACCGAGATTTCCGAGAATTTAATATTATATCAGTTCCTATTTTGAATTTAATATTTTATCTTATTAGGAAGGTTTGAAATTTCGAACGCAATTATGACCGAGATTTCCGAGAATTTAATATTTTATCAGCTCCTATTTTAAATTTAATATTTTATCTTAATTGAATATGCAAATTTCAATTTTAATTATAAAGCAAGGTTAAAATTGTACTTTTATAAATCAAATTGTTCTTTTTCCGAATTTTTAAAATTTTTGTCTTTATTTTGAATTTCTATAGGCCGGTGAAATGTCCTATATACTAACTACCCCTAGACATGCGCAACGGTTAGAAACCGCCGGTTACGGTTTTCGAAAATCGGTAACCGTAACCGAACCGCCGGTTTGCCGGTTACGGTTACGGTTTTTAACCGCCGGTTACGGTTAAAAACCGCCGGTTTGCCGGTTTGCTTTTTTTTTATTTATTTTTTATTTTTTAAATATTATCTCCGTTTTCGCTCGTTTTCACTCCGTTTTTGTTCATTTTTTATTCATTTTAACTCATTTTTTAGAAAATACATTACTAGAATTGAATAAAAATTATATAAATTAAATTTATACATTAAAAATAGAAGAATTGTGTATTAAAAAAATTTTTTTTTTTTTTTTTTTTTTTTAAAACCGGCAAACCGGCGGTTTCGATTAACCGGCAAACCGGCGGTTAACCGTCAAAACCGGCCAAACCGGCGGTTTGCGGTTTGTCAAAATGTCAAACCGTAACCGAACCGCCATTTTACGGTTACGGTTCGGTTTTTAAACCGTAACCGGCGGTTTGCCAAACCGGCGGTTAAAAACCGGCGATTTTACCGGTTGGCCGGTTTCCCGGTTACGGTTTGAACATGTCTAACTACCCCTATAATGAACCATAAAACACCCTTACTTAATCTCCTTTTTCCTTTTCACGAATGAAGTGAGTACAGTTTAAATTAAGGAGTATATTTTTCTTTAACTTACACTCTATAAAAATAACTCACATTTTTACAAAATTAGTTTGCTTTTAAAATTGTCAAAAAAAATATTTTTTGAAAAGAGAGAATATGAATGAATTTATTTCACTCAAAGTCTCTCTCTCTCCCCCCATTAATGGAGTATTCTTGAATTCCTCTTCTTCTTTCATAATTCATATAATCTCTGCAATATCAAACTTGAGTATCATAGGCCCCTCCATCATCTTCGTGGTGAAAAATGCGTATATTTATCCTACCATTGGCAGGGGAGAAGTTCCCCTTAGAAGCCAAACGCACTGATACGATTCATCATCTCAAGGGGATATTATTTCAAGAAAAGGGAGGGTTTTGTCGATTGAATCAAAAACTAATATTTGGCGAGACACAGCTGGAGGATTCAAGAACCCTAGCAGATTACAATATCCAGAATGAGTCCATCATAGATATGGAGTATAATCTGCGGGAAGGTAGAGATATGCACCTTCACATTGTTGCCTCTAATGGGAGCCACTTTACAATAGAGCTTAGGGGAAATGCCCCTACTGTTAACGACGTGAAGGCTGTAATTGAAGAGGAGAAGGGTATTTTGGTAAATGAGCAGAGGCTCATATTTTCTGGTAAGGAGCTTGACGATGGGAGCTCTATTGTTGGGGATTATGGTATTCGAAATTGCTCCACTCTTCACCTTTTTCGACTCAGAGGTGCTGGTGAGTCTCATTTCAATTGCAATGCTCAATTCTTGTTTTTATTTATTCTAAGTAAATGCTCGATTATCGTGTTTGTATCAAATGATCGAAAACACATTATATGCGTTTCCGGCCAAACAGGGTCTTACAACGATTACACATGACTGAAATGCAATGCTGATTTTTTTTGTTTTGATTTATTCTTAAAATGTATGGTAGGTAGGTTGATGCATTTGTAGTGGTTTTCTCTGTTTCTTATGTTAATTATGGGTATAGTGTTAAGATGCAAAAATAAACTGTTAGAGCAATTGAGTAATGAATCTTTCATCAGTAATGTATTGGGCCCTGTTTGGTACGTAGATAAGTTGAAATATATATAGTTAGGTTTGGATATTTTCAACCGACTCATATTGAATAACAAATGACGCGTGTTTTTCTGTCATTTGAGCCCCCAGGGTGTTTTTGCGAATTGGGTAGAAATTTTATTTAATTTTAAGCAAAATTATGTATGTATTTCAGGCACAATTATCTTTCTATCTTGAGCTAATCTACCTTATTAAGCTTAACTTGTACTATATCATGAGATATTTGTGGTGGTGATACTTTGATTGCAGTAGTGAGCCTATAATGAGCAACGACATTTGCTATTTCTTTAAAATTATTACATTGCTACTATTGTATATCCCAATAGGCCACGTCGGCCTCTCAATCCTGAATAGAAAATTTGAAAGTGAGGCGGCCGTTTAGAGTAGAAAGTAGCTAGTTGATTTTTTTTGTGTTTTTAATTGCAACAAAGCTGCTTAGGCTTGTGACACTTTGTTTGCCTTGTTTCTTTGTGTTGTGTTGCTTACTTTCTTCAGATGACGTTGTGGATCTTGCTGCTGTGAAAGCACGTAAGAAGACAGCAGCACTTTCGAAAGATAAAGGAATTGGGAATCAAGATGAGGTTGAGGTTGGTTCAAAGAGTTCATCTGCAATGGGGTTGTCGTCGATTGGTACCAACCGCGGAGTGGAGGGGGTGGAGTCATTTTGGGATGAGGAAGATTTTGGGCTAGCATGGAGGAGGTCCCGATCTCTCATAAGTCCCTATGACATGAGCAGATTTGAATCCGAAACTCATCGTACCTTGATAGAGTCCGTGGCTAATGATTGTGTGAGGGTATGCATTTTCATGCAATGCTCTTTCTGTGTTAAAGTTTATTTGCTTGCTCCTTTTGTTTTGGGAAATATTTATGTTGTTCTTGTTGCTCTGCAGACGCTAAACGTCACGACATTTCTCGAGAACCAATTAGAGGAGTATCGGGATAAATTGGTTCGTGCAGAGAATGAGATGATGCGTCTAACTAAGGAGAATGGTTACATGGACGCTTGTTTGCAGAAGAAAAGTATGATCTTGAAGAGGCTGAGGTCGGAGCTCGATGTGGAGTGCTCAACTGGGACTTTGTTTTTGCAGTGTGAAGATGGGAGACGTCACATAGTGAACTTGGTGAGGTCTGGTGTGGATGAATTCAAGAAGAGTGCTGCATTCAAGGAGCTTGTGATGGACTGTGCTATGAGCGTTCATGAAGATACTGTGAAGGAGTGCCAGAGTTTGCTGCGCAAATCAGGACGTGTATCTGAGGAAATCATTCAGATAATTGCTTCCCAAGATGATGATGAGGATGTGGAGAGGGAAAGGGAGAAGAAGGAGACGGGGAGGAACATAGAGAAAAGGAGAAGGAAGATGATGAATCTGACTAGGAGGAAGATGATGATGAGGATGATGAATCTGACGAGGAGGAAGATGATGATGATGATGATGATGAATCTGACGAGGAGGAAGATGATGATGTTGAGGATGATGAGGATGTGGAGGATGATGATGAATCTAACAAGGAGGAGGAAGCTAATATATCCGACGAGGAGGAAGATGATGAATCTTATGCGTATAGGATGATGACGATGAATCCGACGAGGAGGAAGATGATGAATCTTATGCGTATAGGATGATGACGATGAATCGGACGAGGAGGAGGAGGAAGAAGATAGTATTTGGGAATTAATTATCCACCTCCAGTTTCTTTCAGATAGAATCCTTCTATATATGATGATTTATTGTTGGAATGTAATAGTATTTGCCTTCTTGTCCTGCCTTTTGGATGTTTAAATTTTAATGCGACTTGCATCTTTCAGTTTACAATTTTGTGACCCAAATTGTTGCTCTTTTGTTTTCTTTTTTCTTTAGAGCGATTGGGCTAGTTATCCAAGCATGCAATATTAGTAGTTATCCAACTTTTTTTTTTTTTTTTCTCTCTTCATAAAAGTTACTCGGCATTACCTCTTATATATTTATTTATTACTCCTATCATATTTTATACGAAAGTTTTTACATGACGGTGACGGAGTACATATTTTGCCAATTCCAGTCATAAAAACTTTCATAATTATAAGAGTGATAGCCATCTGGATAATGTATAAGAGTGATGCCATCTGCAAGGACCGTTCTTCGAGAGTTTATCTCAAGGAGAAACGACGCACGTGCCTCTTTATAGACTGGTCACTATAGGCGAACCGAGGGAGTAACAATGCACGTGCCTCTTTATAGCCGTCAAAGTATCATTAAGCATTACAAATAAGCAACGAGATTGCAAGACGGAAACGCCAGTCGGTAAGAAAAATAAAACAAATGGGCAAAAATGAAAACACAACATTCAAATAGCAGGACATGAGCACTCTCATCCTGTGGATGATCAAGTAACTGAATAATGTCCTCGGGTACACGTCCCGATTTGCGCAACAACATCAGCATCTCCTTGAACGAGGACAAGAATACTCCTCCTCATCCTGTGAATGATCAAGTAACTGAATAATGTCCTCAGACACACGTCCCGATTCGCGCAACAACCTTTGGAACTCCTTCACAACATCATCGTAAACACTCATAGAACGATTCATCACAATCTCCTTAAAGGCAGCACTCTCCTTGAACTCATCAACAGCAGACGGATGGAGTGACAACACACATGCCTCTTTATAGGCATCAAAAGTATCACCACGAATACCTCATTAAGCATTACAAATGAATTACCGATTTGGCACTGAAAGGGAGCACAAATAAGCAACAGGATTGCAAGAAGGAAAAGCCATAAGGTAGAAACAACAAAACAAATGGGCAAAAATGTAAATTCAACATTCAAAAAGCAGGACAAGAAACATCAAAACATAAACTAAATCATATTCCTCATCGTCATATAGTACTACTGCTCATCCTATGCATGATCGAGTAACTGAATAATGTCCTCAGATACACGTCCCGATTCGCGCAACAACCTCGGGCACTCCTTCACAACATCGTCGTAAACACTCATAGCACGGTTCATCACAACCTCCTCAAATACATCACTCTTCTTGAACTCTTCAACAGCAGACTTCTTCAAAGACACAATATGCTGTCGTCCAACCTCAGATTGCAAGAAGGAAATGCCAGTCGAGCGCTCCTCAATGAGCGACTGCATCAGCCTCTTCATTTCATCCATCACGCAAGCATTCTCATTAGTTAACCGCTTCACCTCTTCCTCCGCACGACTCATTTTATCCTCATACTCCTGCAATTGCCTATCTATAAAAGTCGCGACGTTCAGTGTCTGCAGAGAATTAAAACAACATATCTAAATGCTTCCTGAGTCATACAAAATTTAACATATATAGCACATCAAAGTACATACCCGCACGCAATCTTTAGCCACGGACTCTATCAAAGTGCGATGACTTTTCGATTCAAACCTGTTCATGTCATAGGAACTTATGAGAGATTGGGACCTTCTCCATGCTAACCCAAAATCTTCTTCGTCCCAAAACGACTCCACACTATTGGCACCACGTGACGACGACAAGCCAGCCTTCCTACGTGCTTGCACAGCAGCAATATCCACAGCATCTTCTAATTAAAGGAAATAAGCAACAAAAAACATTACATATCCAATTAATACTACGCATAGCAACAAAAATAGGATGAATAAATGAAGTGAATCGAAGCAAACAGCATGGCAAACCAAGATCAGTGTGCAAATGAGTCTCATTTGAACTCTTGGGACTAAGATATGAATTTCAATTAGCAATTAGCCTCATTACTCAAATATTGCATTTCTCAGTAAAGAGTGTGTAAATGAGTCGAGCCGGATAGTGCTAAGTTCGTAACTCGACTCGATTGCTATAATCAAACTCGAGCCAAAAAAAAATTAACTCAAACCTGACTCGATTGCCTTTATAATTTTACAAAAATAAATGTTACACATAATCTTTCTAATAGGTAAAGTCTAGTATGCACTCGAGTGCATGTTGTGCACCTAGTTCATGTGCACTTTTCAGTTTACTGACTTACACTTTTTGGTAAATGGTATTGCATTTTTCAATTATTACTAAAAATATTATTATACAGTTTAATAATTGAAAAGTGCAACACCATTTACCAAAAAAGTGTAAGTCAGTAAACTGAAAAATGCAACATGGACTAGGGTGCACAACATGCACTCGATTCCATAACAGACCAACCCTTCTAATATAATTAACGGTATATAAATATAAAGGGAAAATATCCTTTTGATTGCTAAAGAAAATAATAATTGAGTAACCAATTTTAATACACTTAATTGAATGTGGATGACCAATCTAAAAAGTGGATGAACAAAAGCAATATTTTCCCAAATATAAATTATAAAACTCAATCTTTTTCGAGACAAATAGCCCACGAGTTGACTCGACTCACCAGCATCTCGAACAAGGCGAAGAATCGACTCATCTCCGATACCGTAATCCTGAAGAGTGCGGTGGCCATCGTGGAGCTCTCTGCCAGAAAAGATGAGCCTCTGTTCATTTACAGGGATACTAATCTTCTCTCGAATTCTGTCTTTCACATGGTTAATTGTGGACGATTTATGAGCCGGGAATATTGTGAAGGTTTTTCCCGTAAATGTGTGAATTCGAACGTCGATATACGACAAAAACCTAGGCACCAGACTTACGGTGGACTCATTCTGGATATTGTAATCCGCAAGAGATTTTAAATCATCCAACAGTATATTTTCGAATACTAATTTCTGATCTGATCGATAGTAGTCTGCCCTTTTCTTGATTAACCCCTTTACATAATCAATCGAATTAAAGCTTTCTACTTCTAGGCTGATATTCCTTCCACTAAGATCCTTAATAAAGATAAGCATTTTACAACTCTGTAATGATGATGAATTTACTTTACGAGTGAAATTCAATCCCAATTAAGGTTATATACTATTACACTACTAGAGAATAGAGCCATAACCCTAGTCCTACCAAGTTACGGACTAAACGATTTAGGGTTTTATTCAGCTCATGAGCCATAACAGAGTAACAGACTGTACAAAAATAATTTAATTTAAAAAAAAAACATTTTAAAAAAGTTACAATTGACACGTCTAACAATTACACGTCGAACAAATAAATAAAATATCATTGTTAGTTGTTACTTAATATTGTCAAAAAAGCTAAACAAATATTATAAACTAATAAAAAAATCCAATTTATTGAGTCTCTATATCATTCGATCCTTCCTTGGTCAAAGACTAAGCATCATCTTTAAACAAATCATCATCATTAAAAATGTTTATCGGGCTAGCCTTGACCCTCTTAAAAGGTCACGGGCTAAACGGTTTATAATCTTATCCGATTCGTTCTTAATTGGTCTATCAGTAATTAAGACTTAACCCTGTATTTTTTAGAGTTAAATAGACCAGCCCGATTAACTCGATCCGATAAACATCTCTAGTAGAGAGCAAGTGAAGCGTCCGTTTCTTCTGTCAAAACTCAAATCTTAAAATAACTTTGGCGACCTTTCGTTTTATTTATTTCATTCTCATTATTTTAAAGAAGTCTAGATGAAGTAGAATTGTTTTTCGTGTGGAACTGTGGACTGTGACCGCCTAGTTCAATTTCTGTAACCATACCTTACAGCATACAAAGGCTACTTAGACGAATCGTCAATTTATACTCTCTCCGTCTCGGGGAAAGTTCCCTACGAGTTCTAGACACGAAAGTTAAGAAATACTAATATAATAAATAGATGTATTAGAGCTGATGTGATTGAAAGAAAGAAAAATATAATTAAATGTGAGAGAAAATAGTTACCAAAAAAAGAATGGAGAGCTTTCATGAGAACGAACGAAAAAAAAAGTTGAATAACTTTCTCACTGGAATAGAGGGAGTATTTTTTTAATGATATGTGGGAAACTTATAGTGGGACGGAGAGAGTAAACCTTTCATGCATAATCCCTCTCTTCTCATAAACCCTCAATGTAAGTATATTTAATACTCCCTCGGTCCGTTTTTAGGTTTCCATTTTACATTTTGGTCCGTCTGCCTATAAGTTTTCCAAACCTTTTTTTGGTAAGTATTTTTTCTTACATTTCACTTTATATCTTACTTTTTCTCTCTATCTCTCCCCTCTCTTAATCACATCACTTTTACTATATCTATTATTTAATCACTTTTCTTAATCTTTGTGCCAAAAAGTAATATGAAACTTATAGACGGATGGAGGGAGTAATTTTTACACTTTTTTAATACTTTTTGCACAGTATACGAGTTGTAACAGTTACTGATATGTTCGATTATAATTGTGGCTGAAAATATCACTGTCTGTTCGGCCAAATACAGAATCAGTTCAGGTCGAACATAAACTTCAAAACTGATTCATTTATTTATCATCGTCTTAGTTTTATTCTTCTTTTTGGCAAACAATTACTTTAACGATTTTATTGTGGGTAAATAGAGTGAGATGAGAAAAAATTTAAATGAGATGGGGTGTGACATTTTAAATGAGAAAAGGGTATATGATAGAAAAAAATGGAATTGATTTAGTATTTTAAATTTTAGTAGAGTATAGGTAACCATTGACATGTGTATTAAATGTATAAATGTGTAATAATTTGGTGACTTGATAAACTTCCTCATCATGTTTGTTTTGGGGCTATTGTTCTAATTCGATATTTTAACATTCGAATTTTATTATTCATTTTTAAAAATACAATATATTATATTATTATAATAATACAAAATCATACAATCTTACACAATTAATCATTCTTACACAGTAAATCTAAAATAAATTACATTATACGAAGTACAATTATTCTACTTAACGTCCTAAAACAAAAACACAATCTCAACGAAAACACAATCACTGTTAGGTTAGGGGGATTTCTCCATCCCAGGACAAAAACACAATCTCAACGAAAACACAATCACTGTTAGGTTAGGGGGATTTCTCCATCCCACGATGAGTGTGCTATACGGGTGGTTTCCTAAATCAATCAATCGTGTATATAACCGTGTCCTTTAAAAAAAGGGCTTATCACTTGTCAGGGATTTGGCCTTGGAAAATGCAGTGAAAAAAAGTTAAAGTGAAGAATTTGAGTAACTTTTTGAGATTTCACTCACCATCATAAATATAATCTCTGCAATTAATATCAAAGTTTTGATCTTGGTGGTGAAAAATGCGCATCTTTATCAGACCACGTGCAGGGAAGAAGTTCCCCTTAGAAGCCAAAAGCCCTGATACGATTCATCATGTGAAGGGATTATTTCAAGAAAAGGGAGGCTTTTGTCGATTGAATCAAAAATTAATATTTGGCGGGAGACAGCTGGAGGATTCAAGAACCCTAGCAGATTACAATATCCACAATGAGTCCATCATTGAAATGGAGTATAATCTGCGTGGAGGTAGTAATATGCACCTTCACATTGTTTTTGTCTAATGGGAGCCACTTTACAATAGAGCTTATGGAAAATGCCCCTACTATTAACGATGTGAAGGCCGTAATTGAAGAGGAGAAGGGTATTTTCGTAAATGAGCAGAGGCTCATATTTTCTGGTAAGGAGCTTGAGGATGGGTGCTGTAGTGTTGGGAGTTATGGTATTCGAAACTGCTCCACTCTTCACCTTTTTCGACTCAGAGGTGCTGGTGAGTCTCATTTCAATTGCAATGCTCAATTATTGTTTTCAATGATTACACGTGACTGAAATGCAATGCTGAATTTTTGTTTTGATTTATTCTAAAAAGTATGGTAGGTTGATGTATTTGTAGTGGTTTTCTCTGTTTATTATGTTAATTATGGGTATAGTGTTAGTTAAGATGCAAAATAAAACTGTTAGATCAATTGAGTAATAAATCTTTCATCAGCAATCCATTTGTACTATTTCATGAGATATTTGTGGTGATACTTTGACGAGATTTGCTATTTATATATGCTCGGTTTAGTAGGGTAGATTAGTCAAGAGAAATGAATGAACGACACCTCATTTTTGATTTAATATAGTTAAGTTGAGATATGCCCATAGATATTTCAACACATTTAATAGGGTCTTACAATAAATACATTGCTACTATTGTATATCCCAAAGGCCACGTCGGCCTCTGAATTCTGGATAGAAAATTAGAAAGTGAGGCGGGTTTAGAGTAGAAAGTAGTTGATTTTTTGTGTTTTTAATTGCAACAAAGTTGCTTAGGCTTGTGACACTTTGTTTGCCTCGTTTCTTTGTTTTGTGTGTGTTGTGTTTCTTAAATTCTTCAGATGAGGTTGTGGATATTGCTGCTGTGAAAGCACGTAAGAAGGCAGCAGCACTTTCGAAAGATAAAGGAACTGAGAATCAAGATGAGGCTGAGGTTGGCTCAAAGAGTTCATCTGCAAATCCTAGGCAATCCAAGATGGAATTGTCGTCGATTGGTGCCAACCACGGTGTAGAGGGGGTGGAGTCATTTTGGGATGAAGAAGATTATGGGCTGGCGTGGAGGAGGTCCCCATCTCTCATAAGTCCCTATGACATGAGCAGATTTGAATCCAAAACTCATCGCACCTTGATAGAGTCTGTGGCCAATGATTGCGCGTGCGTATGCATTTCTCATACGCAATGCTCTTTCCGTGTTAAAAGTTTATTTGCATGCTCCTTTTCTTTTGGGAAATATTTATGTTGTTCTTGTTGCTCTGCAGACGCTAAACATCACGACTTTTCTCGAGAACTAATTAGGGGAGTATCAGGATAAATTGGTTCGGGCAGAGAATGAGGTGATGCGTCTAACTAAGGAGAATGGTTACCTGGACTATTGTTTGTAGAAGAACGAAGAAGCAGAGGTTGGAGCTCGATGTGGAGTGCTCAGCTGGGACTTCGTTCTTGCAGTCTGAAGATGGGAGACGTCACATAGTGAACTTGGTGAGGTCTGGTGTGGATGAATTCAAGAAGAGTGCTGCATTCAAGGAACTTGTGATGGACCGGGCTATGAGCGTTTATGAAGATACTATGAAGGAGCGCCAGAATTTGCTGCGCAAATCGGGACGCGTACCTGAGGACATCATTCAGTTAATTGCTTCACAAGATGATGATGAGAAGGATGCGGAGAGGGAGAAGAGGGCGAGGGAAAGAATTGTGATGGAATTCGAAGATGAAGATTACTGGTGATTTATTGTAGGAATGTAGGAGTACTTGAGTTCTTGTCCTGCCTTTTGGATGTTTAAATTTTAATGCTACTTGCATCTTTCAATTTTCTATTTTGTTTTCATTATCAGCAATGTCAACATGATCTCATGAGAAACAAATAGTTCCAAATCATGTCCTGCTGCGGATCCCCAATTTTTCTCGTTCTTTTTGTTTTTCGGAACCGTTGAATTGTCTATACGATCGTTTGGCTCGAGGCTCTATTGTCTATACCATATGAGATTTAGTCAATCACCGTTGAATGAACTGGTGATGGAGAGATTTCACTGTTACTAATATTTAAAAGATACAATAAACTTAAAAAAAAAAAAAAAAAAGATACAATAGACTCCACAATTGGTGGTAGATATATACATGTAAAGAATAATTAATACAAAGATATAGTCAAACTAAAAATTAGGCACTAATATATTGCTATCAAGCCACTCAAGTGCTTCTTTCTTGAAGATTTCAATGGGGTATTAATTTTGATCACTAACCGAAGCGATAATCAAAATAGTCTACTTCCGTCCTTTAATTTGATTCATTTGCCTTAAACTCAGTGGAAAACATAATTAAGGAAGAGATGGTGTTAATTTTGGTGTTGATGTTATTTTTTATTTTATTTTGACAACAATTTTCCATTTTAGTCTTTTTATTTTTGGTTAGGAATAAATACAATTTAAGTCATTCTATGAGACCATTAAACAATTTAAGACACAAAATATAATTAAAACAATTTAAGTCACTTTCTTAGTTGAATACCCAATTGTGCCCTTCAATTCTTATAAAAATGAAATATTGGTATTACACAACCAAATTCTTGAAATTGCACAATTTATAAAATTAATTGTTTTACATTCCCTTCCTCGACAGTTACCATACTTGCACAAGATCGCCGTTCGAATCTGCAGACGGTGGAAATAAATGAATCCTGTACGTCAACACACAGATGATGACCTTCCATATCTAGGTATTTCATTGAATATAAATTAATTAGGTTTAATGTTTCACACATTTCATTTCCAAAATTCCAAAATTTCCTATATTCTTAATTTTCTCAGCAATTCAATTTTGTGTTTCCTGTTTTTTCTCAGAGAATGGAGAAGGCTCTAATTATCAAAATCGATCACGATGGTAGATGCAAGTTGATCCGTATAAACGATCAAACAACATACCAGAGTATCATAGATGAAATCAACAGCAAATGGCCCAATTTGACAGAAGGCAATTTCTCCATTTTCTATTCAGTTGGGTGCATCAAGAACTGTTATTTAGAGTCCGAAAGCAATTTTAGTGGTATGATCAAATCCTGCAATTTGTCTTCTGAAAAGTTGGTTGATATATGCCTTGAGATTAATCATGTTCAGAAAAAATCTATACACGATCAGAATAGTCAAACAAATATTAATGCTATATGTGTTAATGTTCCATCGAGTTCTGTAGATGTTTCTAAAATTAGACAATCTAATGATATGTCTATCAGCTCAGTGTTTCTGAAGGAGAAAGCGCATATACCTAATAAAACTTGTAAAGGGGAATTCTTAGGTATTCGTAGTATTCCCAATTTTGACATATGCCCAACTGACAACTGAGAGAAAGAAGTCATATCTGTCTGACCATTGGGGTGATATAATGGCTGTAGGAGCAATATTCGCAGGCGCAGCGTCGAATTTTAGGATTGAATTGATAAAGTACTCAATTAAGCTAAAATTCCAATTTACATTTATTAAGAATTCTCCTAGGTATGTCTTTGTTGTTTGCCATGAAAAACACACAACGAATTGTGAATGGTTTATAAAAGCTAAGCAAACTTCTACAAAAGTTGAATTTATTGTTTCGAAGGCTATTCTAAATCACAGCTGCGTAGGAAAGCTCTTACTAAAAGATAAAAATCGCTTCGGGACAAAGGTTATTAAGGATCTAATAGTGCAACAAGTTAAAAGCAACCCTTCAATAAGTGAAACCGACATAATCCAGGATATTAAGAAGGATTATGGGTTAGATATTGAATATTATCAAGCATGGCGCGGAATAGAGGCCGCAAGGGACAATATATTTGGAAGTTACGATGATTCGTACTACCAACTACGTTGGTACGGAGAAGCAGTCAAGCGAACTAACCCAGGCGGTTAACTAATGAGAATGCTTCCGTGATGAATGAAATGAAGAAGCTGATGCAGGCGCTCACTGAGGAGCGCTCGACTGGTGTTTCGTTCTTGCAATCTAAGGCAGGGCAACATCACATTGTGACCTTGAAGAAGCAGGCAGTTGATGAGTTCAGGAAGAGTGATGCCTTTAAGGAGATTGTGATGAACCGTTGTATGAGTGTTTATGACGATGTTGTGAAGGATGGCCGGAGATTGTTATGTGAATCAGGAGGGGTATGAGGACATTATTCAGTTAATTGATGGAGTGGACAGGGTAAAGATGTCTGACAGTAAGAAGCTAATGCAGGAGCTCGATGTGGAGCGCTCGACTGGCGTTTCCTTCTTGCAATCTGAGGTTGGACGAAGCCATATTGTGTCTTTGAAGAAGCAGGCAGCTGAGTCTGCTGTTGAAGAGTTCAAGAAGAGTGATGTGTTTGAGGAGATTGTGATGAACCGTGCTATGATTGTTTACGACGATGTTGTGAAAGATGGCCAGAGGTTGTTGCGCGAATCGGGACGTGTATCTGAGGACATTATTCAGTTACTCGATCATACATAGGATGACTATTTTTTTGAAGTCTCGGGTATCCGGTGACGATGATGAATGATTTATTTTATGTTTTGATGTTTCTTGTCCTGCTTTTTGAATGTTGTATTTACGTTTTTGCCCATTTGTTTTGTTGCAATTCTCTTGCTTATTTGTGTTCCCTTTCAGTGCCAAATCGGTAATTCATTTGTAATGCTTAATGAAGTATTCGTGGTAATACTTTGATGCCTAGCTATAAAGAGGCATGTGCATTGTAACTCCCTTCGTCTGCGTACAGTAGGTGTACCAATAAAAAGGCATGTGCGTTGTTATTTCAAACAACGCACATTGCTTTACTCGATTCTTGCATCAAGAAGGAAGCATTAATATTGTGAGGCAACAGGAAAAAACACATTTTGGAATGCATTTGGGCTGCTGCCATTTGGTTCATTTGGAAGGCGAGAAATTACCGAATCTTCAAAGCAGTAGAGGCTAATCCAGAGAGAACCTTCGACGAGATCAGAGTTAAAGCGTGGAACTTATATATTCTCCTTGAATTATTGTGATGTCAATCCCTTTTCCTCTCAGGATTGGATCCACAATCCTAGATTACGCTGCAAAAAAGTTTGAGCTTTTGATCTCCGAGTACCCCTGGTACTCTATCAATAAAATTCCCCTTTCCCCGATCAAAAAGAAAAAAAAGAAAGCATTAATGATGTCCCGATTTGTGCAGGAAACTCCTCTGGCACTGCTCGACGTAAACGCTCGAAGAACGGTCCTTGTGGATGGCATCACTCTTTTTGAATTGCTAGCAAAAACATACTTGCATCAATCTATTTCTCACCCGTAACAAAAGAAACAGAGAAAACAACATATCACTTGTACATTAATTACTGCAAGAGTTGGTCTCATGTTAATATTTTACATACTATGTAACTTGTGGTTGACCCACTAAATAATTTAGACTTTGTGATCCATTTACACTCGTAGACGAACTTATGTATAATCTGTCTCGATCTAATCTTCAAATGGATCCAGTTACTTGTTGTATTGAAAATGTTTGTCATTTTAATTAATGACTTTGTGACAAACCCTTTTTTCAAATGGCAAAGGGATGGTCGGGACTAACTTCATTCATTGTAGGCTTGTAGCACATTTAATTCTTCCATCAACAAATCAACATTAATCCCTACCTAACTTTAATTAATATCAACAATTTTTAAAATTTGGTTTGATTTTTAATATATACTCTTCCCTATTTATATACAATTCTTTTTAAATTATATGAGCGTTTTTATATTTCATTTTATAAATCTACAATATATAAATAAATATACCTCTTTTTTCTTTCTTTTTAACAATCCACTATGTTCAACTTTTATAATAATGAGAATGAAATTAATATTCCCTCCGTTCTAGGATTACTTTCATATGTAGATGATCACACATATTAAGAAAATGTATAAGTGGGTGGAGTTATGAAAGGTAATTTTATAAATTTTTATATATGTATATAAAAAAAAAAAGTAGGCACCTTTCAAAACATGTATGGATATAGCAGAAATTGAGCTAGGCGGTCACCGCGACGTGCACAGTTATTTTTTCTTGCAAATTGGCAGAGAAAATCGATTTTAAGGCTGGGCAACACCGCCTATGATTTAATAAAAGAATGTAGAAAGACAAAAACACAATTGAGACGACTTAGGTCTCAAATCAGGAAAAAAAAAAGAAAGAAAAACAATTCTACTTCGATATTCCAGACTTGTAGACTTCTTTAAAATAATGAGGTAAAAGGAAAGGTCGCCAAAGTTATATCAAGATTTGAATTTTGACGGACGCTTCACTTGCTCTCTACTCTACTCTTGTATATAAGTACCGATGGTATTTTGCAAACTCTCCCAAATGTTCACTGGCCTAATGGCCTTTGTAAGCATCTCTGGAATTCATTCCTTACTCAAGTTATTGCGCTCAAGCCTTGGACATGGCGCCCAGAATGTAAACACCTCCGCTTCCTCAACTTTCAAATTAAATCATTCATTAAATTTTCGTCTTCATCCTCGTCTTTGTCTTTATGCTCACCCTCATGTTCTACTTCATCCTCGTCCTCGTCTTTGTTTTCATCTTCATCAACGACTATCGTCTCGACTTCAAATTTAATGAAGAACATATCAAGATCATCGTCATTGGAGGGAATCATTTTCGGAATTTCTAGGGCGTGGGCTTCCCAGGCATGACAGTAATCGTCGACGGGCTCGTAGCAATCCATTAGATCAGAGGGTGAATAATGACTTTGAACTTTAGGGTTCATGCATACAACATAGCCTTAGGGGATGTTTACTTTGGACTTTGAGTGGTTTTAAAAATCGGGTTTTTGAAATCCTGATTTTTTAAATTTCGATAAATAGTAATATGAGTGTTTCTTTTGGGTTTTGGAATAGTGGAGGACTTTATGTCAAATCAAGTTGTAAGATTGAACGAGTTTGTATTATTATATTATTGTTTAGTGAGATTATAATGATTAGTTAATTGTGTAATGATTAAATGTATTATATTATTGTATTATTATATATATTATTGTTGAGAAAGAATATAATGATTGGAGTAATATTATTTAGATATAACTTTATGTCAAATTAATATGTTTGATAGAGGTGGTTTTGAGTGAATTTTGAAAATCGGTTTTTAAATCTCGAAGTAAAACGAGTTTTGGATCTTGAAATCCAAAACCTGGTTTTTAACCAAAGTAAAAATAGCCTTAGGGTATGTTTGTAAATAATATGATTGATTCAAAGTGATTAAAATTAATTTTTGGAATAAAATTTAAAGTTAATAGTGTTTTAAAATTAAGCACTTTTAATCAATTTTGTATATGTTGTGGTGTTTACCAAACAAATCACTTTTATATAAATTTAGGAAAAACGAGTATTTAATTGTGAGGGCAAAATTGTAGAAGCTATTAAAAGTAGGTGGAGGAGTGTTTCACCAAAATAACTTTTAACAAATTAACTTAGTGGGTGTTTTCAAACACTATAAGGTGCTTAAAAGCACTTTTTTTTTTCAAATAGAATCATTTTTTGAGTGTTTTTAAATACACCCAAGTGATTAAGTTATTTTGTTAAAAGTGACTTTAGTGAAGCACCCTTCCAATTTTATTGCAAAAATCAATTTGAATCAATCACTATGATTTGCAAACACACCCTTAATCAATTGATTGTATTTTTGCAAATTGTAAACACTCCAAAAGCAATTCTATTTGAATAAAAAGTGTTTTTAAGCACATACTCGTATTTGTAAACACTCACTTAAATTAATATGAACAATTTAAAAACAAGTTGCACAAATTCATAAATTTCCTATGGGCTAATGGCTATGTCCATTTATTACCCTAAATTTTTTAATAGTTAAAAAAAAGTTGCATATAGTACCCATTTTTTACCCTAAATTTTAGAGACCGGACATTTGTATAAAATATTTTATAAATAAAATATATTTAATTAAGTTAATTTTAAAAAATTCGTGAGGTACCGGTTTGAATTCGGATACCAAGCAAATAGTTTAACTATATGACAATTAACTATGAAAATAAAAATAAAAAATACTTTAAAAAATGATAATTAAAAATTATAATTATAATTAGAAAACTTAAATATAGGAAGAAGTGAAAAAGAGAGAGAATGGATAAGAACAAAAATAATTTTAAAAATCATAGTGGGAGAAGAGAGAGAAAGAAAATAAATTCGTCAAAAAAACTAAATGTCTATTATATTTTTAGAAGTAAAATAATACACTTTTAATCTTATAATGACAATACCTTAGTCATGCATTAATATTTTCTTACCTTGTATTAACCATATTTTTGGTCTTTAAAATTTTAGAACTTTTGATTTTTATATTCTAATTTTGACATGATTAATTAGGGTTGGTCTACTATGGACTCGAGTGCATGTTGTGCACCTTAGTCCATGTTACACTTTTCAATTTACTGACTTACATTTTTTGGTAAATGGTGTTGCACTTTTCAATTATTAAACTGTATAATAATATTTTTAGTAATAATTGAAAAGTGCAACACCATTTACCAAAAAGTGTAAATCAGTAAACTAAAACTAAAAATGCAACATGGACTAAGGTGCACAACATGCACTCGAGTGCATACTAGACTTTAGCGATTAATTAGGGGTGACCATAAAAGCAAAAATAAAAAATTTCGAACAGATATATGAAATTCGATTAATTGCTTACTTTTGTTAATTTTATTAAAAAAAGTTTTTTTTTTAATAAAGACAAAGTTGGATAGCTCAAGTGGTTAGAGCACCACTACCTAGGCTTTAGATCCTACAACAAAGTGAAAATTGCTCTCAAAATCACTTATTTTAAAATGTTCCTTTCACAATTTAAAAAGAAAAGGATTTTAAAAGGGGATGGGCTATTAACACCCCAAATAGTGTTATTGACACCCCATTAAAATTTAAAAATCATTTTAAAATACTAAACACACCCCATTCTTTTCCTATAACATCCTTATTTATTCAAAATCTCATTCTCCATTCAAAATACCATATTCTTACTAAACACACCCCATTAACCCTTTCCCCTTTATCAACAAAACCAAAAAAAAAAATACGGTAAAATTTTTGAAAAGGATGAATCAATCGAACAATATTTTTCTAGTTGTTAAATACATTGTGAAATGATTGTATAAAAAATTGAGTTTGATATGCTAAAATGGTGTTTTGAGTCTCGTTTTTGCGCCATTTTACTGTTATTCGTGCTACTATAATGGAGGTGTTCGGCCAGATTCGTGGCCGCGCACTCCTTGTTGCGCACCGCTGCAACAGCCGCACAACCAAAGAAATGCACATCTGAAAATGGCCGAACACAGCATAGTTGCACGGCCGTATATATGGCCGAACGCTGTATGTACACTTGTATGTACCAACTACTCTTTGTCTTACGGGTTAATTGCTGATGTGTTAATCCAGATTAAGATTTTGCCATAGAATCAATTGTGTCGAGAAAGTTTTTGAATTTGAGGCCTCGGGTGCGGAGTTTTTGACGTCGTCGCCCATAGCCAAACTTGCGCGCATACTTGTGCGCCGTTTTTAAAAAGTTTTCAGATTGCCTCCCGGGTTTGCATTCCCCACTGCATTGGCCATAAAATTAATTTTGTCGAGACGGTTTTTGAATTTGAGGTCTCGGGTGCGGAGTTTTTGACGTCGTCGCCCATATCCAAACTTGCGCGCACGGTTTTGTGCCGTTTTTACAAAGTTTTCAGATTGCCTCCCAGGTTTGCATCCCTCACTGAATTGGCCTTAGAATCAATTGTGTCGAGACGGTTTTTGAATTTGAGGCCTCGGGTGCAGAGTTTTTGACTTCGTCGCCCATAGCCAAATTGCGCGCATGCTTGTGCGCCGTTTTTACAAAGTTTTCAGATTGCCTCCCGGGTTTGAATTTCCCACTGAATTGGCCATAGAATCAATTGTATCGAGACGGTTTTTGAATTTGAGGCCTCGGGTGCAGAGATTTTAACGTCGTCGCCCATAGCCAAATTGCGCGCACGCTTGTGCGCCGTTTTACAAAGTTTTCAGATTGCCTCTCGGGTTTGCATTACCAGCTGAATTGGCCATAGAATCAATTGTGTCGAGAAAGTTTTTGAATTTGAGGCCTCGGGTGCGGAGTTTTTGACGTCGTCGCCCATAGCCAAACTTGCGCGCACGGTTGTGTGCCGTTTTTACAAAGTTTTTAGATTGGCTCCCAGGTCTGCATCCCTCACTGAATTGGCCATAGAATCAATTGTGTCCAGACGGTTTTTGAATTTGAGTCCTCAGGTGCAGAATTTTTGACGTCGTCGCCCATAGCCAAATTGCGCGCACGTTTGTGCGCCGTTTTTACAAAGTTTTCATATTGCCTCCCAGGTTTGAATTTTCCACTGAATTGGCCATAGAATCAATTGTGTCGAGAAAGTTTTTGAATTTGAGGCCTCGGGTGCGGAGTTTTTGACGTCGTCGCCCATAGCCAAACTTGCGCGCATGGTTTTGTGCCGTTTTTACAAAGTTTTCAGATTGCCTCGCAGGTTTGCATCCCTCACTGAATTGGCCTTAGAATCATTTGTGTCGAGACGGTTTTCGAATTTGAGGCCTCGGGTGCAGAGTTTTTGACGTCGTCGCCCATAGCCAAATTGCGCGCATGCTTGTGCGCCGTTTTTACAAAGTTTTCAGATTGCCTCCCGGGTTTGCATTTCCCACTGAATTGGCCATATAATCAATTGTGTCGAGAAAGTTTTTGAATTTGAGGCCTCGGGTGCGGAGTTTTTGACGTCGTCGCCCATAGCCAAACTTGCGCGCATGCTTGTGCGCCGTTTTTACAAAGTTTTCAGATTGCCTCCCGGGTTTGCATTACCCACTGAATTGGCCATAAAATCAATTATGTCGAGAAAGTTTTTGAATTTAAGCCTCGGGTGCGGAGTTTTTGATGTCGTCGCCCATAGCCAAACTTGCGCGCATGGTTGTGTGCCGTTTTTACAAAGTTTTCAGATTGCCTCCCAGGTTTGCAGCCATCACTGAATTGGCCATAAAATCAATTGTGTCGAGACGGTTTTTGAATTTGAGGCCTCGGGTGTAGTGTTTTTGACGTCGTGGTCCATAGCCAAATTGCAGGCATGCTTGTGCGCCATTTTTACAAAGTTTTCAGATTGCCTCCCGGGTTTGCATTCCCCACTGAATTGGCCATATAATCAATTTTGTCAAGACGGATTTTGAATTTGACGCATCGGGTGAGAAGTTTTTGACGTCGCAGCGCATAGCCAAACTTGCGCGCATGGTTGTGTGCCTTTTTCCAAAGTTTTCAGATTGCCTCCCAGGTTTGCATCCCTCACTGAATTGTCCATAGAATCAATTGTGTCGAGACGGTTTTTGAATTTGAGGCCTCGGGTGCGGAGTTTTTTACGTCGTCGCCCATAGCCAAATTGCGCGCACGCTTGTGCGCCGTTTTTACAAAGTTTTCAGATTGCCTCCCGGGTTTGAATTTCCCACTGAATTGGCCATAGAATCAATTATGTCGAGAAAGTTTTTGAATTTGAGGCCTTGGGGGCGGAGTTTTTGACGTCGTGACCCATAGCCAAACTTGCGCGCATACTTGTGCGCCGTTTTTAAAAAGTTTTCAGATTGCCTCCCGGGTTTGCACTTCCCACTGAATTGGCCATAAAATCAATTATGCCGAGACGGTTTTTGAATTTGAGGCCTCGGGTGCGGAGTTTTTGACGTCGTCGCCCATAGCCAAATTGCGCGCACGCTTGTGCGCCGTTTTTACAAAGTTTTCAGATTGCCTCCCGGGTTTAAATTTCCCACTGAATTAGCCATAGAATCAATTGTGTCGAGAAAGATTTTGAATTTGAGGCCTCGGGAGCGGAGTTTTTGACGTCGTCGCCCATAGCCAAACTTGCGCGCATGGTTTTGTACCGTTTTTACAAAGTTTTCAGATTGCCTCCCAGGTTTGCAGCCCTCACTGAATTGGCCTTATAATCAATTGTGTCGAGACGGTTTTTGAATTTTAGGCCTCGGGTGCAGAGTTTTTGACGTCGTCGCCCATAGCCAAATTGCGCGCATGCTTGTGCGCCGTTTTTACAAAGTTTTCAGATTGCCTCCCGGTTTTGAATTTCCCACTGAATTGGCCATAGAATCAATTGTGTCGAGACGGTTTTTGAATTTGAGGCCTCGGGTGCGGAGATTTTGACGTCGTCGCCCATAGCCAAATTGCGCGCACGCTTGTGCGCCGTTTTACAAAGTTTTCAGATTGCCTCTCGGGTTTGCATTACCAGCTGAATTGGCCATAGAATCAATTGTGTCAAGAAAGTTTTTGAATTTGAGGCCTCGGGTGCGGAGTTTTTGACGTCGTCGCCCATAGCCAAACTTGCGCGCATGGTTGTGTGCCATTTTTACAAAATTTTAGATTGGCTCCCAGGTTTGCATCCCTCACTGAATTGGCCATAGAATCAATTGTGTCCTGACGGTTTTTGAATTTGAGTCCTCGGGTGCAGAGTTTTTGACGTCGTCGCCCATAGCCAAATTGCGCGCACGTTTGTGCGCCGTTTTTACAAAGTTTTCATATTGCCTCCCGGGTTTGAATTTCCCACTGAATTGGCCATAGAATCAATTGTGTCGAGAAAGTTTTTGAATTTGAGGCCTCGGGTGCGGAGTTTTTTACGTCGTCGCCCATAGCCAAACTTGCGCGCATGGTTTTGTGCCGTTTTTACAAAGTTTTCAGATTGGCTCCCAGGTTTGCATCCCTCACTGAATTGGCCTTAGAATCATTTGTGTCGAGACGGTTTTCGAATTTGAGGCCTCGGGTGCAGAGTTTTTGACGTCGTCGCCCATAGCCAAATTGCGCGCATGCTTGTGCGCCGTTTTTACAAAGTTTTCAGATTGCCTCCCGGGTTTGCATTACCCACTGAATTGGCCATAGAATCAATTGTGTCGAGAAACTTTTTGAATTTGAGGCCTCGGGTGCGGAGTTTTTGACGTCGTCGCCCATAGCCAAACTTGCGCACATGGTTGTGTGCCGTTTTTACAAAGTTTTCAGATTGCCTCCCAGGTTTGCATCCATCACTGAATTGGCCATAAAATCAATTGTGTCGAGACGGTTTTTGAATTTGAGGCTTCGGGTGCAGTGTTTTTGACGTCGTGGTCCATAGCCAAATTGCAGGCATGCTTGTGCGCCATTTTTACAAAGTTTTCAGATTGCCTCCCGGGTTTGCATTCCCCACTGAATTGGCCATAGAATCAATTTTGTCAAGACGGATTTTGAATTTGACGCATCGGGTGCGGAGTTTTTGACGTCGTAGCGCATAGCCAAACTTGCGCGCATGGTTGTGTGCCTTTTTCCAAAGTTTTCAGATTGCCTCCCAGGTTTGCATCCCTCACTGAATTGGCCATAGAATCAATTGTGTCGAGACGGTTTTTGAATTTGAGGCCTCGGGTGCGGAGTTTTTGACGTCGTCGCCCATAGCCAAATTGCGCGCACGCTTGTGCGCCGTTTTTAAAAAGTTTTTAGATTGCCTCTCGGGTTTGCATTTCCAGATGAATTGGCCATAGAATCAATTGTGTCGAGAATTTTTTTGAATTTGAGGCCTCGGGTGCGGAGTTTTTGACGTCGTCGCCCAGAGCCAAACTTGCGCGCATGGTTGTGTGCCGTTTTTACAAAGTTTTCAGATTGCCTCCCAGGTTTGCATCCCTCACTGAATTGTCCATAGAATCAATTGTGTCGAGTTGGTTTTTGAATTTGAAGCCTCGGGTGCGGAGTTTTTTACGTCGTCGCCCATAGCCAAATTGCGCGCACGGTTGTGCTCCGTTTTTACAAAGTTTTCAGATTGCCTCCCGGGTTTGAATTTCCCACTGAATTGGCCATAGAATCAATTGTGTCGAGACGGTTTTTGAATTTGAGGCCTCGGGTGCGGAGTTTTTAACGTCGTCGCCCATAGCCAAATTGCGCGCACACTTGTGCGCCGTTTTTACAAAGTTTTCAGATTGCCTCCCGGGTTTAAATTTCCCACTGAATTAGCCATAGAATCAATTGTGTCGAGAAAGATTTTGAATTTAAGGCCTCGGGAGCGGAGTTTTTGACGTCGTCGCCCATAGCCAAACTTGCGCGCACGGTTTTGTGCCGTTTTTACAAAGTTTTCAGATTGCCTCCCAGGTTTGCATCCCTCACTGAATTGGCCTTAGAATCAATTGTGTCGAGACGGTTTTTGAATTTGAGGCCTCGGGTGCAGAGTTTTTGACGTCGTCGCCCATAGCCAAATTGCGCGCATGCTTGTGCGCCGTTTTTACAAAGTTTTCAGATTACCTCCCGGGTTTGAATTTCCCACTGAATTGGCCATAGAATCAATTGTGTCGAGACAGTTTTTGAATTTGAGGCCTCGGGTGCAGAGATTTTGACGTCGTCGCCCATAGCCAAATTGCGCGCACGCTTGTGCGCCGTTTTACAAAGTTTTCAGATTGCCTCTCGGGTTTGCATTACCAGCTGAATTGGCCATAGAATCAATTGTGTCGAGAAAGTTTTTGAATTTGAGGCCTCGGGTGCGGAGTTTTTGACGTCGTCGCCCATAGCCAAACTTGCGCGCACGGTTGTGTGCCGTTTTTACAAAGTTTTTAGATTGGCTCCCAGGTCTGCATCCCTCACTGAATTGGCCACAGAATCAATTGTGTCCAGACGATTTTGAATTTGAGTCCTCGGGTGCAGAATTTTTGACGTCGTCGCCCATAGCCAAATTGCGCGCACGTTTGTGCGCCGTTTTTACAAAGTTTTCATATTGCCTCCCAGGTTTGAATTTCCCACTGAATTGGCCATAGAATCAATTGTGTCGAGAAAGTTTTTGAATTTGAGGCCTCGGGTGCGGAGTTTTTGATGTCGTCGCCCATAGCCAAACTTGCGCGCATGGTTGTGTGCCGTTTTTACAAAGTTTTCAGATTGCCTCCCAGGTTTGCATCCATCACTGAATTGGCCATAAAATCAATTGTGTCGAGACGGTTTTTGAATTTGAGGCCTCGGGTGTAGTGTTTTTTACGTCGTGGTCCATAACCAAATTGCAGGCATGCTTGTGCGCCATTTTTACAAAGTTTTCAGATTGCCTCCCGGGTTTGCATTCCCCACTGAATTGGCCATAGAATCAATTTTGTCAAGACGGATTTTGAATTTGACGCATCGGGTGAGAAGTTTTTGACGTCGTAGCGCATAGCCAAACTTGCGCGCATGGTTGTGTGCCTTTTTCCAAAGTTTTCAGATTGCCTCCCAGGTTTGCATCCCTTACTGAATTGGCCATAGAATCAATTGTGTCGAGACGGTTTTTGAATTTGAGGCCTCGGGTGCGGAGTTTTTGACGTCGTCGCCCATAGCCAAATTGCGCGCACACTTGGGCGCCGTTTTTACAAAGTTTTCAGATTGCCTCCCGGGTTTGAATTTCCCACTGAATTGGCCATAGAATCAATTGTGTCGAGAAAGTTTTTGAATTTGAGGCCTTGGGGGCGGAGTTTTTGACGTCGTGGCCCATAGCCAAACTTGCGCGCCGTTTTTAAAAAGTTTTCAGATTGCCTCCCGGGTTTGCACTTCCCACTGAATTGGCCATAAAATCAATTGTGTCGAGACGGTTTTTGAATTTGAGGCCTCGGGTGCGGAGTTTTTGACGTCGTCGCCCATAGCCAAATTGCGCGCACGCTTGTGCGCCGTTTTTACAAAGTTTTCAGATTGCCTCTCGGGTTTGCATTTCCAGCTGAATTGGCCATAGAATCAATTGTGTCGAGAATTTTTTTGAATTTGAGGCCTCGGGTGCGGAGTTTTTGACGTCGTCGCCCAGAGCCAAACTTGCGCGCTTGGTTGTGTGCCGTTTTTACAAAGTTTTCAGATTGCCTCCCAGGTTAGCATCCCTCACTGAATTGTCCATAGAATCAATTGTGTCGAGACGGTTTTTGAATTTGAGGCCTCGGGTGCGGAGTTTTTTACGTCGTCGCCCATAGCCAAATTGCGCGCACGCTTGTGCGCCGTTTTTACAAAGTTTTCAGATTGCCTCCCGGGTTTGAATTTCCCACTGAATTGGCCATAGAATCAATTGTGTCGAGACGGTTTTTGAATTTGAGGCCTCGGGTGCGGAGATTTTGACGTCGTCGCCCATAGCCAAATTGCGCGCACGCTTGTGCGCCGTTTTACAAAGTTTTCAGATTGCCTCTCGGGTTTGCATTACCAGCTGAATTGGCCATAGAATCAATTGTGTCAAGAAAGTTTTTGAATTTGAGGCCTCGGGTGCGGAGTTTTTGACGTCGTCGCCCATAGCCAAACTTGCGCGCATGGTTGTGTGCCATTTTTACAAAATTTTAGATTGGCTCCCAGGTTTGCATCCCTCACTGAATTGGCCATAGAATCAATTGTGTCCTGACGGTTTTTGAATTTGAGTCCTCGGGTGCAGAGTTTTTGACGTCGTCGCCCATAGCCAAATTGCGCGCACGTTTGTGCGCCGTTTTTACAAAGTTTTCATATTGCCTCCCGGGTTTGAATTTCCCACTGAATTGGCCATAGAATCAATTGTGTCGAGAAAGTTTTTGAATTTGAGGCCTCGGGTGCGGAGTTTTTTACGTCGTCGCCCATAGCCAAACTTGCGCGCATGGTTTTGTGCCGTTTTTACAAAGTTTTCAGATTGGCTCCCAGGTTTGCATCCCTCACTGAATTGGCCTTAGAATCATTTGTGTCGAGACGGTTTTCGAATTTGAGGCCTCGGGTGCAGAGTTTTTGACGTCGTCGCCCATAGCCAAATTGCGCGCATGCTTGTGCGCCGTTTTTACAAAGTTTTCAGATTGCCTCCCGGGTTTGCATTACCCACTGAATTGGCCATAGAATCAATTGTGTCGAGAAACTTTTTGAATTTGAGGCCTCGGGTGCGGAGTTTTTGACGTCGTCGCCCATAGCCAAACTTGCGCACATGGTTGTGTGCCGTTTTTACAAAGTTTTCAGATTGCCTCCCAGGTTTGCATCCATCACTGAATTGGCCATAAAATCAATTGTGTCGAGACGGTTTTTGAATTTGAGGCTTCGGGTGCAGTGTTTTTGACGTCGTGGTCCATAGCCAAATTGCAGGCATGCTTGTGCGCCATTTTTACAAAGTTTTCAGATTGCCTCCCGGGTTTGCATTCCCCACTGAATTGGCCATAGAATCAATTTTGTCAAGACGGATTTTGAATTTGACGCATCGGGTGCGGAGTTTTTGACGTCGTAGCGCATAGCCAAACTTGCGCGCATGGTTGTGTGCCTTTTTCCAAAGTTTTCAGATTGCCTCCCAGGTTTGCATCCCTCACTGAATTGGCCATAGAATCAATTGTGTCGAGACGGTTTTTGAATTTGAGGCCTCGGGTGCGGAGTTTTTGACGTCGTCGCCCATAGCCAAATTGCGCGCACGCTTGTGCGCCGTTTTTAAAAAGTTTTTAGATTGCCTCTCGGGTTTGCATTTCCAGATGAATTGGCCATAGAATCAATTGTGTCGAGAATTTTTTTGAATTTGAGGCCTCGGGTGCGGAGTTTTTGACGTCGTCGCCCAGAGCCAAACTTGCGCGCATGGTTGTGTGCCGTTTTTACAAAGTTTTCAGATTGCCTCCCAGGTTTGCATCCCTCACTGAATTGTCCATAGAATCAATTGTGTCGAGTTGGTTTTTGAATTTGAAGCCTCGGGTGCGGAGTTTTTTACGTCGTCGCCCATAGCCAAATTGCGCGCACGGTTGTGCTCCGTTTTTACAAAGTTTTCAGATTGCCTCCCGGGTTTGAATTTCCCACTGAATTGGCCATAGAATCAATTGTGTCGAGACGGTTTTTGAATTTGAGGCCTCGGGTGCGGAGTTTTTAACGTCGTCGCCCATAGCCAAATTGCGCGCACACTTGTGCGCCGTTTTTACAAAGTTTTCAGATTGCCTCCCGGGTTTAAATTTCCCACTGAATTAGCCATAGAATCAATTGTGTCGAGAAAGATTTTGAATTTAAGGCCTCGGGAGCGGAGTTTTTGACGTCGTCGCCCATAGCCAAACTTGCGCGCACGGTTTTGTGCCGTTTTTACAAAGTTTTCAGATTGCCTCCCAGGTTTGCATCCCTCACTGAATTGGCCTTAGAATCAATTGTGTCGAGACGGTTTTTGAATTTGAGGCCTCGGGTGCAGAGTTTTTGACGTCGTCGCCCATAGCCAAATTGCGCGCATGCTTGTGCGCCGTTTTTACAAAGTTTTCAGATTACCTCCCGGGTTTGAATTTCCCACTGAATTGGCCATAGAATCAATTGTGTCGAGACAGTTTTTGAATTTGAGGCCTCGGGTGCAGAGATTTTGACGTCGTCGCCCATAGCCAAATTGCGCGCACGCTTGTGCGCCGTTTTACAAAGTTTTCAGATTGCCTCTCGGGTTTGCATTACCAGCTGAATTGGCCATAGAATCAATTGTGTCGAGAAAGTTTTTGAATTTGAGGCCTCGGGTGCGGAGTTTTTGACGTCGTCGCCCATAGCCAAACTTGCGCGCACGGTTGTGTGCCGTTTTTACAAAGTTTTTAGATTGGCTCCCAGGTCTGCATCCCTCACTGAATTGGCCACAGAATCAATTGTGTCCAGACGATTTTGAATTTGAGTCCTCGGGTGCAGAATTTTTGACGTCGTCGCCCATAGCCAAATTGCGCGCACGTTTGTGCGCCGTTTTTACAAAGTTTTCATATTGCCTCCCAGGTTTGAATTTCCCACTGAATTGGCCATAGAATCAATTGTGTCGAGAAAGTTTTTGAATTTGAGGCCTCGGGTGCGGAGTTTTTGATGTCGTCGCCCATAGCCAAACTTGCGCGCATGGTTGTGTGCCGTTTTTACAAAGTTTTCAGATTGCCTCCCAGGTTTGCATCCATCACTGAATTGGCCATAAAATCAATTGTGTCGAGACGGTTTTTGAATTTGAGGCCTCGGGTGTAGTGTTTTTTACGTCGTGGTCCATAACCAAATTGCAGGCATGCTTGTGCGCCATTTTTACAAAGTTTTCAGATTGCCTCCCGGGTTTGCATTCCCCACTGAATTGGCCATAGAATCAATTTTGTCAAGACGGATTTTGAATTTGACGCATCGGGTGAGAAGTTTTTGACGTCGTAGCGCATAGCCAAACTTGCGCGCATGGTTGTGTGCCTTTTTCCAAAGTTTTCAGATTGCCTCCCAGGTTTGCATCCCTTACTGAATTGGCCATAGAATCAATTGTGTCGAGACGGTTTTTGAATTTGAGGCCTCGGGTGCGGAGTTTTTGACGTCGTCGCCCATAGCCAAATTGCGCGCACACTTGGGCGCCGTTTTTACAAAGTTTTCAGATTGCCTCCCGGGTTTGAATTTCCCACTGAATTGGCCATAGAATCAATTGTGTCGAGAAAGTTTTTGAATTTGAGGCCTTGGGGGCGGAGTTTTTGACGTCGTGGCCCATAGCCAAACTTGCGCGCCGTTTTTAAAAAGTTTTCAGATTGCCTCCCGGGTTTGCACTTCCCACTGAATTGGCCATAAAATCAATTGTGTCGAGACGGTTTTTGAATTTGAGGCCTCGGGTGCGGAGTTTTTGACGTCGTCGCCCATAGCCAAATTGCGCGCACGCTTGTGCGCCGTTTTTACAAAGTTTTCAGATTGCCTCTCGGGTTTGCATTTCCAGCTGAATTGGCCATAGAATCAATTGTGTCGAGAATTTTTTTGAATTTGAGGCCTCGGGTGCGGAGTTTTTGACGTCGTCGCCCAGAGCCAAACTTGCGCGCTTGGTTGTGTGCCGTTTTTACAAAGTTTTCAGATTGCCTCCCAGGTTAGCATCCCTCACTGAATTGTCCATAGAATCAATTGTGTCGAGACGGTTTTTGAATTTGAGGCCTCGGGTGCGGAGTTTTTTACGTCGTCGCCCATAGCCAAATTGCGCGCACGCTTGTGCGCCGTTTTTACAAAGTTTTCAGATTGCCTCCCGGGTTTGAATTTCCCACTGAATTGGCCATAGAATCAATTGTGTCGAGAAATTTTTGAATTTGAGGCCTTGGGGGCGGAGTTTTTGACGTCGTGGCCCATAGCCAAACTTGCGCGCATCCTTGTGCGCCGTTTTTAAAAAGTTTTCAGATTGCCTCCCGGGTTTGCACTTCCCACTGAATTGGCCATAAAATCAATTGTGTCGAGACGGTTTTTGAATTTGAGGCCTCGGGTGCGGAGTTTTTGACGTCGTCGCCCATAGCCAAATTGCGCGCATGGTTTTGTGCCGTTTTTACAAACTTTTCAGATTGCCTCCCAGGTTTGCATCCCTCACTGAATTGGCCTTATAATCAATTGTGTCGAGACGGTTTTTGAATTTGAGGCCTCGGGTGCAGAGTTTTTGACGTCGTCGCCCATAGCCAAATTGCGCGCATGCTTGTGCGCCGTTTTTACAAAGTTTTCAGATTGCCTCCCGGTTTTGAATTTCCCACTGAATTGGCCATAGAATCAATTGTGTCGAGACGGTTTTTGAATTTGAGGCCTCGGGTGCGGAGATTTT
The DNA here is from genome assembly GCA_963675135.1 of Galeopsis tetrahit. Taxonomy (NCBI): domain Eukaryota; kingdom Viridiplantae; phylum Streptophyta; class Magnoliopsida; order Lamiales; family Lamiaceae; genus Galeopsis; species Galeopsis tetrahit. The sequence goes on from OY776124.1 coordinate 1,201,819, forward strand.
GACGTCGTCGCCCATAGCCAAATTGCGCGCACGCTTGTGCGCCGTTTTACAAAGTTTTCAGATTGCCTCTCGGGTTTGCATTACCAGTTGAATTGGCCATAGAATCAATTGTGTCAAGAAAGTTTTTGAATTTGAGGCCTCGGGTGCGGAGTTTTTGACGTCGTCGCCCATAGCCAAACTTGCGCGCATGGTTGTGTGCCATTTTTACAAAATTTTAGATTGGCTCCCAGGTTTGCATCCCTCACTGAATTGGCCATAGAATCAATTGTGTCCTGACGGTTTTTGAATTTGAGTCCTCGGGTGCAGAGTTTTTGACGTCGTCGCCCATAGCCAAATTGCGCGCACGTTTGTGCGCCGTTTTTACAAAGTTTTCATATTGCCTCCCGGGTTTGAATTTCCCACTGAATTGGCCATAGAATCAATTGTGTCGAGAAAGTTTTTGAATTTGAGGCCTCGGGTGCGGAGTTTTTGACGTCGTCGCCCATAGCCAAACTTGCGCGCATGGTTTTGTGCCGTTTTTACAAAGTTTTCAGATTGCCTCCCAGGTCTGCATCCCTCACTGAATTGGCCATATAATCAATTGTGTCCAGACGGTTTTTGAATTTGAGTCCTCGGGTGCAGAATTTTTGACGTCGTCGCCCATAGCCAAATTGCGCGCATGTTTGTGCGCCGTTTTTACAAAGTTTTCATATTGCCTCCCAGGTTTGAATTTCCCACTGAATTGGCCATAGAATCAATTGTGTCGAGAAAGTTTTTGAATTTGAGGCCTCGGGTGCGGAGTTTTTGACGTCGTCGCCCATAGCCAAACTTGCGCGCATGGTTTTGTGCCGTTTTTACAAAGTTTTCAGATTGCCTCGCAGGTTTGCACTTCCCACTGAATTGGCCATAAAATCAATTGTGTCGAGACGGTCTTTGAATTTGAGGCCTCGGGTGTGGAGTTTTTGACGTCGTCGCCCATAGCCAAATTGCGCGCACGCTTGTGCGCCGTTTTTACAAAGTTTTCAGATTGCCTCCCGGGTTTAAATTTCCTACTGAATTAGCCATAGAATCAATTGTGTCGAGAAAGATTTTGAATTTGAGGCCTCGGGAGCGGAGTTTTTGACGTCGTCGCCCATAGCCAAACTTGCGCGCATGGTTTTGTGCCGTTTTTACAAAGTTTTCAGATTGCCTCCCAGGTTTGCATCCCTCACTGAATTGGCCATAGAATCAATTGTGTCGAGACGGTTTTTGAATTTGAGGCCTCGGGTGCGGAGTTTTTGACGTCGTCGCCCATAGCCAAATTGCGCGCACGCTTGTGCGCCGTTTTTACAAAGTTTTTAGATTGCCTCTCGGGTTTGCATTTCCAGCTGAATTGGCCATAGAATCAATTGTGTCGAGAAATTTTTTGAATTTGAGGCCTCGGGTGCGGAGTTTTTGACGTCGTCGCCCAGAGCCAAACTTGCGCGCATGGTTGTGTGCCGTTTTTACAAAGTTTTCAGATTGCCTCCCAGGTTTGCATCCCTCACTGAATTGTCCATAGAATCAATTGTGTCGAGTTGGTTTTTGAATTTGAGGCCTCGGGTGCGGAGTTTTTTACGTCGTCGCCCATAGCCAAATTGCGCGCACGCTTGTGCGCCGTTTTTACAAAGTTTTCAGATTGCCTCCCGGGTTTGAATTTCCCACTGAATTGGCCATAGAATCAATTGTGTCGAGACGGTTTTTGAATTTGAGGCCTCGGGTGCGGAGTTTTTGACGTCGTCGCCCATAGCCAAATTGCGCGCACACTTGTGCGCCGTTTTTACAAAGTTTTCAGATTGCCTCCCGGGTTTAAATTTCCCACTGAATTAGGCATAGAATCAATTGTGTCGAGAAAGATTTTGAATTTAAGGCCTCGGGAGCGGAGTTTTTGACGTCGTCGCCCATAGCCAAACTTGCGCGCACGGTTGTGTGCCGTTTTTACAAAGTTTTTAGATTGGATCCCAGGTCTGCATCCCTCACTGAATTGGCCACAGAATCAATTGTGTCCAGACGGTTTTTGAATTTGAGTCCTCGGGTGCAGAATTTTTGACGTCGTCGCCCATAGCCAAATTGCGCGCACGTTTGTGCGCCGTTTTTACAAAGTTTTCATATTGCCTCCCAGGTTTGAATTTCCCACTGAATTGGCCATAGAATCAATTGTGTCGAGAAAGTTTTTGAATTTGAGGCCTCGGGTGCAGAGTTTTTGATGTCGTCGCCCATAGCCAAACTTGCGCGCATGGTTGTGTGCCGTTTTTACAAAGTTTTCAGATTGCCTCCCAGGTTTGCATCCATCACTGAATTGGCCATAAAATCAATTGTGTCGAGACGGTTTTTGAATTTGAGGCCTCGGGTGTAGTGTTTTTTACGTCGTGGTCCATAGCCAAATTGCAGGCATGCTTGTGCGCCATTTTTACAAAGTTTTCAGATTGCCTCTCGGGTTTGCATTACCAGCTGAATTGGCCATAGAATCAATTGTGTCGAGAAAGTTTTTGAATTTGAGGCCTCGGGTGCGGAGTTTTTGACGTCGTCGCCCATAGCCAAACTTGCGCGCACGGTTGTGTGCCGTTTTTACAAAGTTTTTAGATTGGCTCCCAGGTCTGCATTCTCACTGAATTGGCCACAGAATCAATTGTGTCCAGACGGTTTTTGAATTTGAGTCCTCGGGTGCAGAATTTTTGACGTCGTCGCCCATAGCCAAATTGCGCGCACGTTTGTGCGCCGTTTTTACAAAGTTTTCATATTGCCTCCCAGGTTTGAATTTCCCACTGAATTGGCCATAGAATCAATTGTGTCGAGAAAGTTTTTGAATTTGAGGCCTCGGGTGCGGAGTTTTTGACGTCGTCGCCCAGAGCCAAACTTGCGCGCATGGTTGTGTGCCTTTTTCCAAAGTTTTCAGATTGCCTCCCAGGTTTGCATCCCTTACTGAATTGGCCATAGAATCAATTGTGTCGAGACGGTTTTTGAATTTGAGGCCTCGGGTGCGGAGTTTTTGACGTCGTCGCCCATAGCCAAATTGCGCGCACGCTTGTGCGCCGTTTTTACAAAGTTTTCAGATTGCCTCTCGGGTTTGCACTCCCAGCTGAATTGGCCATAGAATCAATTGTGTCGAGAAAGTTTTTGAATTTGAGGCCTTGGGGGCGGAGTTTTTGACGTCGTGGCCCATAGCCAAACTTGCGCGCATACTTGTGCGCCGTTTTTAAAAAGTTTTCAGATTGCCTCCCGGGTTTGCACTTCCCACTGAATTGGCCATAAAATCAATTGTGTCGAGACGGTTTTTGAATTTGAGGCCTCGGGTGCGGAGTTTTTGACATCGTCGCCCATATCCAAACTTGCGCGCATGGTTTTGTGCCATTTTTACAAAGTTTTCAGATTGCCTCGCAGGTTTGCATCCCTCACTGAATTGGCCTTAGAATCATTTGTGTTGAGACGGTTTTTGAATTTGAGGCCTCGGGTGCGGAGTTTTTGACGTCGTCGCCCAGAGCCAAACTTGCGCGCATGGTTGTGTGCCGTTTTTACAAAGTTTTCAGATTGCCTCCCAGGTTTGCATCCCTCACTGAATTGGCCATAGAATCAATTGTGTCGAGACGGTTTTTGAATTTGAGGCCTCGGGTGCGGAGTTTTTGACGTCGTCGCCCATAGCCAAATTGCGCGCACGCTTGTGTGCCGTTTTTACAAAGTTTTTAGATTGCCTCTCGGGTTTGCATTTCCAGCTGAATTGGCCATAGAATCAATTGTGTCGAGAATTTTTTTGAATTTAAGGCCTCGGGTGCGGAGTTTTTGACGTCGTCGCCCAGAGCCAACTTGCGCGCATGGTTGTGCGCCATTTTTACAAAGTTTTCAGATTGCCTCCCGGGTTTGCATTCCCCACTGAATTGGCCATATAATCAATTTTGTCAAGACGGATTTTGAATTTGACGCATCGGGTGAGAAGTTTTTGACGTCGCAGCGCATAGCCAAACTTGCGCGCATGGTTGTGTGCCTTTTTCCAAAGTTTTCAGATTGCCTCCCAGGTTTGCATCCCTCACTGAATTGGCCAAAGAATCAATTGTGTCGAGACGGTTTTTGAATTTGAGGCCTCGGGTGCGGAGTTTTTGACGTCGTCGCCCATAGCCAAATTGCGCGCACGCTTGTGCGCCGTTTTTACAAAGTTTTCAGATTGCCTCTCGGGTTTGCATTCCCAGCTGAATTGGCCATAGAATCAATTGTGTCGAGAATTTTTTTGAATTTGAGGCCTCGGGTGCGGAGTTTTTGACGTCGTCGCCCAGAGCCAAACTTGCGCGCATGGTTGTGTGCCGTTTTTACAAAGTTTTCAGATTGCCTCCCAGGTTTGCATCCCTCACTGAATTGTCCATAGAATCAATTGTGTCGAGACGGTTTTTGAATTTGAGGCATCGGGTGCGGAGTTTTTTACGTCGTCGCCCATAGCCAAATTGCGCGCACGCTTGTCGCCGTTTTTACAAAGTTTTTAGATTGCCTCCCGGGTTTGAATTTCCCACTGAATTGGCCATAGAATCAATTGTGTCGAGACGGTTTTTGAATTTGAGGCCTCGGGTGCGGAGTTTTTGACGTCGTCGCCCATAGCCAAATTGCGCGCACACTTGTGCGCCGTTTTTACAAAGTTTTCAGATTGCCTCCCGGGTTTGAATTTCCCACTGAATTGGCCATAGAATCATTTGTGTCGAGAAAGTTTTTGAATTTGAGGCCTTGGGGGCGGAGTTTTTGACGTCGTGGCCCATAGCCAAACTTGCGCGCCGTTTTTAAAAAGTTTTCAGATTGCCTCCCGGGTTTGCACTTCCCACTGAATTGGCCATAAAATCAATTGTGTCGAGACGGTTTTTGAATTTGAGGCCTCGGGTGCGGAGTTTTTGACGTCGTCTCCCATAGCCAAATTGCGCGCAAGCTTGTGCGCCGTTTTTACAAAGTTTTCAGATTGCCTCTCGGGTTTGCATTTCCAGCTGAATTGGCCATAGAATCAATTGTGTCGAGAAAATTTTTGAATTTGAGGCCTCGGGTGCGGAGTTTTTGACGTCGTCGCCCAGAGCCAAACTTGCGCGCTTGGTTGTGTGCCGTTTTTACAAAGTTTTCAGATTGCCTCCCAGGTTTGCATCCCTCACTGAATTGTCCATAGAATCAATTGTGTCGAGACGGTTTTTGAATTTGAGGCCTCGGGTGCAGAGTTTTTTACGTCGTCGCCCATAGCCAAATTGCGCGCACGCTTGTGCGCCGTTTTTACAAAGTTTTCAGATTGCCTCCCGGGTTTGAATTTCCCACTGAATTGGCCATAGAATCAATTATGTCGAGAAAGTTTTTGAATTTGAGGCCTTGGGGGCGGAGTTTTTGACGTCGTGGCCCATAGCCAAACTTGCGCGCATACTTGTGCGCCGTTTTTAAAAAGTTTTCAGATTGCCTCCCGGGTTTGCACTTCCCACTGAATTGGCCATAAAATCAATTATGCCGAGACGGTTTTTGAATTTGAGGCCTCGGGTGCGGAGTTTTTGACGTCGTCGCCCATAGCCAAATTGCGCGCACGCTTGTGCGCCGTTTTTACAAAGTTTTCAGATTGCCTCCCGGGTTTAAATTTCCCACTGAATTAGCCATAGAATCAATTGTGTCGAGAAAGATTTTGAATTTGAGGCCTCGGGAGCGGAGTTTTTGACGTCGTCGCCCATAGCCAAACTTGCGCGCATGGTTTTGTACCGTTTTTACAAAGTTTTCAGATTGTCTCCCAGGTTTGCAGCCCTCACTGAATTGGCCTTATAATCAATTGTGTCGAGACGGTTTTTGAATTTTAGGCCTCGGGTGCAGAGTTTTTGACGTCGTCGCCCATAGCCAAATTGCGCGCATGCTTGTGCGCCGTTTTTACAAAGTTTTCAGATTGCCTCCCGGTTTTGAATTTCCCACTGAATTGGCCATAGAATCAATTGTGTCGAGACGGTTTTTGAATTTGAGGCCTCGGGTGCGGAGATTTTGACGTCGTCGCCCATAGCCAAATTGCGCGCACGCTTGTGCGCCGTTTTACAAAGTTTTCAGATTGCCTCTCGGGTTTGCATTACCAGCTGAATTGGCCATAGAATCAATTGTGTCAAGAAAGTTTTTGAATTTGAGGCCTCGGGTGCGGAGTTTTTGACGTCGTCGCCCATAGCCAAACTTGCGCGCATGGTTGTGTGCCATTTTTACAAAATTTTAGATTGGCTCCCAGGTTTGCATCCCTCACTGAATTGGCCATAGAATCAATTGTGTCCTGACGGTTTTTGAATTTGAGTCCTCGGGTGCAGAGTTTTTGACGTCGTCGCCCATAGCCAAATTGCGCGCACGTTTGTGCGCCGTTTTTACAAAGTTTTCATATTGCCTCCCGGGTTTGAATTTCCCACTGAATTGGCCATAGAATCAATTGTGTCGAGAAAGTTTTTGAATTTGAGGCCTCGGGTGCGGAGTTTTTGACGTCGTCGCCCATAGCCAAACTTGCGCGCATGGTTTTGTGCCGTTTTTACAAAGTTTTCAGATTGGCTCCCAGGTTTGCATCCCTCACTGAATTGGCCTTAGAATCATTTGTGTCGAGACGGTTTTCGAATTTGAGGCCTCGGGTGCAGAGTTTTTGACGTCGTCGCCCATAGCCAAATTGCGCGCATGCTTGTGCGCCGTTTTTACAAAGTTTTCAGATTGCCTCCCGGGTTTGCATTTCCCACTGAATTGGCCATAGAATCAATTGTGTCGAGAAACTTTTTGAATTTGAGGCCTCGGGTGCGGAGTTTTTGACGTCGTCGCCCATAGCCAAACTTGCGCACATGGTTGTGTGCCGTTTTTACAAAGTTTTCAGATTGCCTCCCAGGTTTGCATCCATCACTGAATTGGCCATAAAATCAATTGTGTCGAGACGGTTTTTGAATTTGAGGCTTCGGGTGCAGTGTTTTTGACGTCGTGGTCCATAGCCAAATTGCAGGCATGCTTGTGCGCCATTTTTACAAAGTTTTCAGATTGCCTCCCGGGTTTGCATTCCCCACTGAATTGGCCATAGAATCAATTTTGTCAAGACGGATTTTGAATTTGACGCATCGGGTGCGGAGTTTTTGACGTCGTAGCGCATAGCCAAACTTGCGCGCATGGTTGTGTGCCTTTTTCCAAAGTTTTCAGATTGCCTCCCAGGTTTGCATCCCTCACTGAATTGGCCATAGAATCAATTGTGTCGAGACGGTTTTTGAATTTGAGGCCTCGGGTGCGGAGTTTTTGACGTCGTTGCCCATAGCCAAATTGCGCGCACGCTTGTGCGCCGTTTTTAAAAAGTTTTTAGATTGCCTCTCGGGTTTGCATTTCCAGCTGAATTGGCCATAGAATCAATTGTGTCGAGAATTTTTTTGAATTTGAGGCCTCGGGTGCGGAGTTTTTGACGTCGTCGCCCAGAGCCAAACTTGCGCGCATGGTTGTGTGCCGTTTTTACAAAGTTTTCAGATTGCCTCCCAGGTTTGCATCCCTCACTCAATTGTCCATAGAATCAATTGTGTCGAGTTGGTTTTTGAATTTGAAGCCTCGGGTGCGGAGTTTTTTACGTCGTCGCCCATAGCCAAATTGCGCGCACGGTTGTGCTCCGTTTTTACAAAGTTTTCAGATTGCCTCCCGGGTTTGAATTTCCCACTGAATTGGCCATAGAATCAATTGTGTCGAGACGGTTTTTGAATTTGAGGCCTCGGGTGCGGAGTTTTTGACGTCGTCGCCCATAGCCAAATTGCGCGCACACTTGTGCGCCGTTTTTACAAAGTTTTCAGATTGCCTCCCGGGTTTAAATTTCCCACTGAATTAGCCATAGAATCAATTGTGTCGAGAAAGATTTTGAATTTAAGGCCTCGGGAGCGGAGTTTTTGACGTCGTCGCCCATAGCCAAACTTGCGCGCACGGTTTTGTGCCGTTTTTACAAAGTTTTCAGATTGCCTCCCAGGTTTGCATCCCTCACTGAATTGGCCTTAGAATCAATTGTGTCGAGACGGTTTTTGAATTTGAGGCCTCGGGTGCAGAGTTTTTGACGTCGTCGCCCATAGCCAAATTGCGCGCATGCTTGTGCGCCGTTTTTACAAAGTTTTCAGATTACCTCCCGGGTTTGAATTTCCCACTGAATTGGCCATAGAATCAATTGTGTCGAGACAGTTTTTGAATTTGAGGCCTCGGGTGCAGAGATTTTGACGTCGTCGCCCATAGCCAAATTGCGCGCACGCTTGTGCGCCGTTTTACAAAGTTTTCAGATTGCCTCTCGGGTTTGCATTACCAGCTGAATTGGCCATAGAATCAATTGTGTCGAGAAAGTTTTTGAATTTGAGGCCTCGGGTGCGGAGTTTTTGACGTCGTCGCCCATAGCCAAACTTGCGCGCACGGTTGTGTGCCGTTTTTACAAAGTTTTTAGATTGGCTCCCAGGTCTGCATCCCTCACTGAATTGGCCACAGAATCAATTGTGTCCAGACGATTTTGAATTTGAGTCCTCGGGTGCAGAATTTTTGACGTCGTCGCCCATAGCCAAATTGCGCGCACGTTTGTGCGCCGTTTTTACAAAGTTTTCATATTGCCTCCCAGGTTTGAATTTCCCACTGAATTGGCCATAGAATCAATTGTGTCGAGAAAGTTTTTGAATTTGAGGCCTCGGGTGCGGAGTTTTTGATGTCGTCGCCCATAGCCAAACTTGCGCGCATGGTTGTGTGCCGTTTTTACAAAGTTTTCAGATTGCCTCCCAGGTTTGCATCCATCACTGAATTGGCCATAAAATCAATTGTGTCGAGACGGTTTTTGAATTTGAGGCCTCGGGTGTAGTGTTTTTTACGTCGTGGTCCATAACCAAATTGTAGGCATGCTTGTGCGCCATTTTTACAAAGTTTTCAGATTGCCTCCCGGGTTTGCATTCCCCACTGAATTGGCCATAGAATCAAATTTGTCAAGACGGATTTTGAATTTGACGCATCGGGTGAGAAGTTTTTGACGTCGTAGCGCATAGCCAAACTTGCGCGCATGGTTGTGTGCCTTTTTCCAAAGTTTTCAGATTGCCTCCCAGGTTTGCATCCCTTACTGAATTGGCCATAGAATCAATTGTGTCGAGACGGTTTTTGAATTTGAGGCCTCGGGTGCGGAGTTTTTGACGTCGTCGCCCATAGCCAAATTGCGCGCACACTTGGGCGCCGTTTTTACAAAGTTTTCAGATTGCCTCCCGGGTTTGAATTTCCCACTGAATTGGCCATAGAATCAATTGTGTCGAGAAAGTTTTTGAATTTGAGGCCTTGGGGGCGGAGTTTTTGACGTCGTGGCCCATAGCCAAACTTGCGCGCCGTTTTTAAAAAGTTTTCAGATTGCCTCCCGGGTTTGCACTTCCCACTGAATTGGCCATAAAATCAATTGTGTCGAGACGGTTTTTGAATTTGAGGCCTCGGGTGCGGAGTTTTTGACGTCGTCGCCCATAGCCAAATTGCGCGCACGCTTGTGCGCCGTTTTTACAAAGTTTTCAGATTGCCTCTCGGGTTTGCATTTCCAGCTGAATTGGCCATAGAATCAATTGTGTCGAGATTTTTTTTGAATTTGAGGCCTCGGGTGCGGAGTTTTTGACGTCGTCGCCCAGAGCCAAACTTGCGCGCTTGGTTGTGTGCCGTTTTTACAAAGTTTTCAGATTGCCTCCCAGGTTAGCATCCCTCACTGAATTGTCCATAGAATCAATTGTGTCGAGACGGTTTTTGAATTTGAGGCCTCGGGTGCGGAGTTTTTTACGTCGTCGCCCATAGCCAAATTGCGCGCACGCTTGTGCGCCGTTTTTACAAAGTTTTCAGATTGCCTCCCGGGTTTGAATTTCCCACTGAATTGGCCATAGAATCAATTGTGTCGAGAAATTTTTGAATTTGAGGCCTTGGGGGCGGAGTTTTTGACGTCGTGGCCCATAGCCAAACTTGCGCGCATCCTTGTGCGCCGTTTTTAAAAAGTTTTCAGATTGCCTCCCGGGTTTGCACTTCCCACTGAATTGGCCATAAAATCAATTGTGTCGAGACGGTTTTTGAATTTAAGGCCTCGGGTGCGGAGTTTTTGACGTCGTCGCCCATAGCCAAATTGCGCGCATGGTTTTGTGCCGTTTTTACAAACTTTTCAGATTGCCTCCCAGGTTTGCATCCCTCACTGAATTGGCCTTATAATCAATTGTGTCGAGACGGTTTTTGAATTTGAGGCCTCGGGTGCAGAGTTTTTGACGTCGTCGCCCATAGCCAAATTGCGCGCATGCTTGTGCGCCGTTTTTACAAAGTTTTCAGATTGCCTCCCGGTTTTGAATTTCCCACTGAATTGGCCATAGAATTAATTGTGTCGAGACGGTTTTTGAATTTGAGGCCTCGGGTGCGGAGATTTTGACGTCGTCGCCCATAGCCAAATTGCGCGCACGCTTGTGCGCCGTTTTACAAAGTTTTTAGATTGCCTCTCGGGTTTGCATTACCAGTTGAATTGGCCATAGAATCAATTGTGTCAAGAAAGTTTTTGAATTTGAGGCCTCGGGTGCGGAGTTTTTGACGTCGTCGCCCATAGCCAAACTTGCGCGCATGGTTGTGTGCCATTTTTACAAAATTTTAGATTGGCTCCCAGGTTTGCATCCCTCACTGAATTGGCCATAGAATCAATTGTGTCCTGACGGTTTTTGAATTTGAGTCCTCGGGTGCAGAGTTTTTGACGTCGTCGCCCATAGCCAAATTGCGCGCACGTTTGTGCGCCGTTTTTACAAAGTTTTCATATTGCCTCCCGGGTTTGAATTTCCCACTGAATTGGCCATAGAATCAATTGTGTCGAGAAAGTTTTTGAATTTGAGGCCTCGGGTGCGGAGTTTTTGACGTCGTCGCCCATAGCCAAACTTGCGCGCATGGTTTTGTGCCGTTTTTACAAAGTTTTCAGATTGCCTCCCAGGTCTGCATCCCTCACTGAATTGGCCATATAATCAATTGTGTCCAGACGGTTTTTGAATTTGAGTCCTCGGGTGCAGAATTTTTGACGTCGTCGCCCATAGCCAAATTGCGCGCATGTTTGTGCGCCGTTTTTACAAAGTTTTCATATTGCCTCCCAGGTTTGAATTTCCCACTGAATTGGCCATAGAATCAATTGTGTCGAGAAAGTTTTTGAATTTGAGGCCTCGGGTGCGGAGTTTTTGACGTCGTCGCCCATAGCCAAACTTGCGCGCATGGTTTTGTGCCGTTTTTACAAAGTTTTCAGATTGCCTCGCAGGTTTGCACTTCCCACTGAATTGGCCATAAAATCAATTGTGTCGAGACGGTCTTTGAATTTGAGGCCTCGGGTGTGGAGTTTTTGACGTCGTCGCCCATAGCCAAATTGCGCGCACGCTTGTGCGCCGTTTTTACAAAGTTTTCAGATTGCCTCCCGGGTTTAAATTTCCTACTGAATTAGCCATAGAATCAATTGTGTCGAGAAAGATTTTGAATTTGAGGCCTCGGGAGCGGAGTTTTTGACGTCGTCGCCCATAGCCAAACTTGCGCGCATGGTTTTGTGCCGTTTTTACAAAGTTTTCAGATTGCCTCCCAGGTTTGCATCCCTCACTGAATTGGCCATAGAATCAATTGTGTCGAGACGGTTTTTGAATTTGAGGCCTCGGGTGCGGAGTTTTTGACGTCGTCGCCCATAGCCAAATTGCGCGCACGCTTGTGCGCCGTTTTTACAAAGTTTTTAGATTGCCTCTCGGGTTTGCATTTCCAGCTGAATTGGCCATAGAATCAATTGTGTCGAGAAATTTTTTGAATTTGAGGCCTCGGGTGCGGAGTTTTTGACGTCGTCGCCCAGAGCCAAACTTGCGCGCAAGGTTGTGTGCCGTTTTTACAAAGTTTTCAGATTGCCTCCCAGGTTTGCATCCCTCACTGAATTGTCCATAGAATCAATTGTGTCGAGTTGGTTTTTGAATTTGAGGCCTCGGGTGCGGAGTTTTTTACGTCGTCGCCCATAGCCAAATTGCGCGCACGCTTGTGCGCCGTTTTTACAAAGTTTTCAGATTGCCTCCCGGGTTTGAATTTCCCACTGAATTGGCCATAGAATCAATTGTGTCGAGACGGTTTTTGAATTTGAGGCCTCGGGTGCGGAGTTTTTGACGTCGTCGCCCATAGCCAAATTGCGCGCACACTTGTGCGCCGTTTTTACAAAGTTTTCAGATTGCCTCCCGGGTTTAAATTTCCCACTGAATTAGGCATAGAATCAATTGTGTCGAGAAAGATTTTGAATTTAAGGCCTCGGGAGCGGAGTTTTTGACGTCGTCGCCCATAGCCAAACTTGCGCGCACGGTTGTGTGCCGTTTTTACAAAGTTTTTAGATTGGATCCCAGGTCTGCATCCCTCACTGAATTGGCCACATAATCAATTGTGTCCAGACGGTTTTTGAATTTGAGTCCTCGGGTGCAGAATTTTTGACGTCGTCGCCCATAGCCAAATTGCGCGCACGTTTGTGCGCCGTTTTTACAAAGTTTTCATATTGCCTCCCAGGTTTGAATTTCCCACTGAATTGGCCATAGAATCAATTGTGTCGAGAAAGTTTTTGAATTTGAGGCCTCGGGTGCAGAGTTTTTGATGTCGTCGCCCATAGCCAAACTTGCGCGCATGGTTGTGTGCCGTTTTTACAAAGTTTTCAGATTGCCTCCCAGGTTTGCATCCATCACTGAATTGGCCATAAAATCAATTGTGTCGAGACGGTTTTTGAATTTGAGGCCTCGGGTGTAGTGTTTTTTACGCCGTGGTCCATAGCCAAATTGCAGGCATGCTTGTGCGCCATTTTTACAAAGTTTTCAGATTGCCTCTTGGGTTTGCATTACCAGCTGAATTGGCCATAGAATCAATTGTGTCGAGAAAGTTTTTGAATTTGAGGCCTCGGGTGCGGAGTTTTTGACGTCGTCGCCCATAGCCAAACTTGCGCGCACGGTTGTGTGCCGTTTTTACAAAGTTTTTAGATTGGCTCCCAGGTCTGCATTCTCACTGAATTGGCCACAGAATCAATTGTGTCCAGACGGTTTTTGAATTTGAGTCCTCGGGTGCAGAATTTTTGACGTCGTCGCCCATAGCCAAATTGCGCGCACGTTTGTGCGCCGTTTTTACAAAGTTTTCATATTGCCTCCCAGGTTTGAATTTCCCACTGAATTGGCCATAGAATCAATTGTGTCGAGAAAGTTTTTGAATTTGAGGCCTCGGGTGCGGAGTTTTTGACGTCGTCGCCCAGAGCCAAACTTGCGCGCATGGTTGTGTGCCTTTTTCCAAAGTTTTCAGATTGCCTCCCAGGTTTGCATCCCTTACTGAATTGGCCATAGAATCAATTGTGTCGAGACGGTTTTTGAATTTGAGGCCTCGGGTGCGGAGTTTTTGACGTCGTCGCCCATAGCCAAATTGCGCGCACGCTTGTGCGCCGTTTTTACAAAGTTTTCAGATTGCCTCTCGGGTTTGCACTCCCAGCTGAATTGGCCATAGAATCAATTGTGTCGAGAAAGTTTTTGAATTTGAGGCCTTGGGGGCGGAGTTTTTGACGTCGTGGCCCATAGCCAAACTTGCGCGCATACTTGTGCGCCGTTTTTAAAAAGTTTTCAGATTGCCTCCCGGGTTTGCACTTCCCACTGAATTGGCCATAAAATCAATTGTGTCGAGACGGTTTTTGAATTTGAGGCCTCGGGTGCGGAGTTTTTGACATCGTCGCCCATATCCAAACTTGCGCGCATGGTTTTGTGCCGTTTTTACAAAGTTTTCAGATTGCCTCGCAGGTTTGCATCCCTCACTGAATTGGCCTTAGAATCATTTGTGTTGAGACGGTTTTTGAATTTGAGGCCTCGGGTGCGGAGTTTTTGACGTCGTCGCCCAGAGCCAAACTTGCGCGCATGGTTGTGTGCCGTTTTTACAAAGTTTTCAGATTGCCTCCCAGGTTTGCATCCCTCACTGAATTGGCCATAGAATCAATTGTGTCGAGACGGTTTTTGAATTTGAGGCCTCGGGTGCGGAGTTTTTGACGTCGTCGCCCATAGCCAAATTGCGCGCACGCTTGTGTGCCGTTTTTACAAAGTTTTTAGATTGCCTCTCGGGTTTGCATTTCCAGCTGAATTGGCCATAGAATCAATTGTGTCGAGAATTTTTTTGAATTTGAGGCCTCGGGTGCGGAGTTTTTGACGTCGTCGCCCAGAGCCAAACTTGCGCGCATGGTTGTGTGCCGTTTTTACAAAGTTTTCAGATTGCCTCCCAGGTTTGCATCCCTCACTGAATTGTCCATAGAATCAATTGTGTCGAGTTGGTTTTTGAATTTGAGGCCTCGGGTGCGGAGTTTTTTACGTCGTCGCCCATAGCCAAATTGCGCGCACGCTTGTGCGCCGTTTTTACAAAGTTTTCAGATTGCCTCCCGGGTTTGAATTTCCCACTGAATTGGCCATAGAATCAATTGTGTCGAGACGGTTTTTGAATTTGAGGCCTCGGGTGCGGAGTTTTTGACGTCGTCGCCCATAGCCAAATTGCGCGCACACTTGTGCGCCGTTTTTACAAAGTTTTCAGATTGCCTCCCGGGTTTAAATTTCCCACTGAATTAGCCATAGAATCAATTGTGTCGAGAAAGATTTTGAATTTAAGGCCTCGGGAGCGGAGTTTTTGACGTCGTCGCCCATAGCCAAACTTGCGCGCACGGTTTTGTGCCGTTTTTACAAAGTTTTCAAATTGCCTCCCAGGTTTGCATCCCTCACTGAATTGGCCTTAGAATTAATTGTGTCGAGACGGTTTTTGAATTTGAGGCCTCGGGTGCAGAGTTTTTGACGTCGTCGCCCATAGCCAAATTGCGCGCATGCTTGTGCGCCGTTTTTACAAAGTTTTCAGATTGCCTCCCGGGTTTGAATTTCCCACTGAATTGGCCATAGAATCAATTGTGTCGAGACGGTTTTTGAATTTGAGGCCTCGGGTGCAGAGATTTTGACGTCGTCGCCCATAGCCAAATTGCGCGCACGCTTGTGCGCCGTTTTACAAAGTTTTCAGATTGCCTCTCGGGTTTGCATTACCAGCTGAATTGGCCATAGAATCAATTGTGTCGAGAAAGTTTTTGAATTTGAGGCCTCGAGTGCGGAGTTTTTGACGTCGTCGCCCATAGCCAAACTTGCGCTCACGGTTGTGTGCCGTTTTTACAAAGTTTTTAGATTGGCTCCCAGGTCTGCATCCCTCACTGAATTGGCCATAGAATCAATTGTGTCCAGACGGTTTTTGAATTTGAGTCCTCGGGTGCAGAATTTTTGACGTCGTCGCCCATAGCCAAATTGCGCGCACGTTTGTGCGCCGTTTTTACAAAGTTTTCATATTGCCTCCCAAGTTTGAATTTCCCACTGAATTGGCCATAGAATCAATTGTGTCGAGAAAGTTTTTGAATTTGAGGCCTCGGGTGCGGAGTTTTTGACATCGTCGCCCATAGCCAAACTTGCGCGCATGGTTTTGTGCCGTTTTTACAAAGTTTTCAGATTGCCTCGCAGGTTTGCATCCCTCACTGAATTGGCCTTAGAATCATTTGTGTCGAGACGGTTTTCGAATTTGAGGCCTCGGGTGCAGAGTTTTTGACGTCGTCGCCCATAGCCAAATTGCGCGCATGCTTGTGCGCCGTTTTTACAAAGTTTTCAGATTGCCTCCCGGGTTTGCATTTCCCACTGAATTGGCCATAGAATCAATTGTGTCGAGAAAGTTTTTGAATTTGAGGCCTTGGGGGCGGAGTTTTTGACGTCGTGGCCCATAGCCAAACTTGCGCGCATACTTGTGCGCCGTTTTTAAAAAGTTTTCAGATTGCCTCCCGGGTTTGCACTTCCCACTGAATTGGGCATAAAATCAATTGTGTCGAGACGGTTTTTGAATTTGAGGCCTCGGGTGCGGAGTTTTTGACGTCGTCGCCCATAGCCAAATTGCGCGCACGCTTGTGCGCCGTTTTTACAAAGTTTTCAGATTGCCTCCCGGGTTTAAATTTCCCACTGAATTAGCCATAGAATCAATTGTGTCGAGAAAGATTTTGAATTTAAGGCCTCGGGAGCGGAGTTTTTGACGTAGTCGCCCATAGCCAAACTTGCGCGCACTGTTTTGTGCCGTTTTACAAAGTTTTCAGATTGCCTCCCAGGTTTGCATCCCTCACTGAATTGGCCTTAGAATCAATTGTGTCGAGACGGTTTTTGAATTTGAGGCCTCGGGTGCAGAGTTTTTGACGTCGTCGCCCATAGCCAAATTGCGCGCATGCTTGTGCGCCGTTTTTACAAAGTTTTCAGATTGCCTCCCGGGTTTGAATTTCCCACTGAATTGGCCATATAATCAATTGTGTCGAGACGGTTTTTGAATTTGAGGCCTCGGGTGCAGAGATTTTGACGTCGTCGCCCATAGCCAAATTGCGCGCACGCTTGTGCGCCGTTTTACAAAGTTTTCAGATTGCCTCTCGGGTTTGCATTTCCAGCTGAATTGGCCATAGAATCAATTGTGTCGAGAATTTTTTTGAATTTGAGGCCTCGGGTGCGGAGTTTTTGACGTCGTCGCCCAGAGCCAAACTTGCGCGCATGGTTGTGTGCCGTTTTTACAAAGTTTTCAGATTGCCTCCCAGGTTTGCATCCCTCACTGAATTGTCCATAGAATCAATTGTGTCGAGTTGGTTTTTGAATTTGAAGCCTCGGGTGCGGAGTTTTTTACGTCGTCACCCATAGCCAAATTGCGCGCACGGTTGTGCGCCGTTTTTACAAAGTTTTCAGATTGCCTCCCGGGTTTGAATTTCCCACTGAATTGGCCATAGAATCAATTGTGTCGAGACGGTTTTTGAATTTGAGGCCTCGGGTGCGGAGTTTTTGACGTCGTCGCCCATAGCCAAATTGCGTGCACACTTGTGCGCCGTTTTTACAAAGTTTTCAGATTGCCTCCCGGGTTTAAATTTCCCACTGAATTAGCCATAGAATCAATTGTGTCGAGAAAGATTTTGAATTTAAGGCCTCGGGAGCGGAGTTTTTGACGTCGTCGCCCATAGCCAAACTTGCGCGCACGGTTTTGTGCCGTTTTTA
This sequence comes from Galeopsis tetrahit, assembly GCA_963675135.1. NCBI lineage: Eukaryota > Viridiplantae > Streptophyta > Magnoliopsida > Lamiales > Lamiaceae > Galeopsis > Galeopsis tetrahit. The sequence goes on from OY776124.1 coordinate 1,218,831, forward strand.
CAAAGTTTTCAGATTGCCTCCCAGGTTTGCATCCCTCACTGAATTGGCCTTAGAATCAATTGTGTCGAGACGGTTTTTGAATTTGAGGCCTCGGGTGCAGAGTTTTTGACGTCGTCGCCCATAGCCAAATTGCGCGCATGCTTGTGCGCCGTTTTTACAAAGTTTTCAGATTACCTCCCGGGTTTGAATTTCCCACTGAATTGGCCATAAAATCAATTGTGTCGAGACAGTTTTTGAATTTGAGGCCTCGGGTGCAGAGATTTTGACGTCGTCGCCCATAGCCAAATTGCGCGCACGCTTGTGCACCGTTTTACAAAGTTTTCAGATTGCCTCTCGGGTTTGCATTACCAGCTGAATTGGCCATAGAATCAATTGTGTCGAGAAAGTTTTTGAATTTGAGGCCTCGGGTGCGGAGTTTTTGACGTCGTCGCCCATAGCCAAACTTGCGCGCACGGTTGTGTGCCGTTTTTACAAAGTTTTTAGATTGGCTCCCAGGTCTGCATCCCTCACTGAATTGGCCACAGAATCAATTGTGTCCAGACGATTTTGAATTTGAGTCCTCGGGTGCAGAATTTTTGACGTCGTCGCCCATAGCCAAATTGCGCGCACGTTTGTGCGCCGTTTTTACAAAGTTTTCATATTGCCTCCCAGGTTTGAATTTCCCACTGAATTGGCCATAGAATCAATTGTGTCGAGAAAGTTTTTGAATTTGAGGCCTCGGGTGCGGAGTTTTTGATGTCGTCGCCCATAGCCAAACTTGCGCGCATGGTTGTGTGCCGTTTTTACAAAGTTTTCAGATTGCCTCCCAGGTTTGCATCCATCACTGAATTGGCCATAAAATCAATTGTGTCGAGACGGTTTTTGAATTTGAGGCCTCGGGTGTAGTGTTTTTTACGTCGTGGTCCATAACCAAACTTGCGCGCATGGTTTTGTGCCGTTTTTACAAAGTTTTCAGATTGCCTCCCAGGTTTGCATTTCCCACTGAATTGGCCATAGAATCAATTGTGTCGAGAAAGTTTTTGAATTTGAGGCCTTGGGGGCGGAGTTTTTGACGTCGTGGCCCATAGCCAAACTTGCGCGCATACTTGTGCGCCGTTTTTAAAAAGTTTTCAGATTGCCTCCCGGGTTTGCACTTCCCACTGAATTGGGCATAAAATCAATTGTGTCGAGACGGTTTTTGAATTTGAGGCCTCGGGTGCGGAGTTTTTGACGTCGTCGCCCATAGCCAAATTGCGCGCACGCTTGTGCGCCGTTTTTACAAAGTTTTCAGATTGCCTCCCGGGTTTAAATTTCCCACTGAATTAGCCATAGAATCAATTGTGTCGAGAAAGATTTTGAATTTAAGGCCTCGGGAGCGGAGTTTTTGACGTAGTCGCCCATAGCCAAACTTGCGCGCACTGTTTTGTGCCGTTTTACAAAGTTTTCAGATTGCCTCCCAGGTTTGCATCCCTCACTGAATTGGCCTTAGAATCAATTGTGTCGAGACGGTTTTTGAATTTGAGGCCTCGGGTGCAGAGTTTTTGACGTCGTCGCCCATAGCCAAATTGCGCGCATGCTTGTGCGCCGTTTTTACAAAGTTTTCAGATTGCCTCCCGGGTTTGAATTTCCCACTGAATTGGCCATATAATCAATTGTGTCGAGACGGTTTTTGAATTTGAGGCCTCGGGTGCAGAGATTTTGACGTCGTCGCCCATAGCCAAATTGCGCGCACGCTTGTGCGCCGTTTTACAAAGTTTTCAGATTGCCTCTCGGGTTTGCATTTCCAGCTGAATTGGCCATAGAATCAATTGTGTCGAGAATTTTTTTGAATTTGAGGCCTCGGGTGCGGAGTTTTTGACGTCGTCGCCCAGAGCCAAACTTGCGCGCATGGTTGTGTGCCGTTTTTACAAAGTTTTCAGATTGCCTCCCAGGTTTGCATCCCTCACTGAATTGTCCATAGAATCAATTGTGTCGAGTTGGTTTTTGAATTTGAAGCCTCGGGTGCGGAGTTTTTTACGTCGTCGCCCATAGCCAAATTGCGCGCACGGTTGTGCGCCGTTTTTACAAAGTTTTCAGATTGCCTCCCGGGTTTGAATTTCCCACTGAATTGGCCATAGAATCAATTGTGTCGAGACGGTTTTTGAATTTGAGGCCTCGGGTGCGGAGTTTTTGACGTCGTCGCCCATAGCCAAATTGCGCGCACACTTGTGCGCCGTTTTTACAAAGTTTTCAGATTGCCTCCCGGGTTTAAATTTCCCACTGAATTAGCCATAGAATCAATTGTGTCAAGAAAGATTTTGAATTTAAGGCCTCGGGAGCGGAGTTTTTGACGTCGTCGCCCATAGCCAAACTTGCGCGCACGGTTTTGTGCCGTTTTTACAAAGTTTTCAGATTGCCTCCCAGGTTTGCATCCCTCACTGAATTGGCCTTAGAATCAATTGTGTCGAGACGGTTTTTGAATTTGAGGCCTCGGGTGCAGAGTTTTTGACGTCGTCGCCCATAGCCAAATTGCGCGCATGCTTGTGCGCCGTTTTTACAAAGTTTTCAGATTACCTCCCGGGTTTGAATTTCCCACTGAATTGGCCATAAAATCAATTGTGTCGAGACAGTTTTTGAATTTGAGGCCTCGGGTGCAGAGATTTTGACGTCGTCGCCCATAGCCAAATTGCGCGCACGCTTGTGCACCGTTTTACAAAGTTTTCAGATTGCCTCTCGGGTTTGCATTACCAGCTGAATTGGCCATAGAATCAATTGTGTCGAGAAAGTTTTTGAATTTGAGGCCTCGGGTGCGGAGTTTTTGACGTCGTCGCCCATAGCCAAACTTGCGCGCACGGTTGTGTGCCGTTTTTACAAAGTTTTTAGATTGGCTCCCAGGTCTGCATCCCTCACTGAATTGGCCACAGAATCAATTGTGTCCAGACGATTTTGAATTTGAGTCCTCGGGTGCAGAATTTTTGACGTCGTCGCCCATAGCCAAATTGCGCGCACGTTTGTGCGCCATTTTTACAAAGTTTTCATATTGCCTCCCAGGTTTGAATTTCCCACTGAATTGGCCATAGAATCAATTGTGTCGAGAAAGTTTTTGAATTTGAGGCCTCGGGTGCGGAGTTTTTGATGTCGTCGCCCATAGCCAAACTTGCGCGCATGGTTGTGTGCCGTTTTTACAAAGTTTTCAGATTGCCTCCCAGGTTTGCATCCATCACTGAATTGGCCATAAAATCAATTGTGTCGAGACGGTTTTTGAATTTGAGGCCTCGGGTGTAGTGTTTTTTACGTCGTGGTCCATAACCAAACTTGCGCGCATGGTTTTGTGCCGTTTTTACAAAGTTTTCAGATTGCCTCCCAGGTTTGCATTTCCCACTGAATTGGCCATAGAATCAATTGTGTCGAGAAAGTTTTTGAATTTGAGGCCTTGGGGGCGGAGTTTTTGACGTCGTGGCCCATAGCCAAACTTGCGCGCATACTTGTGCGCCGTTTTTAAAAAGTTTTCAGATTGCCTCCCGGGTTTGCACTTCCCACTGAATTGGGCATAAAATCAATTGTGTCGAGACGGTTTTTGAATTTGAGGCCTCGGGTGCGGAGTTTTTGACGTCGTCGCCCATAGCCAAACTTGCGCGCATGGTTGTGTGCCGTTTTTACAAAGTTTTCAGATTGCCTCCCAGGTTTGCATCCCTCACTGAATTGTCCATAGAATCAATTGTGTCGAGTTGGTTTTTGAATTTGAAGCCTCGGGTGCGGAGTTTTTTACGTCGTCGCCCATAGCCAAATTGCGCGCACGGTTGTGCGCCGTTTTTACAAAGTTTTCAGATTGCCTCCCGGGTTTGAATTTCCCACTGAATTGGCCATAGAATCAATTGTGTCGAGACGGTTTTTGAATTTGAGGCCTCGGGTGCGGAGTTTTTGACGTCGTCGCCCATAGCCAAATTGCGCGCACACTTGTGCGCCGTTTTTACAAAGTTTTCAGATTGCCTCCCGGGTTTAAATTTCCCACTGAATTAGCCATATAATCAATTGTGTCGAGAAAGATTTTGAATTTAAGGCCTCGGGAGCGGAGTTTTTGACGTCGTCGCCCATAGCCAAACTTGCGCGCACGGTTTTGTGCCGTTTTTACAAAGTTTTCAGATTGCCTCCCAGGTTTGCATCCCTCACTGAATTGGCCTTAGAATCAATTGTGTCGAGACGGTTTTTGAATTTGAGGCCTCGGGTGCAGAGTTTTTGACGTCGTCGCCCATAGCCAAATTGCGCGCATGCTTGTGCGCCGTTTTTACAAAGTTTTCAGATTACCTCCCGGGTTTGAATTTCCCACTGAATTGGCCATAAAATCAATTGTGTCGAGACAGTTTTTGAATTTGAGGCCTCGGGTGCAGAGATTTTGACGTCGTCGCCCATAGCCAAATTGCGCGCACGCTTGTGCACCGTTTTACAAAGTTTTCAGATTGCCTCTCGGGTTTGCATTACCAGCTGAATTGGCCATAGAATCAATTGTGTCGAGAAAGTTTTTGAATTTGAGGCCTCGGGTGCGGAGTTTTTGACGTCGTCGCCCATAGCCAAACTTGCGCGCACGGTTGTGTGCCGTTTTTACAAAGTTTTTAGATTGGCTCCCAGGTCTGCATCCCTCACTGAATTGGCCACAGAATCAATTGTGTCCAGACGATTTTGAATTTGAGTCCTCGGGTGCAGAATTTTTGACGTCGTCGCCCATAGCCAAATTGCGCGCACGTTTGTGCGCCGTTTTTACAAAGTTTTCATATTGCCTCCCAGGTTTGAATTTCCCACTGAATTAGCCATAGAATCAATTGTGTCGAGAAAGTTTTTGAATTTGAGGCCTCGGGTGCGGAGTTTTTGATGTCGTCGCCCATAGCCAAACTTGCGCGCATGGTTGTGTGCCGTTTTTACAAAGTTTTCAGATTGCCTCCCAGGTTTGCATCCATCACTGAATTGGCCATAAAATCAATTGTGTCGAGACGGTTTTTGAATTTGAGGCCTCGGGTGTAGTGTTTTTTACGTCGTGGTCCATAACCAAACTTGCGCGCATGGTTTTGTGCCGTTTTTACAAAGTTTTCAGATTGCCTCCCAGGTTTGCATTTCCCACTGAATTGGCCATAGAATCAATTGTGTCGAGAAAGTTTTTGAATTTGAGGCCTTGGGGGCGGAGTTTTTGACGTCGTGGCCCATAGCCAAACTTGCGCGCATACTTGTGCGCCGTTTTTAAAAAGTTTTCAGATTGCCTCCCGGGTTTGCACTTCCCACTGAATTGGGCATAAAATCAATTGTGTCGAGACGGTTTTTGAATTTGAGGCCTCGGGTGCGGAGTTTTTGACGTCGTCGCCCATAGCCAAATTGCGCGCACGCTTGTGCGCCGTTTTTACAAAGTTTTCAGATTGCCTCCCGGGTTTAAATTTCCCACTGAATTAGCCATAGAATCAATTGTGTCGAGAAAGATTTTGAATTTAAGGCCTCGGGAGCGGAGTTTTTGACGTAGTCGCCCATAGCCAAACTTGCGCGCACTGTTTTGTGCCGTTTTACAAAGTTTTCAGATTGCCTCCCAGGTTTGCATCCCTCACTGAATTGGCCTTAGAATCAATTGTGTCGAGACGGTTTTTGAATTTGAGGCCTCGGGTGCAGAGTTTTTGACGTCGTCGCCCATAGCCAAATTGCGCGCATGCTTGTGCGCCGTTTTTACAAAGTTTTCAGATTGCCTCCCGGGTTTGAATTTCCCACTGAATTGGCCATATAATCAATTGTGTCGAGACGGTTTTTGAATTTGAGGCCTCGGGTGCAGAGATTTTGACGTCGTCGCCCATAGCCAAATTGCGCGCACGCTTGTGCGCCGTTTTACAAAGTTTTCAGATTGCCTCTCGGGTTTGCATTTCCAGCTGAATTGGCCATAGAATCAATTGTGTCGAGAATTTTTTTGAATTTGAGGCCTCGGGTGCGGAGTTTTTGACGTCGTCGCCCAGAGCCAAACTTGCGCGCATGGTTGTGTGCCGTTTTTACAAAGTTTTCAGATTGCCTCCCAGGTTTGCATCCCTCACTGAATTGTCCATAGAATCAATTGTGTCGAGTTGGTTTTTGAATTTGAAGCCTCGGGTGCGGAGTTTTTTACGTCGTCGCCCATAGCCAAATTGCGCGCACGGTTGTGCGCCGTTTTTACAAAGTTTTCAGATTGCCTCCCGGGTTTGAATTTCCCACTGAATTGGCCATAGAATCAATTGTGTCGAGACGGTTTTTGAATTTGAGGCCTCGGGTGCGGAGTTTTTGACGTCGTCGCCCATAGCCAAATTGCGCGCACACTTGTGCGCCGTTTTTACAAAGTTTTCAGATTGCCTCCCGGGTTTAAATTTCCCACTGAATTAGCCATAGAATCAATTGTGTCGAGAAAGATTTTGAATTTAAGGCCTCGGGAGCGGAGTTTTTGACGTCGTCGCCCATAGCCAAACTTGCGCGCACGGTTTTGTGCCGTTTTTACAAAGTTTTCAGATTGCCTCCCAGGTTTGCATCCCTCACTGAATTGGCCTTAGAATCAATTGTGTCGAGACGGTTTTTGAATTTGAGGCCTCGGGTGCAGAGTTTTTGACGTCGTCGCCCATAGCCAAATTGCGCGCATGCTTGTGCGCCGTTTTTACAAAGTTTTCAGATTACCTCCCGGGTTTGAATTTCCCACTGAATTGGCCATAAAATCAATTGTGTCGAGACAGTTTTTGAATTTGAGGCCTCGGGTGCAGAGATTTTGACGTCGTCGCCCATAGCCAAATTGCGCGCACGCTTGTGCACCGTTTTACAAAGTTTTCAGATTGCCTCTCGGGTTTGCATTACCAGCTGAATTGGCCATAGAATCAATTGTGTCGAGAAAGTTTTTGAATTTGAGGCCTCGGGTGCGGAGTTTTTGACGTCGTCGCCCATAGCCAAACTTGCGCGCACGGTTGTGTGCCGTTTTTACAAAGTTTTTAGATTGGCTCCCAGGTCTGCATCCCTCACTGAATTGGCCACAGAATCAATTGTGTCCAGACGATTTTGAATTTGAGTCCTCGGGTGCAGAATTTTTGACGTCGTCGCCCATAGCCAAATTGCGCGCACGTTTGTGCGCCATTTTTACAAAGTTTTCATATTGCCTCCCAGGTTTGAATTTCCCACTGAATTGGCCATAGAATCAATTGTGTCAAGAAAGTTTTTGAATTTGAGGCCTCGGGTGCGGAGTTTTTGATGTCGTCGCCCATAGCCAAACTTGCGCGCATGGTTGTGTGCCGTTTTTACAAAGTTTTCAGATTGCCTCCCAGGTTTGCATCCATCACTGAATTGGCCATAAAATCAATTGTGTCGAGACGGTTTTTGAATTTGAGGCCTCGGGTGTAGTGTTTTTTACGTCGTGGTCCATAACCAAACTTGCGCGCATGGTTTTGTGCCGTTTTTACAAAGTTTTCAGATTGCCTCCCAGGTTTGCATTTCCCACTGAATTGGCCATAGAATCAATTGTGTCGAGAAAGTTTTTGAATTTGAGGCCTTGGGGGCGGAGTTTTTGACGTCGTGGCCCATAGCCAAACTTGCGCGCATACTTGTGCGCCGTTTTTAAAAAGTTTTCAGATTGCCTCCCGGGTTTGCACTTCCCACTGAATTGGGCATAAAATCAATTGTGTCGAGACGGTTTTTGAATTTGAGGCCTCGGGTGCGGAGTTTTTGACGTCGTCGCCCATAGCCAAATTGCGCGCACGCTTGTGCGCCGTTTTTACAAAGTTTTCAGATTGCCTCCCGGGTTTAAATTTCCCACTGAATTAGCCATAGAATCAATTGTGTCGAGAAAGATTTTGAATTTAAGGCCTCGGGAGCGGAGTTTTTGACGTAGTCGCCCATAGCCAAACTTGCGCGCACTGTTTTGTGCCGTTTTACAAAGTTTTCAGATTGCCTCCCAGGTTTGCATCCCTCACTGAATTGGCCTTAGAATCAATTGTGTCGAGACGGTTTTTGAATTTGAGGCCTCGGGTGCAGAGTTTTTGACGTCGTCGCCCATAGCCAAATTGCGCGCATGCTTGTGCGCCGTTTTTACAAAGTTTTCAGATTGCCTCCCGGGTTTGAATTTCCCACTGAATTGGCCATATAATCAATTGTGTCGAGACAGTTTTTGAATTTGAGGCCTCGGGTGCAGAGATTTTGACGTCGTCGCCCATAGCCAAATTGCGCGCACGCTTGTGCGCCGTTTTACAAAGTTTTCAGATTGCCTCTCGGGTTTGCATTTCCAGCTGAATTGGCCATAGAATCAATTGTGTCGAGAATTTTTTTGAATTTGAGGCCTCGGGTGCGGAGTTTTTGACGTCGTCGCCCAGAGCCAAACTTGCGCGCATGGTTGTGTGCCGTTTTTACAAAGTTTTCAGATTGCCTCCCAGGTTTGCATCCCTCACTGAATTGTCCATAGAATCAATTGTGTCGAGTTGGTTTTTGAATTTGAAGCCTCGGGTGCGGAGTTTTTTACGTCGTCGCCCATAGCCAAATTGCGCGCACGGTTGTGCGCCGTTTTTACAAAGTTTTCAGATTGCCTCCCGGGTTTGAATTTCCCACTGAATTGGCCATAGAATCAATTGTGTCGAGACGGTTTTTGAATTTGAGGCCCCGGGTGCGGAGTTTTTGACGTCGTCGCCCATAGCCAAATTGCGCGCACACTTGTGCGCCGTTTTTACAAAGTTTTCAGATTGCCTCCCGGGTTTAAATTTCCCACTGAATTAGCCATAGAATCAATTGTGTCGAGAAAGATTTTGAATTTAAGGCCTCGGGAGCGGAGTTTTTGACGTCGTCGCCCATAGCCAAACTTGCGCGCACGGTTTTGTGCCGTTTTTACAAAGTTTTCAGATTGCCTCCCAGGTTTGCATCCCTCACTGAATTGGCCTTAGAATCAATTGTGTCGAGACGGTTTTTGAATTTGAGGCCTCGGGTGCAGAGTTTTTGACGTCGTCGCCCATAGCCAAATTGCGCGCATGCTTGTGCGCCGTTTTTACAAAGTTTTCAGATTACCTCCCGGGTTTGAATTTCCCACTGAATTGGCCATAAAATCAATTGTGTCGAGACAGTTTTTGAATTTGAGGCCTCGGGTGCAGAGATTTTGACGTCGTCGCCCATAGCCAAATTGCGCGCACGCTTGTGCACCGTTTTACAAAGTTTTCAGATTGCCTCTCGGGTTTGCATTACCAGCTGAATTGGCCATAGAATCAATTGTGTCGAGAAAGTTTTTGAATTTGAGGCCTCGGGTGCGGAGTTTTTGACGTCGTCGCCCATAGCCAAACTTGCGCGCACGGTTGTGTGCCGTTTTTACAAAGTTTTTAGATTGGCTCCCAGGTCTGCATCCCTCACTGAATTGGCCACAGAATCAATTGTGTCCAGACGATTTTGAATTTGAGTCCTCGGGTGCAGAATTTTTGACGTCGTCGCCCATAGCCAAATTGCGCGCACATTTGTGCGCCGTTTTTACAAAGTTTTCATATTGCCTCCCAGGTTTGAATTTCCCACTGAATTGGCCATAGAATCAATTGTGTCGAGAAAGTTTTTGAATTTGAGGCCTCGGGTGCGGAGTTTTTGATGTCGTCGCCCATAGCCAAACTTGCGCGCATGGTTGTGTGCCGTTTTAACAAAGTTTTCAGATTGCCTCCCAGGTTTGCATCCATCACTGAATTGGCCATAAAATCAATTGTGTCGAGACGGTTTTTGAATTTGAGGCCTCGGGTGTAGTGTTTTTTACGTCGTGGTCCATAACCAAATTGCAGGCATGCTTGTGCGCCATTTTTACAAAGTTTTCAGATTGCCTCCCGGGTTTGCATTCCCCACTGAATTGGCCATATAATCAATTTTGTCAAGACGGATTTTGAATTTGACGCATCGGGTGAGAAGTTTTTGACGTCGTAGCGCATAGCCAAACTTGCGCGCATGGTTGTGTGCCTTTTTCCAAAGTTTTCAGATTGCCTCCCAGGTTTGCATCCCTTACTGAATTGGCCATAGAATCAATTGTGTCGAGACGGTTTTTGAATTTGAGGCCTCGGGTGCGGAGTTTTTGACGTCGTCGCCCATAGCCAAATTGCGCGCACGCTTGTGCGCCGTTTTTACAAAGTTTTCAGATTGCCTCTCGGGTTTGCATTCCCAGCTGAATTGGCCATAGAATCAATTGTGTCGAGAAAATTTTTGAATTTGAGGCCTCGGGTGCGGAGTTTTTGACGTCGTCGCCCAGAGCCAAACTTGCGCGCATGGTTGTGTGCCGTTTTTACAAAGTTTTCAGATTGCCTCCCAGGTTTGCATCCCTCACTGAATTGTCCATAGAATCAATTGTGTCGAGACGGTTTTTGAATTTGAGGCATCGGGTGCGGAGTTTTTTACGTCGTCGCCCATAGCCAAATTGCGCGCACGCTTGTCGCCGTTTTTACAAAGTTTTCAGATTGCCTCCCGGGTTTGAATTTCCCACTGAATTGGCCATAGAATCAATTGTGTCGAGACGGTTTTTGAATTTGAGGCCTCGGGTGCGGAGTTTTTGACGTCGTCGCCCATAGCCAAATTGCGCGCACACTTGGGCGCCGTTTTTACAAAGTTTTCAGATTGCCTCCCGGGTTTGAATTTCCCACTGAATTGGCCATAGAATCAATTGTGTCGAGAAAGTTTTTGAATTTGAGGCCTTGGGGGCGGAGTTTTTGACGTCGTGCCCCATAGCCAAACTTGCGCGCCGTTTTTAAAAAGTTTTCAGATTGCCTCCCGGGTTTGCACTTCCCACTGAATTGGCCATAAAATCAATTGTGTCGAGACGGTTTTTGAATTTGAGGCCTCGGGTGCGGAGTTTTTGACGTCATCGCCCATAGCCAAATTGCGCGCACGCTTGTGCGCCGTTTTTACAAAGTTTTCAGATTGCCTCTCGGGTTTGCATTTCCAGCTGAATTGGCCATAGAATCAATTGTGTCGAGAATTTTTTTGAATTTGAGGCCTCGGGTGCGGAGTTTTTTACGTCGTCGCCCAGAGCCAAACTTGCGCGCATGGTTGTGTGCCGTTTTTACAAAGTTTTTAGATTGCCTCCCAGGTTTGCATCCCTCACTGAATTGTCCATAGAATCAATTGTGTCGAGTTGGTTTTTGAATTTGAAGCCTCGGGTGCGGAGTTTTTTACGTCGTCGCCCATAGCCAAATTGCGCGCACGGTTGTGCGCCGTTTTTACAAAGTTTTCAGATTGCCTCCCGGGTTTGAATTTCCCACTGAATTGGCCATAGAATCAATTGTGTCGAGACGGTTTTTGAATTTGAGGCCTCGGGTGCGGAGTTTTTGACGTCGTCGCCCATAGCCAAATTTTGCGCACACTTGTGCGCCGTTTTTACAAAGTTTACAGATTGCCTCCCGGGTTTAAATTTCCCACTGAATTAGCCATAGAATCAATTGTGTCGAGAAAGATTTTGAATTTAAGGCCTCGGGAGCGGAGTTTTTGACGTCGTCGCACATAGCCAAACTTGCGCGCACGGTTTTGTGCCGTTTTTACAAAGTTTTCAGATTGCCTCCCAGGTTTGCATCCCTCACTGAATTGGCCTTGGAATCAATTGTGTCGAGACGGTTTTTGAATTTGAGGCCTCGGGTGCAGAGTTTTTGACGTCGTCGCCCATAGCCAAATTGCGCGCATGCTTGTGCGCCGTTTTTACAAAGTTTTCAGATTACCTCCCGGGTTTGAATTTCCCACTGAATTGGCCATAAAATCAATTGTGTCGAGACAGTTTTTGAATTTGAGGCCTCGGGTGCAGAGATTTTGACGTCGTCGCCCATAGCCAAATTGCGCGCACGCTTGTGCGCCGTTTTACAAAGTTTTCAGATTGCCTCTCGGGTTTGCATTACCAGCTGAATTGGCCATAGAATCAATTGTGTCGAGAAAGTTTTTGAATTTGAGGCCTCGGGTGCGGAGTTTTTAACGTCGTCGCCCATAGCCAAACTTGCGCGCACGGTTGTGTGCCGTTTTTACAAAGTTTTTAGATTGGCTCCCAGGTCTGCATCCCTCACTGAATTGGCCACAGAATCAATTGTGTCCAGACGATTTTGAATTTGAGTCCTCGGGTGCAGAATTTTTGACGTCGTCGCCCATAGCCAAATTGCGCGCACGTTTGTGCGCCGTTTTTACAAAGTTTTCATATTGCCTCCCAGGTTTGAATTTCCCACTGAATTGGCCATAGAATCAATTGTGTCGAGAAAGTTTTTGAATTTGAGGCCTCGGGTGCGGAGTTTTTGATGTCGTCGCCCATAGCCAAACTTGCGCGCATGGTTGTGTGCCGTTTTTTCAAAGTTTTCAGATTGCCTCCCAGGTTTGCATCCATCACTGAATTGGCCATAAAATCAATTGTGTCGAGACGGTTTTTGAATTTGAGGCCTCGGGTGTAGTGTTTTTTACGTCGTGGTCCATAACCAAATTGCAGGCATGCTTGTGCGCCATTTTTACAAAGTTTTCAGATTGCCTCCCGGGTTTGCATTCCCCACTGAATTGGCCATAGAATCAATTTTGTCAAGACGGATTTTGAATTTGACGCATCGGGTGAGAAGTTTTTGACGTCGTAGCGCATAGCCAAACTTGCGCGCATGGTTGTGTGCCTTTTTCCAAAGTTTTCAGATTGCCTCCCAGGTTTGCATTCCTTACTGAATTGGCCATAGAATCAATTGTGTCGAGACGGTTTTTGAATTTGAGGCCTCGGGTGCGGAGTTTTTGACGTCGTCGCCCATAGCCAAATTGCGCGCACGCTTGTGCGCCGTTTTTACAAAGTTTTCAGATTGCCTCTCGGGTTTGCATTCCCAGCTGAATTGGCCATAGAATCAATTGTGTCGAGAAAATTTTTGAATTTGAGGCCTCGGGTGCGGAGTTTTTGACGTCGTCGCCCAGAGCCAAACTTGCGCGCATGGTTGTGTGCCGTTTTTACAAAGTTTTCAGATTGCCTCCCAGGTTTGCATCCCTCACTGAATTGTCCATAGAATCAATTGTGTCGAGACGGTTTTTGAATTTGAGGCATCGGGTGCGGAGTTTTTTACGTCGTCGCCCATAGCCAAATTGCGCGCACGCTTGTCGCCGTTTTTACAAAGTTTTCAGATTGCCTCCCGGGTTTGAATTTCCCACTGAATTGGCCATAGAATCAATTGTGTCGAGACGGTTTTTGAATTTGAGGCCTCGGGTGCGGAGTTTTTGACGTCGTCGCCCATAGCCAAATTGCGCGCACACTTGGGCGCCGTTTTTACAAAGTTTTCAGATTGCCTCCCGGGTTTGAATTTCCCACTGAATTGGCCATAGAATCAATTGTGTCGAGAAAGTTTTTGAATTTGAGGCCTTGGGGGCGGAGTTTTTGACGTCGTGGCCCATAGCCAAACTTGCGCGCCGTTTTTAAAAAGTTTTCAGATTGCCTCCCGGGTTTGCACTTCCCACTGAATTGGCCATAAAATCAATTGTGTCGAGACGGTTTTTGAATTTGAGGCCTCGGGTGCGGAGTTGTTGACGTCGTCGCCCATAGCCAAATTGCGCGCACGCTTGTGCGCCGTTTTTACAAAGTTTTCAGATTGCCTCTCGGGTTTGAATTTCCCACTGAATTGGCCATAGAATCAATTGTGTCGAGAAAGTTTTTGAATTTGAGGCCTTGGGGGCAGAGTTTTTGACGTCGTGGCCCATAGCCAAACTTGCGCGCATCCTTGTGCGCCGTTTTTAAAAAGTTTTCAGATTGCCTCCCGGGTTTGCACTTCCCACTGAATTGGCCATAAAATCAATTGTGTCGAGACGGTTTTTGAATTTGAGGCCTCGGGTGCGGAGTTTTTGACGTCGTCGCCCATAGCCAAATTGCGCGCACGTTTGTGCGCCGTTTTTACAAAGTTTTCAGATTGCCTCCCGGGTTTAAATTTCGCACTGAATTAGCCATAGAATCAATTGTGTCGAGAAAGATTTTGAATTTGAGGCCTCAGGAGCGGAGTTTTTGACGTCGTCGCCCATAGCCAAACTTGCGCGCATGGTTTTGTGCCGTTTTTACAAAGTTTTCAGATTGCCTCCCCGGTTTGCATCCCTCACTGAATTGGCCTTATAATCAATTGTGTCGAGACGGTTTTTGAATTTGAGGCCTCGGGTGCAGAGTTTTTGACGTCGTCGCCCATAGCCAAATTGCGCGCATGCTTGTGCGCCGTTTTTACAAAGTTTTCAGATTGCCTCCCGGTTTTGAATTTCCCACTGAATTGGCCATAGAATCAATTGTGTCGAGACGGTTTTTGAATTTGAGGCCTCGGGTGCGGAGATTTTGACGTCGTCGCCCATAGCCAAATTGCGCGCACGCTTGTGCGCCGTTTTTACAAAGTTTTCAGATTGCCTCTCGGGTTTGCATTACCAGCTGAATTGGCCATAGAATCAATTGTGTCAAGGAAGTTTTTGAATTTGAGGCCTCGGGTGCGGAGTTTTTGACGTCGTCGCCCATAGCCAAACTTGCGCGCATGGTTGTGTGCCATTTTTACAAAATTTTAGATTGGCTCCCAGGTTTGCATCCCTCACTGAATTGGCCATAGAATCAATTGTGTCCTGACGGTTTTTGAATTTGAGTCCTCGGGTGCAGAGTTTTTGACGTCGTCGCCCATAGCCAAATTGCGCGCACGTTTGTGCGCCGTTTTTACAAAGTTTTCATATTGCCTCCCGGGTTTGAATTTCCCACTGAATTGGCCATAGAATCAATTGTGTCGAGAAAGTTTTTGAATTTGAGGCCTCGGGTGCGGAGTTTTTGACGTCGTCGCCCATAGCCAAACTTGCGCGCATGGTTTTGTGCCGTTTTTACAAAGTTTTCAGATTGCCTCCCAGGTCTGCATCCCTCACTGAATTGGCCATATAATCAATTGTGTCCAGACGGTTTTTGAATTTGAGTCCTCGGGTGCAGAATTTTTGACGTCGTCGCCCATAGCCAAATTGCGCGCATGTTTGTGCGCCGTTTTTACAAAGTTTTCATATTGCCTCCCAGGTTTGAATTTCCCACTGAATTGGCCATAGAATCAATTGTGTCGAGAAAGTTTTTGAATTTGAGGCCTCGGGTGCGGAGTTTTTGACGTCGTCGCCCATAGCCAAACTTGCGTGCATGGTTTTGTGCCGTTTTTACAAAGTTTTCAGATTGCCTCGCAGGTTTGCACTTCCCACTGAATTGGCCATAAAATCAATTGTGTCGAGACGGTTTTTGAATTTGAGGCCTCGGGTGCGGAGTTTTTGAAGTCGTCGCCCATAGCCAAATTGCGCGCACGCTTGTGCGCCGTTTTTACAAAGTTTTCAGATTGCCTCCCGGGTTTAAATTTCCTACTGAATTAGCCATAGAATCAATTGTGTCGAGAAAGATTTTGAATTTGAGGCCTCGGGAGCGGAGTTTTTGACGTCGTCGCCCATAGCCAAACTTGCGCGCATGGTTTTGTGCCGTTTTTACAAAGTTTTCAGATTGCCTCCCAGGTTTGCATCCCTCACTGAATTGGCCATAGAATCAATTGTGTCGAGACGGTTTTTGAATTTGAGGCCTCGGGTGCGGAGTTTTTGACGTCGTCGCCCATAGCCAAATTGCGCGCACGCTTGTGCGCCGTTTTTACAAAGTTTTTAGATTGCCTCTCGGGTTTGCATTTCCAGCTGAATTGGCCATAGAATCAATTGTGTCGAGAAATTTTTTGAATTTGAGGCCTCGGGTGCGGAGTTTTTGACGTCGTCGCCCAGAGCCAAACTTGCGCGCATGGTTGTGTGCCGTTTTTACAAAGTTTTCAGATTGCCTCCCAGGTTTGCATCCCTCACTGAATTGTCCATAGAATCAATTGTGTCGAGTTGGTTTTTGAATTTGAGGCCTCGGGTGCGGAGTTTTTTACGTCGTCGCCCATAGCCAAATTGCGCGCACGCTTGTGCGCCGTTTTTACAAAGTTTTCAGATTGCCTCCCGGGTTTGAATTTCCCACTGAATTGGCCATAGAATCAATTGTGTCGAGACGGTTTTTGAATTTGAGGCCTCGGGTGCGGAGTTTTTGACGTCGTCGCCCATAGCCAAATTGCGCGCACATTTGTGCGCCGTTTTTACAAAGTTTTCAGATTGCCTCCCGGGTTTAAATTTCCCACTGAATTAGCCATAGAATCAATTGTGTCGAGAAAGATTTTGAATTTAAGGCCTCGGGAGCGGAGTTTTTGACGTCGTCGCCCATAGCCAAACTTGCGCGCACG
The DNA here is from genome assembly GCA_963675135.1 of Galeopsis tetrahit. Classification (NCBI taxonomy): domain Eukaryota; kingdom Viridiplantae; phylum Streptophyta; class Magnoliopsida; order Lamiales; family Lamiaceae; genus Galeopsis; species Galeopsis tetrahit. The sequence goes on from OY776124.1 coordinate 1,234,985, forward strand.
GTTGTGTGCCGTTTTTACAAAGTTTTTAGATTGGATCCCAGGTCTGCATCCCTCACTGAATTGGCCACAGAATCAATTGTGTCCAGACGGTTTTTGAATTTGAGTCCTCGGGTGCAGAATTTTTGACGTCGTCGCCCATAGCCAAATTGCGCGCACGTTTGTGCGCCGTTTTTACAAAGTTTTCATATTGCCTCCCAGGTTTGAATTTCCCACTGAATTGGCCATAGAATCAATTGTGTCGAGAAAGTTTTTGAATTTGAGGCCTCGGGTGCAGAGTTTTTGATGTCGTCGCCCATAGCCAAACTTGCGCGCATGGTTGTGTGCCGTTTTTACAAAGTTTTCAGATTGCCTCCCAGGTTTGCATCCATCACTGAATTGGCCATAAAATCAATTGTGTCGAGACGGTTTTTGAATTTGAGGCCTCGGGTGTAGTGTTTTTTACGTCGTGGTCCATAGCCAAATTGCAGGCATGCTTGTGCGCCATTTTTACAAAGTTTTCAGATTGCCTCTCGGGTTTGCATTACCAGCTGAATTGGCCATAGAATCAATTGTGTCGAGAAAGTTTTTGAATTTGAGGCCTCGGGTGCGGAGTTTTTGACATCGTCGCCCATAGCCAAACTTGCGCGCACGGTTGTGTGCCGTTTTTACAAAGTTTTTAGATTGGCTCCCAGGTCTGCATCCCTCACTGAATTGGCCACAGAATCAATTGTGTCCAGACGGTTTTTGAATTTGAGTCCTCGGGTGCAGAATTTTTGACGTCGTCGCCCATAGCCAAATTGCGCGCACGTTTGTGCGCCGTTTTTACAAAGTTTTCATATTGCCTCCCAGGTTTGAATTTCCCACTTAATTGGCCATAGAATCAATTGTGTCGAGAAAGTTTTTGAATTTGAGGCCTCGGGTGCGGAGTTTTTGACGTCGTCGCCCAGAGCCAAACTTGCGCGCATGGTTGTGTGCCTTTTTCCAAAGTTTTCAGATTGCCTCCCAGGTTTGCATCCCTTACTGAATTGGCCATAGAATCAATTGTGTCGAGACGGTTTTTGAATTTGAGGCCTCGGGTGCGGAGTTTTTGACGTCGTCGCCCATAGCCAAATTGCGCGCACGCTTGTGCGCCGTTTTTACAAAGTTTTCAGATTGCCTCTCGGGTTTGCACTCCCAGCTGAATTGGCCATAGAATCAATTGTATCGAGAAATTTTTTGAATTTGAGGCCTCGGGTGCAGAGTTTTTGACGTCGTCGCCCAGAGCCAAATTGCGCGCATGCTTGTGCGCCGTTTTTACAAAGTTTTCAGATTGCCTCCCGGGTTTGAATTTCCCACTGAATTGGCCATAGAATCAATTGTGTCGAGAAAGTTTTTGAATTTGAGGCCTTGGGGGCGGAGTTTTTGACGTCGTGGCCCATAGCCAAACTTGCGCGCCGTTTTTAAAAAGTTTTCAGATTGCCTCCCGGGTTTGCACTTCCCACTGAATTGGCCATAAAATCAATTGTGTCGAGAAATTTTTTGAATTTGAGGCCTCGGGTGCGGAGTTTTTGACGTCGTCGCCCAGAGCCAAACTTGCGCGCTTGGTTGTGTGCCGTTTTTATAAAGTTTTCAGATTGCCTCCTAGGTTAGCATCCCTCACTGAATTGTCCATAGAATCAATTGTGTCGAGACGGTTTTTGAATTTGAGGCCTCGGGTGCGGAGTTTTTTACGTCGTCGCCCATAGCCAAATTGCGCGCACGCTTGTGCGCCGTTTTTACAAAGTTTTCAGATTGCCTCCCGGGTTTGAATTTCCCACTGAATTGGCCATAGAATCAATTGTGTCGAGAAAGTTTTTGAATTTGAGGCCTTGGGGGCGGAGTTTTTGACGTCGTGGCCCATAGCCAAACTTGCGCGCATACTTGTGCGCCGTTTTTAAACAGTTTTCAGATTGCCTCCCGGGTTTGCACTTCCCACTGAATTGGCCATAAAATCAATTGTGTCGAGACGGTTTTTGAATTTGAGGCCTCGGGTGCGGAGTTTTTGACATCGTCGCCCATAGCCAAACTTGCGCGCATGGTTTTGTGCCGTTTTTACAAAGTTTTCAGATTGCCTCGCAGGTTTGCATCCCTCACTGAATTGGCCTTAGAATCATTTGTGTCGAGACGGTTTTCGAATTTGAGGCCTCGGGTGCAGAGTTTTTGACGTCGTCGCCCATAGCCAAATTGCGCGCATGCTTGTGCGCCGTTTTTACAAAGTTTTCAGATTGCCTCCCGGGTTTGCATTTCCCACTGAATTGGCCATAAAATCAATTGTGTCGAGAAAGTTTTTGAATTTGAGGCCTTGGGGGCGGAGTTTTTGACGTCGTGGCCCATAGCCAAACATGCGCGCATACTTGTGCGCCGTTTTTAAAAAGTTTTCAGATTGCCTCCCGGGTTTGCACTTCCCACTGAATTGGTCATTAAATCAATTGTGTCGAGACGGTTTTTGAATTTGAGGCCTCGGGTGCGGAGTTTTTGACGTCGTCGCCCATAGCCAAATTGCGCGCACGCTTGTGCGCCGTTTTTACAAAGTTTTCAGATTGCCTCCCGGGTTTAAATTTCCCACTGAATTAGCCATAGAATCAATTGTGTCGAGAAAGATTTTGAATTTAAGGCCTCGGGAGCGGAGTTTTTGACGTCGTCGCCCATAGCCAAACTTGCGCGCACTGTTTTGTACAGTTTTACAAAGTTTTCAGATTGCCTCCCAGGTTTGCATCCCTCACTGAATTGGCCTTAGAATCAATTGTGTCGAGACGGTTTTTGAATTTGAGGCCTCGGGTGCAGAGTTTTTGACGTCGTCGCCCATAGCCAAATTGCGCGCATGCTTGTGCGCCGTTTTTACAAAGTTTTCAGATTGCCTCCCGGGTTAGAATTTCCCCTTGAATTGGCCATAGAATCAATTGTGTCGAGACGGTTTTTGAATTTGAGGCCTCGGGTGCAGAGATTTTAACGTCGTCGCCCATAGCCAAATTGCGCGCACGCTTGTGCGCCGTTTTACAAAGTTTTCAGATTGCCTCTCGGGTTTGCATTACCAGCTGAATTGGCCATAGAATCAATTGTGTCGAGAAAGTTTTTGAATTTGAGGCCTCGGGTGCGGAGTTTTTGACGTCGTCGCCCATAGCCAAACTTGCGCGCATGGTTGTGTGCCGTTTTTACAAAGTTTTTAGATTGGCTCCCAGGTCTGCATCCCTCACTGAATTGGCCATAGAATCAATTGTGTCCAGACGGTTTTTGAATTTGAGTCCTCGGGTGCAGAATTTTTGACGTCGTCGTCCATAGCCAAATTGCGCGCACGTTTGTGCGCCGTTTTTACAAAGTTTTCATATTGCCTCCCAAGTTTGAATTTCCCACTGAATTGGCCATAGAATCAATTGTGTCGAGAAAATTTTTGAATTTGAGGCCTCGGGTGCGGAGTTTTTGACGTCGTCGCCCATAGCCAAACTTGCGCGCATGGTTTTGTGCCGTTTTTACAAAGTTTTCAGATTGTCTCGCAGGTTTGCATCCCTCACTGAATTGGCCTTAGAATCATTTGTGTCGAGACAGTTTTCGAATTTGAGGCCTCGGGTGCAGAGTTTTTGACGTCGTCGCCCATAGCCAAATTGTGCGCATGCTTGTGCGCCGTTTTTACAAAGTTTTCAGATTGCCTCCCGGGTTTGCATTCCCCACTGAATTGGCCATAGAATCAATTGTGTCGAGAAAGTTTTTGAATTTGAGGCGTCGGGTGCGAAGTTTTTGATGTCGTCGCCCATAGCCAAACTTGCGCGCATGCTTGTGCGCCGTTTTTACAAAGTTTTCAGATTGCCTCCCGGGTTTGCATTACCCACTGAATTGGCCATAAAATCAATTATGTCGAGAAAGTTTTTGAATTTGAGCCTCGGGTGCGGAGTTTTTGATGTCGTCGCCCATAGCCAAACTTGCGCGCATGGTTGTATGCCGTTTTTACAAAGTTTTCAGATTGCCTCCCAGGTTTGCATCCATCACTGAATTGGCCATAAAATCAATTGTGTCGAGACGGTTTTTGAATTTGAGGCCTCGGGTGCAGTGTTTTTGACGTCGTGGTCCATAGCCAAATTGCAGGCATGCTTGTGCGCCATTTTTACAAAGTTTTCAGATTGCCTCCCGGGTTTGCATTCCCCACTGAATTGGCCATAGAATCAATTTTGTCAAGACGGATTTTGAATTTGACGCATCGGGTGCGGAGTTTTTGACGTCGTAGCGCATAGCCAAACTTGCGCGCATGGTTGTGTGCCTTTTTCCAAAGTTTTCAGATTGCCTCCCAGGTTTGCATCCCTCACTGAATTGGCCATAGAATCAATTGTGTCGAGACGGTTTTTGAATTTGAGGCCTCGGGTGCGGAGTTTTTGACGTCGTCGCCCATAGCCAAATTGCGCGCACGCTTGTGCGCCGTTTTTACAAAGTTTTCAGATTGCCTCTCGGGTTTGCATTTCCAGCTGAATTGGCCATAGAATCAATTGTGTCGAGAAATTTTTTGAATTTGAGGCCTCGGGTGCGGAGTTTTTGACGTCGTCGCCCAGAGCCAAACTTGCGCGCATGGTTGTGTGCCGTTTTTACAAAGTTTTCAGATTGCCTCCCAGGTTTGCATCCCTCACTGAATTGTCCATAGAATCAATTGTGTCGAGACGGTTTTTAAATTTGAGGCCTCGGGTGCGGAGTTTTTTACGTCGTCGCCCATAGCCAAATTGCGCGCACGCTTGTGCGCCGTTTTTACAAAGTTTTCAGATTGCCTCCCGGGTTTGAATTTCCCACTGAATTGGCCATAGAATCAATTGTGTCGAGACGGTTTTTGAATTTGAGGCCTCGGCTGCGGAGTTTTTGACGTTGTCGCCCATAGCCAAATTGCGCGCACACTTGTGCGCCGTTTTTACAAAGTTTTCAGATTGCCTCCCGGGTTTGAATTTCCCACTGAATTGGCCATAGAATCAATTGTGTTGAGAAAGTTTTTGAATTTGAGGCCTTGGGGGCGGAGTTTTTGACGTCGTGGCCCATAGCCAAACTTGCGCGCCGTTTTTAAAAAGTTTTCAGATTGCCTCCCGGGTTTGCACTTCCCACTGAATTGGCCATAAAATCAATTGTGTCGAGACGGTTTTTGAATTTGAGGCCTCGGGTGTAAAGTTTTTGACGTCGTCGCCCATAGCCAAATTGCGCGCACGCTTGTGCGCCGTTTTTACAAAGTTTTCAGATTGCCTCCCGGGTTTAAATTTCCCACTGAATTAGCAATAGAATCAATTGTGTCGAGAAAGATTTTGAATTTAAGGCCTCGGGAGCGGAGTTTTTGACGTCGTCGCCCATAGCTAAACTTGCGCGCATGGTTTTGTGCCGTTTTTACAAAGTTTTCAGATTGCCTCCCAGGTTTGCATCCCTCACTGAATTGGCCTTAGAATCAATTGTGTCGAGACGGTTTTTGAATTTGAGGCCTCGGGTGCAGAGTTTTTGACGTCGTCGCCCATAGCCAAATTGCGCGCATGCTTGTGCGCCGTTTTTACAAAGTTTTCAGATTGCCTCCCGGGTTTGAATTTCCCACTGAATTGGCCATAGAATCAATTGTGTCGAGACGGTTTTTGAATTTGAGGCCTCGGGTGTGGAGATTTTGACGTCGTCGCCCATAGCCAAATTGCGCGCACTCTTGTGCGCCGTTTTACAAAGTTTTCAGATTGCCTCTCGGGTTTGCATTACCAGCTGAATTGGCCATAGAATCAATTGTGTCAAGAAAGATTTTGAATTTAAGGCCTCGGGAGCGGAGTTTTTGACGTCGTCGCCCATAGCCAAACTTGCGCGCACGGTTGTGTGCCGTTTTTACAAAGTTTTTAGATTGGATCCCAGGTCTGCATCCCTCACTGAATTGGCCACAGAATCAATTGTGTCCAGACGGTTTTTGAATTTGAGTCCTCGGGTGCAGAATTTTTGACGTCGTCGCCCATAGCCAAATTGCGCGCACGTTTGTGCGCCGTTTTTACAAAGTTTTCATATTGCCTCCCAGGTTTGAATTTCCCACTGAATTGGCCATAGAATCAATTGTGTCGAGAAAGTTTTTGAATTTGAGGCCTCGGGTGCAGAGTTTTTGATGTCGTCGCCCATAGCCAAACTTGCGCGCATGGTTGTGTGCCGTTTTTACAAAGTTTTCAGATTGCCTCCCAGGTTTGCATCCATCACTGAATTGGCCATAAAATCAATTGTGTCGAGACGGTTTTTGAATTTGAGGCCTCGGGTGTAGTGTTTTTTACGTCGTGGTCCATAGCCAAATTGCAGGCATGCTTGTGCGCCATTTTTACAAAGTTTTCAGATTGCCTCTCGGGTTTGCATTACCAGCTGAATTGGCCATAGAATCAATTGTGTCGAGAAAGTTTTTGAATTTGAGGCCTCGGGTGCGGAGTTTTTGACATCGTCGCCCATAGCCAAACTTGCGCGCACGGTTGTGTGCCGTTTTTACAAAGTTTTTAGATTGGCTCCCAGGTCTGCATCCCTCACTGAATTGGCCACAGAATCAATTGTGTCCAGACGGTTTTTGAATTTGAGTCCTCGGGTGCAGAATTTTTGACGTCGTCGCCCATAGCCAAATTGCGCGCACGTTTGTGCGCCGTTTTTACAAAGTTTTCATATTGCCTCCCAGGTTTGAATTTCCCACTTAATTGGCCATAGAATCAATTGTGTCGAGAAAGTTTTTGAATTTGAGGCCTCGGGTGCGGATTTTTTGACGTCGTCGCCCAGAGCCAAACTTGCGCGCATGGTTGTGTGCCTTTTTCCAAAGTTTTCAGATTGCCTCCCAGGTTTGCATCCCATACTGAATTGGCCATAGAATCAATTGTGTCGAGACGGTTTTTGAATTTGAGGCCTCGGGTGCGGAGTTTTTGACGTCGTCGCCCATAGCCAAATTGCGCGCACGCTTGTGCGCCGTTTTTACAAAGTTTTCAGATTGCCTCTCGGGTTTGCACTCCCAGCTGAATTGGCCATAGAATCAATTGTATCGAGAAATTTTTTGAATTTGAGGCCTCGGGTGCAGAGTTTTTGACGTCGTCGCCCAGAGCCAAATTGCGCGCATGCTTGTGCGCCGTTTTTACAAAGTTTTCAGATTGCCTCCCGGGTTTGAATTTCCCACTGAATTGGCCATAGAATCAATTGTGTCGAGAAAGTTTTTGAATTTGAGGCCTTGGGGGCGGAGTTTTTGACGTCGTGGCCCATAGCCAAACTTGCTCGCCGTTTTTAAAAAGTTTTCAGATTGCCTCCCGGGTTTGCACTTCCCACTGAATTGGCCATAAAATCAATTGTGTCGAGAAATTTTTTGAATTTGAGGCCTCGGGTGCGGAGTTTTTGACGTCGTCGCCCAGAGCCAAACTTGCGCGCTTGGTTGTGTGCCGTTTTTATAAAGTTTTCAGATTGCCTCCTAGGTTAGCATCCCTCACTGAATTGTCCATAGAATCAATTGTGTCGAGACGGTTTTTGAATTTGAGGCCTCGGGTGCGGAGTTTTTTACGTCGTCGCCCATAGCCAAATTGCGCGCACGCTTGTGCGCCGTTTTTACAAAGTTTTCAGATTGCCTCCCGGGTTTGAATTTCCCACTGAATTGGCCATAGAATCAATTGTGTCGAGAAAGTTTTTGAATTTGAGGCCTTGGGGGCGGAGTTTTTGACGTCGTGGCCCATAGCCAAACTTGCGCGCATACTTGTGCGCCGTTTTTAAACAGTTTTCAGATTGCCTCCCGGGTTTGCACTTCCCACTGAATTGGCCATAAAATCAATTGTGTCGAGACGGTTTTTGAATTTGAGGCCTCGGGTGCGGAGTTTTTGACATCGTCGCCCATAGCCAAACTTGCGCGCATGGTTTTGTGCCGTTTTTACAAAGTTTTCAGATTGCCTCCCAGGTTTGCATCCCTCACTGAATTGGCCATAGAATCAATTGTGTCGAGACGGTTTTTGAATTTGAGGCCTCGGGTGCGGAGTTTTTGACGTCGTCGCCCATAGCCAAATTGCGCGCACGCTTGTGTGCCGTTTTTACAAAGTTTTTAGATTGCCTCTCGGGTTTGCATTTCCAGCTGAATTGGCCATAGAATCAATTGTGTCGAGAAATTTTTTGAATTTGAGGCCTCGGGTGCGGAGTTTTTGACGTCGTCGCCCAGAGCCAAACTTGCGCGCATGGTTGTGTGCCGTTTTTACAAAGTTTTCAGATTGCCTCCCAGGTTTGCATCCCTCACTGAATTGTCCATAGAATCAATTGTGTCGAGTTGGTTTTTGAATTTGAGGCCTAGGGTGCGGAGTTTTTTACGTCGTCGCCCATAGCCAAATTGCGCGCACGCTTGTGCGCCGTTTTTACAAAGTTTTCAGATTGCCTCCCGGGTTTGAATTTCCCACTGAATTGGCCATAGAATCAATTGTGTCGAGACGGTTTTTGAATTTGAGGCCTTGGGTGCGGAGTTTTTGACGTCGTCGCCCATAGCCAAATTGCGCGCACACTTGTGCGCCGTTTTTACAAAGTTTTCAGATTGCCTCCCGGGTTTAAATTTCCCACTGAATTAGCCATAGAATCAATTGTGTCGAGAAAGATTTTGAATTTAAGGCCTCGGGAGCGGAGTTTTTGACGTCGTCGCCCATAGCCAAACATGCGCGCACGGTTTTGTGCCGTTTTTACAAAGTTTTCAAATTGCCTCCCAGGTTTGCACCCCTCACTGAATTGGCCTTAGAATTAATTGTGTCGAGACGGTTTTTGAATTTGAGGCCTCGGGTGCAGAGTTTTTGACGTCGTCGCCCATAGCCAAATTGCGCGCATGCTTGTGCGCCGTTTTTACAAAGTTTTCAGATTGCCTCCCGGGTTTGAATTTCCCACTGAATTGGCCATAGAATCAATTGTGTCGAGACGGTTTTTGAATTTGATGCCTCGGGTGCAGAGATTTTGACGTCATCGCCCATAGCCAAATTGCGCGCACGCTTGTGCGCCGTTTTACAAAGTTTTCAGATTGCCTCTCGGGTTTGCATTACTAGCTGAATTGGCCATAGAATCAATTGTGTCGAGAAAGTTTTTGAATTTGAGGCCTCGAGTGCGGAGTTTTTGACGTCGTCGCCCATAGCCAAACTTGCGCTCACGGTTGTGTGCCGTTTTTACAAAGTTTTTAGATTGGCTCCCAGGTCTGCATCCCTCACTGAATTGGCCATAGAATCAATTGTGTCGAGACGGTTTTTGAATTTGAGTCCTCGGGTGCAGAATTTTTGACGTCGTCGCCCATAGCCAAATTGCGCGCACGTTTGTGCGCCGTTTTTACAAAGTTTTCATATTGCCTCCCAAGTTTGAATTTCTCACTGAATTGGCCATAGAATCAATTGTGTCGAGAAAGTTTTTGAATTTGAGGCCTCGGGTGCGGAGTTTTTGACATCGTCGCCCATAGCCAAACTTGCGCGCATGGTTTTGTGCCGTTTTTACAAAGTTTTCAGATTGCCTCGCAGGTTTGCATCCCTCACTGAATTGGCCTTAGAATCATTTGTGTCGAGACGGTTTTCGAATTTGAGGCCTCGGGTGCAGAGTTTTTGACGTCGTCGCCCATAGCCAAATTGCGCGCATGCTTGTGCGCCGTTTTTACAAAGTTTTCAGATTGCCTCCCGGGTTTGCATTTCCCACTGAATTGGCCATAGAATCAATTGTGTCGAGAAAGTTTTTAAATTTGAGGCCTTGGGGGCGGAGTTTTTGACGTCGTGGCCCATAGCCAAACATGCGCGCATACTTGTGCGCCGTTTTTAAAAAGTTTTCAGATTGCCTCCCGGGTTTGCACTTCCCACTGAATTGGTCATTAAATCAATTGTGTCGAGACGGTTTTTGAATTTGAGGCCTCGGGTGCGGAGTTTTTGACGTCGTCGCCCATAGCCAAATTGCGCGCACGCTTGTGCGCCGTTTTTACAAAGTTTTCAGATTGCCTCCCGGGTTTAAATTTCCCACTGAATTAGCCATAGAATCAATTGTGTCGAGAAAGATTTTGAATTTAAGGCCTCGGGAGCGGAGTTTTTGACGTCGTCGCCCATAGCCAAACTTGCGCGCACTGTTTTGTGCCGTTTTACAAAGTTTTCAGATTGCCTCCCAGGTTTGCATCCCTCACTGAATTGGCCTTAGAATCAATTGTGTCGAGACGGTTTTTGAATTTGAGGCCTCGGGTGCAGAGTTTTTGACGTCGTCGCCCATAGCCAAATTGCGCGCATGCTTGTGCGCCGTTTTTACAAAGTTTTCAGATTGCCTCCCGGGTTAGAATTTCCCCTTGAATTGGCCATAGAATCAATTGTGTCGAGACGGTTTTTGAATTTGAGGCCTCGGGTGCAGAGATTTTAACGTCGTCGCCCATAGCCAAATTGCGCGCACGCTTGTGCGCCGTTTTACAAAGTTTTCAGATTGCCTCTCGGGTTTGCATTACCAGCTGAATTGGCCATAGAATCAATTGTGTCGAGAAAGTTTTTGAATTTGAGGCCTCGGGTGCCGTGTTTTTGACGTCGTCGCCCATAGCCAAACTTGCGCGCATGGTTGTGTGCCGTTTTTACAAAGTTTTTAGATTGGCTCCCAGGTCTGCATCCCTCACTGAATTGGCCATAGAATCAATTGTGTCCAGACGGTTTTTGAATTTGAGTCCTCGGGTGCAGAATTTTTGACGTCGTCGTCCATAGCCAAATTGCGCGCACGTTTGTGCGCCGTTTTTACAAAGTTTTCATATTGCCTCCCAAGTTTGAATTTCCCACTGAATTGGCCATAGAATCAATTGTGTCGAGAAAATTTTTGAATTTGAGGCCTCGGGTGCGGAGTTTTTGACGTCGTCGCCCATAGCCAAACTTGCGCGCATGGTTTTGTGCCGTTTTTACAAAGTTTTCAGATTGTCTCGCAGGTTTGCATCCCTCACTGAATTGGCCTTAGAATCATTTGTGTCGAGACAGTTTTCGAATTTGAGGCCTCGGGTGCAGAGTTTTTGACGTCGTCGCCCATAGCCAAATTGCGCGCATGCTTGTGCGCCATTTTTACAAAGTTTTCAGATTGCCTCCCGGGTTTGCATTCCCCACTGAATTGGCCATAGAATCAATTGTGTCGAGAAAGTTTTTGAATTTGAGGCGTCGGGTGCGAAGTTTTTGATGTCGTCGCCCATAGCCAAACTTGCGCGCATGCTTGTGCGCCGTTTTTACAAAGTTTTCAGATTGCCTCCCGGGTTTGCATTACCCACTGAATTGGCCATAAAATCAATTATGTCGAGAAAGTTTTTGAATTTGAGCCTCGGGTGCGGAGTTTTTGATGTCGTCGCCCATAGCCAAACTTGCGCGCATGGTTGTATGCCGTTTTTACAAAGTTTTCAGATTGCCTCCCAGGTTTGCATCCATCACTGAATTGGCCATAAAATCAATTGTGTCGAGACGGTTTTTGAATTTGAGGCCTCGGGTGCAGTGTTTTTGACGTCGTGGTCCATAGCCAAATTGCAGGCATGCTTGTGCGCCATTTTTACAAAGTTTTCAGATTGCCTCCCGGGTTTGCATTCCCCACTGAATTGGCCATAGAATCAATTTTGTCAAGACGGATTTTGAATTTGACGCATCGGGTGCGGAGTTTTTGACGTCGTAGCGCATAGCCAAACTTGCGCGCATGGTTGTGTGCCTTTTTCCAAAGTTTTCAGATTGCCTCCCAGGTTTGCATCCCTCACTGAATTGGCCATAGAATCAATTGTGTCGAGACGGTTTTTGAATTTGAGGCCTCGGGTGCGGAGTTTTTGACGTCGTGGCCCATAGCCAAACTTGCGCGCCGTTTTTAAAAAGTTTTCAGATTGCCTCCCGGGTTTGCACTTCCCACTGAATTGGCCATAAAATCAATTGTGTCGAGACGGTTTTTGAATTTGAGGCCTCGGGTGCGGAGTTTTTGACGTCGTCGCCCATAGCCAAATTGCGCGCACGCTTGTGCGCCGTTTTTACAAAGTTTTCAGATTGCCTCTCGGGTTTGCATTTCCAGCTGAATTGGCCATAGAATCAATTGTGTCGAGAAAATTTTTGAATTTGAGGCCTCGGGTGCGGAGTTTTTGACGTCGTCGCCCAGAGCCAAACTTGCGCGCTTGGTTGTGTGCCGTTTTTACAAAGTTTTCAGATTGCCTCCCAGGTTAGCATCCCTCACTGAATTGTCCATAGAATCAATTGTGTCGAGACGGTTTTTGAATTTGAGGCCTCGGGTGCGGAGTTTTTTACGTCGTCGCCCATAGCCAAATTGCGCGCACGCTTGTGCGCCGTTTTTACAAAGTTTTCAGATTGCCTCCCGGGTTTGAATTTCCCACTGAATTGGCCATAGAATCAATTGTGTCGAGAAAGTTTTTGAATTTGAGGCCTTGGGGGCGGAGTTTTTGACGTCGTGGCCCATAGCCAAACTTGCGCGCATCCTTGTGCGCCGTTTTTAAAAAGTTTTCAGATTGCCTCCCGGGTTTGCACTTCCCACTGAATTGGCCATAAAATCAATTGTGTCGAGACGGTTTTTGAATTTGAGGCCTCGGGTGCGGAGTTTTTGACGTCGTCGCCCATAGCCAAATTGCGCGCACGTTTGTGCGCCGTTTTTACAAAGTTTTCAGATTGCCTCCCGGGTTTAAATTTCCCACTGAATTAGCCATAGAATCAATTGTGTCGAGAAAGATTTTGAATTTGAGGCCTCAGGAGCGGAGTTTTTGACGTCGTCGCCCATAGCCAAACTTGCGCGCATGGTTTTGTGCCGTTTTTACAAAGTTTTCAGATTGCCTCCCCGGTTTGCATCCCTCACTGAATTGGCCTTATAATCAATTGTGTCGAGACGGTTTTTGAATTTGAGGCCTCGGGTGCAGAGTTTTTGACGTCGTCGCCCATAGCCAAATTGCGCGCATGCTTGTGCGCCGTTTTTACAAAGTTTTCAGATTGCCTCCCGGGTTTGAATTTCCCACTGAATTGGCCATAGAATCAATTGTGTCGAGACGGTTTTTGAATTTGAGGCCTCGGGTGCGGAGATTTTGACGTCGTCGCCCATAGCCAAATTGCGCGCACGCTTGTGCGCCGTTTTACAAAGTTTTCAGATTGCCTCTCGGGTTTGCATTACCAGCTGAATTGGCCATAGAATCAATTGTGTCAAGAAAGTTTTTGAATTTGAGGCCTCGGGTGCGGAGTTTTTGACGTCGTCGCCCATAGCCAAACTTGCGCGCATGGTTGTGTGCCATTTTTACAAAATTTTAGATTGGCTCCCAGGTTTGCATCCCTCACTGAATTGGCCATAGAATCAATTGTGTCCTGACGGTTTTTGAATTTGAGTCCTCGGGTGCAGAGTTTTTGACGTCGTCGCCCATAGCCAAATTGCGCGCACGTTTGTGCGCCGTTTTTACAAAGTTTTCATATTGCCTCCCGGGTTTGAATTTCCCACTGAATTGGCCATAGAATCAATTGTGTCGAGAAAGTTTTTGAATTTAAGGCCTCGGGTGCGGAGTTTTTGACGTCGTCGCCCATAGCCAAACTTGCGCACATGGTTTTGTGCCGTTTTTACAAAGTTTTCAGATTGCCTCGCAGGTTTGCATCCCTCACTGAATTGGCCTTAGAATTAATTGTGTCGAGACGGTTTTTGAATTTGAGGCCTCGGGTGCAGAGTTTTTAACGTCGTCGCCCATCGCCAAATTGCGCGCATGCTTGTCGCCGTTTTTACAAAGTTTTTAGATTTCCTCCCGGGTTTGCATCTCCCACTGAATTGGCCATATAATCAATTGTGTCGAGAAAGTTTTTGAATTTGAGGCCTCGGGTGCGATGTTTTTGACGTCGTCGCCCATAGCCAAATTTGCGCGCATGGTTGTGTGCCGTTTTTACAAAGTTTTCAGATTGCCTCCCAGGTTTGCATCCTTCACTGAATTTGCCTTAGAAACAATTGTGTCGAGACGGTTTTTGAATTTGAGGCCTCGGGTGCGGAGATTTTGACGTCGTCGCCCATAGCCAAATTGCGCGCACGCTTGTGCGCCGTTTTAAAAAGTTTTCAGATTGCCTCTCGGGTTTGCATTACCAGCTGAATTGGCCATAGAATCAATTGTGTCGAGAAATTTTTTGAATTTGAGGCCTCGGGTGCGGAGTTTTTGACGTCATCGCCCATAGCCAAACTTGCGCGCATGGTTTTGTGCCGTTTTTACAAATTTTCAGATTGCCTCGCAGGTTTGCATCCCTCACTGAATTGGCCTTAGAATCAATTGTGTCGAGACGGTTTTCGAATTTGAGGCCTCCGGTGTAGAGTTTTTGACGTCGTCGCCCATAGCCAAATTGCGCGCATGCTTGTGCGCCGTTTTTACAAAGTTTTCAGATTGCCTCCCGGGTTTGCATTCCCCACTGAATTGGCCATAGAATCAATTGTGTCGAGAAAGTTTTTGAATTTGAGGCCTCGGGTGCGATGTTTTTGACGTCGTCGCCCATAGCCAAATTTGCGCGCATGGTTGTGTGCCGTTTTTACAAAGTTTTCAGATTGCCTCCCAGGTTTGCATCCCTCACTGAATTTGCCTTAGAATCAATTGTGTCGATACGGTTTTTGAATTTGAGGCCTCAGGAGCAGAGTTTTTGACGTCGTCGCCCATAGCCAAATTGCGCGCATGCTTGTGCGCCGTTTTTACAAAGTTTTCAGATTGCCTCCCGGGTTTGAATTTCCCACTGAATTGGCCATAGAATCAATTGTGTCAAGACGGTTTTTGAATTTGAGGCCTCGGGTGCGGAGATTTTGACGTCGTCGCCCATAGCCAAATTGCGCGCACGCTTGTGCGCCGTTTTACAAAGTTTTCAGATTGCCTCTCGGGTTTGCATTAACAGCTGAATTGGCCATAGAATCAATTGTGTCGAGAAAGTTTTTGAATTTGAGGCCTCGGGTGCGGAGTTTTTAACGTCGTCGCCCATAGCCAAACTTGTGCGCATAGTTTTGTGCCGTTTTTACAAAGTTTTCAGATTGCTTCCCAGGTCTGCATCCCTCACTGAATTGGCCATAAAATCAATTGTGTCCAGACTGTTTTTGAATTTGAGTCCTCGGGTGCAGAATTTTTGATGTCGTCGTCCATAGCCAAATTGCGCGCACGTTTGTGCGCCGTTTTTACAAAGTTTTCATTTTGCCTCCCAGGTTTGAATTTCCCACTGAATTGGCCATAGAATCAATTGTGTCGAGAAAGTTTTTGAATTTGAGGCCTCGGGTGCGGAGTTTTTGACGTCGTCGCCCATAGCCAAACTTGCGCGCATGGTTTTGTGCCGTTTTTACAAATTTTTCAGATTGCCTCGCAGGTTTGCATCCCTCACTGAATTGGCCTTAGAATCATTTGTGTCGAGACGGTTTTCGAATTTGAGGCCTCGGGTGCAGAGTTTTTGACGTCGTCGCCCATAGACAAATTGCGCGCATGCTTGTGCGCCGTTTTTACAAAGTTTTCAGATTGGCTCCCGGGTTTGCATTTCCCACTGAATTGGCCATAGAATCAATTGTGTCGAGAAAGTTTTTGAATTTGAGGCCTCGGGTGCGGAGTTTTTGACGTCGTCGCCCATAGCCAAACTTGCGCGCATGCTTGTGCGCCATTTTTACAAAGTTTTCAGATTGCCTCCCGGGTTTGCATTACCCACTGAATTGGCCATAAAATCAATTATGTCGAGAAAGTTTTTGAATTTGAGCCTCGGGTGCGGAGTTTTTGATGTCGTCGCCCATAGCCAAACTTGCGCACAAGGTTGTGTGCCGTTTTTACAAAGTTTTCAGATTGCCTCCCAGGTTTGCATCCATCACTGAATTGGCCATAAAATCAATTGTGTCGAGACGGTTTTTGAATTTGAGGCCTCGGGTGCAGTGTTTTTGACGTCGTGGTCCATAGCCAAATTGCAGGCATGCTTGTGCGCCATTTTTACAAAGTTTTCAGATTGCCTCCCGGGTTTGCATTCCCCACTGAATTGGCCATAGAATCAATTTTGTCAAGACGGATTTTGAATTTGACGCATCGGGTGCGGAATTTTTGACGTCGTAGCGCATAGCCAAACTTGCGCGCATGGTTGTGTGCCTTTTTCCAAAGTTTTCAGATTGCCTCCCAGGTTTGCATCCCTCACTGAATTGGCCATAGAATCAATTGTGTCGAGACGGTTTTTGAATTTGAGGCCTCGGGTGCGGAGTTTTTGACGTCGTCGCCCATAGCCAAATTGCGCGCACGCTTGTGCGCCGTTTTTACAAAGTTTTCAGATTGCCTCTCGGGTTTGCATTTCCAGCTGAATTGGCCATAGAATCAATTGTGTCGAGAAAATTTTTGAATTTGAGGCCTCGGGTGCGGAGTTTTTGACGTCGTCGCCCAGAGCCAAACTTGCGCGCATGGTTGTGTGCCGTTTTTACAAAGTTTTCAGATTGCCTCCCAGGTTTGCATCCCTCACTGAATTGTCCATAGAATCAATTGTGTCGAGACGGTTTTTGAATTTGACGCCTCGGGTGCGGAGTTTTTTACGTCGTCGCCCATAGCCAAATTGCGCGCACACTTGTGCGCCGTTTTTACAAAGTTTTCAGATTGCCTCCCGGGTTTGAATTTCCCACTGAATTGGCCATAGAATCAATTGTGTCGAGACGGTTTTTGAATTTGAGGCCTCGGGTGCGGAGTTTTTGACGTCGTCACCCATAGCCAAATTGCGCGCACACTTGTGCGCCGTTTTTACAAAGTTTTCAGATTGCCTCCCGGGTTTGAATTTCCCACTGAATTGGCCATAGAATCAATTGTGTCAAGAAAGTTTTTGAATTTGAGGCCTTGGGGGCGGAGTTTTTGAAGTCGTGGCCCATAGCCAAACTTGCGCGCATACTTGTGCGCCGTTTTTAAAAAGTTTTCAGATTGCCTCCCGGGTTTGCATTCCCCACTGAATTGGCCATAGAATCAATTTTCTCAAGACGGATTTTGAATTTGACGCATCGGGTGCGGAGTTTTTGACGTCGTAGCGCATAGCCAAACTTGCGCGCATGGTTGTGTGCCTTTTTCCAAAGTTTTCAGATTGCCTCCCAGGTTTGCATCCCTCACTGAATTGGCCATAAAATCAATTGTGTCGAGACGGTTTTTGAATTTGAGGCCTCGGGTGCGGAGTTTTTGACGTCGTCGCCCATAGCCAAATTGCACGCACGCGTGTGCGCCGTTTTTACAAAGTTTTCAGATTGCCTCTCGGGTTTGAAATTCCCACTGAATTGGCCATAGAATCAATTGTGTCGAGACGGTTTATGAATTTGAGGCCTCGGGTGCGGAGTTTTTGACGTCGTCGCCCATAGCCAAATTGCGCGCACGCTTGTGCGCCATTTTTACAAAGTTTTCAGATTGCCTCCCAAGTTTGCATCCCTCACTGAATTGGCCATAGAATCAATTGTGTCGAGACGGTTTTTGAATTTGAGGCCTCGGGTGCAGAATTTTTGACGTCGTCGTCCATAGCCAAATTGCGCGCACGTTTGTGCGCCGTTTTTACAAAGTTTTCATATTGCCTCCCAGGTTTGAATTTCCCACTGAATTGGCCATAGAATCAATTGTGTCGAGAAAATTTTTGAATTTGAGGCCTCGGGTGCGGAGTTTTTGACGTCGTCGCCCATAGCCAAACTTGCGCGCATGGTTTTGTGCCGTTTTTACAAAGTTTTCAGATTGTCTCGCAGGTTTGCATCCCTCACTGAATTGGCCTTAGAATCATTTGTGTCGAGACAGTTTTCGAATTTGAGGCCTCGGGTGCAGAGTTTTTGACGTCGTCGCCCATAGCCAAATTGCGCGCATGCTTGTGCGCCGTTTTTACAAAGTTTTCAGATTGCCTCCCAGGTTTGCATTCCCCACTGAATTGGCCATAGAATCAATTGTGTCGAAAAGTTTTTGAATTTGAGGCGTCGGGTGCGAAGTTTTTGATGTCGTCGCCCATAGCCAAACTTGCGCGCATGCTTGTGCGCCGTTTTTACAAAGTTTTCAGATTGCCTCCCGGGTTTGCATTACCCACTGAATTGGCCATAAAATCAATTATGTCGAGAAAGTTTTTGAATTTGAGCCTCGGGTGCGGAGTTTTTGATGTCGTCGCCCATAGCCAAACTTGCGCGCATGGTTGTATGCCGTTTTTACAAAGTTTTCAGATTGCCTCCCAGGTTTGCATCCATCACTGAATTGGCCATAAAATCAATTGTGTCGAGACGGTTTTTGAATTTGAGGCCTCGGGTGCAGTGTTTTTGACGTCGTGGTCCATAGCCAAATTGCAGGCATGCTTGTGCGCCATTTTTACAAAGTTTTCAGATTGCCTCCCGGGTTTGCATTCCCCACTGAATTGGCCATAGAATCAATTTTGTCAAGACGGATTTTGAATTTGACGCATCGGGTGCGGAATTTTTGACGTCGTAGCGCATAGCCAAACTTGCGCGCATGGTTGTGTGCCTTTTTCCAAAGTTTTCAGATTGCCTCCCAGGTTTGCATCCCTCACTGAATTGGCCATAGAATCAATTGTGTCGAGACGGTTTTTGAATTTGAGGCCTCGGGTGCGGAGTTTTTGACGTCGTCGCCCATAGCCAAATTGCGCGCACGCTTGTGCGCCGTTTTTACAAAGTTTTCAGATTGCCTCTCGGGTTTGCATTTCCAGCTGAATTGGCCATAGAATCAATTGTGTCGAGAAAATTTTTGAATTTGAGGCCTCGGGTGCGGAGTTTTTGACGTCGTCGCCCAGAGCCAAACTTGCGCGCATGGTTGTGTGCCGTTTTTACAAAGTTTTCAGATTGCCTCCCAGGTTTGCATCCCTCACTGAATTGTCCATAGAATCAATTGTGTCGAGACGGTTTTTGAATTTGACGCCTCGGGTGCGGAGTTTTTTACGTCGTCGCCCATAGCCAAATTGCGCGCACACTTGTGCGCCGTTTTTACAAAGTTTTCAGATTGACTCCCGGGTTTGAATTTCCCACTGAATTGGCCATAGAATCAATTGTGTCGAGACGGTTTTTGAATTTGAGGCCTCGGGTGCGGAGTTTTTGACGTCGTCACCCATAGCCAAATTGCGCGCACACTTGTGCGCCGTTTTTACAAAGTTTTCAGATTGCCTCCCGGGTTTGAATTTCCCACTGAATTGGCCATAGAATCAATTGTGTCAAGAAAGTTTTTGAATTTGAGGCCTTGGGGGCGGAGTTTTTGAAGTCGTGGCCCATAGCCAAACTTGCGCGCATACTTGTGCGCCGTTTTTAAAAAGTTTTCAGATTGCCTCCCGGGTTTGCATTCCCCACTGAATTGGCCATAGAATCAATTTTCTCAAGACGGATTTTGAATTTGACGCATCGGGTGCGGAGTTTTTGACGTCGTAGCGCATAGCCAAACTTGCGCGCATGGTTGTGTGCCTTTTTCCAAAGTTTTCAGATTGCCTCCCAGGTTTGCATCCCTCACTGAATTGGCCATAAAATCAATTGTGTCGAGACGGTTTTTGAATTTGAGGCCTCGGGTGCGGAGTTTTTGACGTCGTCGCCCATAGCCAAATTGCACGCACGCGTGTGCGCCGTTTTTACAAAGTTTTCAGATTGCCTCTCGGGTTTGAAATTCCCACTGAATTGGCCATAGAATCAATTGTGTCGAGACGGTTT
This sequence comes from Galeopsis tetrahit, assembly GCA_963675135.1. Taxonomy (NCBI): domain Eukaryota; kingdom Viridiplantae; phylum Streptophyta; class Magnoliopsida; order Lamiales; family Lamiaceae; genus Galeopsis; species Galeopsis tetrahit. The sequence continues at coordinate 1,254,533 of OY776124.1, forward strand.
ATGAATTTGAGGCCTCGGGTGCGGAGTTTTTGACGTCGTCGCCCATAGCCAAATTGCGCGCACGCTTGTGCGCCATTTTTACAAAGTTTTCAGATTGCCTCCCAAGTTTGCATCCCTCACTGAATTGGCCATAGAATCAATTGTGTCGAGACGGTTTTTGAATTTGAGGCCTCGGGTGCAGAATTTTTGACGTCGTCGTCCATAGCCAAATTGCGCGCACGTTTGTGCGCCGTTTTTACAAAGTTTTCATATTGCCTCCCAGGTTTGAATTTCCCACTGAATTGGCCATAGAATCAATTGTGTCGAGAAAATTTTTGAATTTGAGGCCTCGGGTGCGGAGTTTTTGACGTCGTCGCCCATAGCCAAACTTGCGCGCATGGTTTTGTGCCGTTTTTACAAAGTTTTCAGATTGTCTCGCAGGTTTGCATCCCTCACTGAATTGGCCTTAGAATCATTTGTGTCGAGACAGTTTTCGAATTTGAGGCCTCGGGTGCAGAGTTTTTGACGTCGTCGCCCATAGCCAAATTGCGCGCATGCTTGTGCGCCGTTTTTACAAAGTTTTCAGATTGCCTCCCAGGTTTGCATTCCCCACTGAATTGGCCATAGAATCAATTGTGTCGAAAAGTTTTTGAATTTGAGGCGTCGGGTGCGAAGTTTTTGATGTCGTCGCCCATAGCCAAACTTGCGCGCATGCTTGTGCGCCGTTTTTACAAAGTTTTCAGATTGCCTCCCGGGTTTGCATTACCCACTGAATTGGCCATAAAATCAATTATGTCGAGAAAGTTTTTGAATTTGAGCCTCGGGTGCGGAGTTTTTGATGTCGTCGCCCATAGCCAAACTTGCGCGCATGGTTGTATGCCGTTTTTACAAAGTTTTCAGATTGCCTCCCAGGTTTGCATCCATCACTGAATTGGCCATAAAATCAATTGTGTCGAGACGGTTTTTGAATTTGAGGCCTCGGGTGCAGTGTTTTTGACGTCGTGGTCCATAGCCAAATTGCAGGCATGCTTGTGCGCCATTTTTACAAAGTTTTCAGATTGCCTCCCGGGTTTGCATTCCCCACTGAATTGGCCATAGAATCAATTTTGTCAAGACGGATTTTGAATTTGACGCATCGGGTGCGGAGTTTTTGACGTCGTAGCGCATAGCCAAACTTGCGCGCATGGTTGTGTGCCTTTTTCCAAAGTTTTCAGATTGCCTCCCAGGTTTGCATCCCTCACTGAATTGGCCATAGAATCAATTGTGTCGAGACGGTTTTTGAATTTGAGGCCTCGGGTGCGGAGTTTTTGACGTCGTCGCCCATAGCCAAATTGCGCGCACGCTTGTGCGCCGTTTTTACAAAGTTTTCAGATTGCCTCTGGGGTTTGCATTTCCAGCTGAATTGGCCATAGAATCAATTGTGTCGAGAAATTTTTTGAATTTGAGGCCTCGGGTGCGGAGTTTTTGACGTCGTCGCCCAGAGCCAAACTTGCGCGCATGGTTGTGTGTCGTTTTTACAAAGTTTTCAGATTGCCTCCCAGGTTTGCATCCCTCACTGAATTGTCCATAGAATCAATTGTGTCGAGACGGTTTTTAAATTTGAGGCCTCGGGTGCGGAGTTTTTTACGTCGTCGCCCATAGCCAAATTGCGCGCACGCTTGTGCGCCGTTTTTACAAAGTTTTCAGATTGCCTCCCGGGTTTGAATTTCCCACTGAATTGGCCATAGAATCAATTGTGTCGAGACGGTTTTTGAATTTGAGGCCTTGGGTGCGGAGTTTTTGACGTTGTCGCCCATAGCCAAATTGCGCGCACACTTGTGCGCCGTTTTTACAAAGTTTTCAGATTGCCTCCCGGGTTTGAATTTCCCACTGAATTGGCCATAGAATCAATTGTGTTGAGAAAGTTTTTGAATTTGAGGCCTTGGGGGCGGAGTTTTTGACGTCGTGGCCCATAGCCAAACTTGCGCGCCGATTTTAAAAAGTTTTCAGATTGCCTCCCGGGTTTGCACTTCCCACTGAATTGGCCATAAAATCAATTGTGTCGAGACGGTTTTTGAATTTGAGGCCTCGGGTGTAAAGTTTTTGACGTCGTCGCCCATAGCCAAATTGCGCGCACGCTTGTGCGCCGTTTTTACAAAGTTTTCAGATTGCCTCCCGGGTTTAAATTTCCCACTGAATTAGCAATAGAATCAATTGTGTCGAGAAAGATTTTGAATTTAAGGCCTCGGGAGCGGAGTTTTTGACGTCGTCGCCCATAGCTAAACTTGCGCGCATGGTTTTGTGCCGTTTTTACAAAGTTTTCAGATTGCCTCGCAGGTTTGCATCCCTCACTGAATTGGCCTTAGAATCAATTGTGTCGAGACGGTTTTTGAATTTGAGGCCTCGGGTGCAGAGTTTTTGACGTCGTCGCCCATAGCCAAATTGCGCGCATGCTTGTGCGCCGTTTTTACAAAGTTTTCAGATTGCCTCCCGGGTTTGAATTTCCCACTGAATTGGCCATAGAATCAATTGTGTCGAGACGGTTTTTGAATTTGAGGCCTCGGGTGTGGAGATTTTGACGTCGTCGCCCATAGCCAAATTGCGCGCACTCTTGTGCGCCGTTTTACAAAGTTTTCAGATTGCCTCTCGGGTTTGCATTACCAGCTGAATTGGCCATAGAATCAATTGTGTCAAGAAAGTTTTTGAATTTGAGGCCTCGGGTGCGGAGTTTTTGACGTCGTCGCCCATAGCCAAACTTGCGCGCATGGTTGTGTGCCATTTTTACAAAATTTTAGATTGGCTCCCAGGTTTGCATCCCTCACTGAATTGGCCATAGAATCAATTGTGTCCTGACGGTTTTTGAATTTGAGTCCTCGGGTGCAGAGTTTTTGACGTCGTCGCCCATAGCCAAATTGCGCGCACGTTTGTGCGCCGTTTTTACAAAGTTTTCATATTGCCTCCCGGGTTTGAATTTCCCACTGAATTGGCCATAGAATCAATTGTGTCGAGAAAGTTTTTGAATTTGAGGCCTCGGGTGCGGAGTTTTTGACGTCGTCGCCCATAGCCAAACTTGCGCACATTGTTTTGTGCCGTTTTTACAAAGTTTTCAGATTGCCTCGCAGGTTTGCATCCCTCACTGAATTGGCCTTAGAATTAATTGTGTCGAGACGGTTTTTGAATTTGAGGCCTCGGGTGCAGAGTTTTTAACGTCGTCGCCCATCGCCAAATTGCGCGCATGCTTGTCGCCGTTTTTACAAAGTTTTTAGATTTCCTCCCGGGTTTGCATCTCCCACTGAATTGGCCATATAATCAATTGTGTCGAGAAAGTTTTTGAATTTGAGGCCTCGGGTGCGATGTTTTTGACGTCGTCGCCCATAGCCAAATTTGCGCGCATGGTTGTGTGCCGTTTTTACAAAGTTTTCAGATTGCCTCCCAGGTTTGCATCCTTCAATGAATTTGCCTTAGAAACAATTGTGTCGAGACGGTTTTTGAATTTGAGGCCTCGGGTGCGGAAATTTTGACGTCGTCGCCCATAGCCAAATTGCGCGCACGCTTGTGCGCCGTTTTAAAAAGTTTTCAGATTGCCTCTCGGGTTTGCTTTACCAGCTGAATTGGCCATAGAATCAATTGTGTCGAGAAAGTTTTTGAATTTGAGGCCTCGGGTGCGGAGTTTTTGACGTCATCGCCCATAGCCAAACTTGCGCGCATGGTTTTGTGCCGTTTTTACAAATTTTCAGATTGCCTCGCAGGTTTGCATCCCTCACTGAATTGGCCTTAGAATCAATTGTGTCGAGACGGTTTTCGAATTTGAGGCCTCCGGTGCAGAGTTTTTGACGTCGTCGCCCATAGCCAAATTGCGCGCATGCTTGTGCGCCGTTTTTACAAAGTTTTCAGATTGCCTCCCGGGTTTGCATTCCCCACTGAATTGGCCATAGAATCAATTGTATCGAGAAAGTTTTTGAATTTGAGGCCTCGGGTGCGATGTTTTTGACGTCGTCGCCCATAGCCAAATTTGCGCGCATGGTTGTGTGCCGTTTTTACAAAGTTTTCAGATTGCCTCCCAGGTTTGCATCCCTCACTGAATTTGCCTTAGAATCAATTGTGTCGAGACGGTTTTTGAATTTGAGGCCTCGGGTGCGGAGTTTTTGACGTCGTCACCCATAGCCAAATTGCGCGCACACTTGTGCGCCGTTTTTACAAAGTTTTCAGATTGCCTCCCGGGTTTGAATTTCCCACTGAATTGGCCATAGAATCAATTGTGTCGAGAAAGTTTTTGAATTTGAGGCCTTGGGGGCGGAGTTTTTGAAGTCGTGGCCCATAGCCAAACTTGCGCGCATACTTGTGCGCCGTTTTTAAAAAGTTTTCAGATTGCCTCCCGGGTTTGCATTCCCCACTGAATTGGCCATAGAATCAATTTTCTCAAGACGGATTTTGAATTTGACGCATCGGGTGCGGAGTTTTTGACGTCGTAGCGCATAGCCAAACTTGCGCGCATGGTTGTGTGCCTTTTTCCAAAGTTTTCAGATTGCCTCCCAGGTTTGCATCCCTCACTGAATTGGCCATAAAATCAATTGTGTCGAGACGGTTTTTGAATTTGAGGCCTCGGGTGCGGAGTTTTTGACGTCGTCGCCCATAGCCAAATTGCACGCACGCGTGTGCGCCGTTTTTACAAAGTTTTCAGATTGCCTCCCAAGTTTGCATCCCTCACTGAATTGGCCATAGAATCAATTGTGTCGAGACGGTTTTTGAATTTGAGGCCTCGGGTGCAGAATTTTTGACGTCGTCGTCCATAGCCATATTGCGCGCACGTTTGTGCGCCGTTTTTACAAAGTTTTCATATTGCCTCCCAGGTTTGAATTTCCCACTGAATTGGCCATAGAATCAATTGTCTCGAGAAAATTTTTGAATTTGAGGCCTCGGGTGCGGAGTTTTTGACGTCGTCGCCCATAGCCAAACTTGCGCGCATGGTTTTGTGCCGTTTTTACAAAGTTTTCAGATTGTCTCGCAGGTTTGCATCCCTCACTGAATTGGCCTTAGAATCATTTGTGTCGAGACAGTTTTCGAATTTGAGGCCTCGGGTGCAGAGTTTTTGACGTCGTCGCCCATAGCCAAATTGCGCGCATGCTTGTGCGCCGTTTTTACAAAGTTTTCAGATTGCCTCCCAGGTTTGCATTCCCCACTGAATTGGCCATAGAATCAATTGTGTCGAAAAGTTTTTGAATTTGAGGCGTCGGGTGCGAAGTTTTTGATGTCGTCGCCCATAGCCAAACTTGCGCGCATGCTTGTGCGCCGTTTTTACAAAGTTTTCAGATTGCCTCCCGGGTTTGCATTACCCACTGAATTGGCCATAAAATCAATTATGTCGAGAAAGTTTTTGAATTTGAGCCTCGGGTGCGGAGTTTTTGATGTCGTCGCCCATAGCCAAACTTGCGCGCATGGTTGTATGCCGTTTTTACAAAGTTTTCAGATTGCCTCCCAGGTTTGCATCCATCACTGAATTGGCCATAAAATCAATTGTGTCGAGACGGTTTTTGAATTTGAGGCCTCGGGTGCAGTGTTTTTGACGTCGTGGTCCATAGCCAAATTGCAGGCATGCTTGTGCGCCATTTTTACAAAGTTTTCAGATTGCCTCCCGGGTTTGCATTCCCCACTGAATTGGCCATAGAATCAATTTTGTCAAGACGGATTTTGAATTTGACGCATCGGGTGCGGAGTTTTTGACGTCGTAGCGCATAGCCAAACTTGCGCGCATGGTTGTGTGCCTTTTTCCAAAGTTTTCAGATTGCCTCCCAGGTTTGCATCCCTCACTGAATTGGCCATAGAATCAATTGTGTCGAGACGGTTTTTGAATTTGAGGCCTCGGGTGCGGAGTTTTTGACGTCGTCGCCCATAGCCAAATTGCGCGCACGCTTGTGCGCCGTTTTTACAAAGTTTTCAGATTGCCTCTGGGGTTTGCATTTCCAGCTGAATTGGCCATAGAATCAATTGTGTCGAGAAATTTTTTGAATTTGAGGCCTCGGGTGCGGAGTTTTTGACGTCGTCGCCCAGAGCCAAACTTGCGCGCATGGTTGTGTGTCGTTTTTACAAAGTTTTCAGATTGCCTCCCAGGTTTGCATCCCTCACTGAATTGTCCATAGAATCAATTGTGTCGAGACGGTTTTTAAATTTGAGGCCTCGGGTGCGGAGTTTTTTACGTCGTCGCCCATAGCCAAATTGCGCGCACGCTTGTGCGCCGTTTTTACAAAGTTTTCAGATTGCCTCCCGGGTTTGAATTTCCCACTGAATTGGCCATAGAATCAATTGTGTCGAGACGGTTTTTGAATTTGAGGCCTTGGGTGCGGAGTTTTTGACGTTGTCGCCCATAGCCAAATTGCGCGCACACTTGTGCGCCGTTTTTACAAAGTTTTCAGATTGCCTCCCGGGTTTGAATTTCCCACTGAATTGGCCATAGAATCAATTGTGTTGAGAAAGTTTTTGAATTTGAGGCCTTGGGGGCGGAGTTTTTGACGTCGTGGCCCATAGCCAAACTTGCGCGCCGTTTTTAAAAAGTTTTCAGATTGCCTCCCGGGTTTGCACTTCCCACTGAATTGGCCATAAAATCAATTGTGTCGAGACGGTTTTTGAATTTGAGGCCTCGGGTGTAAAGTTTTTGACGTCGTCGCCCATAGCCAAATTGCGCGCACGCTTGTGCGCCGTTTTTACAAAGTTTTCAGATTGCCTCCCGGGTTTAAATTTCCCACTGAATTAGCAATAGAATCAATTGTGTCGAGAAAGATTTTGAATTTAAGGCCTCGGGAGCGGAGTTTTTGACGTCGTCGCCCATAGCTAAACTTGCGCGCATGGTTTTGTGCCGTTTTTACAAAGTTTTCAGATTGCCTCGCAGGTTTGCATCCCTCACTGAATTGGCCTTAGAATCAATTGTGTCGAGACGGTTTTTGAATTTGAGGCCTCGGGTGCAGAGTTTTTGACGTCGTCGCCCATAGCCAAATTGCGCGCATGCTTGTGCGCCGTTTTTACAAAGTTTTCAGATTGCCTCCCGGGTTTGAATTTCCCACTGAATTGGCCATAGAATCAATTGTGTCGAGACGGTTTTTGAATTTGAGGCCTCGGGTGTGGAGATTTTGACGTCGTCGCCCATAGCCAAATTGCGCGCACTCTTGTGCGCCGTTTTACAAAGTTTTCAGATTGCCTCTCGGGTTTGCATTACCAGCTGAATTGGCCATAGAATCAATTGTGTCAAGAAAGTTTTTGAATTTGAGGCCTCGGGTGCGGAGTTTTTGACGTCGTCGCCCATAGCCAAACTTGCGCGCATGGTTGTGTGCCATTTTTACAAAATTTTAGATTGTCTCCTAGGTTTGCATCCCTCACTGAATTGGCCATAGAATCAATTGTGTCCTGACGGTTTTTGAATTTGAGTCCTCGGGTGCAGAGTTTTTGACGTCGTCGCCCATAGCCAAATTGCGCGCACGTTTGTGCGCCGTTTTTACAAAGTTTTCATATTGCCTCCCGGGTTTGAATTTCCCACTGAATTGGCCATAGAATCAATTGTGTCGAGAAAGTTTTTGAATTTGAGGCCTCGGGTGCGGAGTTTTTGACGTCGTCGCCCATAGCCAAACTTGCGCACATTGTTTTGTGCCGTTTTTACAAAGTTTTCAGATTGCCTCGCAGGTTTGCATCCCTCACTGAATTGGCCTTAGAATTAATTGTGTCGAGACGGTTTTTGAATTTGAGGCCTCGGGTGCAGAGTTTTTAACGTCGTCGCCCATCGCCAAATTGCGCGCATGCTTGTCGCCGTTTTTACAAAGTTTTTAGATTTCCTCCCGGGTTTGCATCTCCCACTGAATTGGCCATATAATCAATTGTGTCGAGAAAGTTTTTGAATTTGAGGCCTCGGGTGCGATGTTTTTGACGTCGTCGCCCATAGCCAAATTTGCGCGCATGGTTGTGTGCCGTTTTTACAAAGTTTTCAGATTGCCTCCCAGGTTTGCATCCTTCAATGAATTTGCCTTAGAAACAATTGTGTCGAGACGGTTTTTGAATTTGAGGCCTCGGGTGCGGAAATTTTGACGTCGTCGCCCATAGCCAAATTGCGCGCACGCTTGTGCGCCGTTTTAAAAAGTTTTCAGATTGCCTCTCGGGTTTGCATTACCAGCTGAATTGGCCATAGAATCAATTGTGTCGAGAAAGTTTTTGAATTTGAGGCCTCGGGTGCGGAGTTTTTGACGTCATCGCCCATAGCCAAACTTGCGCGCATGGTTTTGTGCCGTTTTTACAAATTTTCAGATTGCCTCGCAGGTTTGCATCCCTCACTGAATTGGCCTTAGAATCAATTGTGTCGAGACGGTTTTCGAATTTGAGGCCTCCGGTGCAGAGTTTTTGACGTCGTCGCCCATAGCCAAATTGCGCGCATGCTTATGCGCCGTTTTTACAAAGTTTTCAGATTGCCTCCCGGGTTTGCATTCCCCACTGAATTGGCCATAGAATCAATTGTATCGAGAAAGTTTTTGAATTTGAGGCCTCGGGTGCGATGTTTTTGACGTCGTCGCCCATAGCCAAATTTGCGCGCATGGTTGTGTGCCGTTTTTACAAAGTTTTCAGATTGCCTCCCAGGTTTGCATCCCTCACTGAATTTGCCTTAGAATCAATTGTGTCGAGACGGTTTTTGAATTTGAGGCCTCAGGAGCAGAGTTTTTGACGTCGTCGCCCATAGCCAAATTGCGTGCATGCTTGTGCGCCGTTTTTACAAAGTTTTCAGATTGCCTCCCGGGTTTGAATTTCCCACTGAATTGGCCATAGAATCAATTGTGTCAAGACGGTTTTTGAATTTGAGGCCTCGGGTGCGGAGATTTTGACGTCGTCGCCCATAGCCAAATTGCGCGCACGCTTGTGCGCCGTTTTACAAAGTTTTCAGATTGCCTCTCGGGTTTGCATTAACAGCTGAATTGGCCATAGAATCAATTGTGTCAAGAAAGTTTTTGAATTTGAGGCCTCGGGTGCGGAGTTTTTGACGTCGTCGCCCATAGCCAAACTTGCGCGCATGGTTGTGTGCCATTTTTACAAAATTTTAGATTGGCTCCCAGGTGTGCATCCCTCACTGAATTGGCCATAGAATCAATTGTGTCCTGACGGTTTTTGAATTTGAGTCCTCGGGTGCAGAGTTTTTTACGTCGTCGCCCATAGCCAAATTGCGCGCACGTTTGTGCGCCGTTTTTACAAAGTTTTCATATTGCCTCCCGGGTTTGAATTTCCCACTGAATTGGCCATAGAATCAATTGTGTCGAGAAAGTTTTTGAATTTGAGGCCTCGGGTGCGGAGTTTTTAACGTCGTCGCCCATAGCCAAACTTGTGCGCATAGTTTTGTGCCGTTTTTACAAAGTTTTCAGATTGCTTCCCAGGTCTGCATCCCTCACTGAATTGGCCATAGAATCAATTGTGTCCAGACTGTTTTTGAATTTGAGTCCTCGGGTGCAGAATTTTTGACGTCGTCGTCCATAGCCAAATTGCGCGCACGTTTGTGCGCCGTTTTTACAAAGTTTTCATTTTGCCTCCCAGGTTTGAATTTCCCACTGAATTGGCCATAGAATCAATTGTGTCGAGAAAGTTTTTGAATTTGAGGCCTCGGGTGCGGAGTTTTTGACGTCGTCGCCCATAGCCAAACTTGCGCGCATGGTTTTGTGCCGTTTTTACAAAGTTTTCAGATTGCCTCGCAGGTTTGCATCCCTCACTGAATTGGCCTTAGAATCATTTGTGTCGAGACGGTTTTCGAATTTGAGGCCTCGGGTGCAGAGTTTTTGACGTCGTCGCCCATAGACAAATTGCGCGCATGCTTGTGCGCCATTTTTACAAAGTTTTCAGATTGCCTCCCGGGTTTGCATACCCTACTGAATTGGCCATAGAATCAATTTTGTCAAGACGGATTTTGAATTTGACGCATCGGGTGCGGAGTTTTTGACGTCGTAGCGCATAGCCAAACTTGCGCGCATGGTTGTGTGCCTTTTTCCAAAGTTTTCAGATTGCCTCCCAGGTTTGCATCCCTCACTGAATTGGCCATAGAATCAATTGTGTCGAGACGGTTTTTGAATTTGAGGCCTCGGGTGCGGAGTTTTTGACGTCGTCGCCCATAGCCAAATTGCGCGCACGCTTGTGCGCCGTTTTTACAAAGTTTTCAGATTGCCTCTCGGGTTTGCATTTCCAGCTGAATTGGCCATAGAATCAATTGTGTCGAGAAAATTTTTGAATTTGAGGCCCCGGGTGCGGAGTTTTTGACGTCGTCGCCCAGAGCCAAACTTGCGCGCATGGTTGTGTGCCGTTTTTACAAAGTTTTCAGATTGCCTCCCAGGTTTGCATCCCTCACTGAATTGTCCATAGAATCAATTGTGTCGAGACGGTTTTTGAATTTGACGCCTCGGGTGCGGAGTTTTTTACGTCGTCGCCCATAGCCAAATTGCGCGCACTCTTGTGCGCCGTTTTTACAAAGTTTTCAGATTGCCTCCCGGGTTTGAATTTCCCACTGAATTGGCCATAGAATCAATTGTGTCGAGACGGTTTTTGAATTTGAGGCCTCGGGTGCGGAGTTTTTGACGTCGTCGCCCATAGCCAAATTGCGCGCACACTTGTGCGCTGTTTTTACAAAGTTTTCAGATTGCCTCCCGGGTTTGAATTTCCCACTGAATTGGCCATAGAATCAATTGTGTCGAGACGGTTTTTGAATTTGAGGCCTCGGGTGCGGAGTTTTTGACGTCGTCGCCCATAGCCAAATTGCACGCACGCTTGTGCGCCGTTTTTACAAAGTTTTCAGATTGCCTCTCGGGTTTGAATTTCCCACTGAATTGGCCATAGAATCAATTGTGTCGAGACGGTTTATGAATTTGAGGCCTCGGGTGCGGAGTTTTTGACGTCGTCGCCCATAGCCAAATTGCGCGCACGCTTGTGCGCCGTTTTTACAAAGTTTTCAGATTACCTCTCGGGTTTGCATTTCTATCTGAATTGGCCATAGAATCAATTGTGTCGAGACGGTTTTTGAATTTGAGGCCTCGGGTGCGGAGTTTTTGACGTAGTCGCCCATAGCCAAACTTGCGCGCATGGTTGTGTGCCATTTTTACAAAGTTTTCAGATTGCCTCCCAAGTTTGCATCCCTCACTGAATTGGCCATAGAATCAATTGTGTCGAGACGGTTTTTGAATTTGAGACCTCGGGTGCGGAGTTTTTGACGTCGTCGCCCATAGCCAAATTACGCGCACGCTTGTGCACCGTTTTTACAAAGTTTTCAGATTGCCTCTCGGGTTTGCATTTCTAGCTGAATTGGCCATAGAATCAATTGTGTCGAGATGGTTTTTGAATTTGAGGCCTCGGGTGCGGAGTTTTCGACGTCGTCGCCCATAGCCAAATTGCGCGCACGCTTGTGCGCCGTTTTTACAAAGTTTTCAAATTGCCTCTCGGGTTTGCATTTCTAGCTAAAATTGGTCATAGAATCAATTGTGTTGAGACGGTTTTTGAATTTGAGGCCTCGGGTGTGGAGTTTTTGACGTCGTCGCCCATAGCCAAATTGCGCGCACGCTTGTGCGCCGTTTTTACAAAGTTTTCAGATTGCCTCTCGGGTTTGAATTTCCCACTGAATTGGCCATAGAATCAATTGTGTCGAGATGGTTTTTGAATTTGAGGCCTCGGGTGCGGAGTTTTTGACGTCGTCGCCCATAGCCAAATTGCGCGCACGCTTGTGCGCTGTTTTTACAAAGTTTTCAGATTGCCTCTCGGGTTTGCATTCCTAGCTGAATTGGCCATAGAATCAATTTTGTCGAGACGGTTTTTGAATTTGAGGCCTCGGGTGCGGAGTTTTTGACGTCGTCGCCCATCGCCAAATTGCGCGCACGCTTGTGCGCCGTTTTTACAAAGTTTTCAGATTGCCTCTCGGGTTTGCATTTCTAACTGAATTGGCCATAGAATCAATTGTGTCGAGTCGGTTTTTGAATTTGAGGCTTCGGGTGCGGAGTTTTTGACGTCGTCGCCCATAGCCAAACTTGCGCGCATGGTTGTGTGCCATTTTTACAAAGTTTTCAGATTGCCTCCCAAGTTTGCATCCCTCACTGAATTGGCCATAGAATCAATTATGTCGAGATGGTTTTTGAATTTGAGGCCTCGGGTGCGGAGTTTTCGACGTCGTCGCCCATAGCCAAATTGCTGCGCCGTTTTTACAAAGTTTTCAGATTGCCTCTCGGGTTTGCATTTCTAGCTAAAATTGGTCATAGAATCAATTGTGTTGAGACGGTTTTTGAATTTGAGGCATCGGGTGTGGAGTTTTTGACGTCGTCGCCCATAGCCAAATTGCGCGCACGCTTGTGTGCCGTTTTTACAAAGTTTTCAGATTGCCTCTCGGGTTTGAATTTCCCACTGAATTGGCCATAGAATCAATTATGTCGAGATGGTTTTTGAATTTGAGGCCTCGGGTGCGGAGTTTTTGACGTCGTCGCCCATAGCCAAATTGCGCGCACGCTTGTGCGCTGTTTTTACAAAGTTTTCAGATTGCCTCTCGGGTTTGCATTTCCAGCTGAATTGGCCATATAATCAATTTTGTCGAGACGGTTTTTGAATTTGAGGCCTCGGGTGCGGAGTTTTTGACGTCGTCGCCCATCGCCAAATTGCGCGCACGCTTGTGCGCCGTTTTTACAAAGTTTTCAGATTGCCTCTCGGGTTTGCATTTCTAACTGAATTGGCCATAGAATCAATTGTGTCGAGTCGGTTTTTGAATTTGAGGCTTCGGGTGCGGAGTTTTTGACGTCGTCGCCCATAGCCAAACTTGTGCGCATGGTTGTGTGCCATTTTTACAAAGTTTTCAGATTGCCTCCCAAGTTTGCATCCCTCACTGAATTGGCCATAGAATCAATTGTGTCGAGACGGTTTTTGAATTTGAGGCCTCGGGTGCGGAGTTTTTGACGTCGTCGCCCATAGCCAAATTGCGCGCACGCTTGTGCGCCGTTTTTACAAAGTTTTCAGATTGCCTCTCGGGTTTGCATTTCTAGCTAAAATTGGTCATAGAATCAATTGTGTCGAGACGGTTTTTAAATTTGAGGCCTCGGGTGCGGAGTTTTTGACGTCGTCGCCCATAGCCAAATTGCACGCACGCTTGTGCGCCGTTTTTACAAAGTTTTCAGATTGCCTCTCGGGTTTGAATTTCCCACTGAATTGGCCATAGAATCAATTGTGTCGAGACGGTTTATGAATTTGAGGCCTCGGGTGCGGAGTTTTTGACGTCGTCGCCCATAGCCAAATTGCGCGCACGCTTGTGCGCCGTTTTTACAAAGTTTTCAGATTGCCGCTCGGGTTTGCATTTCTATCTGAATTGGCCATATAATCAATTGTGTCGAGACGGTTTTTGAATTTGAGGCCTCGGGTGCGGAGTTTTTTACGTCGTCGCCCATAGCCAAACTTGCGCGCATGGTTGTGTGCCATTTTTACAAAGTTTTCAGATTGCCTCCCAAGTTTGCATCCCTCACTGAATTGGCCATAGAATCAATTGTGTCGAGACGGTTTTTGAATTTGAGGCCTCGGGTGAGGAGTTTTTGACGTCGTCGCCCATAGCCAAATTGCGTGCACGCTTGTGCGCCGTTTTTACAAAGTTTTCAGATTGCCTCTCGGGTTTGCATTTCTAGCTGAATTGGCCATAGAATCAATTGTGTCGAGATGGTTTTTGAATTTGAGGCCTCGGGTGCGGAGTTTTCGACGTCGTCGCCCATAGCCAAATTGCGCGCACGCTTGTGCGCCGTTTTTACAAAGTTTTCAGATTGCCTCTCGGGTTTGCATTTCTAGCTAAAATTGGTCATAGAATCAATTGTGTCGAGACGGTTTTTGAATTTGAGGCCTCGGGTGCGGAGTTTTTGACGTCGTCGCCCATAGCCAAATTGCGCGCACGCTTGTGCGCCGTTTTTACAAAGTTTTCAGATTGCCTCTCGGGTTTGAATTTCCCACTGAATTGGCCATAGAATCAATTGTGTCGAGATGGTTTTTGAATTTGAGGCCTCGGGTGCGGAGTTTTTGACGTCGTCGCCCATAGCCAAATTGCGCGCACGCTTGTGCGCTGTTTTTACAAAGTTTTCAGATTGCCTCTCGGGTTTGCAATTCTAGCTGAATTGGCCATAGAATCAATTTTGTCGAGACGGTTTTTGAATTTGAGGCCTCGGGTGCGGAGTTTTTGACGTCGTCGCCCATCGCCAAATTGCGCGCACGTTTGTGCGCCGTTTTTACAAAGTTTTCAGACTGCCTCTCGGGTTTGCATTCCTAACTGAATTGGCCATAGAATCAATTGTGTCGAGTCGGTTTTTGAATTTGAGGCTTCGGGTGCGGAGTTTTTGACGTCGTCGCCCATAGCCAAACTTGCGCGCATGGTTGTGTGCCATTTTTACAAAGTTTTCAGATTGCCTCCCAAGTTTGCATCCCTCACTGAATTGGCCATAGAATCAATTATGTCGAGACGGTTTTTGAATTTGAGGCCTCGGGTGCGGAGTTTTTGACGTCGTCGCCCATAGCCAAATTGCGCGCACGCTTGTGCGCCGTTTTTACAAAGTTTTCAGATTGCCTCTCGGGTTTGCATTTCTAGATAAAATTGGTCATAGAATCAATTGTGTCGAGACGGTTTTTGAATTTGAGGCCTCGGGTGCGGAGTTTTTGACGTCGTCGCCCATAGCCAAACTTGCGCGCATACTTGTGCGCCGTTTTTAAAAAGTTTTCAGATTGCCTCCCGGGTTTGCATACCCCACTGAATTGGCCATAGAATCAATTTTCTCAAGACGGATTTTGAATTTGACGCATCGGGTGCGGAGTTTTTGACGTCGTAGCGCATAGCCAAACTTGCGCGCATGGTTGTGTGCCTTTTTCCAAAGTTTTCAGATTGCCTCCCAGGTTTGCATCCCTCACTGAATTGGCCATAAAATCAATTGTGTCGAGACGGTTTTTGAATTTGAGGCCTCGGGTGCGGAGTTTTTGACGTCGTCGCCCATAGCCAAATTGCACGCACGCGTGTGCGCCGTTTTTACAAAGTTTTCAGATTGCCTCTCGGGTTTGAAATTCCCACTGAATTGGCCATAGAATCAATTGTGTCGAGACGGTTTATGAATTTGAGGCCTCGGGTGCGGAGTTTTTGACGTCGTCGCCCATAGCCAAATTGCGCGCACGCTTGTGCGCCATTTTTACAAAGTTTTCAGATTGCCTCCCAAGTTTGCATCCCTCACTGAATTGGCCATAGAATCAATTGTGTCGAGACGGTTTTTGAATTTGAGGCCTCGGGTGCGGAGTTTTTGACGTCGTCGCCCATAGCCAAATTGCGCGCACGCTTGTGCGCCGTTTTTACAAAGTTTTCAGATTGCCTCTCGGGTTTGCATTTCTAGCTAAAATTGGTCATAGAATCAATTGTGTCGAGACGGTTTTTGAATTTGAGGCCTCGGGTGCGGAGTTTTTGACGTCGTCGCCCATAACCAAATTGCACGCACGCTTGTGCGCCGTTTTTACAAAGTTTTCAGATTGCCTCTCGGGTTTGAATTTCCCACTGAATTGGCCATAGAATCAATTGTGTCGAGATGGTTTTTGAATTTGAGGCCTCGGGTGCGGAGTTTTTGACGTCGTCGCCCATAGCCAAATTGCGCGCACGCTTGTGCGCTGTTTTTATAAAGTTTTCAGATTGCCTCTCGGGTTTGCATTTCTAGCTAAATTGGCCATAGAATCAATTTTGTCGAGACGGTTTTTGAATTTTAGGCCTCGGGTGCGGAGTTTTTGACGTCGTCGCCCATCGCCAAATTGCGCGCACGTTTGTGCGCCGTTTTTACAAAGTTTCCAGATTGCCTCTCGGGTTTGCATTTCTAACTGAATTGGCCATAGAATCAATTTTGTCGAGTCGGTTTTTGAATTTGAGGCTTCAGGTGCGGAGTTTTTAACGTCGTCGCCCATAGCCAAACTTGCGCGCATGGTTGTGTGCCATTTTTACAAAGTTTTCAGATTGCCTCCCAAGTTTGCATCCCTCACTGAATTGGCCATAGAATCAATTGTGTCGAGACGGTTTTTGAATTTGAGGCCTCGGGTACGAAGTTTTTGACGTCGTCGCCCATAGCCAAATTGCGCGCACGCTTGTGCGCCGTTTTTACAAAGTTTTCAGATTGCCTCTCGGGTTTGCATTTCTAGCTAAAATTGGTCATAGAATCGATTGTGTCGAGACGGTTTTTGAATTTGAGGCCTCGGGTGCGGAGTTTTTGACGTCGTCGCCCATAGCCAAATTGCACGTACGCTTGTGCGCCATTTTTACAAAGTTTTCAGATTGCCTCTCGGGTTTGAATTTCCCACTGAATTGGCCATAGAATCAATTGTGTCGAGACGGTTTATGAATTTGAGGCCTCGGGTGCGGAGTTTTTGACGTCGTCGCCCATAGCCAAATTGCGCGCACGCTTGTGCGCCGTTTTTACAAAGTTTTCAGATTACCTCTCGGGTTTGCATTTCTATCTGAATTGGCCATAGAATCAATTGTGTCGAGACGGTTTTTGAATTTAAGGCCTCGGGTGCGGAGTTTTTGACGTAGTCGCCCATAGCCAAACTTGCGCGCATGGTTGTGTGCCATTTTTACAAAGTTTTCAGATTGCCTCCCAAGTTTGCATCCCTCACTGAATTGGCCATAGAATCAATTGTGTCGAGACGGTTTTTGAATTTGAGACCTCGGGTGCGGAGTTTTTGACGTCGTCGCCCATAGCCAAATTGCGCGCACGCTTGTGCGCCGTTTTTACAAAGTTTTCAGATTGCCTCTCGGGTTTGCATTTCTAGCTGAATTGGCCATAGAATCAATTGTGTCGAGATGGTTTTTGAATTTGAGGCCTCGGGTGCGGAGTTTTCGACGTCGTCGCCCATAGCCAAATTGCGCGCACGCTTGTGCGCCGTTTTTACAAAGTTTTCAAATTTCCTCTCGGGTTTGCATTTCTAGCTAAAATTGGTCATAGAATCAATTGTGTTGAGACGGTTTTTGAATTTGAGGCCTCGGGTGTGGAGTTTTTGACGTCGTCGCCCATAGCCAAATTGCGCGCACGCTTGTGCGCCATTTTTACAAGGTTTTCAGATTGCCTCTCGGGTTTGAATTTCCCACTGAATTGGCCATAGAATCAATTGTGTTGAGTCGGTTTTTGAATTTGAGGCTTCGGGTGCGGAGTTTTTTACGTCGTCGCCCATAGCCAAACTTGTGCGCATGGTTGTGTGCCATTTTTACAAAGTTTTCAGATTGCCTCCCAAGTTTGCATCCCTCACTGAATTGGCCATAGAATCAATTGTGTCGAGACGGTTTTTGAATTTGAGGCCTCGGGTGCGGAGTTTTTGACGTCGTCGCCCATAGCCAAATTGCGCGCACGCTTGTGCGCCGTTTTTACAAAGTTTTCAGATTGCCTCTCGGGTTTGCATTTCTAGCTAAAATTGGTCATAGAATCAATTATGTCGAGACGGTTTTTGAATTTGAGGCCTCGGGTGCGGAGTTTTTGACGTCGTCGCCCATAGCCAAATTGCACGCACGCTTGTGCGCCGTTTTTACAAAGTTTTCAGATTGCCTCTCGGGTTTGAATTTCCCACTGAATTGGCCATAGAATCAATTGTGTCGAGACGGTTTATGAATTTGAGGCCTCGGGTGCGGAGTTTTTGACGTCGTCGCCCATAGCCAAATTGCGCGCACGCTTGTGCGCCGTTTTTACAAAGTTTTCAGATTACCTCTCGGGTTTGCATTTCTATCTGAATTGGCCATAGAATCAATTGTGTCGAGACGGTTTTTGAATTTGAGGCCTCGGGTGCGGAGTTTTTGACGTAGTCGCCCATAGCCAAACTTGCGCGCATGGTTGTGTGCCATTTTTACAAAGTTTTCAGATTGCCTCCCAAGTTTGCATCCCTCACTGAATTGGCCATAGAATCAATTGTGTCGAGACGGTTTTTGAATTTGAGACCTCGGGTGCGGAGTTTTTGACGTCGTCGCCCATAGCCAAATTACGCGCACGCTTGTGCACCGTTTTTACAAAGTTTTCAGATTGCCTCTCGGGTTTGCATTTCTAGCTGAATTGGCCATAGAATCAATTGTGTCGAGATGGTTTTTGAATTTGAGGCCTCGGGTGCGGAGTTTTCGACGTCGTCGCCCATAGCCAAATTGCGCGCACGCTTGTGCGCCGTTTTTACAAAGTTTTCAAATTGCCTCTCGGGTTTGCATTTCTAGCTAAAATTGGTCATAGAATCAATTGTGTTGAGACGGTTTTTGAATTTGAGGCCTCGGGTGCGGAGTTTTTGACGTCGTCGCCCATAGCCAAATTGCGCGCACGCTTGTGCGCCGTTTTTACAAAGTTTTCAGATTACCTCTCGGGTTTGCATTTCTATCTGAATTGGCCATAGAATCAATTGTGTCGAGACGGTTTTTGAATTTGAGGCCTCGGGTGCGGAGTTTTTGACGTAGTCGCCCATAGCCAAACTTGCGCGCATGGTTGTGTGCCATTTTTACAAAGTTTTCAGATTGCCTCCCAAGTTTGCATCCCTCACTGAATTGGCCATAGAATCAATTGTGTCGAGACGGTTTTTGAATTTGAGACCTCGGGTGCGGAGTTTTTGACGTCGTCGCCCATAGCCAAATTACGCGCACGCTTGTGCACCGTTTTTACAAAGTTTTCAGATTGCCTCTCGGGTTTGCATTTCTAGCTGAATTGGCCATAGAATCAATTGTGTCGAGATGGTTTTTGAATTTGAGGCCTCGGGTGCGGAGTTTTCGACGTCGTCGCCCATAGCCAAATTGCGCGCACGCTTGTGCGCCGTTTTTACAAAGTTTTCAAATTGCCTCTCGGGTTTGCATTTCTAGCTAAAATTGGTCATAGAATCAATTGTGTTGAGACGGTTTTTGAATTTGAGGCCTCGGGTGTGGAGTTTTTGACGTCGTCGCCCATAGCCAAATTGCGCGCACGCTTGTGCGCCGTTTTTACAAAGTTTTCAGATTGCCTCTCGGGTTTGAATTTCCCACTGAATTGGCCATAGAATCAATTGTGTCGAGATGGTTTTTGAATTTGAGGCCTCGGGTGCGGAGTTTTTGACGTCGTCGCCCATAGCCAAATTGCGCGCACGCTTGTGCGCTGTTTTTACAAAGTTTTCAGATTGCCTCTCGGGTTTGCATTCCTAGCTGAATTGGCCATAGAATCAATTTTGTCGAGACGGTTTTTGAATTTGAGGCCTCGGGTGCGGAGTTTTTGACGTCGTCGCCCATCGCCAAATTGCGCGCACGCTTGTGCGCCGTTTTTACAAAGTTTTCAGATTGCCTCTCGGGTTTGCATTTCTAACTGAATTGGCCATAGAATCAATTGTGTCGAGTCGGTTTTTGAATTTGAGGCTTCGGGTGCGGAGTTTTTGACGTCGTCGCCCATAGCCAAACTTGCGCGCATGGTTGTGTGCCATTTTTACAAAGTTTTCAGATTGCCTCCCAAGTTTGCATCCCTCACTGAATTGGCCATAGAATCAATTATGTCGAGATGGTTTTTGAATTTGAGGCCTCGGGTGCGGAGTTTTCGACGTCGTCGCCCATAGCCAAATTGCTGCGCCGTTTTTACAAAGTTTTCAGATTGCCTCTCGGGTTTGCATTTCTAGCTAAAATTGGTCATAGAATCAATTGTGTTGAGACGGTTTTTGAATTTGAGGCATCGGGTGTGGAGTTTTTGACGTCGTCGCCCATAGCCAAATTGCGCGCACGCTTGTGCGCCGTTTTTACAAAGTTTTCAGATTGCATCTCGGGTTTGAATTTCCCACTGAATTGGCCATAGAATCAATTATGTCGAGATGGTTTTTGAATTTGAGGCCTCGGGTGCGGAGTTTTTGACATCGTCGCCCATAGCCAAATTGCGCGCACGCTTGTGCGCTGTTTTTACAAAGTTTTCAGATTGCCTCTCGGGTTTGCATTTCCAGCTGAATTGGCCATAGAATCAATTTTGTCGAGACGGTTTTTGAATTTGAGGCCTCGGGTGCGGAGTTTTTGACGTCGTCGCCCATCGCCAAATTGCGCGCACGCTTGTGCGCCGTTTTTACAAAGTTTTCAGATTGCCTCTCGGGTTTGCATTTCTAACTGAATTGGCCATTGAATCAATTGTGTCGAGTCGGTTTTTGAATTTGAGGCTTCGGGTGCGGAGTTTTTGACGTCGTCGCCCATAGCCAAACTTGTGCGCATGGTTGTGTGCCATTTTTACAAAGTTTTCAGATTGCCTCCCAAGTTTGCATCCCTCACTGAATTGGCCATAGAATCAATTGTGTCGAGACGGTTTTTGAATTTGAGGCCTCGGGTGCGGAGTTTTTGACGTCGTCGCCCATAGCCAAATTGCGCGCACGCTTGTGCGCCGTTTTTACAAAGTTTTCAGATTGCCTCTCGGGTTTGCATTTCTAGCTAAAATTGGTCATAGAATCAATTGTGTCGAGACGGTTTTTGAATTTGAGGCCTCGGGTGCGGAGTTTTTGACGTCGTCGCCCATAGCCAAATTGCACGCACGCTTGTGCGCCGTTTTTACAAAGTTTTCAGATTGCCTCTCGGGTTTGAATTTCCCACTGAATTGGCCATAGAATCAATTGTGTCGAGACGGTTTATGAATTTGAGGCCTCGGGTGCGGAGTTTTTGACGTCGTCGCCCATAGCCAAATTGCGCGCACGCTTGTGCGCCGTTTTTACAAAGTTTTCAGATTGCCGCTCGGGTTTGCATTTCTATCTGAATTGGCCATATAATCAATTGTGTCGAGACGGTTTTTGAATTTGAGGCCTCGGGTGCGGAGTTTTTTACGTCGTCGCCCATAGCCAAACTTGCGCGCATGGTTGTGTGCCATTTTTACAAAGTTTTCAGATTGCCTCCCAAGTTTGCATCCCTCACTGAATTGGCCATAGAATCAATTGTGTCGAGACGGTTTTTGAATTTGAGGCCTCGGGTGAGGAGTTTTTGACGTCGTCGCCCATAGCCAAATTGCGTGCACGCTTGTGCGCCGTTTTTACAAAGTTTTCAGATTGCCTCTCGGGTTTGCATTTCTAGCTGAATTGGCCATAGAATCAATTGTGTCGAGATGGTTTTTGAATTTGAGGCCTCGGGTGCGGAGTTTTCAACGTCGTCGCCCATAGCCAAATTGCGCGCACGCTTGTGCGCCGTTTTTACAAAGTTTTCAGATTGCCTCTCGGGTTTGCATTTCTAGCTAAAATTGGTCATAGAATCAATTGTGTCGAGACGGTTTTTGAATTTGAGGCCTCGGGTGCGGAGTTTTTGACGTCGTCGCCCATAGCCAAATTGCGCGCACGCTTGTGCGCCGTTTTTACAAAGTTTTCAGATTGCCTCTCGGGTTTGAATTTCCCACTGAATTGGCCATAGAATCAATTGTGTCGAGATGGTTTTTGAATTTGAGGCCTCGGGTGCGGAGTTTTTGACGTCGTCGCCCATAGCCAAATTGCGCGCACGCTTGTGCGCTGTTTTTACAAAGTTTTCAGATTGCCTCTCGGGTTTGCAATTCTAGC
Source organism: Galeopsis tetrahit (assembly GCA_963675135.1). Lineage (NCBI taxonomy): Eukaryota > Viridiplantae > Streptophyta > Magnoliopsida > Lamiales > Lamiaceae > Galeopsis > Galeopsis tetrahit. Next base: position 1,275,998 of record OY776124.1, read on the forward strand.
TGAATTGGCCATAGAATCAATTTTGTCGAGACGGTTTTTGAATTTGAGGCCTCGGGTGCGGAGTTTTTGACGTCGTCGCCCATCGCCAAATTGCGCGCACGTTTGTGCGCCGTTTTTACAAAGTTTTCAGACTGCCTCTCGGGTTTGCATTCCTAACTGAATTGGCCATAGAATCAATTGTGTCGAGTCGGTTTTTGAATTTGAGGCTTCGGGTGCGGAGTTTTTGACGTCGTCGCCCATAGCCAAACTTGCGCGCATGGTTGTGTGCCATTTTTACAAAGTTTTCAGATTGCCTCCCAAGTTTGCATCCCTCACTGAATTGGCCATAGAATCAATTATGTCGAGACGGTTTTTGAATTTGAGGCCTCGGGTGCGGAGTTTTTGACGTCGTCGCCCATAGCCAAATTGCGCGCACGCTTGTGCGCCGTTTTTACAAAGTTTTCAGATTGCCTCTCGGGTTTGCATTTCTAGATAAAATTGGTCATAGAATCAATTGTGTCGAGACGGTTTTTGAATTTGAGGCCTCGGGTGCGGAGTTTTTGACGTCGTCGCCCATAGCCAAATTGCGCGCACGCTTGTGCGCCGTTTTTACAAAGTTTTCAGATTGCCTCTCGGGTTTGCATTTCTAGCTGAATTGGCCATAGAATCAATTGTGTCGAGATGGTTTTTGAATTTGAGGCCTCGGGTGCGGAGTTTTCGACGTCGTCGCCCATAGCCAAATTGCGCGCACGCTTGTGCGCCGTTTTTACAAAGTTTTCAGATTGCCTCTCGGGTTTGCATTTCTAGCTAAAATTGGTCATAGAATCAATTGTGTCGAGACGGTTTTTGAATTTAAGGCCTCGGGTGCGGAGTTTTTGACGTCGTCGCCCATAGCCAAATTGCGCGCACGCTTGTGCGCCGTTTTTACAAAGTTTTCAGATTGCCTCTCGGGTTTGAATTTCCCACTAAATTGGCCATAGAATCAATTGTGTCGAGATGGTTTTTGAATTTGAGGCCTCGGGTGCGGAGTTTTTGACGTCGTCGCCCATAGCTAAATTGCGCGCACGCTTGTGCGCTGTTTTTACAAAGTTTTCAGATTGCCTCTCGGGTTTGCATTTCTAGCTGAATTGGCCATAGAATCAATTTTGTCGAGACAGTTTTTGAATTTGAGGCCTCGGGTGCGGAGTTTTTGACGTCGTCGCCCATCGCCAAATTGCGCGCACGCTTGTGCGCCGTTTTTACAAAGTTTTCAGATTGCCTCTCGGGTTTGCATTTCTAACTGAATTGGCCATAGAATCAATTGTGTCGAGTCGGTTTTTGAATTTGAGGCTTCGGGTGCGGAGTTTTTGACGTCGTCGCCCATAGCCAAACTTGCGCGCATGGTTGTGTGCCATTTTTACAAAGTTTTCAGATTGCCTCCCAAGTTTGCATCCCTCACTGAATTGGCCATAGAATCAATTATGTCGAGATGGTTTTTGAATTTGAGGCCTCGGGTGCGGAGTTTTCGACGTCGTCGCCCATAGCCAAATTGCTGCGTCGTTTTTACAAAGTTTTCAGATTGCCTCTCGGGTTTGCATTTCTAGCTAAAATTGGTCATAGAATCAATTGTGTTGAGACGGTTTTTGAATTTGAGGCATCGGGTGTGGAGTTTTTGACGTCGTCGCCCATAGCCAAATTGCGCGCACGCTTGTGCGCCGTTTTTACAAAGTTTTCAGATTGCCTCTCGGGTTTGAATTTCCCACTGAATTGGCCATAGAATCAATTGTGTCGAGACGGTTTTTGAATTTGAGGCCTCGGGTGCGGAGTTTTTGACGTAGTCGCCCATAGCCAAACTTGCGCGCATGGTTGTGTGCCATTTTTACAAAGTTTTCAGATTGCCTCCCAAGTTTGCATCCCTCACTGAATTGGCCATAGAATCAATTGTGTCGAGACGGTTTTTGAATTTGAGACCTCGGGTGCGGAGTTTTTGACGTCGTCGCCCATAGCCAAATTACGCGCACGCTTGTGCACCGTTTTTACAAAGTTTTCAGATTGCCTCTCGGGTTTGCATTTCTAGCTGAATTGGCCATAGAATCAATTGTGTCGAGATGGTTTTTGAATTTGAGGCCTCGGGTGCGGAGTTTTCGACGTCGTCGCCCATAGCCAAATTGCGCGCACGCTTGTGCGCCGTTTTTACAAAGTTTTCAAATTGCCTCTCGGGTTTGCATTTCTAGCTAAAATTGGTCATAGAATCAATTGTGTTGAGACGGTTTTTGAATTTGAGGCCTCGGGTGCGGAGTTTTTGACGTCGTCGCCCATAGCCAAATTGCGCGCACGCTTGTGCGCCGTTTTTACAAAGTTTTCAGATTACCTCTCGGGTTTGCATTTCTATCTGAATTGGCCATAGAATCAATTGTGTCGAGACGGTTTTTGAATTTGAGGCCTCGGGTGCGGAGTTTTTGACGTAGTCGCCCATAGCCAAACTTGCGCGCATGGTTGTGTGCCATTTTTACAAAGTTTTCAGATTGCCTCCCAAGTTTGCATCCCTCACTGAATTGGCCATAGAATCAATTGTGTCGAGACGGTTTTTGAATTTGAGACCTCGGGTGCGGAGTTTTTGACGTCGTCGCCCATAGCCAAATTACGCGCACGCTTGTGCACCGTTTTTACAAAGTTTTCAGATTGCCTCTCGGGTTTGCATTTCTAGCTGAATTGGCCATAGAATCAATTGTGTCGAGATGGTTTTTGAATTTGAGGCCTCGGGTGCGGAGTTTTCGACGTCGTCGCCCATAGCCAAATTGCGCGCACGCTTGTGCGCCGTTTTTACAAAGTTTTCAAATTGCCTCTCGGGTTTGCATTTCTAGCTAAAATTGGTCATAGAATCAATTGTGTTGAGACGGTTTTTGAATTTGAGGCCTCGGGTGTGGAGTTTTTGACGTCGTCGCCCATAGCCAAATTGCGCGCACGCTTGTGCGCCGTTTTTACAAAGTTTTCAGATTGCCTCTCGGGTTTGAATTTCCCACTGAATTGGCCATAGAATCAATTGTGTCGAGATGGTTTTTGAATTTGAGGCCTCGGGTGCGGAGTTTTTGACGTCGTCGCCCATAGCCAAATTGCGCGCACGCTTGTGCGCTGTTTTTACAAAGTTTTCAGATTGCCTCTCGGGTTTGCATTCCTAGCTGAATTGGCCATAGAATCAATTTTGTCGAGACGGTTTTTGAATTTGAGGCCTCGGGTGCGGAGTTTTTGACGTCGTCGCCCATCGCCAAATTGCGCGCACGCTTGTGCGCCGTTTTTACAAAGTTTTCAGATTGCCTCTCGGGTTTGCATTTCTAACTGAATTGGCCATAGAATCAATTGTGTCGAGTCGGTTTTTGAATTTGAGGCTTCGGGTGCGGAGTTTTTGACGTCGTCGCCCATAGCCAAACTTGCGCGCATGGTTGTGTGCCATTTTTACAAAGTTTTCAGATTGCCTCCCAAGTTTGCATCCCTCACTGAATTGGCCATAGAATCAATTATGTCGAGATGGTTTTTGAATTTGAGGCCTCGGGTGCGGAGTTTTCGACGTCGTCGCCCATAGCCAAATTGCTGCGCCGTTTTTACAAAGTTTTCAGATTGCCTCTCGGGTTTGCATTTCTAGCTAAAATTGGTCATAGAATCAATTGTGTTGAGACGGTTTTTGAATTTGAGGCATCGGGTGTGGAGTTTTTGACGTCGTCGCCCATAGCCAAATTGCGCGCACGCTTGTGCGCCGTTTTTACAAAGTTTTCAGATTGCCTCTCGGGTTTGAATTTCCCACTGAATTGGCCATAGAATCAATTATGTCGAGATGGTTTTTGAATTTGAGGCCTCGGGTGCGGAGTTTTTGACATCGTCGCCCATAGCCAAATTGCGCGCACGCTTGTGCGCTGTTTTTACAAAGTTTTCAGATTGCCTCTCGGGTTTGCATTTCCAGCTGAATTGGCCATAGAATCAATTTTGTCGAGACGGTTTTTGAATTTGAGGCCTCGGGTGCGGAGTTTTTGACGTCGTCGCCCATCGCCAAATTGCGCGCACGCTTGTGCGCCGTTTTTACAAAGTTTTCAGATTGCCTCTCGGGTTTGCATTTCTAACTGAATTGGCCATTGAATCAATTGTGTCGAGTCGGTTTTTGAATTTGAGGCTTCGGGTGCGGAGTTTTTGACGTCGTCGCCCATAGCCAAACTTGTGCGCATGGTTGTGTGCCATTTTTACAAAGTTTTCAGATTGCCTCCCAAGTTTGCATCCCTCACTGAATTGGCCATAGAATCAATTGTGTCGAGACGGTTTTTGAATTTGAGGCCTCGGGTGCGGAGTTTTTGACGTCGTCGCCCATAGCCAAATTGCGCGCACGCTTGTGCGCCGTTTTTACAAAGTTTTCAGATTGCCTCTCGGGTTTGCATTTCTAGCTAAAATTGGTCATAGAATCAATTGTGTCGAGACGGTTTTTGAATTTGAGGCCTCGGGTGCGGAGTTTTTGACGTCGTCGCCCATAGCCAAATTGCACGCACGCTTGTGCGCCGTTTTTACAAAGTTTTCAGATTGCCTCTCGGGTTTGAATTTCCCACTGAATTGGCCATAGAATCAATTGTGTCGAGACGGTTTATGAATTTGAGGCCTCGGGTGCGGAGTTTTTGACGTCGTCGCCCATAGCCAAATTGCGCGCACGCTTGTGCGCCGTTTTTACAAAGTTTTCAGATTGCCGCTCGGGTTTGCATTTCTATCTGAATTGGCCATATAATCAATTGTGTCGAGACGGTTTTTGAATTTGAGGCCTCGGGTGCGGAGTTTTTTACGTCGTCGCCCATAGCCAAACTTGCGCGCATGGTTGTGTGCCATTTTTACAAAGTTTTCAGATTGCCTCCCAAGTTTGCATCCCTCACTGAATTGGCCATAGAATCAATTGTGTCGAGACGGTTTTTGAATTTGAGGCCTCGGGTGAGGAGTTTTTGACGTCGTCGCCCATAGCCAAATTGCGTGCACGCTTGTGCGCCGTTTTTACAAAGTTTTCAGATTGCCTCTCGGGTTTGCATTTCTAGCTGAATTGGCCATAGAATCAATTGTGTCGAGATGGTTTTTGAATTTGAGGCCTCGGGTGCGGAGTTTTCAACGTCGTCGCCCATAGCCAAATTGCGCGCACGCTTGTGCGCCGTTTTTACAAAGTTTTCAGATTGCCTCTCGGGTTTGCATTTCTAGCTAAAATTGGTCATAGAATCAATTGTGTCGAGACGGTTTTTGAATTTGAGGCCTCGGGTGCGGAGTTTTTGACGTCGTCGCCCATAGCCAAATTGCGCGCACGCTTGTGCGCCGTTTTTACAAAGTTTTCAGATTGCCTCTCGGGTTTGAATTTCCCACTGAATTGGCCATAGAATCAATTGTGTCGAGATGGTTTTTGAATTTGAGGCCTCGGGTGCGGAGTTTTTGACGTCGTCGCCCATAGCCAAATTGCGCGCACGCTTGTGCGCTGTTTTTACAAAGTTTTCAGATTGCCTCTCGGGTTTGCAATTCTAGCTGAATTGGCCATAGAATCAATTTTGTCGAGACGGTTTTTGAATTTGAGGCCTCGGGTGCGGAGTTTTTGACGTCGTCGCCCATCGCCAAATTGCGCGCACGTTTGTGCGCCGTTTTTACAAAGTTTTCAGACTGCCTCTCGGGTTTGCATTCCTAACTGAATTGGCCATAGAATCAATTGTGTCGAGTCGGTTTTTGAATTTGAGGCTTCGGGTGCGGAGTTTTTGACGTCGTCGCCCATAGCCAAACTTGCGCGCATGGTTGTGTGCCATTTTTACAAAGTTTTCAGATTGCCTCCCAAGTTTGCATCCCTCACTGAATTGGCCATAGAATCAATTATGTCGAGACGGTTTTTGAATTTGAGGCCTCGGGTGCGGAGTTTTTGACGTCGTTGCCCATAGCCAAATTGCGCGCACGCTTGTGCGCCGTTTTTACAAAGTTTTCAGATTGCCTCTCGGGTTTGCATTTCTAGATAAAATTGGTCATAGAATCAATTGTGTCGAGACGGTTTTTGAATTTGAGGCCTCGGGTGCGGAGTTTTTGACGTCGTCGCCCATAGCCAAATTGCGCGCACGCTTGTGCGCCGTTTTTACAAAGTTTTCAGATTGCCTCTCGGGTTTGCATTTCTAGCTGAATTGGCCATAGAATCAATTGTGTCGAGATGGTTTTTGAATTTGAGGCCTCGGGTGCGGAGTTTTCGACGTCGTCGCCCATAGCCAAATTGCGCGCACGCTTGTGCGCCGTTTTTACAAAGTTTTCAGATTGCCTCTCGGGTTTGCATTTCTAGCTAAAATTGGTCATAGAATCAATTGTGTCGAGACGGTTTTTGAATTTAAGGCCTCGGGTGCGGAGTTTTTGACATCGTCGCCCATAGCCAAATTGCGCGCACGCTTGTGCGCCGTTTTTACAAAGTTTTCAGATTGCCTCTCGGGTTTGAATTTCCCACTAAATTGGCCATAGAATCAATTGTGTCGAGATGGTTTTTGAATTTGAGGCCTCGGGTGCGGAGTTTTTGACGTCGTCGCCCATAGCTAAATTGCGCGCACGCTTGTGCGCTGTTTTTACAAAGTTTTCAGATTGCCTCTCGGGTTTGCATTTCTAGCTGAATTGGCCATAGAATCAATTTTGTCGAGACAGTTTTTGAATTTGAGGCCTCGGGTGCGGAGTTTTTGACGTCGTCGCCCATCGCCAAATTGCGCGCACGCTTGTGCGCCGTTTTTACAAAGTTTTCAGATTGCCTCTCGGGTTTGCATTTCTAACTGAATTGGCCATAGAATCAATTGTGTCGAGTCGGTTTTTGAATTTGAGGCTTCGGGTGCGGAGTTTTTGACGTCGTCGCCCATAGCCAAACTTGCGCGCATGGTTGTGTGCCATTTTTACAAAGTTTTCAGATTGCCTCCCAAGTTTGCATCCCTCACTGAATTGGCCATAGAATCAATTATGTCGAGATGGTTTTTGAATTTGAGGCCTCGGGTGCGGAGTTTTCGACGTCGTCGCCCATAGCCAAATTGCTGCGTCGTTTTTACAAAGTTTTCAGATTGCCTCTCGGGTTTGCATTTCTAGCTAAAATTGGTCATAGAATCAATTGTGTTGAGACGGTTTTTGAATTTGAGGCATCGGGTGTGGAGTTTTTGACGTCGTCGCCCATAGCCAAATTGCGCGCACGCTTGTGCGCCGTTTTTACAAAGTTTTCAGATTGCCTCTCGGGTTTGAATTTCCCACTGAATTGGCCATAGAATCAATTATGTCGAGATGGTTTTTGAATTTGAGGCCTCGGGTGCGGAGTTTTTGACGTCGTCGCCCATAGCCAAATTGCGCGCACGCTTGTGCGCTGTTTTTACAAAGTTTTCAGATTGCCTCTCGGGTTTGCATTTCTAGCTGAATTGGCCATAGAATCAATTTTGTCGAGACGGTTTTTGAATTTGAGGCCTCGGGTGCGGAGTTTTTGACGTCGTCGCCCATCGCCAAATTGCGCGCACGCTTGTGCGCCGTTTTTACAAAGTTTTCAGATTGCCTCTCGGGTTTGCATTTGTAACTGAATTGGCCATAGAATCAATTGTGTCGAGTCGGTTTTTGAATTTGAGGCTTCGGGTGCGGAGTTTTTGACGTCGTCGCCCATAGCCAAACTTGCGCGCATGGTTGTGTGCCATTTTTACAAAGTTTTCAGATTGCCTCCCAAGTTTGCATCCCTCACTGAATTGGCCATAGAATCAATTGTGTCGAGACGGTTTTTGAATTTGAGGCCTCGGGTGCGGAGTTTTTGACGTCGTCGCCCATAGCCAAATTGCGCGCAAGCTTGTGCGCCGTTTTTACAAAGTTTTCAGATTGCCTCTCGGGTTTGCATTTCTAGCTAAAATTGGTCATAGAATCAATTGTGTCGAGACGGTTTTTGAATTTGAGGCCTCGGGTGCGGAGTTTTTGACGTCGTCGCCCATAGCCAAATTGCACGCACGCTTGTGCGCCGTTTTTACAAAGTTTTCAGATTGCCTCTCGGGTTTGAATTTCCCACTGAATTGGCCAAAGAATCAATTGTGTCGAGACGGTTTATGAATTTGAGGCCTCGGGTGCGGAGTTTTTGACGTCGTCGCCCATAGCCAAATTGCGCGCACGCTTGTGCGCCGTTTTTACAAAGTTTTCAGATTGCCTCTCGGGTTTGCATTTCTATCTGAATTGGCCATAGAATCAATTGTGTCGAGACGGTTTTTGAATTTGAGGCCTCGGGTGCGGAGTTTTTTACGTCGTCGCCCATAGCCAAACTTGCGCGCATGGTTGTGTGCCATTTTTACAAAGTTTTCAGATTGCCTCCCAAGTTTGCATCCCTCACTGAATTGGCCATAGAATCAATTGTGTCGAGACGGTTTTTGAATTTGAGGCCTCGGGTGCGGAGTTTTTGACGTCGTCGCCCATAGCCAAATTGCGCGCACGCTTGTGCGCCGTTTTTACAAAGTTTTCAGATTGCCTCTCGGGTTTGCATTTCTAGCTGAATTGGCCATAGAATCAATTGTGTCGAGATGGTTTTTGAATTTGAGGCCTCGGGTGCGGAGTTTTCGACGTCGTCGCCCATAGCCAAATTGCGCGCAAGCTTGTGCGCCGTTTTTACAAAGTTTTCAGATTGCCTCTCGGGTTTGCATCTCTAGCTAAAATTGGTCATAGAATCAATTGTGTCGAGACGGTTTTTGAATTTGAGGCCTCGGGTGCGGAGTTTTTGACGTCGTCGCCCATAGCCAAATTGCGCGCACGCTTGTGCGCCGTTTTTACAAAGTTTTCAGATTGCCTCTCGGGTTTGAATTTCCCACTGAATTGGCCATAGAATCAATTATGTCGAGATGGTTTTTGAATTTGAGGCCTCGGGTGCGGAGTTTTTGACGTCGTCGCCCATAGCCAAATTGCGCGCACGCTTGTGCGCTGTTTTTACAAAGTTTTCAGATTGCCTCTCGGGTTTGCATTTCTAGCTGAATTGGCCATAGAATCAATTTTGTCGAGACGGTTTTTGAATTTAAGGCCTCGGGTGCGGAGTTTTTGACGTCGTCGCCCATCGCCAAATTGCGCGCACGCTTGTGCGCCGTTTTTACAAAGTTTTCAGATTGCCTCTCGGGTTTGCATTTCTAACTGAATTGGCCATAGAATCAATTGTGTCGAGTCGGTTTTTGAATTTGAGGCTTCGGGTGCGGAGTTTTTGACGTCGTCGCCCATAGCCAAACTTGTGCGCATGGTTGTGTGCCATTTTTACAAAGTTTTCAGATTGCCTCCCAAGTTTGCATCCCTCACTGAATTGGCCATAGAATCAATTGTGTCGAGACGGTTTTTGAATTTGAGGCCTCGGGTGCGGAGTTTTTTACGTCGTCGCCCATAGCCAAATTGCGCGCACGCTTGTGCGCCGTTTTTACAAAGTTTTCAGATTGCCTCTCGGGTTTGCATTTCTAGCTAAAATTGGTCATAGAATCAATTGTGTCGAGACGGTTTTTGAATTTGAGGCCTCGGGTGCGGAGTTTTTGACGTCGTCGCCCATAGCCAAATTGCACAAACGCTTGTGCGCCGTTTTTACAAAGTTTTCAGATTGCCTCTCGGGTTTGAATTTCCCACTGAATTGGCCATAGAATCAATTGTGTCGAGTCGGTTTTTGAATTTGAGGCTTCGGGTGCGGAGTTTTTGACGTCGTCGCCCATAGCCAAAGTTGCGCGCATGGTTGTGTGCCATTTTTACAAAGTTTTCAGATTGCCTCCCAAGTTTGCATCCCTCACTGAATTGGCCATAGAATCAATTGTGTCGAGACGGTTTTTGAATTTGAGGCCTCGGGTGCGGAGTTTTTGACGTCGTCGCCCATAGCCAAATTGCGCGCACGCTTGTGCGCCGTTTTTACAAAGTTTTCAGATTGCCTCTCGGGTTTGCATTTCTAGCTAAAATTGGTCATAGAATCAATTGTGTCGAGACGGTTTTTGAATTTGAGGCCTCGGGTGCGGAGTTTTTGACGTCGTCGCCCATAGCCAAATTGCGCGCACGCTTGTGCGCCGTTTTTACAAAGTTTTCAGATTGCCTCTCGGGTTTGCATTTCTATCTGAATTGGCCATAGAATCAATTGTGTCGAGACGGTTTTTGAATTTGAGGCCTCGGGTGCGGAGTTTTTTACGTCGTCGCCCATAGCCAAACTTGCGCGCATGGTTGTGTGCCATTTTTACAAAGTTTTCAGATTGCCTCCCAAGTTTGCATCCCTCACTGAATTGGCCATAGAATCAATTGTGTCGAGACGGTTTTTGAATTTGAGGCCTCGGGTGCGGAGTTTTTGACGTCGTCGCCCATAGCCAAACTTGCGCGCATGGTTGTGTGCCATTTTTACAAAGTTTTCAGATTGCCTCCCAAGTTTGCATCCCTCACTGAATTGGCCATAGAATCAATTGTGTCGAGACGGTTTTTGAATTTGAGGCCTCGGGTGCGAAGTTTTTGACGTCGTCGCCCATCGCCAAATTGCGCGCACGCTTGTGCGCCGTTTTTACAAATTTTCAGATTGCCTCTCGGGTTTGCATTTGTAACTGAATTGGCCATAGAATCAATTGTGTCGAGTCGGTTTTTGAATTTGAGGCTTCGGGTGCGGAGTTTTTGACGTCGTCGCCCATAGCCAAACTTGCGCGCATGGTTGTGTGCCATTTTTACAAAGTTTTCAGATTGCCTCCCAAGTTTGCATCCCTCACTGAATTGGCCATAGAATCAATTGTGTCGAGACGGTTTTTGAATTTGAGGCCTCGGGTGCGGAGTTTTTGACGTCGTCGCCCATAGCCAAATTGCGCGCAAGCTTGTGCGCCGTTTTTACAAAGTTTTCAGATTGCCTCTCGGGTTTGCATTTCTAGCTAAAATTGGTCATAGAATCAATTGTGTCGAGACGGTTTTTGAATTTGAATCCTCGGGTGCGGAGTTTTTGACGTCGTCGCCCATAGCCAAATTGCACGCACGCTTGTGCGCCGTTTTTACAAAGTTTTCAGATTGCCTCTCGGGTTTGAATTTCCCACTGAATTGGCCATAGAATCAATTGTGTCGAGACGGTTTTTGAATTTGAGGCCTCGGGTGCGGAGTTTTTGACGTCGTCGCCCATAGCCAAATTGCGCGCACGCTTGTGCGCCGTTTTTACAAAGTTTTCAGATTGCCTCTCGGGTTTGCATTTCTAGCTGAATTGGCCATAGAATCAATTGTGTCGAGATGGTTTTTGAATTTGAGGCCTCGGGTGCGGAGTTTTCGACGTCGTCGCCCATAGCCAAATTGCGCGCAAGCTTGTGCGCCGTTTTTACAAAGTTTTCAGATTGCCTCTCGGGTTTGCATCTCTAGCTAAAATTGGTCATAGAATCAATTGTGTCGAGACGGTTTTTGAATTTGAGGCCTCGGGTGCGGAGTTTTTGACGTCGTCGCCCATAGCCAAATTGCGCGCACGCTTGTGCGCCGTTTTTACAAAGTTTTCAGATTGCCTCTCGGGTTTGAATTTCCCACTGAATTGGCCATAGAATCAATTATGTCGAGATGGTTTTTGAATTTGAGGCCTCGGGTGCGGAGTTTTTGACGTCGTCGCCCATAGCCAAATTGCGCGCACGCTTGTGCGCTGTTTTTACAAAGTTTTCAGATTGCCTCTCGGGTTTGCATTTCTAGCTGAATTGGTCATAGAATCAATTGTGTCGAGACGGTTTTTGAATTTGAGGCCTCGGGTGCGGAGTTTTTGACGTCGTCGCCCATAGCCAAATTGCACAAACGCATGTGCGCCGTTTTTACAAAGTTTTCAGATTGCCTCTCGGGTTTGAATTTCTAACTGAATTGGCCATAGAATCAATTGTGTCGAGTCGGTTTTTGAATTTGAGGCTTCGGGTGCGGAGTTTTTGACGTCGTCGCCCATAGCCAAAGTTGCGCGCATGGTTGTGTGCCATTTTTACAAAGTTTTCAGATTGCCTCCCAAGTTTGCATCCCTCACTGAATTGGCCATAGAATCAATTGTGTCGAGACGGTTTTTGAATTTGAGGCCTCGGGTGCGGAGTTTTTGACGTCGTCGCCCATAGCTAAATTGCGCGCACGCTTGTGCGCCGTTTTTACAAAGTTTTCAGATTGCCTCTCGGGTTTGCATTTCTAGCTAAAATTGGTCATAGAATCAATTGTGTCGAGACGGTTTTTGAATTTGAGGCCTCGGGTGCGGAGTTTTTGACGTCGTCGCCCATAGCCAAATTGCGCGCACGCTTGTGCGCCGTTTTTACAAAGTTTTCAGATTGCCTCTCGGGTTTGCATTTCTATCTGAATTGGCCATAGAATCAATTGTGTCGAGACGGTTTTTGAATTTGAGGCCTCGGGTGCGGAGTTTTTTACGTCGTCGCCCATAGCCAAACTTGCGCGCATGGTTGTGTGCCATTTTTACAAAGTTTTCAGATTGCCTCCCAAGTTTGCATCCCTCACTGAATTGGCCATAGAATCAATTGTGTCGAGACGGTTTTTGAATTTGAGGCCTCGGGTGCGGAGTTTTTGACGTCGTCGCCCATAGCCAAACTTGCGCGCATGGTTGTGTGCCATTTTTACAAAGTTTTCAGATTGCCTCCCAAGTTTGCATCCCTCACTGAATTGGCCATAGAATCAATTGTGTCGAGACGGTTTTTGAATTTGAGGCCTCGGGTGCGAAGTTTTTGACGTCGTCGCCCATCGCCAAATTGCGCGCACGCTTGTGCGCCGTTTTTACAAATTTTCAGATTGCCTCTCGGGTTTGCATTTGTAACTGAATTGGCCATAGAATCAATTGTGTCGAGTCGGTTTTTGAATTTGAGGCTTCGGGTGCGGAGTTTTTGACGTCGTCGCCCATAGCCAAACTTGCGCGCATGGTTGTGTGCCATTTTTACAAAGTTTTCAGATTGCCTCCCAAGTTTGCATCCCTCACTGAATTGGCCATAGAATCAATTATGTCGAGATGGTTTTTGAATTTGAGGCCTCGGGTGCGGAGTTTTCGACGTCGTCGCCCATAGCCAAATTGCTGCGTCGTTTTTACAAAGTTTTCAGATTGCCTCTCGGGTTTGCATTTCTAGCTAAAATTGGTCATAGAATCAATTGTGTTGAGACGGTTTTTGAATTTGAGGCATCGGGTGTGGAGTTTTTGACGTCGTCGCCCATAGCCAAATTGCGCGCACGCTTGTGCGCCGTTTTTACAAAGTTTTCAGATTGCCTCTCGGGTTTGAATTTCCCACTGAATTGGCCATAGAATCAATTATGTCGAGATGGTTTTTGAATTTGAGGCCTCGGGTGCGGAGTTTTTGACGTCGTCGCCCATAGCCAAATTGCGCGCACGCTTGTGCGCTGTTTTTACAAAGTTTTCAGATTGCCTCTCGGGTTTGCATTTCTAGCTGAATTGGCCATAGAATCAATTTTGTCGAGACGGTTTTTGAATTTGAGGCCTCGGGTGCGGAGTTTTTGACGTCGTCGCCCATCGCCAAATTGCGCGCACGCTTGTGCGCCGTTTTTACAAAGTTTTCAGATTGCCTCTCGGGTTTGCATTTGTAACTGAATTGGCCATAGAATCAATTGTGTCGAGTCGGTTTTTGAATTTGAGGCTTCGGGTGCGGAGTTTTTGACGTCGTCGCCCATAGCCAAACTTGCGCGCATGGTTGTGTGCCATTTTTACAAAGTTTTCAGATTGCCTCCCAAGTTTGCATCCCTCACTGAATTGGCCATAGAATCAATTGTGTCGAGACGGTTTTTGAATTTGAGGCCTCGGGTGCGGAGTTTTTGACGTCGTCGCCCATAGCCAAATTGCGCGCAAGCTTGTGCGCCGTTTTTACAAAGTTTTCAGATTGCCTCTCGGGTTTGCATTTCTAGCTAAAATTGGTCATAGAATCAATTGTGTCGAGACGGTTTTTGAATTTGAGGCCTCGGGTGCGGAGTTTTTGACGTCGTCGCCCATAGCCAAATTGCACGCACGCTTGTGCGCCGTTTTTACAAAGTTTTCAGATTGCCTCTCGGGTTTGAATTTCCCACTGAATTGGCCAAAGAATCAATTGTGTCGAGACGGTTTATGAATTTGAGGCCTCGGGTGCGGAGTTTTTGACGTCGTCGCCCATAGCCAAATTGCGCGCACGCTTGTGCGCCGTTTTTACAAAGTTTTCAGATTGCCTCTCGGGTTTGCATTTCTATCTGAATTGGCCATAGAATCAATTGTGTCGAGACGGTTTTTGAATTTGAGGCCTCGGGTGCGGAGTTTTTTACGTCGTCGCCCATAGCCAAACTTGCGCGCATGGTTGTGTGCCATTTTTACAAAGTTTTCAGATTGCCTCCCAAGTTTGCATCCCTCACTGAATTGGCCATAGAATCAATTGTGTCGAGACGGTTTTTGAATTTGAGGCCTCGGGTGCGGAGTTTTTGACGTCGTCGCCCATAGCCAAATTGCGCGCACGCTTGTGCGCCGTTTTTACAAAGTTTTCAGATTGCCTCTCGGGTTTGCATTTCTAGCTGAATTGGCCATAGAATCAATTGTGTCGAGATGGTTTTTGAATTTGAGGCCTCGGGTGCGGAGTTTTCGACGTCGTCGCCCATAGCCAAATTGCGCGCAAGCTTGTGCGCCGTTTTTACAAAGTTTTCAGATTGCCTCTCGGGTTTGCATCTCTAGCTAAAATTGGTCATAGAATCAATTGTGTCGAGACGGTTTTTGAATTTGAGGCCTCGGGTGCGGAGTTTTTGACGTCGTCGCCCATAGCCAAATTGCGCGCACGCTTGTGCGCCGTTTTTACAAAGTTTTCAGATTGCCTCTCGGGTTTGAATTTCCCACTGAATTGGCCATAGAATCAATTATGTCGAGATGGTTTTTGAATTTGAGGCCTCGGGTGCGGAGTTTTTGACGTCGTCGCCCATAGCCAAATTGCGCGCACGCTTGTGCGCTGTTTTTACAAAGTTTTCAGATTGCCTCTCGGGTTTGCATTTCTAGCTGAATTGGCCATAGAATCAATTTTGTCGAGACGGTTTTTGAATTTAAGGCCTCGGGTGCGGAGTTTTTGACGTCGTCGCCCATCGCCAAATTGCGCGCACGCTTGTGCGCCGTTTTTACAAAGTTTTCAGATTGCCTCTCGGGTTTGCATTTCTAACTGAATTGGCCATAGAATCAATTGTGTCGAGTCGGTTTTTGAATTTGAGGCTTCGGGTGCGGAGTTTTTGACGTCGTCGCCCATAGCCAAACTTGTGCGCATGGTTGTGTGCCATTTTTACAAAGTTTTCAGATTGCCTCCCAAGTTTGCATCCCTCACTGAATTGGCCATAGAATCAATTGTGTCGAGACGGTTTTTGAATTTGAGGCCTCGGGTGCGGAGTTTTTTACGTCGTCGCCCATAGCCAAATTGCGCGCACGCTTGTGCGCCGTTTTTACAAAGTTTTCAGATTGCCTCTCGGGTTTGCATTTCTAGCTAAAATTGGTCATAGAATCAATTGTGTCGAGACGGTTTTTGAATTTGAGGCCTCGGGTGCGGAGTTTTTGACGTCGTCGCCCATAGCCAAATTGCACAAACGCATGTGCGCCGTTTTTACAAAGTTTTCAGATTGCCTCTCGGGTTTGAATTTCCCACTGAATTGGCCATAGAATCAATTGTGTCGAGTCGGTTTTTGAATTTGAGGCTTCGGGTGCGGAGTTTTTGACGTCGTCGCCCATAGCCAAAGTTGCGCGCATGGTTGTGTGCCATTTTTACAAAGTTTTCAGATTGCCTCCCAAGTTTGCATCCCTCACTGAATTGGCCATAGAATCAATTGTGTCGAGACGGTTTTTGAATTTGAGGCCTCGGGTGCGGAGTTTTTGACGTCGTCGCCCATAGCTAAATTGCGCGCACGCTTGTGCGCCGTTTTTACAAAGTTTTCAGATTGCCTCTCGGGTTTGCATTTCTAGCTAAAATTGGTCATAGAATCAATTGTGTCGAGACGGTTTTTGAATTTGAGGCCTCGGGTGCGGAGTTTTTGACGTCGTCGCCCATAGCCAAATTGCGCGCACGCTTGTGCGCCGTTTTTACAAAGTTTTCAGATTGCCTCTCGGGTTTGCATTTCTATCTGAATTGGCCATAGAATCAATTGTGTCGAGACGGTTTTTGAATTTGAGGCCTCGGGTGCGGAGTTTTTTACGTCGTCGCCCATAGCCAAACTTGCGCGCATGGTTGTGTGCCATTTTTACAAAGTTTTCAGATTGCCTCCCAAGTTTGCATCCCTCACTGAATTGGCCATAGAATCAATTGTGTCGAGACGGTTTTTGAATTTGAGGCCTCGGGTGCGGAGTTTTTGACGTCGTCGCCCATAGCCAAACTTGCGCGCATGGTTGTGTGCCATTTTTACAAAGTTTTCAGATTGCCTCCCAAGTTTGCATCCCTCACTGAATTGGCCATAGAATCAATTGTGTCGAGACGGTTTTTGAATTTGAGGCCTCGGGTGCGAAGTTTTTGACGTCGTCGCCCATCGCCAAATTGCGCGCACGCTTGTGCGCCGTTTTTACAAATTTTCAGATTGCCTCTCGGGTTTGCATTTGTAACTGAATTGGCCATAGAATCAATTGTGTCGAGTCGGTTTTTGAATTTGAGGCTTCGGGTGCGGAGTTTTTGACGTCGTCGCCCATAGCCAAACTTGCGCGCATGGTTGTGTGCCATTTTTACAAAGTTTTCAGATTGCCTCCCAAGTTTGCATCCCTCACTGAATTGGCCATAGAATCAATTGTGTCGAGACGGTTTTTGAATTTGAGGCCTCGGGTGCGGAGTTTTTGACGTCGTCGCCCATAGCCAAATTGCGCGCAAGCTTGTGCGCCGTTTTTACAAAGTTTTCAGATTGCCTCTCGGGTTTGCATTTCTAGCTAAAATTGGTCATAGAATCAATTGTGTCGAGACGGTTTTTGAATTTGAATCCTCGGGTGCGGAGTTTTTGACGTCGTCGCCCATAGCCAAATTGCACGCACGCTTGTGCGCCGTTTTTACAAAGTTTTCAGATTGCCTCTCGGGTTTGAATTTCCCACTGAATTGGCCATAGAATCAATTGTGTCGAGACGGTTTATGAATTTGAGGCCTCGGGTGCGGAGTTTTTGACGTCGTCGCCCATAGCCAAATTGCGCGCACGCTTGTGCGCCGTTTTTACAAAGTTTTCAGATTGCCTCTCGGGTTTGCATTTCTATCTGAATTGGCCATAGAATCAATTGTGTCGAGACGGTTTTTGAATTTGAGGCCTCGGGTGCGGAGTTTTTTACGTCGTCGCCCATAGCCAAACTTGCGCGCATGGTTGTGTGCCATTTTTACAAAGTTTTCAGATTGCCTCCCAAGTTTGCATCCCTCACTGAATTGGCCATAGAATCAATTGTGTCGAGACGGTTTTTGAATTTGAGGCCTCGGGTGCGGAGTTTTTTACGTCGTCGCCCATAGCCAAACTTGCGCGCATGGTTGTGTGCCATTTTTACAAAGTTTTCAGATTGCCTCCCAAGTTTGCATCCCTCACTGAATTGGCCATAGAATCAATTGTGTCGAGACGGTTTTTGAATTTGAGGCCTCGGGTGCGGAGTTTTTGACGTCGTCGCCCATAGCCAAACTTGCGCGCATGGTTGTGTGCCATTTTTACAAAGTTTTCAGATTGCCTCCCAAGTTTGCATCCCTCACTGAATTGGCCATAGAATCAATTGTGTCGAGACGGTTTTTGAATTTGAGGCCTCGGGTGCGAAGTTTTTGACGTCGTCGCCCATCGCCAAATTGCGCGCACGCTTGTGCGCCGTTTTTACAAATTTTCAGATTGCCTCTCGGGTTTGCATTTGTAACTGAATTGGCCATAGAATCAATTGTGTCGAGTCGGTTTTTGAATTTGAGGCTTCGGGTGCGGAGTTTTTGACGTCGTCGCCCATAGCCAAACTTGCGCGCATGGTTGTGTGCCATTTTTACAAAGTTTTCAGATTGCCTCCCAAGTTTGCATCCCTCACTGAATTGGCCATAGAATCAATTGTGTCGAGACGGTTTTTGAATTTGAGGCCTCGGGTGCGGAGTTTTTGACGTCGTCGCCCATAGCCAAATTGCGCGCAAGCTTGTGCGCCGTTTTTACAAAGTTTTCAGATTGCCTCTCGGGTTTGCATTTCTAGCTAAAATTGGTCATAGAATCAATTGTGTCGAGACGGTTTTTGAATTTGAATCCTCGGGTGCGGAGTTTTTGACGTCGTCGCCCATAGCCAAATTGCACGCACGCTTGTGCGCCGTTTTTACAAAGTTTTCAGATTGCCTCTCGGGTTTGAATTTCCCACTGAATTGGCCATAGAATCAATTGTGTCGAGACGGTTTATGAATTTGAGGCCTCGGGTGCGGAGTTTTTGACGTCGTCGCCCATAGCCAAATTGCGCGCACGCTTGTGCGCCGTTTTTACAAAGTTTTCAGATTGCCTCTCGGGTTTGCATTTCTATCTGAATTGGCCATAGAATCAATTTTGTCGAGACGGTTTTTGAATTTGAGGCCTCGGGTGCGGAGTTTTTGACGTCGTCGCCCATAGCCAAACTTGCGCGCATGGTTGTGTGCCATTTTTACAAAGTTTTCAGATTGCCTCCCAAGTTTGCATCCCTCACTGAATTGGCCATAGAATCAATTGTGTCGAGACGGTTTTTGAATTTGAGGCCTCGGGTGCGAAGTTTTTGACGTCGTCGCCCATCGCCAAATTGCGCGCACGCTTGTGCGCCGTTTTTACAAATTTTCAGATTGCCTCTCGGGTTTGCATTTGTAACTGAATTGGCCATAGAATCAATTGTGTCGAGTCGGTTTTTGAATTTGAGGCTTCGGGTGCGGAGTTTTTGACGTCGTCGCCCATAGCCAAACTTGCGCGCATGGTTGTGTGCCATTTTTACAAAGTTTTCAGATTGCCTCCCAAGTTTGCATCCCTCACTGAATTGGCCATAGAATCAATTGTGTCGAGACGGTTTTTGAATTTGAGGCCTCGGGTGCGGAGTTTTTGACGTCGTCGCCCATAGCCAAATTGCGCGCAAGCTTGTGCGCCGTTTTTACAAAGTTTTCAGATTGCCTCTCGGGTTTGCATTTCTAGCTAAAATTGGTCATAGAATCAATTGTGTCGAGACGGTTTTTGAATTTGAATCCTCGGGTGCGGAGTTTTTGACGTCGTCGCCCATAGCCAAATTGCACGCACGCTTGTGCGCCGTTTTTACAAAGTTTTCAGATTGCCTCTCGGGTTTGAATTTCCCACTGAATTGGCCATAGAATCAATTGTGTCGAGACGGTTTATGAATTTGAGGCCTCGGGTGCGGAGTTTTTGACGTCGTCGCCCATAGCCAAATTGCGCGCACGCTTGTGCGCCGTTTTTACAAAGTTTTCAGATTGCCTCTCGGGTTTGCATTTCTATCTGAATTGGCCATAGAATCAATTGTGTCGAGACGGTTTTTGAATTTGAGGCCTCGGGTGCGGAGTTTTTGACGTCGTCGCCCATAGCCAAATTGCGCGCACGCTTGTGCGCCGTTTTTACAAAGTTTTCAGATTGCCTCTCGGGTTTGCATTTCTAGCTGAATTGGCCATAGAATCAATTGTGTCGAGATGGTTTTTGAATTTGAGGCCTCGGGTGCGGAGTTTTCGACGTCGTCGCCCATAGCTAAATTGCGCGCACGCTTGTGCGCCGTTTTTACAAAGTTTTCAGATTGCCTCTCGGGTTTGCATCTCTAGCTAAAATTGGTCATAGAATCAATTGTGTCGAGACGGTTTTTGAATTTGAGGCCTCGGGTGCGGAGTTTTTGACGTCGTCGCCCATAGCCAAATTGCGCGCACGCTTGTGCGCCGTTTTTACAAAGTTTTCAGATTGCCTCTCGGGTTTGAATTCCCCACTGAATTGGCCATAGAATCAATTATGTCGAGATGGTTTTTGAATTTGAGGCCTCGGGTGCGGAGTTTTTGACGTCGTCGCCCATAGCCAAATTGCGCGCACGCTTGTGCGCTGTTTTTACAAAGTTTTCAGATTGCCTCTCGGGTTTGCATTTCTAGCTGAATTGGCCATAGAATCAATTTTGTCGAGACGGTTTTTGAATTTGAGGCCTCGGGTGCGGAGTTTTTGACGTCGTCGCCCATCGCCAAATTGCGCGCACGCTTGTGCGCCGTTTTTACAAAGTTTTCAGATTGCCTCTCGGGTTTGCATTTCTAACTGAATTGGCCATAGAATCAATTGTGTCGAGTCGGTTTTTGAATTTGAGGCTTCGGGTGCGGATTTTTTGACGTCGTCGCCCATAGCCAAACTTGCGCGCATGGTTGTGTGCCATTTTTACAAAGTTTTCAGATTGCCTCCCAAGTTTGCATCCCTCCCTGAATTGGCCATAGAATCAATTGTGTCGAGACGGTTTTTGAATTTGAGGCCTCGGGTGCGGAGTTTTTGACGTCGTCGCCCATAGCCAAATTGCGCGCACGCTTGTGCGCCGTTTTTACAAAGTTTTCAGATTGCCTCTCGGGTTTGCATTTCTAGCTAAAATTGGTCATAGAATCAATTGTGTCGAGACGGTTTTTGAATTTGAGGCCTCGGGTGCGGAGTTTTTGACGTCGTCGCCCATAGCCAAATTGCACGCACGCTTGTGCGCCGTTTTTACAAAGTTTTCAGATTGCCTCTCGGGTTTGAATTTCCCACTGAATTGGCCATAGAATCAATTGTGTCGAGTCGGTTTTTGAATTTGAGGCTTCGGGTGCGGAGTTTTTGACGTCGTCGCCCATAGCCAAACTTGCGCGCATGGTTGTGTGCCATTTTTACAAAGTTTTCAGATTGCCTCCCAAGTTTGCATCCCTCACTGAATTGGCCATAGAATCAATTGTGTCGAGACGGTTTTTGAATTTGAGGCCTCGGGTGCGGAGTTTTTGACGTCGTCGCCCATAGCCAAATTGCGCGCACGCTTGTGCGCCGTTTTTACAAAGTTTTCAGATTGCCTCTCGGGTTTGCATTTCTAGCTAAAATTGGTCATAGAATCAATTGTGTCGAGACGGTTTTTGAATTTGAGGCCTCGGGTGCGGAGTTTTTGACGTCGTCGCCCATAGCCAAATTGCACGCACGCTTGTGCGCCATTTTTACAAAGTTTTCAGATTGCCTCTCGGGTTTGAATTTCCCACTGAATTGGCCATAGAATCAATTGTGTCGAGACGGTTTATGAATTTGAGGCCTCGGGTGCGGAGTTTTTGACGTCGTCGCCCATAGCCAAATTGCGCGCACGCTTGTGCGCCGTTTTTACAAAGTTTTCAGATTGCCTCTCGGGTTTGCATTTCTATCTGAATTGGCCATAGAATCAATTGTGTCGAGACGGTTTTTGAATTTGAGGCCTCGGGTGCGGAGTTTTTTACGTCGTCGCCCATAGCCAAACTTGCGCGCATGGTTGTGTGCCATTTTTACAAAGTTTTCAGATTGCCTCCCAAGTTTGCATCCCTCACTGAATTGGCCATAGAATCAATTGTGTCGAGACGGTTTTTGAATTTGAGGCCTCGGGTGCGGAGTTTTTGACGTCGTCGCCCATAGCCAAACTTGCGCGCATGGTTGTGTGCCATTTTTACAAAGTTTTCAGATTGCCTCCCAAGTTTGCATCCCTCACTGAATTGGCCATAGAATCAATTGTGTCGAGACGGTTTTTGAATTTGAGGCCTCGGGTGCGGAGTTTTTGACGTCGTCGACCATAGCCAAATTGCGCGCACGCTTGTGCGCCGTTTTTACAAATTTTTCAGATTGCCTCTCGGGTTTGCATTTCTAGATAAAATTGGTCATAGAATCAATTGTGTCGAGACGGTTTTTGAATTTGAGGCCTCGGGTGCGGAGTTTTTGACGTCGTCGCCCATAGCCAAATTGCGCGCACGCTTGTGCGCCGTTTTTACAAAGTTTTCAGATTGCCTCTCGGGTTTGCATTTCTAGCTGAATTGGCCATAGAATCAATTGTGTCGAGATGGTTTTTGAATTTGAGGCCTCGGGTGCGGAGTTTTCGACGTCGTCGCCCATAGCCAAATTGCGCGCACGCTTGTGCGCCGTTTTTACAAAGTTTTCAGATTGCCTCTCGGGTTTGCATTTCTAGCTAAAATTGGTCATAGAATCAATTGTGTCGAGACGGTTTTTGAATTTGAGGCCTCGGGTGCGGAGTTTTTGACGTCGTCGCCCATAGCCAAATTGCGTGCACGCTTGTGCGCCGTTTTTACAAAGTTTTCAGATTGCCTCTCGGGTTTGCATTTCCAGCTGAATTGGCCATAGAATCAATTTTGTCGAGACGGTTTTTGAATTTGAGGCCTCGGGTGCGGAGTTTTTGACGTCGTCGCCCATCGCCAAATTGCGCGCACGCTTGTGCGCCGTTTTTACAAAGTTTTCAGATTGCCTCTCGGGTTTGCAATTCTAACTGAATTGGCCATAGAATCAATTGTGTTGAGTCGGTTTTTGAATTTGAGGCTTCGGGTGCGGAGTTTTTGACGTCGTCGCCCATAGCCAAACTTGCGCGCATGGTTGTGTGCCATTTTTACAAAGTTTTCAGATTGCCTCCCAAGTTTGCATCCCTCACTGAATTGGCCATAGAATCAATTGTGTCGAGACGGTTTTTGAATTTGAGGCCTCGGGTGCGGAGTTTTTTACGTCGTCGCCCATAGCCAAACTTGCGCGCATGGTTGTGTGCCATTTTTACAAAGTTTTCAGATTGCCTCCCAAGTTTGCATCCCTCACTGAATTGGCCATAGAATCAATTGTGTCGAGACGGTTTTTGAATTTGAGGCCTCGGGTGCGGAGTTTTTGACGTCGTCGCCCATAGCCAAACTTGCGCGCATGGTTGTGTGCCATTTTTACAAAGTTTTCAGATTGCCTCCCAAGTTTGCATCCCTCACTGAATTGGCCATAGAATCAATTGTGTCGAGACGGTTTTTGAATTTGAGGCCTCGGGTGCGAAGTTTTTGACGTCGTCGCCCATCGCCAAATTGCGCGCACGCTTGTGCGCCGTTTTTACAAATTTTCAGATTGCCTCTCGGGTTTGCATTTGTAACTGAATTGGCCATAGAATCAATTGTGTCGAGTCGGTTTTTGAATTTGAGGCTTCGGGTGCGGAGTTTTTGACGTCGTCGCCCATAGCCAAACTTGCGCGCATGGTTGTGTGCCATTTTTACAAAGTTTTCAGATTGCCTCCCAAGTTTGCATCCCTCACTGAATTGGCCATAGAATCAATTGTGTCGAGACGGTTTTTGAATTTGAGGCCTCGGGTGCGGAGTTTTTGACGTCGTCGCCCATAGCCAAATTGCGCGCAAGCTTGTGCGCCGTTTTTACAAAGTTTTCAGATTGCCTCTCGGGTTTGCATTTCTAGCTAAAATTGGTCATAGAATCAATTGTGTCGAGACGGTTTTTGAATTTGAATCCTCGGGTGCGGAGTTTTTGACGTCGTCGCCCATAGCCAAATTGCACGCACGCTTGTGCGCCGTTTTTACAAAGTTTTCAGATTGCCTCTCGGGTTTGAATTTCCCACTGAATTGGCCATAGAATCAATTGTGTCGAGACGGTTTATGAATTTGAGGCCTCGGGTGCGGAGTTTTTGACGTCGTCGCCCATAGCCAAATTGTGCGCACGCTTGTGCGCCGTTTTTACAAAGTTTTCAGATTGCCTCTCGGGTTTGCATTTCTATCTGAATTGGCCATAGAATCAATTGTGTCGAGACGGTTTTTGAATTTGAGGCCTCGGGTGCGGAGTTTTTGACGTCGTCGCCCATAGCCAAACTTGCGCGCATGGTTGTGTGCCATTTTTACAAAGTTTTCAGATTGCCTCCCAAGTTTGCATCCCTCACTGAATTGGCCATAGAATCAATTGTGTCGAGACGGTTTTTGAATTTGAGGCCTCGGGTGCGAAGTTTTTGACGTCGTCGCCCATCGCCAAATTGCGCGCACGCTTGTGCGCCGTTTTTACAAATTTTCAGATTGCCTCTCGGGTTTGCATTTGTAACTGAATTGGCCATAGAATCAATTGTGTCGAGTCGGTTTTTGAATTTGAGGCTTCGGGTGCGGAGTTTTTGACGTCGTCGCCCATAGCCAAACTTGCGCGCATGGTTGTGTGCCATTTTTACAAAGTTTTCAGATTGCCTCCCAAGTTTGCATCCCTCACTGAATTGGCCATAGAATCAATTGTGTCGAGACGGTTTTTGAATTTGAGGCCTCGGGTGCGGAGTTTTTGACGTCGTCGCCCATAGCCAAATTGCGCGCAAGCTTGTGCGCCGTTTTTACAAAGTTTTCAGATTGCCTCTCGGGTTTGCATTTCTAGCTAAAATTGGTCATAGAATCAATTGTGTCGAGACGGTTTTTGAATTTGAATCCTCGGGTGCGGAGTTTTTGACGTCGTCGCCCATAGCCAAATTGCACGCACGCTTGTGCGCCGTTTTTACAAAGTTTTCAGATTGCCTCTCGGGTTTGAATTTCCCACTGAATTGGCCATAGAATCAATTGTGTCGAGACGGTTTATGAATTTGAGGCCTCGGGTGCGGAGTTTTTGACGTCGTCGCCCATAGCCAAATTGCGCGCACGCTTGTGCGCCGTTTTTACAAAGTTTTCAGATTGCCTCTCGGGTTTGCATTTCTATCTGAATTGGCCATAGAATCAATTGTGTCGAGACGGTTTTTGAATTTGAGGCCTCGGGTGCGGAGTTTTTGACGTCGTCGCCCATAGCCAAATTGCGCGCACGCTTGTGCGCCGTTTTTACAAAGTTTTCAGATTGCCTCTCGGGTTTGCATTTCTAGCTGAATTGGCCATAGAATCAATTGTGTCGAGATGGTTTTTGAATTTGAGGCCTCGGGTGCGGAGTTTTCGACGTCGTCGCCCATAGCTAAATTGCGCGCACGCTTGTGCGCCGTTTTTACAAAGTTTTCAGATTGCCTCTCGGGTTTGCATCTCTAGCTAAAATTGGTCATAGAATCAATTGTGTCGAGACGGTTTTTGAATTTGAGGCCTCGGGTGCGGAGTTTTTGACGTCGTCGCCCATAGCCAAATTGCGCGCACGCTTGTGCGCCGTTTTTACAAAGTTTTCAGATTGCCTCTCGGGTTTGAATTCCCCACTGAATTGGCCATAGAATCAATTATGTCGAGATGGTTTTTGAATTTGAGGCCTCGGGTGCGGAGTTTTTGACGTCGTCGCCCATAGCCAAATTGCGCGCACGCTTGTGCGCCGTTTTTACAAAGTTTTCAGATTGCCTCTCGGGTTTGCATTTCTAGCTGAATTGGCCATAGAATCAATTTTGTCGAGACGGTTTTTGAATTTGAGGCCTCGGGTGCGGAGTTTTTGACGTCGTCGCCCATCGCCAAATTGCGCGCACGCTTGTGCGCCGTTTTTACAAAGTTTTCAGATTGCCTCTCGGGTTTGCATTTCTAGCTAAAATTGGTCATAGAATCAATTGTGTCGAGACGGTTTTTGAATTTGAGGCCTCGGGTGCGGAGTTTTTGACGTCGTCGCCCATAGCCAAATTGCACGCACGCTTGTGCGCCGTTTTTACAAAGTTTTCAGATTGCCTCTCGGGTTTGAATTTCCCACTGAATTGGCCATAGAATCAATTGTGTCGAGTCGGTTTTTGAATTTGAGGCTTCGGGTGCGGAGTTTTTGACGTCGTCGCCCATAGCCAAACTTGCGCGCATGGTTGTGTGCCATTTTTACAAAGTTTTCAGATTGCCTCCCAAGTTTGCATCCCTCACTGAATTGGCCATAGAATCAATTGTGTCGAGACGGTTTTTGAATTTGAGGCCTCGGGTGCGGAGTTTTTGACGTCGTCGCCCATAGCCAAATTGCGCGCACGCTTGTGCGCCGTTTTTACAAAGTTTTCAGATTGCCTCTCGGGTTTGCATTTCTAGCTAAAATTGGTCATAGAATCAATTGTGTCGAGACGGTTTTTGAATTTGAGGCCTCGGGTGCGGAGTTTTTGACGTCGTCGCCCATAGCCAAATTGCACGCACGCTTGTGCGCCATTTTTACAAAGTTTTCAGATTGCCTCTCGGGTTTGAATTTCCCACTGAATTGGCCATAGAATCAATTGTGTCGAGACGGTTTATGAATTTGAGGCCTCGGGTGCGGAGTTTTTGACGTCGTCGCCCATAGCCAAATTGCGCGCACGCTTGTGCGCCGTTTTTACAAAGTTTTCAGATTGCCTCTCGGGTTTGCATTTCTATCTGAATTGGCCATAGAATCAATTGTGTCGAGACGGTTTTTGAATTTGAGGCCTCGGGTGCGGAGTTTTTTACGTCGTCGCCCATAGCCAAACTTGCGCGCATGGTTGTGTGCCATTTTTACAAAGTTTTCAGATTGCCTCCCAAGTTTGCATCCCTCACTGAATTGGCCATAGAATCAATTATGTCGAGACGGTTTTTGAATTTGAGGCCTCGGGTGCGGAGTTTTTGACGTCGTCGCCCATAGCCAAACTTGCGCGCATGGTTGTGTGCCATTTTTACAAAGTTTTCAGATTGCCTCCCAAGTTTGCATCCCTCCCTGAATTGGCCATAGAATCAATTGTGTCGAGACGGTTTTTGAATTTGAGGCCTCGGGTGCGGAGTTTTTGACGTCGTCGCCCATAGCCAAATTGCGCGCACGCTTGTGCGCCGTTTTTACAAAGTTTTCAGATTGCCTCTCGGGTTTGCATTTCTAGCTAAAATTGGTCATAGAATCAATTGTGTCGAGACGGTTTTTGAATTTGAGGCCTCGGGTGCGGAGTTTTTGACGTCGTCGCCCATAGCCAAATTGCACGCACGCTTGTGCGCCGTTTTTACAAAGTTTTCAGATTGCCTCTCGGGTTTGAATTTCCCACTGAATTGGCCATAGAATCAATTGTGTCGAGTCGGTTTTTGAATTTGAGGCTTCGGGTGCGGAGTTTTTGACGTCGTCGCCCATAGCCAAACTTGCGCGCATGGTTGTGTGCCATTTTTACAAAGTTTTCAGATTGCCTCCCAAGTTTGCATCCCTCACTGAATTGGCCATAGAATCAATTGTGTCGAGACGGTTTTTGAATTTGAGGCCTCGGGTGCGGAGTTTTTTACGTCGTCGCCCATAGCCAAACTTGCGCGCATGGTTGTGTGCCATTTTTACAAAGTTTTCAGATTGCCTCCCAAGTTTGCATCCCTCACTGAATTGGCCATAGAATCAATTGTGTCGAGACGGTTTTTGAATTTGAGGCCTCGGGTGCGGAGTGTTTGACGTCGTCGCCCATCGCCAAATTGCGCGCACGCTTGTGCGCCGTTTTTACAAAGTTTTCAGATTGCCTCTCGGGTTTGCATTTCTAACTGAATTGGCCATAGAATCAATTGTGTTGAGTCGGTTTTTGAATTTGAGGCTTCGGGTGCGGAGTTTTTGACGTCGTCGCCCATAGCCAAACTTGCGCGCATGGTTGTGTGCCATTTTTACAAAGTTTTCAGATTGCCTCCCAAGTTTGCATCCCTCACTGAATTGGCCATAGAATCAATTGTGTCGAGACGGTTTTTGAATTTGAGGCCTCGGGTGCGGAGTTTTTGACGTCGTCGCCCATAGCCAAATTGCACGCACGCTTGTGCGCCATTTTTACAAAGTTTTCAGATTGCCTCTCGGGTTTGAATTTCCCACTGAATTGGCCATAGAATCAATTGTGTCGAGACGGTTTATGAATTTGAGGCCCCGGGTGCGGAGTTTTTGACGTCGTCGCCCATAGCCAAATTGCGCGCACGCTTGTGCGCCGTTTTTACAAAGTTTTCAGATTGCCTCTCGGGTTTGCATTTCTATCTGAATTGGCCATAGAATCAATTGTGTCGAGACGGTTTTTGAATTTGAGGCCTCGGGTGCGGAGTTTTTTACGTCGTCGCCCATAGCCAAACTTGCGCGCATGGTTGTGTGCCATTTTTACAAAGTTTTCAGATTGCCTCCCAAGTTTGCATCCCTCACTGAATTGGCCATAGAATCAATTGTGTCGAGACGGTTTTTGAATTTGAGGCCTCGGGTGCGGAGTTTTTGACGTCGTCGCCCATAGCCAAACTTGCGCGCATGGTTGTGTGCCATTTTTACAAAGTTTTCAGATTGCCTCCCAAGTTTGCATCCCTCACTGAATTGGCCATAGAATCAATTGTGTCGAGACGGTTTTTGAATTTGAGGCCTCGGGTGCGGAGTTTTTGACGTCGTCGACCATAGCCAAATTGCGCGCACGCTTGTGCGCCGTTTTTACAAATTTTTCAGATTGCCTCTCGGGTTTGCATTTCTAGATAAAATTGGTCATAGAATCAATTGTGTCGAGACGGTTTTTGAATTTGAGGCCTCGGGTGCGGAGTTTTTGACGTCGTCGCCCATAGCCAAATTGCGCGCACAAAGTTTTCAGATTGCCTCTCGGGTTTGCATTTCTAGCTGAATTGGCCATAGAATCAATTGTGTCGAGATGGTTTTTGAATTTGAGGCCTCGGGTGCGGAGTTTTCGACGTCGTCGCCCATAGCCAAATTGCGCGCACGCTTGTGCGCCGTTTTTACAAAGTTTTCAGATTGCCTCTCGGGTTTACATTTCTAGCTAAAATTGGTCATAGAATCAATTGTGTCGAGACGGTTTTTGAATTTGAGGCCTCGGGTGCGGAGTTTTTGACGTCGTCGCCCATAGCCAAATTGCGCGCACGCTTGTGCGCCGTTTTTACAAAGTTTTCAGATTGCCTCTCGGGTTTGCATTTCTAGCTGAATTGGCCATAGAATCAATTTTGTCGAGACGGTTTTTGAATTTGAGGCCTCGGGTGCGGAGTTTTTGACGTCGTCGCCCATCGCCAAATTGCGCGCACGCTTGTGCGCCGTTTTTACAAAGTTTTCAGATTGCCTCTCGGGTTTGCATTTCTAATTGAATTGGCCATAGAATCAATTGTGTCGAGTCGGTTTTTGAATTTGAGGCTTCGGGTGCGGAGTTTTTGACGTCGTCGCCCATAGCCAAACTTGCGCGCATGGTTGTGTGCCATTTTTACAAAGTTTTCAGATTGCCTCCCAAGTTTGCATCCCTCCCTGAATTGGCCATAGAATCAATTGTGTCGAGACGGTTTTTGAATTTGAGGCCTCGGGTGCGGAGTTTTTGACGTCGTCGCCCATAGCCAAATTGCGCGCACGCTTGTGCGCCGTTTTTACAAAGTTTTCAGATTGCCTCTCGGGTTTGCATTTCTAGCTAAAATTGGCCATAGAATCAATTGTGTCGAGACGGTTTTTGAATTTGAGGCCTCGGGTGCGGAGTTTTTGACGTCGTCGCCCATAGCCAAATTGCACGCACGCTTGTGCGCCGTTTTTACAAAGTTTTCAGATTGCCTCTCGGGTTTGAATTTCCCACTGAATTGGCCATAGAATCAATTGTGTCGAGTCGGTTTTTGAATTTGAGGCTTCGGGTGCGGAGTTTTTGACGTCGTCGCCCATAGCCAAACTTGCGCGCATGGTTGTGTGCCATTTTTACAAAGTTTTCAGATTGCCTCCCAAGTTTGCATCCCTCACTGAATTGGCCATAGAATCAATTGTGTCGAGACGGTTTTTGAATTTGAGGCCTCGGGTGCGGAGTTTTTGACGTCGTCGCCCATAGCCAAATTGCGCGCACGCTTGTGCGCCGTTTTTACAAAGTTTTCAGATTGCCTCTCGGGTTTGCATTTCTAGCTAAAATTGGTCATAGAATCAATTGTGTCGAGACGGTTTTTGAATTTGAGGCCTCGGGTGCGGAGTTTTTGACGTCGTCGCCCATAGCCAAATTGCACGCACGCTTGTGCGCCATTTTTACAAAGTTTTCAGATTGCCTCTCGGGTTTGAATTTCCCACTGAATTGGCCATAGAATCAATTGTGTCGAGACGGTTTATGAATTTGAGGCCTCGGGTGCGGAGTTTTTGACGTCGTCGCCCATAGCCAAATTGCGCGCACGCTTGTGCGCCGTTTTTACAAAGTTTTCACATTGCCTCTCGGGTTTGCATTTCTATCTGAATTGGCCATAGAATCAATTGTGTCGAGACGGTTTTTGAATTTGAGGCCTCGGGTGCGGAGTTTTTTACGTCGTCGCCCATAGCCAAACTTGCGCGCATGGTTGTGTGCCATTTTTACAAAGTTTTCAGATTGCCTCCCAAGTTTGCATCCCTCACTGAATTGGCCATAGAATCAATTGTGTCGAGACGGTTTTTGAATTTGAGGCCTCGGGTGCGGAGTTTTTGACGTCGTCGCCCATAGCCAAACTTGCGCGCATGGTTGTGTGCCATTTTTACAAAGTTTTCAGATTGCCTCCCAAGTTTGCATCCCTCACTGAATTGGCCATAGAATCAATTGTGTCGAGACGGTTTTTGAATTTGAGGCCTCGGGTGCGGAGTTTTTGACGTCGTCGACCATAGCCAAATTGCGCGCACGCTTGTGCGCCGTTTTTACAAATTTTTCAGATTGCCTCTCGGGTTTGCATTTCTAGATAAAATTGGTCATAGAATCAATTGTGTCGAGACGGTTTTTGAATTTGAGGCCTCGGGTGCGGAGTTTTTGACGTCGTCGCCCATAGCCAAATTGCGCGCACGCTTGTGCGCCGTTTTTACAAAGTTTTCAGATTGCCTCTCGGGTTTGCATTTCTAGCTGAATTGGCCATAGAATCAATTGTGTCGAGATGGTTTTTGAATTTGAGGCCTCGGGTGCGGAGTTTTCGACGTCGTCGCCCATAGCCAAATTGCGCGCACGCTTGTGCGCCGTTTTTACAAAGTTTTCAGATTGCCTCTCGGGTTTGCATTTCTAGCTAAAATTGGTCATAGAATCAATTGTGTCGAGACGGTTTTTGAATTTGAGGCCTCGGGTGCGGAGTTTTTGACGTCGTCGCCCATAGCCAAATTGCGTGCACGCTTGTGCGCCGTTTTTACAAAGTTTTCAGATTGCCTCTCGGGTTTGCATTTCTAGCTGAATTGGCCATAGAATCAATTTTGTCGAGACGGTTTTTGAATTTGAGGCCTCGGGTGCGGAGTTTTTGACGTCGTCGCCCATCGCCAAATTGCGCGCACGCTTGTGCGCCGTTTTTACAAAGTTTTCAGATTGCCTCTCGGGTTTGCATTTCTAACTGAATTGGCCATAGAATCAATTGTGTTGAGTCGGTTTTTGAATTTGAGGCTTCGGGTGCGGAGTTTTTGACGTCGTCGCCCATAGC
The DNA here is from genome assembly GCA_963675135.1 of Galeopsis tetrahit. Lineage (NCBI taxonomy): Eukaryota > Viridiplantae > Streptophyta > Magnoliopsida > Lamiales > Lamiaceae > Galeopsis > Galeopsis tetrahit. The sequence continues at coordinate 1,307,041 of OY776124.1, forward strand.
CAAACTTGCGCGCATGGTTGTGTGCCATTTTTACAAAGTTTTCAGATTGCCTCCCAAGTTTGCATCCCTCACTGAATTGGCCATAGAATCAATTGTGTCGAGACGGTTTTTGAATTTGAGGCCTCGGGTGCGGAGTTTTTGACGTCGTCGCCCATAGCCAAATTGCGCGCACACTTGTGCGCCGTTTTTACAAAGTTTTCAGATTACCTCTCGGGTTTGCATTTCTAGCTAAAATTGGTCATAGAATCAATTGTGTCGAGACGGTTTTTTAATTTGAGGCCTTGGGTGCGGAGTTTTTGACGTCGTCGCCCATAGCCAAATTGCGCGCACGCTTGTGCGCCGTTTTTACAAAGTTTTCAGATTGCCTCTCGGGTTTGAATTTCCCACTGAATTGGCCATAGAATCAATTGTGTCGAGATGGTTTTTGAATTTGAGGCCTCGGGTGCGGAGTTTTTGACGTCGTCGCCCATAGCCAAATTGCGCGCACGCTTGTGCGCTGTTTTTACAAAGTTTTCAGATTGCCTCTCGGGTTTGCATTTCTAGCTGAATTGGCCATAGAATCAATTTTGTCGAGACGGTTTTTGAATTTGAGGCCTCGGGTGCGGAGTTTTTGACGTCGTCGCCCATCGCCAAATTGCGCGCACGCTTGTGCGCCGTTTTTACAAAGTTTTCAGATTGCCTCTCGGGTTTGCATTTCTAACTGAATTGGCCATAGAATCAATTGTGTTGAGTCGGTTTTTGAATTTGAGGCTTCGGGTGCGGAGTTTTTGACGTCGTCGCCCATAGCCAAACTTGCGCGCATGGTTGTGTGCCATTTTTACAAAGTTTTCAGATTGCCTCCCAAGTTTGCATCCCTCACTGAATTGGCCATAGAATCAATTGTGTCGAGACGGTTTTTGAATTTGAGGCCTCGGGTGCGGAGTTTTTGACGTCGTCGCCCATAGCCAAATTGCACGCACGCTTGTGCGCCATTTTTACAAAGTTTTCAGATTGCCTCTCGGGTTTGAATTTCCCACTGAATTGGCCATAGAATCAATTGTGTCGAGACGGTTTATGAATTTGAGGCCCCGGGTGCGGAGTTTTTGACGTCGTCGCCCATAGCCAAATTGCGCGCACGCTTGTGCGCCGTTTTTACAAAGTTTTCAGATTGCCTCTCGGGTTTGCATTTCTATCTGAATTGGCCATAGAATCAATTGTGTCGAGACGGTTTTTGAATTTGAGGCCTCGGGTGCGGAGTTTTTTACGTCGTCGCCCATAGCCAAACTTGCGCGCATGGTTGTGTGCCATTTTTACAAAGTTTTCAGATTGCCTCCCAAGTTTGCATCCCTCACTGAATTGGCCATAGAATCAATTGTGTCGAGACGGTTTTTGAATTTGAGGCCTCGGGTGCGGAGTTTTTGACGTCGTCGCCCATAGCCAAACTTGCGCGCATGGTTGTGTGCCATTTTTACAAAGTTTTCAGATTGCCTCCCAAGTTTGCATCCCTCACTGAATTGGCCATAGAATCAATTGTGTCGAGACGGTTTTTGAATTTGAGGCCTCGGGTGCGGAGTTTTTGACGTCGTCGACCATAGCCAAATTGCGCGCACACTTGTGCGCCGTTTTTACAAATTTTTCAGATTGCCTCTCGGGTTTGCATTTCTAGATAAAATTGGTCATAGAATCAATTGTGTCGAGACGGTTTTTGAATTTGAGGCCTCGGGTGCGGAGTTTTTGACGTCGTCGCCCATAGCCAAATTGCGCGCACGCTTGTGCGCCGTTTTTACAAAGTTTTCAGATTGCCTCTCGGGTTTGCATTTCTAGCTGAATTGGCCATAGAATCAATTGTGTCGAGATGGTTTTTGAATTTGAGGCCTCGGGTGCGGAGTTTTCGACGTCGTCGCCCATAGCCAAATTGCGCGCACGCTTGTGCGCCGTTTTTACAAAGTTTTCAGATTGCCTCTCGGGTTTGCATTTCTAGCTAAAATTGGTCATAGAATCAATTGTGTCGAGACGGTTTTTGAATTTGAGGCCTCGGGTGCGGAGTTTTTGACGTCGTCGCCCATAGCCAAATTGCGCGCACGCTTGTGCGCCGTTTTTACAAAGTTTTCAGATTGCCTCTCGGGTTTGCATTTCTAGCTGAATTGGCCATAGAATCAATTTTGTCGAGACGGTTTTTGAATTTGAGGCCTCGGGTGCGGAGTTTTTGACGTCGTCGCCCATCGCCAAATTGCGCGCACGCTTGTGCGCCGTTTTTACAAAGTTTTCAGATTGCCTCTCGGGTTTGCATTTCTAACTGAATTGGCCATAGAATCAATTGTGTTGAGTCGGTTTTTGAATTTGAGGCTTCGGGTGCGGAGTTTTTGACGTCGTCGCCCATAGCCAAACTTGCGCGCATGGTTGTGTGCCATTTTTACAAAGTTTTCAGATTGCCTCCCAAGTTTGCATCCCTCACTGAATTGGCCATAGAATCAATTGTGTCGAGACGGTTTTTGAATTTGAGGCCTCGGGTGCGGAGTTTTTGACGTCGTCGCCCATAGCCAAATTGCACGCACGCTTGTGCGCCATTTTTACAAAGTTTTCAGATTGCCTCTCGGGTTTGAATTTCCCACTGAATTGGCCATAGAATCAATTGTGTCGAGACGGTTTATGAATTTGAGGCCCCGGGTGCGGAGTTTTTGACGTCGTCGCCCATAGCCAAATTGCGCGCACGCTTGTGCGCCGTTTTTACAAAGTTTTCAGATTGCCTCTCGGGTTTGCATTTCTATCTGAATTGGCCATAGAATCAATTGTGTCGAGACGGTTTTTGAATTTGAGGCCTCGGGTGCGGAGTTTTTTACGTCGTCGCCCATAGCCAAACTTGCGCGCATGGTTGTGTGCCATTTTTACAAAGTTTTCAGATTGCCTCCCAAGTTTGCATCCCTCACTGAATTGGCCATAGAATCAATTGTGTCGAGACGGTTTTTGAATTTGAGGCCTCGGGTGCGGAGTTTTTGACGTCGTCGCCCATAGCCAAACTTGCGCGCATGGTTGTGTGCCATTTTTACAAAGTTTTCAGATTGCCTCCCAAGTTTGCATCCCTCACTGAATTGGCCATAGAATCAATTGTGTCGAGACGGTTTTTGAATTTGAGGCCTCGGGTGCGGAGTTTTTGACGTCGTCGACCATAGCCAAATTGCGCGCACGCTTGTGCGCCGTTTTTACAAATTTTTCAGATTGCCTCTCGGGTTTGCATTTCTAGATAAAATTGGTCATAGAATCAATTGTGTCGAGACGGTTTTTGAATTTGAGGCCTCGGGTGCGGAGTTTTTGACGTCGTCGCCCATAGCCAAATTGCGCGCACAAAGTTTTCAGATTGCCTCTCGGGTTTGCATTTCTAGCTGAATTGGCCATAGAATCAATTGTGTCGAGATGGTTTTTGAATTTGAGGCCTCGGGTGCAGAGTTTTCGACGTCGTCGCCCATAGCCAAATTGCGCGCACGCTTGTGCGCCGTTTTTACAAAGTTTTCAGATTGCCTCTCGGGTTTGCATTTCTAGCTAAAATTGGTCATAGAATCAATTGTGTCGAGACGGTTTTTGAATTTGAGGCCTCGGGTGCGGAGTTTTTGACGTCGTCGCCCATAGCCAAATTGCGCGCACGCTTGTGCGCCGTTTTTACAAAGTTTTCAGATTGCCTCTCGGGTTTGCATTTCTAGCTGAATTGGCCATAGAATCAATTTTGTCGAGACGGTTTTTGAATTTGAGGCCTCGGGTGCGGAGTTTTTGACGTCGTCGCCCATCGCCAAATTGCGCGCACGCTTGTGCGCCGTTTTTACAAAGTTTTCAGATTGCCTCTCGGGTTTGCATTTCTAACTGAATTGGCCATAGAATCAATTGTGTTGAGTCGGTTTTTGAATTTGAGGCTTCGGGTGCGGAGTTTTTGACGTCGTCGCCCATAGCCAAACTTGCGCGCATGGTTGTGTGCCATTTTTACAAAGTTTTCAGATTGCCTCCCAAGTTTGCATCCCTCACTGAATTGGCCATAGAATCAATTGTGTCGAGACGGTTTTTGAATTTGAGGCCTCGGGTGCGGAGTTTTTGACGTCGTCGCCCATAGCCAAATTGCGCGCACACTTGTGCGCCGTTTTTACAAAGTTTTCAGATTACCTCTCGGGTTTGCATTTCTAGCTAAAATTGGTCATAGAATCAATTGTGTCGAGACGGTTTTTGAATTTGAGGCCTCGGGTGCGGAGTTTTTGACGTCGTCGCCCATAGCCAAATTGCGCGCACGCTTGTGCGCCGTTTTTACAAAGTTTTCAGATTGCCTCTCGGGTTTGAATTTCCCACTGAATTGGCCATAGAATCAATTGTGTCGAGATGGTTTTTGAATTTGAGGCCTCGGGTGCGGAGTTTTTGACGTCGTCGCCCATAGCCAAATTGCGCGCACGCTTGTGCGCTGTTTTTACAAAGTTTTCAGATTGCCTCTCGGGTTTGCATTTCTAGCTGAATTGGCCATAGAATCAATTTTGTCGAGACGGTTTTTGAATTTGAGGCCTCGGGTGCGGAGTTTTTGACGTCGTCGCCCATCGCCAAATTGCGCGCACGCTTGTGCGCCGTTTTTACAAAGTTTTCAGATTGCCTCTCGGGTTTGCATTTCTAACTGAATTGGCCATAGAATCAATTGTGTTGAGTCGGTTTTTGAATTTGAGGCTTCGGGTGCGGAGTTTTTGACGTCGTCGCCCATAGCCAAACTTGCGCGCATGGTTGTGTGCCATTTTTACAAAGTTTTCAGATTGCCTCCCAAGTTTGCATCCCTCACTGAATTGGCCATAGAATCAATTGTGTCGAGACGGTTTTTGAATTTGAGGCCTCGGGTGCGGAGTTTTTGACGTCGTCGCCCATAGCCAAATTGCGCGCACGCTTGTGCGCCGTTTTTACAAAGTTTTCAGATTGCCTCTCGGGTTTGCATTTCTAGCTAAAATTGGTCATAGAATCAATTGTGTCGAGACGGTTTTTGAATTTGAGGCCTCGGGTGCGGAGTTTTTTAGGTCGTCGCCCATAGCCAAACTTGCGCGCATGGTTGTGTGCCATTTTTACAAAGTTTTCAGATTGCCTCCCAAGTTTGCATCCCTCACTGAATTGGCCATAGAATCAATTGTGTCGAGACGGTTTTTGAATTTGAGGCCTCGGGTGCGGAGTTTTTGACGTCGTCGCCCATAGCCAAATTGCGCGCACGCTTGTGCGCCGTTTTTACAAAGTTTTCAGATTGCCTCTCGGGTTTGCATTTCTAGCTGAATTGGCCATAGAATCAATTGTGTCGAGATGGTTTTTGAATTTGAGGCCTCGGTTGTGGAGTTTTCGACGTCGTCGCCCATAGCCAAATTGCGCGCACGCTTGTGCGCCGTTTTTACAAAGTTTTCAGATTGCCTCTCGGGTTTGCATTTCTAGCTAAAATTGGTCATAGAATCAATTGTGTCGAGACGGTTTTTGAATTTGAGGCCTCGGGTGCGGAGTTTTTGACGTCGTCGCCCATAGCCAAATTGCGCGCACGCTTGTGCGCCGTTTTTACAAAGTTTTCAGATTGCCTCTCGGGTTTGAATTTCCCACTGAATTGGCCATAGAATCAATTGTGTCGAGATGGTTTTTGAATTTGAGGTCTCGGGTGCGGAGTTTTTGACGTCGTCGCCCATAGCCAAATTGCGCGCACGCTTGTGCGCCGTTTTTACAAAGTTTTCAGATTGCCTCTCGGGTTTGAATTTCCCACTGAATTGGCCATAGAATCAATTGTGTCGAGACGGTTTATGAATTTGAGGCCTCGGGTGCGGAGTTTTTGACGTCGTCGCCCATAGCCAATTTGCGCGCACGCTTGTGCGCCGTTTTTACAAAGTTTTCAGATTGCCTCTCGGGTTTGCATTTCTATCTGAATTGGCCATAGAATCAATTGTGTCGAGACGGTTTTTGAATTTGAGGCCTCGGGTGCGGAGTTTTTTACGTCGTCGCCCATAGCCAAACTTGCGCGCATGGTTGTGTGCCATTTTTACAAAGTTTTCAGATTGCCTCCCAAGTTTGCATCCCTCACTGAATTGGCCATAGAATCAATTGTGTCGAGACGGTTTTTGAATTTGAGGCCTCGGGTGCGGAGTTTTTGACGTCGTCGCCCATAGCCAAATTGCGCGCACGCTTGTGCGCCGTTTTTACAAAGTTTTCAGATTGCCTCTCGGGTTTGCATTTCTAGCTGAATTGGCCATAGAATCAATTGTGTCGAGATGGTTTTTGAATTTGAGGCCTCGGGTGCGGAGTTTTCGACGTCGTCGCCCATAGCCAAATTGCGCGCACGCTCGTGCGCCGTTTTTACAAAGTTTTCAGATTGCCTCTCGGGTTTGCATTTCTAGCTGAATTGGCCATAGAATCAATTGTGTCGAGATGGTTTTTGAATTTGAGGCCTCGGGTGCGGAGTTTTTGACGTCGTCGCCCATAGCCAAACTTGCGCGCATGGTTGTGTGCCATTTTTACAAAGTTTTCAGATTGCCTCCCAAGTTTGCATCCCTCACTGAATTGGCCATATAATCAATTATGTCGAGACGGTTTTTGAATTTGAGGCCTCGGGTGCGGAGTTTTTGACGTCGTCGCCCATAGCCAAATTGCGCGCACGCTTGTGCGCCGTTTTTACAAAGTTTTCAGATTGCCTCTCGGGTTTGAATTTCTAGCTGAATTGGCCATAGAATCAATTTTGTCGAGACGGTTTTTGAATTTGAGGCCTCGGGTGCGGAGTTTTTGACGTCGTCGCCCATCGCCAAATTGCGCGCACGCTTGTGCGCCGTTTTTACAAAGTTTTCAGATTGCCTCTCGGGTTTGCATTCCTAACTGAATTGGCCATAGAATCAATTGTGTCGAGTCGGTTTTTGAATTTGAGGCTTCGGGTGCGGAGTTTTTGACGTCGTCGCCCATAGCCAAACTTGCGCGCATGGTTGTGTGCCATTTTTAGAAAGTTTTCAGATTGCCTCCCAAGTTTACATCCCTCACTGAATTGGCCATAGAATCAATTGTGTCGAGACGGTTTTTGAATTTGAGGCCTTGGGTGCGGAGTTTTTGACGTCGTCGCCCATAGCCAAATTGCGCGCACGCTTGTGCGCCATTTTTACAAAGTTTTCAGATTGCCTCTCGGGTTTGCATCCCTAGCTGAATTGGCCATAGAATCAATTGTGTCGAGACGGTTTTTGAATTTGAGGCCTCGGGTGCGGAGTTTTTGACGTCGTCGCCCATAGCCAAACTTGCGCGCATGGTTGTGTGCCATTTTTACAAAGTTTTCAGATTGCCTCCCAAGTTTGCATCCCTCACTGAATTGGCCATATAATCAATTATGTCGAGACGGTTTTTGAATTTGAGGCCTCGGGTGCGGAGTTTTTGACGTCGTCGCCCATAGCCAAATTGCGCGCACGCTTGTGCGCCGTTTTTACAAAGTTTTCAGATTGCCTCTCGGGTTTACATTTCTAGCTGAATTGGCCATAGAATCAATTGTGTCGAGACGGTTTTTGAATTTGAGGCCTCGGGTGCGGAGTTTTTGACGTCGTCGCCAATAATCAAATTGCGCGCACGCTTGTGCGCCGTTTTTACAAAGTTTTCAGATTGCCTCTCGGGTTTGCATTTCTAGCTGAATTGGCCATAGAATCAATTGTGTCGAGACGGTTTTTGAATTTGAGGCCTCGGGTGCGGAGTTTTTGACGTCGTCGCCCATAGCCAAATTGCGCGCATGCTTGTGCGCCGTTTTTACAAAGTTTTCAGATTGCCTCTCGGGTTTGCATTTCTATCTGAATTGGCCATAGACTCAATTGTGTCGAGACGGTTTTTGAATTTGAGGCCTCGGGTGCGGAGTTTTTGACGTCGTCGCCCATAGCCAAACTTGCGCGCATGGTTGTGTGCCGTTTTTACAAAGTTTTCAGATTGCCTCTCGGGTTTGAATTTCTAGCTGAATTGGCCATAGAATCAATTTTGTCGAGACGGTTTTTGAATTTGAGGCCTCGGGTGCGGAGTTTTTGACGTCGTCGCCCATAGCCAAATTGCGCGCACGCTTGTGCGCTGTTTTTACAAAGTTTTCAGATTGCCTCTCGGGTTTGCATTTCTAGCTGAATTGGCCATAGAATCAATTTTGTCGAGACGGTTTTTGAATTTGAGGCCTCGGGTGCGGAGTTTTTGACGTCGTCGCCCATCGCCAAATTGCGCGCACGCTTGTGCGCCGTTTTTACAAAGTTTTCAGATTGCCTCTCGGGTTTGCATTTGTAACTGAATTGGCCATAGAATCAATTGTGTCGAGTCGGTTTTTGAATTTGAGGCTTCGGGTGCGGAGTTTTTGACGTCGTCGCCCATAGCCAAACTTGCGCGCATGGTTGTGTGCCATTTTTACAAAGTTTTCAGATTGCCTCCCAAGTTTGCATCCCTCACTGAATTGGCCATAGAATCAATTGTGTCGAGACGGTTTTTGAATTTGAGGCCTCGGGTGCGGAGTTTTTGACGTCGTCGCCCATAGCCAAATTGCGCGCAAGCTTGTGCGCCGTTTTTACAAAGTTTTCAGATTGCCTCTCGGGTTTGCATTTCTAGCTAAAATTGGTCATAGAATCAATTGTGTCGAGACGGTTTTTGAATTTGAGGCCTCGGGTGCGGAGTTTTTGACGTCGTCGCCCATAGCCAAATTGCACGCACGCTTGTGCGCCGTTTTTACAAAGTTTTCAGATTGCCTCTCGGGTTTGAATTTCCCACTGAATTGGCCAAAGAATCAATTGTGTCGAGACGGTTTATGAATTTGAGGCCTCGGGTGCGGAGTTTTTGACGTCGTCGCCCATAGCCAAATTGCGCGCACGCTTGTGCGCCGTTTTTACAAAGTTTTCAGATTGCCTCTCGGGTTTGCATTTCTATCTGAATTGGCCATAGAATCAATTGTGTCGAGACGGTTTTTGAATTTGAGGCCTCGGGTGCGGAGTTTTTTACGTCGTCGCCCATAGCCAAACTTGCGCGCATGGTTGTGTGCCATTTTTACAAAGTTTTCAGATTGCCTCCCAAGTTTGCATCCCTCACTGAATTGGCCATAGAATCAATTGTGTCGAGACGGTTTTTGAATTTGAGGCCTCGGGTGCGGAGTTTTTGACGTCGTCGCCCATAGCCAAATTGCGCGCACGCTTGTGCGCCGTTTTTACAAAGTTTTCAGATTGCCTCTCGGGTTTGAATTTCTAGCTGAATTGGCCATAGAATCAATTTTGTCGAGACGGTTTTTGAATTTGAGGCCTCGGGTGCGGAGTTTTTGACGTCGTCGCCCATAGCCAAATTGCGCGCACGCTTGTGCGCTGTTTTTACAAAGTTTTCAGATTGCCTCTCGGGTTTGCATTTCTAGCTGAATTGGCCATAGAATCAATTTTGTCGAGACGGTTTTTGAATTTGAGGCCTCGGGTGCGGAGTTTTTGACGTCGTCGCCCATCGCCAAATTGCGCGCACGCTTGTGCGCCGTTTTTACAAAGTTTTCAGATTGCCTCTCGGGTTTGCATTTGTAACTGAATTGGCCATAGAATCAATTGTGTCGAGTCGGTTTTTGAATTTGAGGCTTCGGGTGCGGAGTTTTTGACGTCGTCGCCCATAGCCAAACTTGCGCGCATGGTTGTGTGCCATTTTTACAAAGTTTTCAGATTGCCTCCCAAGTTTGCATCCCTCACTGAATTGGCCATAGAATCAATTGTGTCGAGACGGTTTTTGAATTTGAGGCCTCGGGTGCGGAGTTTTTGACGTCGTCGCCCATAGCCAAATTGCGCGCAAGCTTGTGCGCCGTTTTTACAAAGTTTTCAGATTGCCTCTCGGGTTTGAATTTCTAGCTAAAATTGGTCATAGAATCAATTGTGTCGAGACGGTTTTTGAATTTGAGGCCTCGGGTGCGGAGTTTTTGACGTCGTCGCCCATAGCCAAATTGCACGCACGCTTGTGCGCCGTTTTTACAAAGTTTTCAGATTGCATCTCGGGTTTGAATTTCCCACTGAATTGGCCAAAGAATCAATTGTGTCGAGACGGTTTATGAATTTGAGGCCTCGGGTGCGGAGTTTTTGACGTCGTCGCCCATAGCCAAATTGCGCGCACGCTTGTGCGCCGTTTTTACAAAGTTTTCAGATTGCCTCTCGGGTTTGCATTTCTATCTGAATTGGCCATAGAATCAATTGTGTCGAGACGGTTTTTGAATTTGAGGCCTCGGGTGCGGAGTTTTTTACGTCGTCGCCCATAGCCAAACTTGCGCGCATGGTTGTGTGCCATTTTTACAAAGTTTTCAGATTGCCTCCCAAGTTTGCATCCCTCACTGAATTGGCCATAGAATCAATTGTGTCGAGACGGTTTTTGAATTTGAGGCCTCGGGTGCGGAGTTTTTGACGTCGTCGCCCATAGCCAAATTGCGCGCACGCTTGTGCGCCGTTTTTACAAAGTTTTCAGATTGCCTCTCGGGTTTGCATTTCTAGCTGAATTGGCCATAGAATCAATTGTGTCGAGATGGTTTTTGAATTTGAGACCTCGGGTGCGGAGTTTTCGACGTCGTCGCCCATAGCCAAATTGCGCGCAAGCTTGTGCGCCGTTTTTACAAAGTTTTCAGATTGCCTCTCGGGTTTGCATCTCTAGCTAAAATTGGTCATAGAATCAATTGTGTCGAGACGGTTTTTGAATTTGAGGCCTCGGGTGCGGAGTTTTTGACGTCGTCGCCCATAGCCAAATTGCGCGCACGCTTGTGCGCCGTTTTTACAAAGTTTTCAGATTGCCTCTCGGGTTTGAATTTCCCACTGAATTGGCCATAGAATCAATTATGTCGAGATGGTTTTTGAATTTGAGGCCTCGGGTGCGGAGTTTTTGACGTCGTCGCCCATAGCCAAATTGCGCGCACGCTTGTGCGCTGTTTTTACAAAGTTTTCAGATTGCCTCTCGGGTTTGCATTTCTAGCTGAATTGGCCATAGAATCAATTTTGTCGAGACGGTTTTTGAATTTGAGGCCTCGGGTGCGGAGTTTTTGACGTCGTCGCCCATCGCCAAATTGCGCGCACGCTTGTGCGCCGTTTTTACAAAGTTTTCAGATTGCCTCTCGGGTTTGCATTTCTAACTGAATTGGCCATAGAATCAATTGTGTCGAGTCGGTTTTTGAATTTGAGGCTTCGGGTGCGGAGTTTTTGACGTCGTCGCCCATAGCCAAACTTGCGCGCATGGTTGTGTGCCATTTTTACAAAGTTTTCAGATTGCCTCCCAAGTTTGCATCCCTCACTGAATTGGCCATAGAATCAATTGTGTCGAGACGGTTTTTGAATTTGAGGCCTCGGGTGCGGAGTTTTTTACGTCGTCGCCCATAGCCAAATTGCGCGCACGCTTGTGCGCCGTTTTTACAAAGTTTTCAGATTGCCTCTCGGGTTTGCATTTCTAGCTAAAATTGGTCATAGAATCAATTGTGTCGAGACGGTTTTTGAATTTGAGGCCTCGGGTGCAGAGTTTTTGACGTCGTCGCCCATAGCCAAATTGCACAAACGCTTGTGCGCCGTTTTTACAAAGTTTTCAGATTGCCTCTCGGGTTTGAATTTCCCACTGAATTGGCCATAGAATCAATTGTGTCGAGTCGGTTTTTGAATTTGAGGCTTCGGGTGCGGAGTTTTTGACGTCGTCGCCCATAGCCAAAGTTGCGCGCATGGTTGTGTGCCATTTTTACAAAGTTTTCAGATTGCCTCCCAAGTTTGCATCCCTCACTGAATTGGCCATAGAATCAATTGTGTCGAGACGGTTTTTGAATTTGAGGCCTTGGGTGCGGAGTTTTTGACGTCGTCGCCCATAGCCAAATTGCGCGCACGCTTGTGCGCCGTTTTTACAAAGTTTTCAGATTGCCTCTCGGGTTTGCATTTCTAGCTAAAATTGGTCATAGAATCAATTGTGTCGAGACGGTTTTTGAATTTGAGGCCTCGGGTGCGGAGTTTTTGACGTCGTCGCCCATAGCCAAATTACACGCACGCTTGTGCGCCGTTTTTACAAAGTTTTCAGATTGCCTCTCGGGTTTGAATTTCCCACTGAATTGGCCATAGAATCAATTGTGTCGAGACGGTTTATGAATTTGAGGCCTCGGGTGCGGAGTTTTTGACGTCGTCGCCCATAGCCAAATTGCGCGCACGCTTGTGCGCCGTTTTTACAAAGTTTTCAGATTGCCTCTCGGGTTTGCATTTCTATCTGAATTGGCCATAGAATCAATTGTGTCGAGACGGTTTTTGAATTTGAGGCCTCGGGTGCGGAGTTTTTTACGTCGTCGCCCATAGCCAAACTTGCGCGCATGGTTGTGTGCCATTTTTACAAAGTTTTCAGATTGCCTCCCAAGTTTGCATCCCTCACTGAATTGGCCATAGAATCAATTGTGTCGAGACGGTTTTTGAATTTGAGGCCTCGGGTGCGGAGTTTTTGACGTCGTCGCCCATAGCCAAACTTGCGCGCATGGTTGTGTGCCATTTTTACAAAGTTTTCAGATTGCCTCCCAAGTTTGCATCCCTCACTGAATTGGCCATAGAATCAATTGTGTCGAGACGGTTTTTGAATTTGAGGCCTCGGGTGCGAAGTTTTTGACGTCGTCGCCCATCGCCAAATTGCGCGCACGCTTGTGCGCCGTTTTTACAAATTTTCAGATTGCCTCTCGGGTTTGCATTTGTAACTGAATTGGCCATAGAATCAATTGTGTCGAGTCGGTTTTTGAATTTGAGGCTTCGGGTGCGGAGTTTTTGACGTCGTCGCCCATAGCCAAACTTGCGCGCATGGTTGTGTGCCATTTTTACAAAGTTTTCAGATTGCCTCCCAAGTTTGCATCCCTCACTGAATTGGCCATAGAATCAATTGTGTCGAGACGGTTTTTGAATTTGAGGCCTCGGGTGCGGAGTTTTTGACGTCGTCGCCCATAGCCAAATTGCGCGCAAGCTTGTGCGCCGTTTTTACAAAGTTTTCAGATTGCCTCTCGGGTTTGCATTTCTAGCTAAAATTGGTCATAGAATCAATTGTGTCGAGACGGTTTTTGAATTTGAGGCCTCGGGTGCGGAGTTTTTGACGTCGTCGCCCATAGCCAAATTGCGCGCACGCTTGTGCGCCGTTTTTACAAAGTTTTCAGATTGCCTCTCGGGTTTGCATTGCTAGCTGAATTGGCCATAGAATCAATTTTGTCGAGACGGTTTTTGAATTTGAGGCCTCGGGTGCGGAGTTTTTGACGTCGTCGCCCATCGCCAAATTGCGCGCACGCTTGTGCGCCGTTTTTACAAAGTTTTCAGATTGCCTCTCGGGTTTGCATTTCTAACTGAATTGGCCATAGAATCAATTGTGTTGAGTCGGTTTTTGAATTTGAGGCTTCGGGTGCGGAGTTTTTGACGTCGTCGCCCATAGCCAAACTTGCGCGCATGGTTGTGTGCCATTTTTACAAAGTTTTCAGATTGCCTCCCAAGTTTGCATCCCTCACTGAATTGGCCATAGAATCAATTGTGTCGAGACGGTTTTTGAATTTGAGGCCTCGGGTGCGGAGTTTTTGACGTCGTCGCCCATAGCCAAATTGCGCGCAAGCTTGTGCGCCGTTTTTACAAAGTTTTCAGATTGCCTCTCGGGTTTGCATTTCTAGCTAAAATTGGTCATAGAATCAATTGTGTCGAGACGGTTTTTGAATTTGAGGCCTCGGGTGCGGAGTTTTTGACGTCGTCGCCCATAGCCAAATTGCGCGCACGCTTGTGCGCCGTTTTTACAAAGTTTTCAGATTGCCTCTCGGGTTTGCATTTCTAGCTGAATTGGCCATAGAATCAATTTTGTCGAGACGGTTTTTGAATTTGAGGCCTCGGGTGCGGAGTTTTTGACGTCGTCGCCCATCGCCAAATTGCGCGCACGCTTGTGCGCCGTTTTTACAAAGTTTTCAGATTGCCTCTCGGGTTTGCATTTCTAACTGAATTGGCCATAGAATCAATTGTGTTGAGTCGGTTTTTGAATTTGAGGCTTCGGGTGCGGAGTTTTTGACGTCGTCGCCCATAGCCAAACTTGCGCGCATGGTTGTGTGCCATTTTTACAAAGTTTTCAGATTGCCTCCCAAGTTTGCATCCCTCACTGAATTGGCCATAGAATCAATTGTGTCGAGACGGTTTTTGAATTTGAGGCCTCGGGTGCGGAGTTTTTGACGTCGTCGCCCATAGCCAAATTGCGCGCACGCTTGTGCGCCGTTTTTACAAAGTTTTCAGATTGCCTCTCGGGTTTGCATTTCTAGCTGAATTGGCCATAGAATCAATTGTGTCGAGATGGTTTTTGAATTTGAGGCCTCGGGTGCGGAGTTTTCGACGTCGTCGCCCATAGCTAAATTGCGCGCACGCTTGTGCGCCGTTTTTACAAAGTTTTCAGATTGCCTCTCGGGTTTGCATCTCTAGCTAAAATTGGTCATAGAATCAATTGTGTCGAGACGGTTTTTGAATTTGAGGCCTCGGGTGCGGAGTTTTTGACGTCGTCGCCCATAGCCAAATTGCGCGCACGCTTGTGCGCCGTTTTTACAAAGTTTTCAGATTGCCTCTCGGGTTTGAATTCCCCACTGAATTGGCCATAGAATCAATTATGTCGAGATGGTTTTTGAATTTGAGGCCTCGGGTGCGGAGTTTTTGACGTCGTCGCCCATAGCCAAATTGCGCGCACGCTTGTGCGCTGTTTTTACAAAGTTTTCAGATTGCCTCTCGGGTTTGCATTTCTAGCTGAATTGGCCATAGAATCAATTTTGTTGAGACGGTTTTTGAATTTGAGGCCTCGGGTGCGGAGTTTTTGACGTCGTCGCCCATCGCCAAATTGCGCGCACGCTTGTGCGCCGTTTTTACAAATTTTCAGATTGCCTCTCGGGTTTGCATTTGTAACTGAATTGGCCATAGAATCAATTGTGTCGAGTCGGTTTTTGAATTTGAGGCTTCGGGTGCGGAGTTTTTGACGTCGTCGCCCATAGCCAAACTTGCGCGCATGGTTGTGTGCCATTTTTACAAAGTTTTCAGATTGCCTCCCAAGTTTGCATCCCTCACTGAATTGGCCATAGAATCAATTGTGTCGAGACGGTTTTTGAATTTGAGGCCTCGGGTGCGGAGTTTTTGACGTCGTCGCCCATAGCCAAATTGCGCGCAAGCTTGTGCGCCGTTTTTACAAAGTTTTCAGATTGCCTCTCGGGTTTGCATTTCTAGCTAAAATTGGTCATAGAATCAATTGTGTCGAGACGGTTTTTGAATTTGAGGCCTCGGGTGCGGAGTTTTTGACGTCGTCGCCCATAGCCAAATTGCGCGCACGCTTGTGCGCCGTTTTTACAAAGTTTTCAGATTGCCTCTCGGGTTTGCATTTCTAGCTGAATTGGCCATAGAATCAATTTTGTCGAGACGGTTTTTGAATTTGAGGCCTCGGGTGCGGAGTTTTTGACGTCGTCGCCCATCGCCAAATTGCGCGCACGCTTGTGCGCCGTTTTTACAAAGTTTTCAGATTGCCTCTCGGGTTTGCATTTCTAACTGAATTGGCCATAGAATCAATTGTGTTGAGTCGGTTTTTGAATTTGAGGCTTCGGGTGCGGAGTTTTTGACGTCGTCGCCCAAAGCCAAACTTGCGCGCATGGTTGTGTGCCATTTTTACAAAGTTTTCAGATTGCCTCCCAAGTTTGCATCCCTCACTGAATTGGCCATAGAATCAATTGTGTCGAGACGGTTTTTGAATTTGAGGCCTCGGGTGCGGAGTTTTTGACGTCGTCGCCCATAGCCAAATTGCGCGCAAGCTTGTGCGCCGTTTTTACAAAGTTTTCAGATTGCCTCTCGGGTTTGCATTTCTAGCTAAAATTGGTCATAGAATCAATTGTGTCGAGACGGTTTTTGAATTTGAGGCCTCGGGTGCGGAGTTTTTGACGTCGTCGCCCATAGCCAAATTGCGCGCACGCTTGTGCGCCGTTTTTACAAAGTTTTCAGATTGCCTCTCGGGTTTGCATTTCTAGCTGAATTGGCCATAGAATCAATTTTGTCGAGACGGTTTTTGAATTTGAGGCCTCGGGTGCGGAGTTTTTGACGTCGTCGCCCATCGCCAAATTGCGCGCACGCTTGTGCGCCGTTTTTACAAAGTTTTCAGATTGCCTCTCGGGTTTGCATTTCTAACTGAATTGGCCATAGAATCAATTGTGTTGAGTCGGTTTTTGAATTTGAGGCTTCGGGTGCGGAGTTTTTGACGTCGTCGCCCATAGCCAAACTTGCGCGCATGGTTGTGTGCCATTTTTACAAAGTTTCAGATTGCCTCCCAAGTTTGCATCCCTCACTGAATTGGCCATAGAATCAATTGTGTCGAGACGGTTTTTGAATTTGAGGCCTCGGGTGCGGAGTTTTTGACGTCGTCGGCCATAGCCAAATTGCGCGCACGCTTGTGCGCCGTTTTTACAAAGTTTTCAGATTGCCTCTCGGGTTTGCATTTCTAGCTGAATTGGCCATAGAATCAATTGTGTCGAGATGGTTTTTGAATTTGAGGCCTCGGGTGCGGAGTTTTCGACGTCGTCGCCCATAGCTAAATTGCGCGCACGCTTGTGCGCCGTTTTTACAAAGTTTTCAGATTGCCTCTCGGGTTTGCATCTCTAGCTAAAATTGGTCATAGAATCAATTGTGTCGAGACGGTTTTTGAATTTGAGGCCTCGGGTGCGGAGTTTTTGACGTCGTCGCCCATAGCCAAATTGCGCGCACGCTTGTGCGCCGTTTTTACAAAGTTTTCAGATTGCCTCTCGGGTTTGAATTCCCCACTGAATTGGCCATAGAATCAATTATGTCGAGATGGTTTTTGAATTTGAGGCCTCGGGTGCGGAGTTTTTGACGTCGTCGCCCATAGCCAAATTGCGCGCACGCTTGTGCGCTGTTTTTACAAAGTTTTCAGATTGCCTCTCGGGTTTGCATTTCTAGCTGAATTGGCCATAGAATCAATTTTGTCGAGACGGTTTTTGAATTTGAGGCCTCGGGTGCGGAGTTTTTGACGTCGTCGCCCATAGCCAAATTGCGCGCACGCTTGTGCGCCGTTTTTACAAAGTTTTCAGATTGCCTCTCGGGTTTGCATTTCTAGCTGAATTGGCCATAGAATCAATTGTGTCGAGATGGTTTTTGAATTTGAGGCCTCGGGTGCGGAGTTTTCGACGTCGTCGCCCATAGCTAAATTGCGCGCACGCTTGTGCGCCGTTTTTACAAAGTTTTCAGATTGCCTCTCGGGTTTGCATCTCTAGCTAAAATTGGTCATAGAATCAATTGTGTCGAGACGGTTTTTGAATTTGAGGCCTCGGGTGCGGAGTTTTTGACGTCGTCGCCCATAGCCAAATTGCGCGCACGCTTGTGCGCCGTTTTTACAAAGTTTTCAGATTGCCTCTCGGGTTTGAATTCCCCACTGAATTGGCCATAGAATCAATTATGTCGAGATGGTTTTTGAATTTGAGGCCTCGGGTGCGGAGTTTTTGACGTCGTCGCCCATAGCCAAATTGCGCGCACGCTTGTGCGCTGTTTTTACAAAGTTTTCAGATTGCCTCTCGGGTTTGCATTTCTAGCTGAATTGGCCATAGAATCAATTTTGTTGAGACGGTTTTTGAATTTGAGGCCTCGGGTGCGGAGTTTTTGACGTCGTCGCCCATCGCCAAATTGCGCGCACGCTTGTGCGCCGTTTTTACAAATTTTCAGATTGCCTCTCGGGTTTGCATTTGTAACTGAATTGGCCATAGAATCAATTGTGTCGAGTCGGTTTTTGAATTTGAGGCTTCGGGTGCGGAGTTTTTGACGTCGTCGCCCATAGCCAAACTTGCGCGCATGGTTGTGTGCCATTTTTACAAAGTTTTCAGATTGCCTCCCAAGTTTGCATCCCTCACTGAATTGGCCATAGAATCAATTGTGTCGAGACGGTTTTTGAATTTGAGGCCTCGGGTGCGGAGTTTTTGACGTCGTCGCCCATAGCCAAATTGCGCGCAAGCTTGTGCGCCGTTTTTACAAAGTTTTCAGATTGCCTCTCGGGTTTGCATTTCTAGCTAAAATTGGTCATAGAATCAATTGTGTCGAGACGGTTTTTGAATTTGAGGCCTCGGGTGCGGAGTTTTTGACGTCGTCGCCCATAGCCAAATTGCGCGCACGCTTGTGCGCCGTTTTTACAAAGTTTTCAGATTGCCTCTCGGGTTTGCATTTCTAGCTGAATTGGCCATAGAATCAATTTTGTCGAGACGGTTTTTGAATTTGAGGCCTCGGGTGCGGAGTTTTTGACGTCGTCGCCCATCGCCAAATTGCGCGCACGCTTGTGCGCCGTTTTTACAAAGTTTTCAGATTGCCTCTCGGGTTTGCATTTCTAACTGAATTGGCCATAGAATCAATTGTGTTGAGTCGGTTTTTGAATTTGAGGCTTCGGGTGCGGAGTTTTTGACGTCGTCGCCCAAAGCCAAACTTGCGCGCATGGTTGTGTGCCATTTTTACAAAGTTTTCAGATTGCCTCCCAAGTTTGCATCCCTCACTGAATTGGCCATAGAATCAATTGTGTCGAGACGGTTTTTGAATTTGAGGCCTCGGGTGCGGAGTTTTTGACGTCGTCGCCCATAGCCAAATTGCGCGCAAGCTTGTGCGCCGTTTTTACAAAGTTTTCAGATTGCCTCTCGGGTTTGCATTTCTAGCTAAAATTGGTCATAGAATCAATTGTGTCGAGACGGTTTTTGAATTTGAGGCCTCGGGTGCGGAGTTTTTGACGTCGTCGCCCATAGCCAAATTGCGCGCACGCTTGTGCGCCGTTTTTACAAAGTTTTCAGATTGCCTCTCGGGTTTGCATTTCTAGCTGAATTGGCCATAGAATCAATTTTGTCGAGACGGTTTTTGAATTTGAGGCCTCGGGTGCGGAGTTTTTGACGTCGTCGCCCATCGCCAAATTGCGCGCACGCTTGTGCGCCGTTTTTACAAAGTTTTCAGATTGCCTCTCGGGTTTGCATTTCTAACTGAATTGGCCATAGAATCAATTGTGTTGAGTCGGTTTTTGAATTTGAGGCTTCGGGTGCGGAGTTTTTGACGTCGTCGCCCATAGCCAAACTTGCGCGCATGGTTGTGTGCCATTTTTACAAAGTTTCAGATTGCCTCCCAAGTTTGCATCCCTCACTGAATTGGCCATAGAATCAATTGTGTCGAGACGGTTTTTGAATTTGAGGCCTCGGGTGCGGAGTTTTTGACGTCGTCGGCCATAGCCAAATTGCGCGCACGCTTGTGCGCCGTTTTTACAAAGTTTTCAGATTGCCTCTCGGGTTTGCATTTCTAGCTGAATTGGCCATAGAATCAATTGTGTCGAGATGGTTTTTGAATTTGAGGCCTCGGGTGCGGAGTTTTCGACGTCGTCGCCCATAGCTAAATTGCGCGCACGCTTGTGCGCCGTTTTTACAAAGTTTTCAGATTGCCTCTCGGGTTTGCATCTCTAGCTAAAATTGGTCATAGAATCAATTGTGTCGAGACGGTTTTTGAATTTGAGGCCTCGGGTGCGGAGTTTTTGACGTCGTCGCCCATAGCCAAATTGCGCGCACGCTTGTGCGCCGTTTTTACAAAGTTTTCAGATTGCCTCTCGGGTTTGAATTCCCCACTGAATTGGCCATAGAATCAATTATGTCGAGATGGTTTTTGAATTTGAGGCCTCGGGTGCGGAGTTTTTGACGTCGTCGCCCATAGCCAAATTGCGCGCACGCTTGTGCGCTGTTTTTACAAAGTTTTCAGATTGCCTCTCGGGTTTGCATTTCTAGCTGAATTGGCCATAGAATCAATTTTGTCGAGACGGTTTTTGAATTTGAGGCCTCGGGTGCGGAGTTTTTGACGTCGTCGCCCATCGCCAAATTGCGCGCACGCTTGTGCGCCGTTTTTACAAAGTTTTCAGATTGCCTCTCGGGTTTGCATTTCTAACTGAATTGGCCATAGAATCAATTGTGTCGAGTCGGTTTTTGAATTTGAGGCTTCGGGTGCGGAGTTTTTGACGTCGTCGCCCATAGCCAAACTTGCGCGCATGGTTGTGTGCCATTTTTACAAAGTTTTCAGATTGCCTCCCAAGTTTGCATCCCTCCCTGAATTGGCCATAGAATCAATTGTGTCGAGACGGTTTTTGAATTTGAGGCCTCGGGTGCGGAGTTTTTGACGTCGTCGCCCATAGCCAAATTGCGCGCACGCTTGTGCGCCGTTTTTACAAAGTTTTCAGATTGCCTCTCGGGTTTGCATTTCTAGCTAAAATTGGTCATAGAATCAATTGTGTCGAGACGGTTTTTGAATTTGAGGCCTCGGGTGCGGAGTTTTTGACGTCGTCGCCCATAGCCAAATTGCACGCACGCTTGTGCGCCGTTTTTACAAAGTTTTCAGATTGCCTCTCGGGTTTGAATTTCCCACTGAATTGGCCATAGAATCAATTGTGTCGAGTCGGTTTTTGAATTTGAGGCTTCGGGTGCGGAGTTTTTGACGTCGTCGCCCATAGCCAAACTTGCGCGCATGGTTGTGTGCCATTTTTACAAAGTTTTCAGATTGCCTCCCAAGTTTGCATCCCTCACTGAATTGGCCATAGAATCAATTGTGTCGAGACGGTTTTTGAATTTGAGGCCTCGGGTGCGGAGTTTTTGACGTCGTCGCCCATAGCCAAATTGCGCGCACGCTTGTGCGCCGTTTTTACAAAGTTTTCAGATTGCCTCTCGGGTTTGCATTTCTAGCTAAAATTGGTCATAGAATCAATTGTGTCGAGACGGTTTTTGAATTTGAGGCCTCGGGTGCGGAGTTTTTGACGTCGTCGCCCATAGCCAAATTGCACGCACGCTTGTGCGCCATTTTTACAAAGTTTTCAGATTGCCTCTCGGGTTTGAATTTCCCACTGAATTGGCCATAGAATCAATTGTGTCGAGACGGTTTATGAATTTGAGGCCTCGGGTGCGGAGTTTTTGACGTCGTCACCCATAGCCAAATTGCGCGCACGCTTGTGCGCCGTTTTTACAAAGTTTTCAGATTGCCTCTCGGGTTTGCATTTCTATCTGAATTGGCCATAGAATCAATTGTGTCGAGACGGTTTTTGAATTTGAGGCCTCGGGTGCGGAGTTTTTTACGTCGTCGCCCATAGCCAAACTTGCGCGCATGGTTGTGTGCCATTTTTACAAAGTTTTCAGATTGCCTCCCAAGTTTGCATCCCTCACTGAATTGGCCATAGAATCAATTGTGTCGAGACGGTTTTTGAATTTGAGGCCTCGGGTGCGGAGTTTTTGACGTCGTCGCCCATAGCCAAACTTGCGCGCATGGTTGTGTGCCATTTTTAAAAAGTTTTCAGATTGCCTCCCAAGTTTGCATCCCTCACTGAATTGGCCATAGAATCAATTGTGTCGAGACGGTTTTTGAATTTGAGGCCTCGGGTGCGGAGTTTTTGACGTCGTCGACCATAGCCAAATTGCGCGCACGCTTGTGCGCCGTTTTTACAAATTTTTCAGATTGCCTCTCGGGTATGCATTTCTAGATAAAATTGGTCATAGAATCAATTGTGTCGAGACGGTTTTTGAATATGAGGCCTCGGGTGCGGAGTTTTTGACGTCGTCGCCCATAGCCAAATTGCGCGCACGCTTGTGCGCCGTTTTTACAAAGTTTTCAGATTGCCTCTCGGGTTTGCATTTCTAGCTGAATTGGCCATAGAATCAATTGTGTCGAGATGGTTTTTGAATTTGAGGCCTCGGGTGCGGAGTTTTCGACGTCGTCGCCCATAGCCAAATTGCGCGCACGCTTGTGCGCCGTTTTTACAAAGTTTTCAGATTGCCTCTCGGGTTTGCATTTCTAGCTAAAATTGGTCATAGAATCAATTGTGTCGAGACGGTTTTTGAATTTGAGGCCTCGGGTGCGGAGTTTTTGACGTCGTCGCCCATAGCCAAATTGCGCGCACGCTTGTGCGCCGTTTTTACAAAGTTTTCAGATTGCCTCTCGGGTTTGCATTTCTAGCTGAATTGGCCATAGAATCAATTTTGTCGAGACGGTTTTTGAATTTGAGGCCTCGGGTGCGGAGTTTTTGACGTCGTCGCCCATCGCCAAATTGCGCGCACGCTTGTGCGCCGTTTTTACAAAGTTTTCAGATTGCCTCTCGGGTTTGCATTTCTAACTGAATTGGCCATAGAATCAATTGTGTTGAGTCGGTTTTTGAATTTGAGGCTTCGGGT
Source organism: Galeopsis tetrahit (assembly GCA_963675135.1). Taxonomy (NCBI): domain Eukaryota; kingdom Viridiplantae; phylum Streptophyta; class Magnoliopsida; order Lamiales; family Lamiaceae; genus Galeopsis; species Galeopsis tetrahit. The sequence goes on from OY776124.1 coordinate 1,329,188, forward strand.
GCGGAGTTTTTGACGTCGTCGCCCATAGCCAAACTTGCGCGCATGGTTGTGTGCCATTTTTACAAAGTTTTCAGATTGCCTCCCAAGTTTGCATCCCTCACTGAATTGGCCATAGAATCAATTGTGTCGAGACGGTTTTTGAATTTGAGGCCTCGGGTGCGGAGTTTTTGACGTCGTCGCCCATAGCCAAATTGCGCGCACACTTGTGCGCCGTTTTTACAAAGTTTTCAGATTGCCTCTCGGGTTTGCATTTCTAGCTAAAATTGGTCATAGAATCAATTGTGTCGAGACGGTTTTTGAATTTGAGGCCTCGGGTGCGGAGTTTTTGACGTCGTCGCCCATAGCCAAATTGCGCGCACGCTTGTGCGCCGTTTTTACAAAGTTTTCAGATTGCCTCTCGGGTTTGAATTTCCCACTGAATTGGCCATAGAATCAATTGTGTCGAGATGGTTTTTGAATTTGAGGCCTCGGGTGCGGAGTTTTTGACGTCGTCGCCCATAGCCAAATTGCGCGCACGCTTGTGCGCTGTTTTTACAAAGTTTTCAGATTGCCTCTCGGGTTTGCATTTCTAGCTGAATTGGCCATAGAATCAATTTTGTCGAGACGGTTTTTGAATTTGAGGCCTCGGGTGCGGAGTTTTTAACGTCGTCGCCCATCGCCAAATTGCGCGCACGCTTGTGCGCCGTTTTTACAAAGTTTTCAGATTGCCTCTCGGCTTTGCATTTCTAACTGAATTGGCCATAGAATCAATTGTGTTGAGTCGGTTTTTGAATTTGAGGCTTCGGGTGCGGAGTTTTTGACGTCGTCGCCCATAGCCAAACTTGCGCGCATGGTTGTGTGCCATTTTTACAAAGTTTTCAGATTGCCTCCCAAGTTTGCATCCCTCACTGAATTGGCCATAGAATCAATTGTGTCGAGACGGTTTTTGAATTTGAGGCCTCGGGTGCGGAGTTTTTGACGTCGTCGCCCATAGCCAAATTGCGCGCACGCTTGTGCGCCGTTTTTACAAAGTTTTCAGATTGCCTCTCGAGTTTGCATTTCTAGCTAAAATTGGTCATAGAATCAATTGTGTCGAGACGGTTTTTGAATTTGAGGCCTCGGGTGCGGAGTTTTTGACGTCGTCGCCCATAGCCAAATTGCACGCACGCTTGTGCGCCGTTTTTACAAAGTTTTCAGATTGCCTCTCGGGTTTGAACTTCCCACTGAATTGGCCATATAATCAATTGTGTCGAGACGGTTTATGAATTTGAGGCCTCGGGTGCGGAGTTTTTGACGTCGTCGCCCATAGCCAAATTGCGCGCACGCTTGTGCGCCGTTTTTACAAAGTTTTCAGATTGCCTCTCGGGTTTGCAATTCTATCTGAATTGGCCATAGAATCAATTGTGTCGAGACGGTTTTTGAATTTGAGGCCTCGGGTGCGGAGTTTTTTACGTCGTCGCCCATAGCCAAACTTGCGCGCATGGTTGTGTGCCATTTTTACAAAGTTTTCAGATTGCCTCCCAAGTTTGCATCCCTCACTGAATTGGCCATAGAATCAATTGTGTCGAGACGGTTTTTAAATTTGAGGCCTCGGGTGCGGAGTTTTTGACGTCGTCGCCCATAGCCAAATTGCGCGCACGCTTGTGCGCCGTTTTTACAAAGTTTTCAGATTGCCTCTCGGGTTTGCATTTCTAGCTGAATTGGCCATAGAATCAATTGTGTCGAGATGGTTTTTGAATTTGAGGCCTCGGGTGTGGAGTTTTCGACGTCGTCGCCCATAGCCAAATTGCGCGCACGCTTGTGCGCCGTTTTTACAAAGTTTTCAGATTGCCTCTCGGGTTTGCATTTCTAGCTAAAATTGGTCATAGAATCAATTGTGTCGAGACGGTTTTTGAATTTGAGGCCTCGGGTGCGGAGTTTTTGACGTCGTCGCCCATAGCCAAATTGCGCGCCGTTTTTACAAAGTTTTCAGATTGCCTCTCGGGTTTGAATTTCCCACTGAATTGGCCATAGAATCAATTGTGTCGAGATGGTTTTTGAATTTGAGGTCTCGGGTGCGGAGTTTTTGACGTCGTCGCCCATAGCCAAATTGCGCGCACGCTTGTGCGCCGTTTTTACAAAGTTTTCAGATTGCCTCTCGGGTTTGAATTTCCCACTGAATTGGCCATAGAATCAATTGTGTCGAGACGGTTTATGAATTTGAGGCCTCGGGTGCGGAGTTTTTGACGTCGTCGCCCATAGCCAATTTGCGCGCACGCTTGTGCGCCGTTTTTACAAAGTTTTCAGATTGCCTCTCGGGTTTGAACTTCCCACTGAATTGGCCATATAATCAATTGTGTCGAGACGGTTTATGAATTTGAGGCCTCGGGTGCGGAGTTTTTGACGTCGTCGCCCATAGCCAAATTGCGCGCACGCTTGTGCGCCGTTTTTACAAAGTTTTCAGATTGCCTCTCGGGTTTGCATTTCTATCTGAATTGGCCATAGAATCAATTGTGTCGAGACGGTTTTTGAATTTGAGGCCTCGGGTGCGGAGTTTTTTACGTCGTCGCCCATAGCCAAACTTGCGCGCATGGTTGTGTGCCATTTTTACAAAGTTTTCAGATTGCCTCCCAAGTTTGCATCCCTCACTGAATTGGCCATAGAATCAATTGTGTCGAGACGGTTTTTGAATTTGAGGCCTCGGGTGCGGAGTTTTTGACGTCGTCGCCCATAGCCAAATTGCGCGCACGCTTGTGCGCCGTTTTTACAAAGTTTTCAGATTGCCTCTCGGGTTTGCATTTCTAGCTGAATTGGCCATAGAATCAATTGTGTCGAGATGGTTTTTGAATTTGAGGCCTCGGGTGTGGAGTTTTCGACGTCGTCGCCCATAGCCAAATTGCGCGCACGCTTGTGCGCCGTTTTTACAAAGTTTTCAGATTGCCTCTCGGGTTTGCATTTCTAGCTAAAATTGGTCATAGAATCAATTGTGTCGAGATGGTTTTTGAATTTGAGGCCTCGGGTGTGGAGTTTTCGACGTCGTCGCCCATAGCCAAATTGCGCGCACGCTTGTGCGCCGTTTTTACAAAGTTTTCAGATTGCCTCTCGGGTTTGCATTTCTAGCTAAAATTGGTCATAGAATCAATTGTGTCGAGACGGTTTTTGAATTTGAGGCCTCGGGTGCGGAGTTTTTGACGTCGTCGCCCATAGCCAAATTGCGCGCACGCTTGTGCGCCGTTTTTACAAAGTTTTCAGATTGCCTCTCGGGTTTGAATTTCCCACTGAATTGGCCATAGAATCAATTGTGTCGAGATGGTTTTTGAATTTGAGGTCTCGGGTGCGGAGTTTTTGACGTCGTCGCCCATAGCCAAATTGCGCGCACGCTTGTGCGCCGTTTTTACAAAGTTTTCAGATTGCCTCTCGGGTTTGAATTTCCCACTGAATTGGCCATAGAATCAATTGTGTCGAGACGGTTTTTGAATTTGAGGCCTCTGGTGCGGAGTTTTTGACGTCGTCGCCCATAGCCAAATTGCACGCACGCTTGTGCGCCGTTTTTACAAAGTTTTCAGATTGCCTCTCGGGTTTGAACTTCCCACTGAATTGGCCATATAATCAATTGTGTCGAGACGGTTTATGAATTTGAGGCCTCGGGTGCGGAGTTTTTGACGTCGTCGCCCATAGCCAAATTGCGCGCACGCTTGTGCGCCGTTTTTACAAAGTTTTCAGATTGCCTCTCGGGTTTGCATTTCTATCTGAATTGGCCATAGAATCAATTGTGACGAGACGGTTTTTGAATTTGAGGCCTCGGGTGCGGAGTTTTTTACGTCGTCGCCCATAGCCAAACTTGCGCGCATGGTTGTGTGCCATTTTTACAAAGTTTTCAGATTGCCTCCCAAGTTTGCATCCCTCACTGAATTGGCCATAGAATCAATTGTGTCGAGACGGTTTTTGAATTTGAGGCCTCGGGTGCGGAGTTTTTGACGTCGTCGCCCATAGCCAAATTGCGCGCACGCTTGTGCGCCGTTTTTACAAAGTTTTCAGATTGCCTCTCGGGTTTGCATTTCTAGCTGAATTGGCCATAGAATCAATTGTGTCGAGATGGTTTTTGAATTTGAGGCCTCGGGTGTGGAGTTTTCGACGTCGTCGCCCATAGCCAAATTGCGCGCACGCTTGTGCGCCGTTTTTACAAAGTTTTCAGATTGCCTCTCGTGTTTGCATTTCTAGCTAAAATTGGTCATAGAATCAATTGTGTCGAGACGGTTTTTGAATTTGAGGCCTCGGGTGCGGAGTTTTTGACGTCGTCGCCCATAGCCAAATTGCGCGCACGCTTGTGCGCCGTTTTTACAAAGTTTTCAGATTGCCTCTCGGGTTTGAATTTCCCACTGAATTGGCCATAGAATCAATTGTGTCGAGATGGTTTTTGAATTTGAGGTCTCGGGTGCGGAGTTTTTGACGTCGTCGCCCATAGCCAAATTGCGCGCACGCTTGTGCGCCGTTTTTACAAAGTTTTCAGATTGCCTCTCGGGTTTGAATTTCCCACTGAATTGGCCATAGAATCAATTGTGTCGAGACGGTTTATGAATTTGAGGCCTCGGGTGCGGAGTTTTTGACGTCGTCGCCCATAGCCAATTTGCGCGCACGCTTGTGCGCCGTTTTTACAAAGTTTTCAGATTGCCTCTCGGGTTTGCATTACTATCTGAATTGGTCATAGAATCAATTGTGTCGAGACGGTTTTTGAATTTGAGGCCTCGGGTGCGTAGTTTTTTACGTCGTCGCCCATAGCCAAACTTGCGCGCATGGTTGTGTGCCATTTTTACAAAGTTTTCAGATTGCCTCCCAAGTTTGCATCCCTCACTGAATTGGCCATAGAATCAATTGTGTCGAGACGGTTTTTGAATTTGAGGCCTCGGGTGCGGAGTTTTTGACGTCGTCGCCCATGGCCAAATTGCGCGCACGCTTGTGCGCCGTTTTTACAAAGTTTTCAGATTGCCTCTCGGGTTTGCATTTCTAGCTGAATTGGCCATAGAATCAATTGTGTCGAGATGGTTTTTGAATTTGAGGCCTCGGGTGCGGAGTTTTCGACGTCGTCGCCCATAGCCAAATTGCGCGCACGCTCGTGCGCCGTTTTTACAAAGTTTTCAGATTGCCTCTCGGGTTTGCATTTCTAGCTGAATTGGCCATAGAATCAATTGTGTCGAGATGGTTTTTGAATTTGAGGCCTCGGGTGCGGAGTTTTTGACGTCGTCGCCCATAGCCAAACTTGCGCGCATGGTTGTGTGCCATTTTTACAAAGTTTTCAGATTGCCTCCCAAGTTTGCATCCCTCACTGAATTGGCCATATAATCAATTATGTCGAGACGGTTTTTGAATTTGAGGCCTCGGGTGCGGAGTTTTTGACGTCGTCGCCCATAGCCAAATTGCGCGCACGCTTGTGCGCCGTTTTTACAAAGTTTTCAGATTGCCTCTCGGGTTTGAATTTCTAGCTGAATTGGCCATAGAATCAATTTTGTCGAGACGGTTTTTGAATTTGAGGCCTCGGGTGCGGAGTTTTTGACGTCGTCGCCCATCGCCAAATTGCGCGCACGCTTGTGCGCCGTTTTTACAAAGTTTTCAGATTGCCTCTCGGGTTTGCATTCCTAACTGAATTGGCCATAGAATCAATTGTGTCGAGTCGGTTTTTGAAATTGAGGCTTCGGGTGCGGAGTTTTTGACGTCGTCGCCCATAGCCAAACTTGCGCGCATGGTTGTGTGCCATTTTTAGAAAGTTTTCAGATTGCCTCCCAAGTTTACATCCCTCACTGAATTGGCCATAGAATCAATTGTGTCGAGACGGTTTTTGAATTTGAGGCCTTGGGTGCGGAGTTTTTGACGTCGTCGCCCATAGCCAAATTGCGCGCACGCTTGTGCGCCATTTTTACAAAGTTTTCAGATTGCCTCTCGGGTTTGCATCCCTAGCTGAATTGGCCATAGAATCAATTGTGTCGAGACGGTTTTTGAATTTGAGGTCTCGGGTGCGGAGTTTTTGACGTCGTCGCCCATAGCCAAACTTGCGCGCATGGTTGTGTGCCATTTTTACAAAGTTTTCAGATTGCCTCCCAAGTTTGCATCCCTCACTGAATTGGCCATATAATCAATTATGTCGAGACGGTTTTTGAATTTGAGGCCTCGGGTGCGGAGTTTTTGACGTCGTCGCCCATAGCCAAATTGCTCGCACGCTTGTGCGCCGTTTTTACAAAGTTTTCAGATTGCCTCTCGGGTTTACATTTCTAGCTGAATTGGCCATAGAATCAATTGTGTCGAGACGGTTTTTGAATTTGAGGCCTCGGGTGCGGAGTTTTTGACGTCGTCGCCAATAATCAAATTGCGCGCACGCTTGTGCGCCGTTTTTACAAAGTTTTCAGATTGCCTCTCGGGTTTGCATTTCTAGCTGAATTGGCCATAGAATCAATTGTGTCGAGACGGTTTTTGAATTTGAGGCCTCGGGTGCGGAGTTTTTGACGTCGTCGCCCATAGCCAAATTGCGCGCATGCTTGTGCGCCGTTTTTACAAAGTTTTCAGATTGCCTCTCGGGTTTGCATTTCTATCTGAATTGGCCATAGACTCAATTGTGTCGAGACGGTTTTTGAATTTGAGGCCTCGGGTGCGGAGTTTTTGACGTCGTCGCCCATAGCCAAACTTGCGCGCATGGTTGTGTGCCATTTTTACAAAGTTTTCAGATTGCCTCCCAAGTTTGCATCCCTCACTGAATTGGCCATATAATCAATTATGTCGAGACGGTTTTTGAATTTGAGGCCTCGGGTGCGGAGTTTTTGACGTCGTCGCCCATAGCCAAATTGCGCGCACGCTTGTGCGCCGTTTTTACAAAGTTTTCAGATTGCCTCTCGGGTTTGAATTTCTAGCTGAATTGGCCATAGAATCAATTTTGTCGAGACGGTTTTTGAATTTGAGGCCTCGGGTGCGGAGTTTTTGACGTCGTCGCCCATCGCCAAATTGCGCGCACGCTTGTGCGCCGTTTTTACAAAGTTTTCAGATTGCCTCTCGGGTTTGCATTCCTAACTGAATTGGCCATAGAATCAATTGTGTCGAGTCGGTTTTTGAATTTGAGGCTTCGGGTGCGGAGTTTTTGACGTCGTCGCCCATAGCCAAACTTGCGCGCATGGTTGTGTGCCATTTTTAGAAAGTTTTCAGATTGCCTCCCAAGTTTACATCCCTCACTGAATTGGCCATAGAATCAATTGTGTCGAGACGGTTTTTGAATTTGAGGCCTTGGGTGCGGAGTTTTTGACGTCGTCGCCCATAGCCAAATTGCGCGCACGCTTGTGCGCCGTTTTTACAAAGTTTTCAGATTGCCTCTCGGGTTTGCATTTCTAGCTGAATTGGCCATAGAATCAATTATGTCGAGACGGTTTTTGAATTTGAGGCCTCGGGTGCGGAGTTTTTGACGTCGTCGCCCATAGCCAAACTTGCGCGCATGGTTGTGTGCCATTTTTACAAACTTTTCAGATTGCCTCCCAAGTTTGCATCCCTCACTGAATTGGCCATATAATCAATTATGTCGAGACGGTTTTTGAATTTGAGGCCTCGGGTGCGGAGTTTTTGACGTCGTCGCCCATAGCCAAATTGCGCGCACGCTTGTGCGCCGTTTTTACAAAGTTTTCAGATTGCCTCTCGGGTTTACATTTCTAGCTAAATTGGCCATAGAATCAATTGTGTCGAGACGGTTTTTGAATTTGAGGCCTCGGGTGCGGAGTTTTTGACGTCGTCGCCAATAATCAAATTGCGCGCACGCTTGTGCGCCGTTTTTACAAAGTTTTCAGATTGCCTCTCGGGTTTGCATTTCTAGCTGAATTGGCCATAGAATCAATTGTGTCGAGACGGTTTTTGAATTTGAGGCCTCGGGTGCGGAGTTTTTGACGTCGTCGCCCATAGCCAAATTGCGCGCATGCTTGTGCGCCGTTTTTACAAAGTTTTCAGATTGCCTCTCGGGTTTGCATTTCTATCTGAATTGGCCATAGACTCAATTGTGTCGAGACGGTTTTTGAATTTGAGGCCTCGGGTGCGGAGTTTTTGACGTCGTCGCCCATAGTCAAACGTGCGCGCATGGTTGTGTGCCATTTTTACAAAGTTTTCAGATTGCCTCCCAAGTTTGCATCCGTCACTGAATTGGCCATATAATCAATTATGTCGAGACGGTTTTTGAATTTGAGGCCTCGGGTGCGGAGTTTTTGACGTCGTCGCCCATAGCCAAATTGCGCGCACGCTTGTGCGCCGTTTTTACAAAGTTTTCAGATTGCCTCTCGGGTTTGAATTTCTAGCTGAATTGGCCATAGAATCAATTTTGTCGAGACGGTTTTTGAATTTGAGGCCTCGGGTGCGGAGTTTTTGACGTCGTCGCCCATCGCCAAATTGCGCGCACGCTTGTGCGCCGTTTTTACAAAGTTTTCAAATTGCCTCTCGGGTTTGCACTCCTAACTGAATTGGCCATAGAATCAATTGTGTCGAGTCGGTTTTTGAATTTGAGGCTTCGGGTGCGGAGTTTTTGACGTCGTCGCCCATAGCCAAACTTGCGCGCATGGTTGTGTGCCATTTTTACAAAGTTTTCAGATTGCCTCCCAAGTTTACATCCCTCACTGAATTGGCCATAGAATCAATTGTGTCGAGACGGTTTTTGAATTTGAGGCCTTGGGTGCGGAGTTTTTTACGTCGTCGCCCATAGCCAAATTGCGCGCACGCTTGTGCGCCGTTTTTACAAAGTTTTCAGATTGCCTCTCGGGTTTGCATTTCTAGCTAAAATTGGTCATAGAATCAATTATGTCGAGACGGTTTTTGAATTTGAGGCCTCGGGTGCAGAGTTTTTGACGTCGTCGCCCATAGACAAATTGCACGCACGCTTGTGCGCCGTTTTTACAAAGTTTTCAGATTGCCTCTCGGGTTTGAATTTCCCACTGAATTGGCCATAGAATCAATTGTGTCGAGACGGTTTATGAATTTGAGGCCTCGGGTGCGGAGTTTTTGACGTCGTCGCCCATAGCCAAATTGCGCGCACGCTTGTGCGCCATTTTTACAAAGTTTTCAGATTGCCTCTCGGGTTTGCATCCCTAGCTGAATTGGCCATAGAATCAATTTTGTCGAGACGGTTTTTGAATTTGAGGCCTCGGGTGCGGAGTTTCTTACGTCGTCGCCCATCGCCAAATTGCGCGCACGCTTGTGCGCCGTTTTTACAAAGTTTTCAGATTGCCTCTCGGGTTTGCATTTCTAGCTAAAATTGGGTCATAGAATCAATTGTGTCGAGACGGTTTTTAAATTTGAGGCCTCGGGTGCGGAGTTTTTGACGTCGTCGCCCATAGCCAAATTGCGCGCACGCTTGTGCGCCGTTTTTACAAAGTTTTCAGATTGCCTCTCGGGTTTACATTTCTAGCTGAATTGGCCATAGAATCAATTGTGTCGAGACGGTTTTTGAATTTGAGGCCTCGGGTGCGGAGTTTTTGACGTCGTCGCCAATAATCAAATTGCGCGCACGCTTGTGCGCCGTTTTTACAAAGTTTTCAGATTGCCTCTCGGGTTTGCATTTCTAGCTGAATTGGCCATAGAATCAATTGTGTCGAGAAGGTTTTTGAATTTGAGGCCTCGGGTGCGGAGTTTTTGACGTCGTCGCCCATAGCCAAATTGCGCGCATGCTTGTGCGCCGTTTTTACAAAGTTTTCAGATTGCCTCTCGGGTTTGCATTTCTATCTGAATTGGCCATAGAATCAATTGTGTCGAGACGGTTTTTGAATTTGAGGCCTCGGGTGCGGAGTTTTTGACGTCGTCGCCCATAGCCAAACTTGCGCGCATGGTTGTGTGCCATTTTTACAAAGTTTTCAGATTGCCTCCCAAGTTTGCATCCCTCACTGAATTGGCCATATAATCAATTATGTCGAGACGGTTTTTGAATTTGAGGCCTCGGGTGCGGAGTTTTTGACGTCGTCGCCCATAGCCAAATTGCGCGCACGCTTGTGCGCCGTTTTTACAAAGTTTTCAGATTGCCTCTCGGGTTTACATTTCTAGCTGAATTGGCCATAGAATCAATTGTGTCGAGACGGTTTTTGAATTTGAGGCCTCGGGTGCGGAGTTTTTTACGTCGTCGCCCATAGCCAAATTGCGCGCACGCTTGTGCGCCGTTTTTACAAAGTTTTCAGATTGCCTCTCGGGTTTGCATCCCTAGCTGAATTGGCCATAGAATCAATTTTGTCGAGACGGTTTTTGAATTTGAGGCCTCGGGTGCGGAGTTTCTTACGTCGTCGCCCATCGCCAAATTGCGCGCACGCTTGTGCGCCGTTTTTACAAAGTTTTCAGATTGCCTCTCGGGTTTGCATTTCTAGCTAAAATTGGGTCATAGAATCAATTGTGTCGAGACGGTTTTTGAATTTGAGGCCTCGGGTGCGGAGTTTTTGACGTCGTCGCCCATAGCCAAATTGCACGCACGCTTGTGCGCCGTTTTTACAAAGTTTTCAGATTGCCTCTCGGGTTTGAATTTCCCACTGAATTGGCCATAGAATCAATTGTGTCGAGACGGTTTATGAATTTGAGGCCTCGGGTGCGGAGTTTTTGACGTCGTCGCCCATAGCCAAATTGCGCGCACGCTTGTGCGCCATTTTTACAAAGTTTTCAGATTGCCTCTCGGGTTTGCATCCCTAGCTGAATTGGCCATAGAATCAATTTTGTCGAGACGGTTTTTGAATTTGAGGCCTCGGGTGCGGAGTTTCTTACGTCGTCGCCCATCGCCAAATTGCGCGCACGCTTGTGCGCCGTTTTTACAAAGTTTTCAGATTGCCTCTCGGGTTTGCATTTCTAGCTAAAATTGGGTCATAGAATCAATTGTGTCGAGACGGTTTTTGAATTTGAGGCCTCGGGTGCGGAGTTTTTGACGTCGTCGCCCATAGCCAAATTGCACGCACGCTTGTGCGCCGTTTTTACAAAGTTTTCAGATTGCCTCTCGGGTTTGAATTTCCCACTGAATTGGCCATAGAATCAATTGTGTTGAGACGGTTTATGAATTTGAGGCCTCGGGTGCGGAGTTTTTAACGTCGTCGCCCATAGCCAAATTGCGCGCACGCTTGTGCGCCGTTTTTACAATGTTTTCAGATTGCCTCTCGAGTTTGCATTTCTAGCTGAATTGGCCATAGAATCAATTGTGTCGAGACGGTTTTTGAATTTGAGGCCTCGGGTGCGGAGTTTTTGACGTCGTCGCCCATAGCCAAACTTGCGCGCATGGTTGTGTGCCATTTTTACAAAGTTTTCAGATTGCCTCCCAAGTTTGCATCCCTCACTGAATTGGCCATATAATCAATTATGTCGAGACGGTTTTTGAATTTGAGGCCTCGGGTGCGGAGTTTTTGACGTCGTCGCCCATAGCCAAATTGCGCGCACGCTTGTGCGCCGTTTTTACAAAGTTTTCAGATTGCCTCTCGGGTTTACATTTCTAGCTGAATTGGCCATAGAATCAATTGTGTCGAGACGGTTTTTGAATTTGAGGCCTCGGGTGCGGAGTTTTTGACGTCGTCGCCAATAATCAAATTGCGCGCACGCTTGTGCGCCGTTTTTACAAAGTTTTCAGATTGCCTCTCGGGTTTGCATTTCTAGCTGAATTGGCCATAGAATCAATTGTGTCGAGACGGTTTTTGAATTTGAGGCCTCGGGTGCGGAGTTTTTGACGTCGTCGCCCATAGCCAAATTGCGCGCATGCTTGTGCGCCATTTTTACAAAGTTTTCAGATTGCCTCTCGGGTTTGCATTTCTATCTGAATTGGCCATAGAATCAATTGTGTCGAGACGGTTTATGAATTTGAGGCCTCGGGTGCGGAGTTTTTGACGTCGTCGCCCATAGCCAAACTTGCGCGCATGGTTGTGTGCCATTTTTACAAAGTTTTCAGATTGCCTCCCAAGTTTGCATCCCTCACTGAATTGGCCATATAATCAATTATGTCGAGACGGTTTTTGAATTTGAGGCCTCGGGTGCGGAGTTTTTGACGTCGTCGCCCATAGCCAAATTGCGCGCACGCTTGTGCGCCGTTTTTACAAAGTTTTCAGATTGCCTCTCGGGTTTACATTTCTAGCTGAATTGGCAATAGAATCAATTGTGTCGAGACGGTTTTTGAATTTGAGGCCTCGGGTGCGGAGTTTTTGACGTCGTCGCCAATAATCAAATTGCGCGCACGCTTGTGCGCCGTTTTTACAAAGTTTTCAGATTGCCTCTCGGGTTTGCATTTCTAGCTGAATTGGCCATAGAATCAATTGTGTCGAGACGGTTTTTGAATTTGAGGCCTCGGGTGAGGAGTTTTTGACGTCGTCGCCCATAGCCAAATTGCGCGCATGCTTGTGCGCCGTTTTTACAAAGTTTTCAGATTGCCTCTCGGGTTTGCATTTCTATCTGAATTGGCCATAGAATCAATTGTGTCGAGACGGATTTTGAATTTGAGGCCTCGGGTGTGGAGTTTTTGACGTCGTCGCCCATAGACAAATTGCGCGCACGCTTGTGCGCCGTTTTTACAAAGTTTTCAGATTGCCTCTCGGGTTTGCATTTCTAGCTAAAATTGGTCATATAATCAATTGTGTCGAGACGGTTTTTGAATTTGAGGCCTCGGGTGCGGAGTGTTTGACGTCGTCGCCCCTAACCAAATTGCGCGCACGCTTGTGCACCGTTTTTACAAAGTTTTCAGATTGCCATTCGGGTTTGCATTTCCAGCTGAATTGGCCATAGAATCAATTGTGTCGAGACGGTTTTTGAATTTGAGGCCTCGGGTGCGGAGTTTTTGACGTCGTCGCCCATAGTCAAATTTCGCGCACGGTTGTGCGCCGTTTTTACAAAGTTTTCAAATTGCCTCTCGGGTTTGCATTACTAGCTGAATTGGCCATAGAATCAATTGTGTCGAGACGGTTTTTGAATTTGAGGCCTCGGGTGCGGAGTTTTTGACGTCGTCGCCAATAATCAAATTGCGCGCACGCTTGTGCGCCGTTTTTACAAAGTTTTCAGATTGCCTCTCGGGTTTGCATTTCTAGCTGAATTGGACATAGAATCAATTGTGTCGAGACGGTTTTTGAATTTGAGGCCTCGGGTGCGGAGTTTTTGACGTCGTCGCCCATAGCCAAATTGCGCGCATGCTTGTGCGCCGTTTTTACAAAGTTTTCAGATTGCCTCTCGGGTTTGCATTTCTATCTGAATTGGCCATAGAATCAATTGTGTCGAGACGGTTTATGAATTTGAGGCCTCGGGTGCGGAGTTTTTGACGTCGTCGCCCATAGCCAAACTTGCGCGCATGGTTGTGTGCCATTTTTACAAAGTTTTCAGATTGCCTCCCAAGTTTGCATCCCTCACAGAATTGGCCATATAATCAATTATGTCGAGACGGTTTTTGAATTTGAGGCCTCGGGTGCGGAGTTTTTGACGTCGTCGCCCATAGCCAAATTGCGCGCACGCTTGTGCGCCGTTTTTACAAAGTTTTCAGATTGCCTCTCGGGTTTACATTTCTAGCTGAATTGGCAATAGAATCAATTGTGTCGAGACGGTTTTTGAATTTGAGGCCTCGGGTGCGGAGTTTTTGACGTCGTCGCCCATAGCCAAATTGCGCGCACGCTTGTGCGCCGTTTTTACAATGTTTTCAGATTGCCTCTCGAGTTTGCATTTCTAGCTGAATTGGCCATAGAATCAATTGTGTCGAGACGGTTTTTGAATTTGAGGCCTCGGGTGCGGAGTTTTTGACGTCGTCGCCCATAGCCAAACTTGCGCGCATGGTTGTGTGCCATTTTTACAAAGTTTTCAGATTGCCTCCCAAGTTTGCATCCCTCACTGAATTGGCCATATAATCAATTATGTCGAGACGGTTTTTGAATTTGAGGCCTCGGGTGCGGAGTTTTTGACGTCGTCGCCCATAGCCAAATTGCGCGCACGCTTGTGCGCCGTTTTTACAAAGTTTTCAGATTGCCTCTCGGGTTTACATTTCTAGCTGAATTGGCCATAGAATCAATTGTGTCGAGACGGTTTTTGAATTTGAGGCCTCGGGTGCGGAGTTTTTGACGTCGTCGCCAATAATCAAATTGCGCGCACGCTTGTGCGCCGTTTTTACAAAGTTTTCAGATTGCCTCTCGGGTTTGCATTTCTAGCTGAATTGGCCATAGAATCAATTGTGTCGAGACGGTTTTTGAATTTGAGGCCTCGGGTGCGGAGTTTTTGACGTCGTCGCCCATAGCCAAATTGCGCGCATGCTTGTGCGCCATTTTTACAAAGTTTTCAGATTGCCTCTCGGGTTTGCATTTCTATCTGAATTGGCCATAGAATCAATTGTGTCGAGACGGTTTATGAATTTGAGGCCTCGGGTGCGGAGTTTTTGACGTCGTCGCCCATAGCCAAACTTGCGCGCATGGTTGTGTGCCATTTTTACAAAGTTTTCAGATTGCCTCCCAAGTTTGCATCCCTCACTGAATTGGCCATATAATCAATTATGTCGAGACGGTTTTTGAATTTGAGGCCTCGGGTGCGGAGTTTTTGACGTCGTCGCCCATAGCCAAATTGCGCGCACGCTTGTGCGCCGTTTTTACAAAGTTTTCAGATTGCCTCTCGGGTTTACATTTCTAGCTGAATTGGCAATAGAATCAATTGTGTCGAGACGGTTTTTGAATTTGAGGCCTCGGGTGCGGAGTTTTTGACGTCGTCGCCAATAATCAAATTGCGCGCACGCTTGTGCGCCGTTTTTACAAAGTTTTCAGATTGCCTCTCGGGTTTGCATTTCTAGCTGAATTGGCCATAGAATCAATTGTGTCGAGACGGTTTTTGAATTTGAGGCCTCGGGTGAGGAGTTTTTGACGTCGTCGCCCATAGCCAAATTGCGCGCATGCTTGTGCGCCGTTTTTACAAAGTTTTCAGATTGCCTCTCGGGTTTGCATTTCTATCTGAATTGGCCATAGAATCAATTGTGTCGAGACGGATTTTGAATTTGAGGCCTCGGGTGTGGAGTTTTTGACGTCGTCGCCCATAGACAAATTGCGCGCACGCTTGTGCGCCGTTTTTACAAAGTTTTCAGATTGCCTCTCGGGTTTGCATTTCTAGCTAAAATTGGTCATATAATCAATTGTGTCGAGACGGTTTTTGAATTTGAGGCCTCGGGTGCGGAGTGTTTGACGTCGTCGCCCCTAACCAAATTGCGCGCACGCTTGTGCACCGTTTTTACAAAGTTTTCAGATTGCCATTCGGGTTTGCATTTCCAGCTGAATTGGCCATAGAATCAATTGTGTCGAGACGGTTTTTGAATTTGAGGCCTCGGGTGCGGAGTTTTTGACGTCGTCGCCCATAGTCAAATTTCGCGCACGGTTGTGCGCCGTTTTTACAAAGTTTTCAAATTGCCTCTCGGGTTTGCATTACTAGCTGAATTGGCCATAGAATCAATTGTGTCGAGACGGTTTTTGAATTTGAGGCCTCGGGTGCGGAGTTTTTGACGTCGTCGCCAATAATCAAATTGCGCGCACGCTTGTGCGCCGTTTTTACAAAGTTTTCAGATTGCCTCTCGGGTTTGCATTTCTAGCTGAATTGGACATAGAATCAATTGTGTCGAGACGGTTTTTGAATTTGAGGCCTCGGGTGCGGAGTTTTTGACGTCGTCGCCCATAGCCAAATTGCGCGCATGCTTGTGCGCCGTTTTTACAAAGTTTTCAGATTGCCTCTCGGGTTTGCATTTCTATCTGAATTGGCCATAGAATCAATTGTGTCGAGACGGTTTATGAATTTGAGGCCTCGGGTGCGGAGTTTTTGACGTCGTCGCCCATAGCCAAACTTGCGCGCATGGTTGTGTGCCATTTTTACAAAGTTTTCAGATTGCCTCCCAAGTTTGCATCCCTCACTGAATTGGCCATATAATCAATTATGTCGAGACGGTTTTTGAATTTGAGGCCTCGGGTGCGGAGTTTTTGACGTCGTCGCCCATAGCCAAATTGCGCGCACGCTTGTGCGCCGTTTTTACAAAGTTTTCAGATTGCCTCTCGGGTTTACATTTCTAGCTGAATTGGCAATAGAATCAATTGTGTCGAGACGGTTTTTGAATTTGAGGCCTCGGGTGCGGAGTTTTTGACGTCGTCGCCAATAATCAAATTGCGCGCACGCTTGTGCGCCGTTTTTACAAAGTTTTCAGATTGCCTCTCGGGTTTGCATTTCTAGCTGAATTGGCCATAGAATCAATTGTGTCGAGACGGTTTTTGAATTTGAGGCCTCGGGTGAGGAGTTTTTGACGTCGTCGCCCATAGCCAAATTGCGCGCATGCTTGTTCGCCGTTTTTACAAAGTTTTCAGATTGCCTCTCGGGTTTGCATTTCTATCTGAATTGGCCATAGAATCAATTGTGTCGAGACGGATTTTGAATTTGAGGCCTCGGGTGCGGAGTTTTTGACGTCGTCGCCCATAGACAAATTGCGCGCACGCTTGTGCGCCGTTTTTACAAAGTTTTCAGATTGCCTCTAGGGTTTGCATTTCTAGCTAAAATTGGTCATATAATCAATTGTGTCGAGACGGTTTTTGAATTTGAGGCCTCGGGTGCGGAGTGTTTGACGTCGTCGCCCCTAACCAAATTGCGCGCACGCTTGTGCGCCGTTTTTACAAAGTTTTCAGATTGCCATTCGGGTTTGCATTTCCAGCTGAATTGGCCATAGAATCAATTGTGTCGAGACGGTTTTTGAATTTGAGGCCTCGGGTGCGGAGTTTTTGACGTCGTCGCCCATAGTCAAATTTCGCGCACGGTTGTGCGCCGTTTTTACAAAGTTTTCAAATTGCCTCTCGGGTTTGCATTACTAGCTGAATTGGCCATAGAATCAATTGTGTCGAGATGGTTTTTAAATTTGAGGCCTCGGGTGCGGAGTTTTTGACGTCGTCGCCCATAGCCAAATTGCGCGCACGCTTGTGCGCCGTTTTTACAAAGTTTTCAAATTGCCTCTCGGGTTTGCATCTCTAGCTAAAATTGGCCATAGAATCAATTGTGTCGAGATGGTTTTTGAATTTGAGGCCTCGGGTGAGGAGTTTTTGACGTCGTCGCCCATAGCCAAATTTCGCGCATGCTTGTGCGCCGTTTTTACAAAGTTATCAGATTGCCTCTCGGGTTTGCATTTCTATCTGAATTGGCCATAGAATCAATTGTGTCGAGACGGATTTTGAATTTGAGGCCTCGGGTGCGGAGTTTTTGACGTCGTCGCCCATAGACAAATTGCGCGCACGCTTGTGCGCCGTTTTTACAAAGTTTTCAAATTGCCTCTCGGGTTTGCATTTCTAGCTAAAATTGGTCATAGAATCAATTGTGTCGAGACGGTTTTTGAATTTGAGGCCTCGGGTGCGGAGTTTTTGACGTCGTCGCCCATAGTCAAATTGCGCGCACGGTTGTGCGCCGTTTTTACAAAGTTTTCAGATTGCATCTCGGTTTTGCATTTCTAGCTGAATTGGCCATAGAATCAATTGTGTCGAGACGGATTTTGAATTTGAGGCCTCGGGTGCGGAGTTTTTGACGTCGTCGCCCATAGCCAAATTGCGCGCACGCTTGTGCGCCGTTTTTACAAAGTTTTCAGATTGCCTCTCGGGTTTGCATTCCTAGCTAAAATTGGTCATATAATCAATTGTATCGAGACGGTTTTTGAATTTGAGGCCTCGGGTGCGGAGTTTTTGACGTCGTCGCCCATAGCCAAATTGCGCGCACGCTTGTGCGCCGTTTTTACAAAGTTTTCAGATTGGCTCTCGGGTTTGCATTTCTAGCTAAAATTGGTCATAGAATCAATTGTGTCGAGACGGTTTTTCAATTTGAGGCCTCGGGTGCGGAGTTTTTGACGTCGTCGCCCATAGCCAAATTGCGCGCACGCTTGTGCGCCGTTTTTACAAGGTTTTCAGATTGCCTCTTGGTTTTGAATTTCCCACTGAATTGGCCATAGAATCAATTGTGTCGAGACGGTTTTTGAATTTGAGGCCTCGGGTGCGGAGTTTTTGACGTCGTCGCCCATAGCCAAATTGCGCGCACGCTTGTGCGCCATTTTTACAAAGTTTTCAGATTGCCTCTCGGGTTTGCATCTCTAGCTGAATTGGCCATCGAATCAATTTTGTCGAGACGGTTTTTGAATTTGAGGCCTCGGGTGCGGAGTTTTTGACGTCGTCGCCCATAGCCAAATTGCGCGCACGCTTGTGCGCCGTTTTTACAAAGTTTTTAGATTGGCTCTCGGGTTTGCATTTCTAGCTAAAATTGGTCATAGAATCAATTGTGTCGAGACGGTTTTTCAATTTGAGGCCTCGGGTGCGGAGTTTTTGACGTCGTCGCCCATAGCCAAATTGGGCGCACGCTTGTGCGCCGTTTTTACAAAGTTTTCAGATTGCCTCTCGGTTTTTTAATCTCCCACTGAATTGGCCATAGAATCAACTGTGTCGAGACGGTTTTTGAATTTGAGGCCTCGGGTGCGGAGTTTTTAACGTCGTCGCCCATAGACAAATTGCGCGCACGCTTGTGCGCCGTTTTTACAAAGTTTTCAGATTGCCTCTCGGATTTGCACTTCTAGCTGAATTGGCCATAGAATCAATTTTGTCGAGACGGTTTTTGAATTTGAGGCATCGGGTGCGAAGTTTTTGACGTCGTCGCCCATCGCCAAATTGCGCGCACGCTTGTGCGCCGGTTTTACAAAGTTTTCAGATTGCCTCTCGGGTTTGCATTTCTAGCTAAAATTGGTCATAGAATCAATTGTGTCGAGACGGTTTTTGAATTTGAGGCCTCGGGTGCAGAGTTTTTGACGTCGTCGCCCATAGCCAAATTGCGCGCACGCTTGTGCGCCGTTTTTACAAAGTTTTCAGATTGCCTCTCGGGTTTGCATTTCTATCTGAATTGGCCATAGAATCAATTGTGTCGAGACGGTTTTTGAATTTGAGGCCTCGGGTGCGGAGTTTTTGGCGTCGTCGCCCATAGCCAAACTTGCACGCATGGTTGTGTGCCATTTTTACAAGGTTTTCAGATTGCCTCCCAAGTTTGCATCTCTCACTGAATTGGCCATAGAATCAATTGTGTCGAGACGGTTTTTGAATTTGAGGCCTCGGGTGCGGTGTTTTTGACGTCGTCGCCCATAGCCAAATAGCGCGCACGCTTGTGCGCCGTTTTTACAAAGTTTTCAGATTGCCTCTCAGGTTTGAATTTCCCACTGAATTGGCCATAGAATCAATTGTGTCGAGACGGTTTTTGAATTTGAGGCCTCGGGTGCGGAGTTTTTGACGTCGTCGCCCATAGCCAAATTGCGCGCACGCTTGTGCGCCGTTTTTACAATGTTTTCAAATTGCCTCTCGGGTTTGCTTTTCTAGCTAAAATTGGTCATAGAATCAATTGTGTCGAGACGGTTTTTGAATTTGAGGCCTCGGGTGCGGAGTTTTTGACGTCGTCGCCCATATCCAAATTGCGCGCAGGCTTGTGCGCCGTTTTTACAAATTTTTCAGATTGCCTCTCGGGTTTGCATTTCTAGCTGAATTGGCCATATAATCAATTGTGTCGAGACGGATTTTGAATTTGAGTCCTCGGGTGCGGAGTTTTTGACGTCGTCGCCCATAGCCAAATTGCGCGCACGCTTGTGCGCCGTTTTTACAAAGTTTTCAGATTGCCTCTCGGGTTTGCATTCCTAGCTAAAATTGGTCATATAATCAATTGTGTCGAGACAGTTTTTGAATTTGAGGCCTCGGGTGCGGAGTTTTTGACGTCGTCGCCCCTAACCAAATTGCGCGCACGCTTGTGCGCCGTTTTTACAAAGTTTTCAGATTGCCATTCGGGTTTGCATTTCTAGCTGAATTGGCCATAGAATCAATTGTGTCGAGACGGTTTTTGAATTTGAGGCCTCGGGTGCGGAGTTTTTGACGTCGTCGCTCATAGTTAAATTTCGGGCACGGTTGTGCGCCGTTTTTACAAAGTTTTCAGATTGCCTCTCGGGTTTGCATTACTAGCTGAATTGGCCATAGAATCAATTGTGTCCAGACGGTTTTTGAATTTGAGGCCTCGGGTGTAGAGTTTTTGACGTCGTCGCCCATAGCCAAATTGCGCGCACGCTTGTGCGCCGTTTTTACAAAGTTTTCAAATTGCCTCTCGGGTTTGCATACCTAGCTAAAATTGGTCATAGAATCAATTGTGTCGAGACGGTTTTTCAATTTGAGGCCTCGAGTGCGGAGTTTTTGACGTCGTCGCCCATAGCCAAATTGCGCGCACGCTTGTGCGCCGTTTTTACAAAGTTTTCAGATTGCCTCTCGGGTTTGCATTACTAGCTGAATTGGCCATAGAATCAATTTTGTCGAGACGGTTTTTGAATTTGAGGCCTCGGGTGCGGAGTTTTTGACGTCGTCGCCCATCGCCAAATTGCGCGCACGCTTATCCGCCGTTTTTACAAAGTTTTCAGATTGCCATTCGGGTTTGCATTTCTAGCTGAATTGGCCATAGAATCAATTGTGTCGAGACGGTTTTTGAATTTGAGGCCTCGGGTGCGGAGTTTTTGACGTCGTCGCCCATAGTTAAATTTCGGGCACGGTTGTGCGCCGTTTTTACAAAGTTTTCAGATTGCCTCTCGGGTTTGCATTACTAGCTGAATTGGCCATAGAATCAATTGTGTCCTGACGGTTTTTGAATTTGAGGCCTCGGGTGTAGAGTTTTTGACGTCGTCGCCCATAGCCAAATTGCGCGCACGTTTGTGCGCCGTTTTTACAAAGTTTTCAAATTGCCTCTCGGGTTTGCATTACTAGCTGAATTGGCCATAGAATCAATTGTGTCGAGACGGTTTTTTAATTTGAGGCCTCGGGTGTAGAGTTTTTGACGTCGTCGCCCATAGCCAAATTGCGCGCACGCTTGTGCGCCGTTTTTACAAAGTTTTCAAATTGCCTCTCGGGTTTGCATATCTAGCTAAAATTGGTCATAGAATCAATTGTGTCGAGACGGTTTTTCAATTTGAGGCCTCGGGTGCGGAGTTTTTGACGTTGTCGCCCATAGCCAAATTGCGCGCACGCTTGTGCGCCGTTTTTACAAAGTTTTCAGATTGCCTCTCGGGTTTGCATTTCTAGCTAAAATTGGTCATAGAATCAATTGTGTCGAGACGGTTTTTGAATTTGAGGCCTCGGGTGCGGAGTTTTTGACGTCGTCGCCCATATCCAAATTGCGCGCAGGCTTGTGCGCCGTTTTTACAAATTTTTCAGATTGCCTCTCGGGTTTGAATTTCCCACTGAATTGGCCATAGAATCAATTGTGTCGAGACGGTTTTTGAATTTGAGGCCTCGGGTGCGGAGTTTTTTACGTCGACGCCCATAGCCAAATTGCGCGCACGCTTGTGCGCCGTTTTTACAAAGTTTTCAGATTGCCTCTCGGGTTTGCATTTCTAGCTGAATTGGCCATAGAATCAATTTTGTCGAGACGGTTTTTAAATTTGAGGCCTCGGGTGCGGAGTTTTTGACGTCGTCGCCCCTAACCAAATTGCGCGCACGCTTGTGCGCCGTTTTTACAAAGTTTTCAGATTGCCATTCGGGTTTGCATTTCAAGATGAATTGGCCATAGAATCAATTGTGTCTAGACGGTTTTTGAATTTGAGGCCTCGGGTGCGGAGTTTTTGACGTCGTCGCCCATAGTCAAATTGCGCGCACGGTTGTGCGCCGTTTTTACAAAGTTTTCAGATTGCATCTCGGTTTTGCATTTCTAGCTGAATTGGCCATAGAATCAATTGTGTCGAGACGGATTTTGAATTTGAGGCCTCGGGTGCGGAGTTTTTGACGTCGTCGCCCATAGCCAAATTGCGCGCACGCTTGTGCGCCGTTTTTACAAAGTTTTCAGATTGCCTCTCGGGTTTGCATTCCTAGCTAAAATTGGTCATATAATCAATTGTATCGAGACGGTTTTTGAATTTGAGGCCTCGGGTGCGGAGTTTTTGACGTCGTCGCCCATAGCCAAATTGCGCGCACGCTTGTGCGCCGTTTTTACAAAGTTTTCAGATTGGCTCTCGGGTTTGCATTTCTAGCTAAAATTGGTCATAGAATCAATTGTGTCGAGACGGTTTTTCAATTTGAGGCCTCGGGTGCGGAGTTTTTGACGTCGTCGCCCATAGCCAAATTGCGCGCACGCTTGTGCGCCGTTTTTACAAGGTTTTCAGATTGCCTCTTGGTTTTGAATTTCCCACTGAATTGGCCATAGAATCAATTGTGTCGAGACGGTTTTTGAATTTGAGGCCTCGGGTGCGGAGTTTTTGACGTCGTCGCCCATAGCCAAATTGCGCGCACGCTTGTGCGCCATTTTTACAAAGTTTTCAGATTGCCTCTCGGGTTTGCATCTCTAGCTGAATTGGCCATCGAATCAATTTTGTCGAGACGGTTTTTGAATTTGAGGCCTCGGGTGCGGAGTTTTTGACGTCGTCGCCCATAGCCAAATTGCGCGCACGCTTGTGCGCCGTTTTTACAAAGTTTTTAGATTGGCTCTCGGGTTTGCATTTCTAGCTAAAATTGGTCATAGAATCAATTGTGTCGAGACGGTTTTTCAATTTGAGGCCTCGGGTGCGGAGTTTTTGACGTCGTCGCCCATAGCCAAATTGCGCGCACGCTTGTGCGCCGTTTTTACAAAGTTTTCAGATTGCCTCTCGGTTTTTTAATCTCCCACTGAATTGGCCATAGAATCAACTGTGTCGAGACGGTTTTTGAATTTGAGGCCTCGGGTGCGGAGTTTTTAACGTCGTCGCCCATAGACAAATTGCGCGCACGCTTGTGCGCCGTTTTTACAAAGTTTTCAGATTGCCTCTCGGATTTGCACTTCTAGCTGAATTGGCCATAGAATCAATTTTGTCGAGACGGTTTTTGAATTTGAGGCATCGGGTGCGAAGTTTTTGACGTCGTCGCCCATCGCCAAATTGCGCGCACGCTTGTGCGCCGGTTTTACAAAGTTTTCAGATTGCCTCTCGGGTTTGCATTTCTAGCTAAAATTGGTCATAGAATCAATTGTGTCGAGACGGTTTTTGAATTTGAGGCCTCGGGTGCAGAGTTTTTGACGTCGTCGCCCATAGCCAAATTGCGCGCACGCTTGTGCGCCGTTTTTACAAAGTTTTCAGATTGCCTCTCGGGTTTGCATTTCTATCTGAATTGGCCATAGAATCAATTGTGTCGAGACGGTTTTTGAATTTGAGGCCTCGGGTGCGGAGTTTTTGGCGTCGTCGCCCATAGCCAAACTTGCACGCATGGTTGTGTGCCATTTTTACAAGGTTTTCAGATTGCCTCCCAAGTTTGCATCTCTCACTGAATTGGCCATAGAATCAATTGTGTCGAGACGGTTTTTGAATTTGAGGCCTCGGGTGCGGTGTTTTTGACGTCGTCGCCCATAGCCAAATAGCGCGCACGCTTGTGCGCCGTTTTTACAAAGTTTTCAGATTGCCTCTCAGGTTTGAATTTCCCACTGAATTGGCCATAGAATCAATTGTGTCGAGACGGTTTTTGAATTTGAGGCCTCGGGTGCGGAGTTTTTGACGTCGTCGCCCATAGCCAAATTGCGCGCACGCTTGTGCGCCGTTTTTACAATGTTTTCAAATTGCCTCTCGGGTTTGCTTTTCTAGCTAAAATTGGTCATAGAATCAATTGTGTCGAGACGGTTTTTGAATTTGAGGCCTCGGGTGCGGAGTTTTTGACGTCGTCGCCCATATCCAAATTGCGCGCAGGCTTGTGCGCCGTTTTTACAAATTTTTCAGATTGCCTCTCGGGTTTGCATTTCTAGCTGAATTGGCCATATAATCAATTGTGTCGAGACGGATTTTGAATTTGAGTCCTCGGGTGCGGAGTTTTTGACGTCGTCGCCCATAGCCAAATTGCGCGCACGCTTGTGCGCCGTTTTTACAAAGTTTTCAGATTGCCTCTCGGGTTTGCATTCCTAGCTAAAATTGGTCATATAATCAATTGTGTCGAGACAGTTTTTGAATTTGAGGCCTCGGGTGCGGAGTTTTTGACGTCGTCGCCCCTAACCAAATTGCGCGCACGCTTGTGCGCCGTTTTTACAAAGTTTTCAGATTGCCATTCGGGTTTGCATTTCTAGCTGAATTGGCCATAGAATCAATTGTGTCGAGACGGTTTTTGAATTTGAGGCCTCGGGTGCGGAGTTTTTGACGTCGTCGCTCATAGTTAAATTTCGGGCACGGTTGTGCGCCGTTTTTACAAAGTTTTCAGATTGCCTCTCGGGTTTGCATTACTAGCTGAATTGGCCATAGAATCAATTGTGTCCAGACGGTTTTTGAATTTGAGGCCTCGGGTGTAGAGTTTTTGACGTCGTCGCCCATAGCCAAATTGCGCGCACGCTTGTGCGCCGTTTTTACAAAGTTTTCAAATTGCCTCTCGGGTTTGCATACCTAGCTAAAATTGGTCATAGAATCAATTGTGTCGAGACGGTTTTTCAATTTGAGGCCTCGAGTGCGGAGTTTTTGACGTCGTCGCCCATAGCCAAATTGCGCGCACGCTTGTGCGCCGTTTTTACAAAGTTTTCAGATTGCCTCTCGGGTTTGCATTACTAGCTGAATTGGCCATAGAATCAATTTTGTCGAGACGGTTTTTGAATTTGAGGCCTCGGGTGCGGAGTTTTTGACGTCGTCGCCCATCGCCAAATTGCGCGCACGCTTATCCGCCGTTTTTACAAAGTTTTCAGATTGCCATTCGGGTTTGCATTTCTAGCTGAATTGGCCATAGAATCAATTGTGTCGAGACGGTTTTTGAATTTGAGGCCTCGGGTGCGGAGTTTTTGACGTCGTCGCCCATAGTTAAATTTCGGGCACGGTTGTGCGCCGTTTTTACAAAGTTTTCAGATTGCCTCTCGGGTTTGCATTACTAGCTGAATTGGCCATAGAATCAATTGTGTCCTGACGGTTTTTGAATTTGAGGCCTCGGGTGTAGAGTTTTTGACGTCGTCGCCCATAGCCAAATTGCGCGCACGTTTGTGCGCCGTTTTTACAAAGTTTTCAAATTGCCTCTCGGGTTTGCATTACTAGCTGAATTGGCCATAGAATCAATTGTGTCGAGACGGTTTTTTAATTTGAGGCCTCGGGTGTAGAGTTTTTGACGTCGTCGCCCATAGCCAAATTGCGCGCACGCTTGTGCGCCGTTTTTACAAAGTTTTCAAATTGCCTCTCGGGTTTGCATATCTAGCTAAAATTGGTCATAGAATCAATTGTGTCGAGACGGTTTTTCAATTTGAGGCCTCGGGTGCGGAGTTTTTGACGTTGTCGCCCATAGCCAAATTGCGCGCACGCTTGTGCGCCGTTTTTACAAAGTTTTCAGATTGCCTCTCGGGTTTGCATTTCTAGCTAAAATTGGTCATAGAATCAATTGTGTCGAGACGGTTTTTGAATTTGAGGCCTCGGGTGCGGAGTTTTTGACGTCGTCGCCCATATCCAAATTGCGCGCAGGCTTGTGCGCCGTTTTTACAAATTTTTCAGATTGCCTCTCGGGTTTGAATTTCCCACTGAATTGGCCATAGAATCAATTGTGTCGAGACGGTTTTTGAATTTGAGGCCTCGGGTGCGGAGTTTTTTACGTCGACGCCCATAGCCAAATTGCGCGCACGCTTGTGCGCCGTTTTTACAAAGTTTTCAGATTGCCTCTCGGGTTTGCATTTCTAGCTGAATTGGCCATAGAATCAATTTTGTCGAGACGGTTTTTAAATTTGAGGCCTCGGGTGCGGAGTTTTTGACGTCGTCGCCCCTAACCAAATTGCGCGCACGCTTGTGCGCCGTTTTTACAAAGTTTTCAGATTGCCATTCGGGTTTGCATTTCAAGATGAATTGGCCATAGAATCAATTGTGTCTAGACGGTTTTTGAATTTGAGGCCTCGGGTGCGGAGTTTTTGACGTCGTCGCCCATAGTCAAATTGCGCGCACGGTTGTGCGTCGTTTTTACAAAGTTTTCAGATTGCATCTCGGTTTTGCATTTCTAGCTGAATTGGCCATAGAATCAATTGTGTCGAGACGGATTTTGAATTTGAGGCCTCGGGTGCGGAGTTTTTGACGTCGTCGCCCATAGCCAAATTGCGCGCACGCTTGTGCGCCGTTTTTACAAAGTTTTCAGATTGCCTCTCGGGTTTGCATTCCTAGCTAAAATTGGTCATATAATCAATTGTATCGAGACGGTTTTTGAATTTGAGGCCTCGGGTGCGGAGTTTTTGACGTCGTCGCCCCTAACCAAATTGCGCGCACGCTTGTGCGCCGTTTTTACAAAGTTTTCAGATTGCCATTCGGGTTTGCATTTCTAGCTGAATTGGCCATAGAATCAATTGTGTCAAGACGGTTTTTGAATTTGAGGCCTCGGGTGCGGAGTTTTTGACGTCGTCGCCCATAGTTAAATTTCGCGCACGGTTGTGCGCCGTTTTTACAAAGTTTTCAGATTGCCTCTCGGGTTTGCATTACTAGCTGAATTGGCCATAGAATCAATTGTGTCGAGACGGTTTTTTAATTTGAGGCCTCGGGTGTAGAGTTTTTGACGTCGTCGCCCATAGCCAAATTGCGCGCACGTTTGTGCGCCGTTTTTACAAAGTTTTCAAATTGCCTCTCGGGTTTGCATTACTAGCTGAATTGGCCATAGAATCAATTGTGTCGAGACGGATTTTGAATTTGAGGCCTCGGGTGCGGAGTTTTTGACGTCGTCGCCCATAGCCAAATTGCGCGCACGCTTGTGCGCCGTTTTTACAAAGTTTTCAGATTGCCTCTCGGGTTTGCATTCCTAGCTAAAATTGGTCATATAATCAATTGTGTCGAGACGGTTTTTGAATTTGAGGCCTCGGGTGCGGAGTTTTTGACGTCGTCGCCCCTAACCAAATTGCGCGCACGCTTGTGCGCCGTTTTTACAAAGTTTTCAGATTGCCATTCGGGTTTGCATTTCTAGCTGAATTGGCCATAGAATCAATTGTGTCGAGACGGTTTTTGAATTTGAGGCCTCGGGTGCGGAGTTTTTGACGTCGTCGCCCATAGTTAAATTTCGGGCACGGTTGTGCGCCGTTTTTACAAAGTTTTCAGATTGCCTCTCGGGTTTGCATTACTAGCTGAATTGGCCATAGAATCAATTGTGTCGAGACGGTTTTTTAATTTGAGGCCTCGGGTGTAGAGTTTTTGACGTCGTCGACCATAGCCAAATTGCGCGCACGCTTGTGCGCCGTTTTTACAAAGTTTTCAAATTGCCTCTCGGGTTTGCATTTCTAGCTAAAATTGGTCATAGAATCAATTGTGTCGAGACGGTTTTTCAATTTGAGGCCTCGGGTGCGGAGTTTTTGACGTCGTCGCCCATAGCCAAATTGCGCGCACGCTTGTGCGCCGTTTTTACAAAGTTTTCAGATTGCCTCTCGGGTTTGCATTTCTAGCTAAAATTGGTCATATAATCAATTGTGTCGAGACGGTTTTTGAATTTGAGGCCTCGGGTGCGGAGTTTTTGACGTCGTCGCCCCTAACCAAATTGCGCGCACGCTTGTGCGCCGTTTTTACAAAGTTTTCAGATTGCCATTCGGGTTTGCATTTCTAGCTGAATTGGCCATAGAATCAATTGTGTCGAGACGGTTTTTGAATTTGAGGCCTCGGGTGCGGAGTTTTTTACGTCGTCGCCCAT
The DNA here is from genome assembly GCA_963675135.1 of Galeopsis tetrahit. Lineage (NCBI taxonomy): Eukaryota > Viridiplantae > Streptophyta > Magnoliopsida > Lamiales > Lamiaceae > Galeopsis > Galeopsis tetrahit. The sequence continues at coordinate 1,356,742 of OY776124.1, forward strand.
AGTTAAATTTCGGGCACGGTTGTGCGCCGTTTTTACAAAGTTTTCAGATTGCCTCTCGGGTTTGCATTACTAGCTGAATTGGCCATAGAATCAATTGTGTCCTGACGGTTTTTGAATTTGAGGCCTCGGGTGTAGAGTTTTTGACGTCGTCGCCCATAGCCAAATTGCGCGCACGTTTGTGCGCCGTTTTTACAAAGTTTTCAAATTGCCTCTCGGGTTTGCATTACTAGCTGAATTGGCCATAGAATCAATTGTGTCGAGACGGTTTTTTAATTTGAGGCCTCGGGTGTAGAGTTTTTGACGTCGTCGACCATAGCCAAATTGCGCGCACGCTTGTGCGCCGTTTTTACAAAGTTTTCAAATTGCCTCTCGGGTTTGCATTACTAGCTGAATTGGCCATAGAATCAATTGTGTCGAGACGGTTTTTTAATTTGAGGCCTCGGGTGTAGAGTTTTTGACGTCGTCGCCCATAGCCAAATTGCGCGCACGTTTGTGCGCCGTTTTTACAAAGTTTTCAAATTGCCTCTCGGGTTTGCATTACTAGCTGAATTGGCCATAGAATCAATTGTGTCGAGACGGATTTTGAATTTGAGGCCTCGGGTGCGGAGTTTTTGACGTCGTCGCCCATAGCCAAATTGCGCGCACGCTTGTGCGCCGTTTTTACAAAGTTTTCAGATTGCCTCTCGGGTTTGCATTCCTAGCTAAAATTGGTCATATAATCAATTGTGTCGAGACGGTTTTTGAATTTGAGGCCTCGGGTGCGGAGTTTTTGACGTCGTCGCCCCTAACCAAATTGCGCGCACGCTTGTGCGCCGTTTTTACAAAGTTTTCAGATTGCCATTCGGGTTTGCATTTCTAGCTGAATTGGCCATAGAATCAATTGTGTCGAGACGGTTTTTGAATTTGAGGCCTCGGGTGCGGAGTTTTTGACGTCGTCGCCCATAGTTAAATTTCGGGCACGGTTGTGCGCCGTTTTTACAAAGTTTTCAGATTGCCTCTCGGGTTTGCATTACTAGCTGAATTGGCCATAGAATCAATTGTGTCGAGACGGTTTTTTAATTTGAGGCCTCGGGTGTAGAGTTTTTGACGTCGTCGACCATAGCCAAATTGCGCGCACGCTTGTGCGCCGTTTTTACAAAGTTTTCAAATTGCCTCTCGGGTTTGCATTTCTAGCTAAAATTGGTCATAGAATCAATTGTGTCGAGACGGTTTTTCAATTTGAGGCCTCGGGTGCGGAGTTTTTGACGTCGTCGCCCATAGCCAAATTGCGCGCACGCTTGTGCGCCGTTTTTACAAAGTTTTCAGATTGCCTCTCGGGTTTGCATTTCTAGCTAAAATTGGTCATATAATCAATTGTGTCGAGACGGTTTTTGAATTTGAGGCCTCGGGTGCGGAGTTTTTGACGTCGTCGCCCCTAACCAAATTGCGCGCACGCTTGTGCGCCGTTTTTACAAAGTTTTCAGATTGCCATTCGGGTTTGCATTTCTAGCTGAATTGGCCATAGAATCAATTGTGTCGAGACGGTTTTTGAATTTGAGACCTCGGGTGCGGAGTTTTTTACGTCGTCGCCCATAGTTAAATTTCGGGCACGGTTGTGCGCCGTTTTTACAAAGTTTTCAGATTGCCTCTCGGGTTTGCATTACTAGCTGAATTGGCCATAGAATCAATTGTGTCCTGACGGTTTTTGAATTTGAGGCCTCGGGTGTAGAGTTTTTGACGTCGTCGCCCATAGCCAAATTGCGCGCACGTTTGTGCGCCGTTTTTACAAAGTTTTCAAATTGCCTCTCGGGTTTGCATTACTAGCTGAATTGGCCATAGAATCAATTGTGTCGAGACGGTTTTTTAATTTGAGGCCTCGGGTGTAGAGTTTTTGACGTCGTCGACCATAGCCAAATTGCGCGCACGCTTGTGCGCCGTTTTTACAAAGTTTTCAAATTGCCTCTCGGGTTTGCATTTCTAGCTAAAATTGGTCATAGAATCAATTGTGTCGAGACGGTTTTTGAATTTGAGGCCTCGGGTGCGGAGTTTTTTACGTCGACGCCCATAGCCAAATTGCGCGCACGCTTGTGCGCCGTTTTTACAAAGTTTTCAGATTGCCTCTCGGGTTTGCATTTCTAGCTGAATTGGCCATAGAATCAATTTTGTCGAGATGGTTTTTAAATTTGAGGCCTCGGGTGCGGAGTTTTTGATGTCGTCGCCCCTAACCAAATTGCGCGCACGCTTGTGCGCCGTTTTTACAAAGTTTTCAGATTGCCATTCGGGTTTGCATTTCAAGATGAATTGGCCATAGAATCAATTGTGTCTAGACGGTTTTTGAATTTGAGGCCTCGGGTGCGGAGTTTTTGACGTCGTCGCCCATAGTCAAATTGCGCGCACGGTTGTGCGCCGTTTTTACAAAGTTTTCAGATTGCCTCTCGGGTTTGCATTTCTAGCTGAATTGGCCATAGAATCAATTGTGTCGAGACGGATTTTGAATTTGAGGCCTCGGGTGCGGAGTTTTTGACGTCGTCGCCCATAGCCAAATTGCGCGCACGCTTGTGCGCCGTTTTTACAAAGTTTTCAGATTGCCTCTCGGGTTTGCATTCCTAGCTCAAATTGGTCATATAATCAATTGTGTCGAGACGGTTTTTGAATTTGAGGCCTCGGGTGCGGAGTTTTTGACGTCGTCGCCCCTAACCAAATTGCGCGCACGCTTGTGCGCCGTTTTTACAAAGTTTTCAGATTGCCATTCGGGTTTGCACTTCTAGCTGAATTGGCCATAGAATCAATTGTGTCGAGACGGTTTTTGAATTTGAGGCCTCGGGTGCGGAGTTTTTGACGTCGTCGCCCATAGTTAAATTTCGGGCACGGTTGTGCGCCGTTTTTACAAAGTTTTCAGATTGCCTCTCGGGTTTGCATTACTAGCTGAATTGGCCATAGAATCAATTGTGTCCAGACGGTTTTTGAATTTGAGGCCTCGGGTGTAGAGTTTTTGACGTCGTCGCCCATAGCCAAATTGCGCGCACGCTTGTGCGCCGTTTTTACAAAGTTTTCAAATTGCCTCTCGGGTTTGCATACCTAGCTAAAATTGGTCATAGAATCAATTGTGTCGAGACGGTTTTTCATTTTGAGGCCTCGAGTGCGGAGTTTTTGACGTCGTCGCCCATAGCCAAATTGCGCGCACGCTTGTGCGCCGTTTTTACAAAGTTTTCAGATTGCCTCTCGGTTTTGAATTTCCCACTGAATTGGCCATAGAATCAATTGTGTCGAGACGGTTTTTGAATTTGAGGCCTCGGGTGCGGTGTTTTTGACGTCGTCGCCCATAGCCAAATTGCGCGCACGCTTGTGCGCCGTTTTTACAAAGTTTTCAGATTGCCTCTCGGGTTTGCATTACTAGCTGAATTGGCCATAGAATCAATTTTGTCGAGACGGTTTTTGAATTTGAGGCCTCGGGTGCGGAGTTTTTGACGTCGTCGCCCATCGCCAAATTGCGCGCACGCTTATCCGCCGTTTTTACAAAGTTTTCAGATTGCCTCTCGGGTTTGCATTTCTAGCTAAAATTGGTCATAGAATCAATTGTGTCGAGACGGTTTTTGAATTTGAGGCCTCGGGTGCGGAGTTTTTGACGTCGTCGCCCATAGCCAAATTGCGCGCACGCTTGTGCGCCGTTTTTACAAACTTTTCAGATTGCCTCTCGGGTTTGCATTTCTATCTGAATTGGCCATAGAATCAATTGTGTCGAGACGGTTTTTGAATTTGAGGCCTCGGGTGCGGAGTTTTTGACGTCGTCGCCCATAGCCAAACTTGCGCGCTTAGTTGTGTGCCATTTTTACAAAGTTTTCAAATTGCCTTCCAAGTTTGCATCCCTCACTGAATTGGTCATAAAATCAATTGTGTCGAGAAAGTTTTTGAATTTGAGGCCTCGGGTGCGGATTTTTTGACGTCGTCGCCCATAGCCAAATTGCGTGCACGCTTGTGCGCCGTTTTTACAAAGTTTTCAGATTGCCTCTCGGGTTTGAATTTCCCACTGAATTGGCCATAGAATCAATTGTGTCGAGACAGTTTTTGAATTTGAGGCCTCGGGTGCGGAGTTTTTGACGTCGTCGCCCATAGCCAAATTGCGCGCACGCTTGTGCGCCGTTTTTACAAAGTTTTCAGATTGCCTCTCGGGTTTGCATTTCTAGCTGAATTGGCCATAGAATTAATTTTGTCGAGACGGTTTTTGAATTTGAGGCCTCGGGTGCGGAGTTTTTGACGTCGTCGCCCATCGCCAAATTGCGCGCACGCTTGTGCGCCGTTTTTACAAAGTTTTCTGATTGCCTCTCGGGTTTGCATTTCAAGCTAAAATTGGTCATAGAATCAATTGTGTCGAGACGGTTTTTGAATTTGAGGCCTCGGGTGCGGAGTTTTTGACGTCATCGCCCATAGCCAAATTGCGCGCACGCTTGTGCGCCGTTTTTACAAAGTTTTCAGATTACCTCTCGGGTTTGCATTTCTAGCTGAATTGGCCATAGAATCAATTGTGTCGAGACGGTTTTTGAATTTGAGGCCTCGGGTGCGGAGTTTTTGACGTCGTCGCCCATCGCCAAATTGCGCGCACGCTTGTGCGCCGTTTTTACAAAGTTTTCAGATTGCCTCTCGGGTTTGCATTTCAAGCTAAAATTGGTCATAGAATCAATTGTGTCGAGACGGTTTTTGAATTTGAGGCCTCGGGTGCGGAGTTTTTGACGTCATCGCCCATAGCCAAATTGCGCGCACGCTTGTGCGCCGTTTTTACAAAGTTTTCAGATTACCTCTCGGGTTTGCATTTCTAGCTGAATTGGCCATAGAATCAATTGTGTCGAGACGGTTTTTGAATTTGAGGCCTCGGGTGCGGAGTTTTTGACGTCGTCGCCCATAGCCAAATTGCGCGTACGCTTGTGCACCGTTTTTACAAAGTTTTCAGATTGCATCTCGGGTTTGCATTTCTAGCTGAATTGGCCATAGAATCAATTGTGTCGAGACGGATTTTGAATTTGAGGCCTCGGGTGCGGAGTTTTTGACGTCGTCGCCCATAGCCAAATTGCGCGCACGCTTGTGCGCCGTTTTTACAAAGTTTTCAGATTGCCTCTCGGGTTTGCATTCCTAGCTCAATTGGTCATATAATCAATTGTATCGAGACGGTTTTTGAATTTGAGGCCTCGGGTGCGGAGTTTTTGACGTCGTCGCCCCTAACCAAATTGCGCGCACGCTTGTGCGCCGTTTTTACAAAGTTTTCAGATTGCCATTCGGGTTTGCATTTCTAGCTGAATTGGCCATAGAATCAATTGTGTCGAGACGGTTTTTGAATTTGAGGCCTCGGGTGCGGAGTTTTTGACGTCGTCGCCCATAGCCAAATTGCGCGCACGCTTGTGCGCCGTTTTTACAAAGTTTTCAGATTGCCTCTCGGGTTTGCATTACTAGCTGAATTGGCCATAGAATCAATTTTGTCGAGACGGTTTTTGAATTTGAGGCCTCGGGTGCGGAGTTTTTGACGTCGTCGCCCATCGCCAAATTGCGCGCACGCTTATCCGCCGTTTTTACAAAGTTTTCAGATTGCCTCTCGGGTTTGCATTTCTAGCTAAAATTGGTCATAGAAACAATTGTGTCGAGACGGTTTTTGAATTTGAGGCCTCGGGTGCGGAGTTTTTGACGTCGTCGCCCATAGCCAAATTGCGCGCACGCTTGTGCGCCGTTTTTACAAACTTTTCAGATTGCCTCTCGGGTTTGCATTTCTATCTGAATTGGCCATAGAATCAATTGTGTCGAGACGGTTTTTGAATTTGAGGCCTCGGGTGCGGAGTTTTTGACGTCGTCGCCCATAGCCAAACTTGCGCGCTTAGTTGTGTGCCATTTTTACAAAGTTTTCAAATTGCCTTCCAAGTTTGCATCCCTCACTGAATTGGCCATAAAATCAATTGTGTCGAGACAGTTTTTGAATTTGAGGCCTCGGGTGCGGATTTTTTGACGTCGTCGCCCATAGCCAAATTGCGCGCACGCTTGTGCGCCGTTTTTACAAAGTTTTCAGATTGCCTCTCGGGTTTGAATTCCCCACTGAATTGGCCATAGAATCAATTGTGTCGAGACAGTTTTTGAATTTGAGGCCTCGGGTGCGGAGTTTTTGACGTCGTCGCCCATAGCCAAATTGCGCGCACGCTTGTGCGCCGTTTTTACAAAGTTTTCAGATTGCCTCTCGGGTTTGCATTTCTAGCTGAATTGGCCATAGAATTAATTTTGTCGAGACGGTTTTTGAATTTGAGGCCTCGGGTGCGGAGTTTTTGACGTCGTCGCCCATCGCCAAATTGCGCGCACGCTTGTGCGCCGTTTTTACAAAGTTTTCAGATTGCCTCTCGGGTTTGCATTTCTAGCTAAAATTGGTCATAGAATCAATTGTGTCGAGACGGTTTTTGAATTTGAGGCCTCGGGTGCGGAGTTTTTGACGTCATCGCCCATAGCCAAATTGCGCGCACGCTTGTGCGCCGTTTTTACAAAGTTTTCAGATTACCTCTCGGGTTTGCATTTCTAGCTGAATTGGCCATAGAATCAATTGTGTCGAGACGGTTTTTGAATTTGAGGCCTCGGGTGCGGAGTTTTTGACGTCGTCGCCCATAGCCAAATTGCGCGCACGCTTGTGCACCGTTTTTACAAAGTTTTCAAATTGCCTCTCGGGTTTGCATTTCTAGCTAAAATTGGTCATAGAATCAATTGTGTCGAGACGGTTTTTGAATTTGAGGCCTCGGGTGCGGAGTTTTTGACGTCGTCGCCCATATCCAAATTGCGCGCAGGCTTGTGCGCCGTTTTTACAAATTTTTCAGATTGCCTCTCGGGTTTGAATTTCCCACTGAATTGGCCATAGAATCAATTGTGTCGAGACGGTTTTTGAATTTGAGGCCTCGGGTGCGGAGTTTTTTACGTCGACGCCCATAGCCAAATTGCGCGCACGCTTGTGCGCCGTTTTTACAAAGTTTTCAGATTGCCTCTCGGGTTTGCATTACTAGCTGAATTGGCCATAGAATCAATTTTGTCGAGACGGTTTTTAAATTTGAGGCCTCGGGTGCGGAGTTTTTGACGTCGTCGCCCCTAACCAAATTGCGCGCACGCTTGTGCGCCGTTTTTACAAAGTTTTCAGATTGCCATTCGGGTTTGCATTTCAAGATGAATTGGCCATAGAATCAATTGTGTCTAGACGGTTTTTGAATTTGAGGCCTCGGGTGCGGAGTTTTTTACGTCGTCGCCCATAGTCAAATTGCGCGCACGGTTGTGCGCCGTTTTTACAAAGTTTTCAGATTGCCTCTCGGGTTTGCATTTCTAGCTGAATTGGCCATAGAATCAATTGTGTCGAGACGGATTTTGAATTTGAGGCCTCGGGTGCGGAGTTTTTGACGTCGTCGCCCATAGCCAAATTGCGCGCACGCTTGTGCGCCGTTTTTACAAAGTTTTCAGATTGCCTCTCGGGTTTGCATTCCTAGCTAAAATTGGTCATATAATCAATTGTATCGAGACGGTTTTTGAATTTGAGGCCTCGGGTGCGGAGTTTTTGACGTCGTCGCCCCTAACCAAATTGCGCGCACGCTTGTGCGCCGTTTTTACAAAGTTTTCAGATTGCCATTCGGGTTTGCATTTCTAGCTGAATTGGCCATAGAATCAATTGTGTCGAGACGGTTTTTGAATTTGAGGCCTCGGGTGCGGAGTTTTTGACGTCGTCGCCCATAGTTAAATTTCGCGCACGGTTGTGCGCCGTTTTTACAAAGTTTTCAGATTGCCTCTCGGGTTTGCATTACTAGCTAAATTGGCCATAGAATCAATTGTTTCGAGACGGTTTTTTAATTTGAGGCCTCGGGTGTAGAGTTTTTGACGTCGTCGACCATAGCCAAATTGCGCGCACGCTTGTGCGCCGTTTTTACAAAGTTTTCAAATTGCCTCTCGGGTTTGCATTTCTAGCTAAAATTGGTCATAGAATCAATTGTGTCGAGACGGTTTTTCAATTTGAGGCCTCGGGTGCGGAGTTTTTGACGTCGTCGCCCATAGCCAAATTGCGCGCACGCTTGTGCGCCGTTTTTACAAAGTTTTCAGATTGCCTCTCGGGTTTGCATTTCTAGCTAAAATTGGTCATATAATCAATTGTGTCGAGACGGTTTTTGAATTTGAGGCCTCGGGTGCGGAGTTTTTGACGTCGTCGCCCCTAACCAAATTGCGCGCACGCTTGTGCGCCGTTTTTACAAAGTTTTCAGATTGCCATTCGGGTTTGCATTTCTAGCTGAATTGGCCATAGAATCAATTGTGTCGAGACGGTTTTTGAATTTGAGGCCTCGGGTGCGGAGTTTTTGACGTCGTCGCCCATAGTTAAATTTCGGGCACGGTTGTGCGCCGTTTTTACAAAGTTTTCAGATTGCCTCTCGGGTTTGCATTACTAGCTGAATTGGCCATAGAATCAATTGTGTCCTGACGGTTTTTGAATTTGAGGCCTCGGGTGTAGAGTTTTTGACGTCGTCGCCCATAGCCAAATTGCGCGCACGTTTGTGCGCCGTTTTTACAAAGTTTTCAAATTGCCTCTCGGGTTTGCATACCTAGCTAAAATTGGTCATAGAATCAATTGTGTCGAGACGGTTTTTCAATTTGAGGCCTCGAGTGCGGAGTTTTTGACGTCGTCGCCCATAGCCAAATTGCGCGCACGCTTGTGCGCCGTTTTTACAAAGTTTTCAGATTGCCTCTCGGTTTTGAATTTCCCACTGAATTGGCCATAGAATCAATTGTGTCGAGACGGTTTTTGAATTTGAGGCCTCGGGTGCGGAGTTTTTGACGTCGTCGCCCATAGCCAAATTGCGCGCACGCTTGTGCGCCGTTTTTACAAAGTTTTCAGATTGCCTCTCGGGTTTGCATTACTAGCTGAATTGGCCATAGAATCAATTTTGTCGAGACGGTTTTTGAATTTGACGCCTCGGGTGCGGAGTTTTTGACGTCGTCGCCCATCGCCAAATTGCGAGCACGCTTATCCGCCGTTTTTACAAAGTTTTCAGATTGCCTCTCGGGTTTGCATTTCTAGCTAAAATTGGTCATAGAATCAATTGTGTCGAGACGGTTTTTGAATTTGAGGCCTCGGGTGCGGAGTTTTTGACGTCGTCGCCCATAGCCAAATTGCGCGCACGCTTGTGCGCCGTTTTTACAAACTTTTCAGATTGCCTCTCGGGTTTGCATTTCTATCTGAATTGGCCATAGAATCAATTGTGTCGAGACGGTTTTTGAATTTGAGGCCTCGGGTGCGGAGTTTTTGACGTCGTCGCCCATAGCCAAACTTGCGCGCTTAGTTGTGTGCCATTTTTACAAAGTTTTCAAATTGCCTTCCAAGTTTGCATCCCTCACTGAATTGGCCATAAAATCAATTGTGTCGAGACAGTTTTTGAATTTGAGGCCTCGGGTGCGGATTTTTTGACGTCGTCGCCCATAGCCAAATTGCGCGCACGCTTGTGCGCCGTTTTTACAAAGTTTTCAGATTGCCTCTCGGGTTTGAATTTCCCACTGAATTGGCCATAGAATCAATTGTGTCGAGACAGTTTTTGAATTTGAGGCCTCGGGTGCGGAGTTTTTGACGTCGTCGCCCATAGCCAAATTGCGCGCACGCTTGTGCGCCGTTTTTACAAAGTTTTCAGATTGCCTCTCGGGTTTGCATTTCTAGCTGAATTGGCCATAGAATTAATTTTGTCGAGACGGTTTTTGAATTTGAGGCCTCGGGTGCGGAGTTTTTGACGTCGTCGCCCATCGCCAAATTGCGCGCACGCTTGTGCGCCGTTTTTACAAAGTTTTCAGATTGCCTCTCGGGTTTGCATTTCTAGCTAAAATTGGTCATAGAATCAATTGTGTCGAGACGGTTTTTCAATTTGAGGCCTCGGGTGCGGAGTTTTTGACGTCATCGCCCATAGCCAAATTGCGCGCACGCTTGTGCGCCGTTTTTACAAAGTTTTCAGATTACCTCTCGGGTTTGCATTTCTAGCTGAATTGGCCATAGAATCAATTGTGTCGAGACGGTTTTTGAATTTGAGGCCTCGGGTGCGGAGTTTTTGACGTCGTCGCCCATAGCCAAATTGCGCGCACGCTTGTGCACCGTTTTTACAAAGTTTTCAAATTGCCTCTCGGGTTTGCATTTCTAGCTAAAATTGGTCATAGAATCAATTGTGTCGAGACGGTTTTTGAATTTGAGGCCTCGGGTGCGGAGTTTTTTACGTCGTCGCCCATATCCAAATTGCGCGCAGGCTTGTGCGCCGTTTTTACAAATTTTTCAGATTGCCTCTCGGGTTTGAATTTCCCACTGAATTGGCCATAGAATCAATTGTGTCGAGACGGTTTTTGAATTTGAGGCCTCGGGTGCGGAGTTTTTTACGTCGACGCCCATAGCCAAATTGCGCGCACGCTTGTGCGCCGTTTTTACAAAGTTTTCAGATTGCCTCTCGGGTTTGCATTTCTAGCTGAATTGGCCATAGAATCAATTTTGTCGAGACGGTTTTTAAATTTGAGGCCTCGGGTGCGGAGTTTTTGACGTCGTCGCCCCTAACCAAATTGCGCGCACGCTTGTGCGCCGTTTTTACAAAGTTTTCAGATTGCCATTCGGGTTTGCATTTCAAGATGAATTGGCCATAGAATCAATTGTGTCTAGACGGTTTTTGAATTTGAGGCCTCGGGTGCGGAGTTTTTGACGTCGTCGCCCATAGTCAAATTGCGCGCACGGTTGTGCGCCGTTTTTACAAAGTTTTCAGATTGCCTCTCGGGTTTGCATTTCTAGCTGAATTGGCCATAGAATCAATTGTGTCGAGACGGATTTTGAATTTGAGGCCTCGGGTGCGGAGTTTTTGACGTCGTCGCCCATAGCCAAATTGCGCGCACGCTTGTGCGCCGTTTTTACAAAGTTTTCAGATTGCCTCTCGGGTTTGCATTCCTAGCTAAAATTGGTCATATAATCAATTGTATCGAGACGGTTTTTGAATTTGAGGCCTCGGGTGCGGAGTTTTTGACGTCGTCGCCCCTAACCAAATTGCGCGCACGCTTGTGCGCCGTTTTTACAAAGTTTTCAGATTGCCATTCGGGTTTGCATTTCTAGCTGAATTGGCCATAGAATCAATTGTGTCGAGACGGTTTTTGAATTTGAGGCCTCGGGTGCGGAGTTTTTGACGTCGTTGCCCATAGTTAAATTTCGCGCACGGTTGTGTGCCGTTTTTACAAAGTTTTCAGATTGCCTCTCGAGTTTGCATTACTAGCTAAATTGGCCATAGAATCAATTGTGTCGAGACGGTTTTTTAATTTGAGGCCTCGGGTGTAGAGTTTTTGACGTCGTCGACCATAGCCAAATTGCGCGCACGCTTGTGCGCCATTTTTACAAAGTTTTCAAATTGCCTCTCGGGTTTGCATTTCTAGCTAAAATTGGTCATAGAATCAATTGTGTCGAGACGGTTTTTCAATTTGAGGCCTCGGGTGCGGAGTTTTTGACGTCGTCGCCCATAGCCAAATTGCGCGCACGCTTGTGCGCCGTTTTTACAAAGTTTTCAGATTGCCTCTCGGGTTTGCATTTCTAGCTAAAATTGGTCATATAATTAATTGTGTCGAGACGGTTTTTGAATTTGAGGCCTCGGGTGCGGAGTTTTTGACGTCGTCGCCCCTAACCAAATTGCGCGCACGCTTGTGCGCCGTTTTTACAAAGTTTTCAGATTGCCATTCGGGTTTGCATTTCTAGCTGAATTGGCCATAGAATCAATTGTGTCGAGACGGTTTTTGAATTTGAGGCCTCGGGTGCGGAGTTTTTGACGTCGTCGCCCATAGTTAAATTTCGGGCACGGTTGTGCGCCGTTTTTACAAAGTTTTCAGATTGCCTCTCGGGTTTGCATTACTAGCTGAATTGGCCATAGAATCAATTGTGTCCTGACGGTTTTTGAATTTGAGGCCTCGGGTGTAGAGTTTTTGACGTCGTTGCCCATAGCCAAATTGCGCGCACGTTTGTGCGCCGTTTTTACAAAGTTTTCAAATTGCCTCTCGGGTTTGCATTTCTAGCTAAAATTGGTCATAGAATCAATTGTGTCGAGACGGTTTTTCAATTTGAGGCCTCGAGTGCGGAGTTTTTGACGTCGTCGCCCATAGCCAAATTGCGCGCACGCTTGTGCGCCGTTTTTACAAAGTTTTCAGATTGCCTCTCGGTTTGAATTTCCCACTGAATTGGCCATAGAATCAATTGTGTCGAGACGGTTTTTGAATTTGAGGCCTCGGGTGCGGAGTTTTTGACGTCGTCGCCCATAGCCAAATTGCGCGCACGCTTGTGCGCCGTTTTTACAAAGTTTTCAGATTGCCTCTCGGGTTTGCATTTCTAGCTGAATTGGCCATAGAATCAATTTTGTCGAGACGGTTTTTAAATTTGAGGCCTCGGGTGCGGAGTTTTTGACGTCGTCGCCCATAGTTAAATTTCGCGCACGGTTGTGCGCCGTTTTTACAAAGTTTTCAGATTGCCTCTCGGGTTTGCATTACTAGCTGAATTGGCCATAGAATCAATTGTGTCCAGACGGTTTTTGAATTTGAGGCCTCGGGTGTAGAGTTCTTGACGTCGTCGCCCATAGCCAAATTGCACGCACGCTTGTGCGCCGTTTTTACAAAGTTTTCAAATTGCCTCTCGGGTTTGCATTTCTAGCTAAAATTGGTCATAGAATCAATTGTGTCGAGACGGTTTTTCAATTTGAGGCCTCGAGTGCGGAGTTTTTGACGTCGTCGCCCATAGCCAAATTGCGCGCACGCTTGTGCGCCGTTTTTACAAAGTTTTCAGATTGCCTCTCGGTTTTGAATTTCCCACTGAATTGGCCATAGAATCAATTGTGTCGAGACGGTTTTTGAATTTGAGGCCTCGGGTGCGGAGTTTTTGACGTCGTCGCCCATAGCCAAATTGCGCGCACGCTTGTGCGCCGTTTTTACAAAGTTTTCAGATTGCCTCTCGGGTTTGCATTACTAGCTGAATTGGCCATAGAATCAATTTTGTCGAGACGGTTTTTGAATTTGAGGCCTCGGGTGCGGAGTTTTTGACGTCGTCGCCCATCGCCAAATTGCGCGCACGCTTATGCGCCGTTTTTACAAAGTTTTCAGATTGCCTCTCGGGTTTGCATTTCTAGCTAAAATTGGTCATAGAATGAATTGTGTCGAGACGGTTTTTGAATTTGAGGCCTCGGGTGCGGAGTTTTTGACGTCGTCGCCCATAGCCAAATTCCGCGCACGCTTGTGCGCCGTTTTTACAAACTTTTCAGATTGCCTCTCGGGTTTGCATTTCTATCTGAATTGGCCATAGAATCAATTGTGTCGAGACGGTTTTTGAATTTGAGGCCTCGGGTGCGGATTTTTTGACGTCGTCGCCCATAGCCAAATTGCGCGCACGCTTGTGCGCCGTTTTTACAAAGTTTTCAGATTGCCTCTCGGGTTTGAATTTCCCACTGAATTGGCCATATAATCAATTGTATCGAGACAGTTTTTGAATTTGAGGCCTCGGGTGCGGAGTTTTTGACGTCGTCGCCCATAGCCAAATTGCGCGCACGCTTGTGCGCCGTTTTTACAAAGTTTTCAGATTGCCTCTCGGGTTTGCATTTCTAGCTGAATTGGCCATAGAATTAATTTTGTCGAGACGGTTTTTGAATTTGAGGCCTCGGGTGCGGAGTTTTTGACGTCGTCGCCCATCGCCAAATTGCGCGCACGCTTGTGCGCCGTTTTTACAAAGTTTTCAGATTGCCTCTCGGGTTTGCATTTCTAGCTAAAATTGGTCATAGAATCAATTGTGTCGAGACGGTTTTTGAATTTGAGGCCTCGGGTGCGGAGTTTTTGACGTCATCGCCCATAGCCAAATTGCGCGCACGCTTGTGCGCCGTTTTTACAAAGTTTTCAGATTGCCTCTCGGGTTTGCATTTCTAGCTGAATTGGCCATAGAATCAATTGTGTCGAGACGGTTTTTGAATTTGAGGCCTCGGGTGCAGAGTTTTTGACGTCGTCGCCCATAGCCAAATTGCGCGCACGCTTGTGCACCGTTTTTACAAAGTTTTCAAATTGCCTCTCGGGTTTGCATTTCTAGCTAAAATTGGTCATATAATCAATTGTGTCGAGACGGTTTTTGAATTTGAGACCTCGGGTGCGGAGTTTTTGACGTCGTCGCCCATAGCCACATTGCGCGCACGCTTGTGCGCCGTTTTTACAAAGTTTTCAGATTGCCTCTCGGTTTTGAATTTCCCACTGAATTGGTCATAGAATCAATTGTGTCGAGACGGTTTTTGAATTTGAGGCCTCGGGTGCGGAGTTTTTGACGTCGTCGCCCATAGCCAAATTGCGCGCACGCTTGTGCGCCGTTTTTACAAAGTTTTCAGATTGCCTCTCGGGTTTGCATTTCTAGCTGAATTGGCCATAGAATTAATTTTGTCAAGACGGTTTTTGAATTTGAGGCCTCGGGTGCGGAGTTTTTGACGTCGTCGCCCATCGCCAAATTGCGCGCACGCTTGTGCGCCGTTTTTACAAAGTTTTCAGATTGCCTCTCGGGTTTGCATTTCTATCTAAAATTGGTCATAGAATCAATTGTGTCGAGACGGTTTTTGAATTTGAGGCCTCGGGTGCGGAGTTTTTTACGTCGTCGCCCATAGCCAAATTGCGCGCACGCTTGTGCGCCGTTTTTACAAAGTTTTCAGATTGCCCCTCGGGTTTGCATTTCTATCTGAATTGGCCATAGAATCAATTGTGTCGAGACGGTTTTTGAATTTGAGGCCTCGGGTGCGGAGTTTTTGACGTCGTCGCCCATAGCCAAACTTGCGCGCTTGGTTGTGTGCCATTTTTACAAAGTTTTCAGATTGCCTCCCAAGTTTACATCCCTCACTGAATTGGCCATAAAATCAATTGTGTCGAGACGGTTTTTGAATTTGAGGCCTCGGGTGCGGATTTTTTGACGTCGTCGCCCATAGCCAAATTGCGAGCACGCTTGTGCGCCTTTTTTACAAAGTTTTCAGATTGCCTCTCGGGTTTGCATTTCTAGCTGAATTGGCCATAGAATCAATTTTGTCGAGACGGTTTTTGAATTTGAGGCCTCGGGTGCGGAGTTTTTGACGTCGTCGCCCATCGCCAAATTGCGCGCACGCTTATGCGCCGTTTTTACAAAGTTTTCAGATTGCCTCTCGGGTTTGCATTTCTAGCTAAAATTGGTCATAGAATCAATTGTGTCGAGACGGTTTTTGAATTTGAGGCCTCGGGTGCGGAGTTTTTGACGTTGTCGCCCATAGCCAAATTGCGCGCACGCTTGTGCGCCGTTTTTACAAACTTTTCAGCTTGCCTCTCGGGTTTGCATTTCTATCTGAATTGGCCATAGAATCAATTGTGTCGAGACGGTTTTTGAATTTGAGGCCTCGGGTGCGGAGTTTTTGACGTCGTCGCCCATAGCCAAACTTGCGCGCTTAGTTGTGTGCCATTTTTACAAAGATTTCAGATTGCCTCCCAAGTTTGCATCCCTCACTGAATTGGCCATAAAATCAATTGTGTCGAGACAGTTTTTGAATTTGAGGCCTCGGGTGCAGATTTTTTGACGTCGTCGCCCATAGCCAAATTGCGCGCACGCTTGTGCGCCGTTTTTACAAAGTTTTCAGATTGCCTCTCGGGTTTGCATTCCTAGCTAAAATTGGTCATATAATCAATTGTGTCGAGACGGTTTTTGAATTTGAGGCCTCGGGTGCGGAGTTTTTGACGTCGTCGCCCCTAACCAAATTGCGCGCACGCTTGTGCGCCGTTTTTACAAAGTTTTCAGATTGCCATTCGGGTTTGCATTTCTAGCTGAATTGGCCATAGAATCAATTGTGTCGAGACGGTTTTTGAATTTGAGGCCTCGGGTGCGGAGTTTTTGACGTCGTCGCCCATAGTTAAATTTCGGGCACGGTTGTGCGCCGTTTTTACAAAGTTTTCAGATTGCCTCTCGGGTTTGCATTACTAGCTGAATTGGCCATAGAATCAATTGTGTCCTGACGGTTTTTGAATTTGAGGCCTCGGGTGTAGAGTTTTTGACGTCGTCGCCCATAGCCAAATTGCGCGCACGTTTGTGCGCCGTTTTTACAAAGTTTTCAGATTGCCTCTCGGGTTTGCATTCCTAGCTGAATTGGCCATAGAATTAATTTTGTCGAGACGGTTTTTGAATTTGAGGCCTCTGGTGCGGAGTTTTTGACGTCGTCGCCCATCGCCAAATTGCGCGCACGCTTGTGCGCCGTTTTTACAAAGTTTTTAGATTGCCTCTCGGGTTTGCATTTCTAGCTAAAATTGGTCATAGAATCAATTGTGTCGAGACGGTTTTTGAATTTGAGGCCTCGGGTGCGGAGTTTTTGACGTCGTCGCCCATAGCCAAATTGCGCGCACGCTTGTGCGCCGTTTTTACAAAGTTTTCAGATTGCCTCTCGGGTTTGCATTTCTAGCTGAATTGGCCATAGAATCAATTGTGTCGAGACGGTTTTTGAATTTGAGGCCTCGGGTGCGGAGTTTTTGACGTCGTCGCCCATAGCCAAATTGCGCGCACGCTTGTGCACCGTTTTTACAAAGTTTTCAAATTGCCTCTCGGGTTTGCATTTCTAGCTAAAATTGGTCATAGAATCAATTGTGTCGAGACGGTTTTTGAATTTGAGACCTCGGGTGCGGAGTTTTTGACGTCGTCGCCCATAGCCAAATTGCGCGCACGCTTGTGCGCCGTTTTTACAAAGTTTTCAGATTGCCTCTCGGTTTTGAATTTCCCACTGAATTGGCCATAGAATCAATTGTGTCGAGACGGTTTTTGAATTTGAGGCCTCGGGTGCGGAGTTTTTGACGTCGTCGCCCATCGCCAAATTGCGCGCACGCTTGTGCGCCGTTTTTACAAAGTTTTCAGATTGCCTCTCGGGTTTGCATTTCTATCTAAAATTGGTCATAGAATCAATTGTGTCGAGACGGTTTTTGAATTTGAGGCCTCGGGTGCGGAGTTTTTTACGTCGACGCACATAGCCAAATTGCGCGCACGCTTGTGCGCCGTTTTTACAAAGTTTTCAGATCGCCTCTCGGGTTTGCATTTCTAGCTGAATTGGCCATAGAATCAATTTTGTCGAGACGGTTTTTAAATTTGAGGCCTCGGGTGCGGAGTTTTTGACGTCGTCGCCCCTAACCAAATTGCGCGCACGCTTGTGCGCCGTTTTTACAAAGTTTTCAGATTGCCATTCGGGTTTGCATTTCAAGATGAATTGGCCATAGAATCAATTGTGTCTAGACGGTTTTTGAATTTGAGGCCTCGGGTGCGGAGTTTTTGACGTCGTCGCCCATAGTCAAATTGCGCGCACGGTTGTGCGCCGTTTTTACAAAGTTTTCAGATTGCCTCTCGGGTTTGCATTTCTAGCTGAATTGACCATAGAATCAATTGTGTCGAGATGGATTTTGAATTTGAGGCCTCGGGTGCGGAGTTTTTGACGTCGTCGCCCATAGCCAAATTGCGCGCACGCTTGTGCGCCGTTTTTACAAAGTTTTCAGATTGCCTCTCAGGTTTGCATTCCTAGCTAAAATTGGTCATATAATCAATTGTATCGAGACGGTTTTTGAATTTGAGGCCTCGGGTGCGGAGTTTTTGACGTCGTCGCCCCTAACCAAATTGCGCGCACGCTTGTGCGCCGTTTTTACAAAGTTTTCAGATTGCCATTTGGGTTTGCATTTCTAGCTGAATTGGCCATAGAATCAATTGTGTCGAGACGGTTTTTGAATTTGAGGCCTCGGGTGCGGAGTTTTTGACGTCGTCGCCCATAGTTAAATTTCGCGCACGGTTGTGCGCCGTTTTTACAAAGTTTTCAGATTGCCTCTCGGGTTTGCATTACTAGCTGAATTGGCCATAGAATCAATTGTGTCGAGACGGTTTTTTAATTTGAGGCCTCGGGTGTAGAGTTTTTGACGTCGTCGACCATAGCCAAATTGCGCGCACGCTTGTGCGCCGTTTTTACAAAGTTTTCAAATTGCCTCTCGGGTTTGCATTTCTAGCTAAAATTGGTCATAGAATCAATTGTGTCGAGACGGTTTTTCAATTTGAGGCCTCGGGTGCGGAGTTTTTGACGTCGTCGCCCATAGCCAAATTGCGCGCACGCTTGTGCGCCGTTTTTACAAAGTTTTCAGATTGCCTCTCGGGTTTGCATTTCTAGCTAAAATTGGTCATAAAATCAATTGTGTCGAGACGGTTTTTGAATTTGAGGCCTCGGGTGCGGAGTTTTTGACGTCGTCGCCCCTAACCAAATTGCGCGCACGCTTGTGCGCCGTTTTTACAAAGTTTTCAGATTGCCATTCGGGTTTGCATTTCTAGCTGAATTGGCCATAGAATCAATTGTGTCGAGACGGTTTTTGAATTTGAGGCCTCGGGTGCGGAGTTTTTGACGTCGTCGCCCATAGTTAAATTTCGGGCACGGTTGTGCGCCGTTTTTACAAAGTTTTCAGATTGCCTCTCGGGTTTGCATTACTAGCTGAATTGGCCATAGAATCAATTGTGTCCAGACGGTTTTTGAATTTGAGGCCTCGGGTGTAGAGTTTTTGACGTCGTCGCCCATAGCCAAATTGCGCGCACGCTTGTGCGCCGTTTTTACAAAGTTTTCAAATTGCCTCTCGGGTTTGCATTTCTAGCTAAAATTGGTCATAGAATCAATTGTGTCGAGACGGTTTTTCAATTTGAGGCCTCGAGTGCGGAGTTTTTGACGTCGTCGCCCATAGCCAAATTGCGCGCACGCTTGTGCGCCGTTTTTACAAAGTTTTCAGATTGCCTCTCGGTTTTGAATTTCCCACTGAATTGGCCATAGAATCAATTGTGTCGAGACGGTTTTTGAATTTGAGGCCTCGGGTGCGGAGTTTTTGACGTCGTCACCCATAGCCAAATTGCGCGCACGCTTGTGCGCCGTTTTTACAAAGTTTTCAGATTGCCTCTCAGGTTTGAATTTCCCACTGATTTGGCCATAGAATCAATTGTGTCGAGACAGTTTTTGAATTTGAGGCCTCGGGTGCGGAGTTTTTGACGTCGTCGCCCATAGCCAAATTGCGCGCACGCTTGTGCGCCGTTTTTACAAAGTTTTCAGATTGCCTCTCGGGTTTGCATTTCTAGCTGAATTGGCCATAGAATTAATTTTGTCGAGACGGTTTTTGAATTTGAGGCCTCGGGTGCGGAGTTTTTGACGTCGTCGCCCATCGCCAAATTGCGCGCACGCTTGTGCGCCGTTTTTACAAAGTTTTCAGATTGCCTCTCGGGTTTGCATTTCTAGCTAAAATTGGTCATAGAATCAATTGTGTCGAGACGGTTTTTGAATTTGAGGCCTCGGGTGCGGAGTTTTTGACGTCATCGCCCATAGCCAAATTGCGCGCACGCTTGTGCGCCGTTTTTACAAAGTTTTCAGATTGCCTCTCGGGTTTGCATTTCTAGCTGAATTGGCCATAGAATCAATTGTGTCGAGACGGTTTTTGAATTTGAGGCCTCGGGTGCGGAGTTTTTGACGTCGTCGCCCATAGCCAAATTGCGCGCACGCTTGTGCGCCATTTTTACAAAGTTTTCAGATTGCCTCTCGGGTTTGAATTTCCCACTGAATTGGCCATAGAATCAATTGTGTCGAGACGGTTTTTGAATTTGAGGCCTCGGGTGCGGAGTTTTTTACGTCGACGCCCATAGCCAAATTGCGCGCACGCTTGTGCGCCGTTTTTACAAAGTTTTCAGATTGCCTCTCGGGTTTGCATTTTCATCTGAATTGGCCATAGAATCAATTGTGTCGAGACGGTTTTTGAATTTGAGGCCTCGGGTGCGGAGTTTTTGACGTCGTCGCCCATAGCCAAACTTGTGCGCTTGGTTGTGTGCCATTTTTACAAAGTTTTCAGATTGTCTCCCAAGTTTGCATCCCTCACTGAATTGGCCATAAAATCAATTGTGTCGAGACGGTTTTTGAATTTGAGGTCTCGGGTGCGGATTTTTTGACGTCGTCGCCCATAGCCAAATTGCGCGCACGCTTGTGCGCCGTTTTTACAAAGTTTTCAGATTGCCTCTCGGGTTTGCATTTCTAGCTGAATTGGCCATAGAATCAATTTTGTCGAGACGGTTTTTGAATTTGAGGCCTCGGGTGCGGAGTTTTTGACGTCGTCGCCCATCGCCAAATTGCGCGCACGCTTATGCGCCGTTTTTACAAAGTTTTCAGATTGCCTCTCGGGTTTGCATTTCTAGCTAAAATTGGTCATAGAATCAATTGTGTCGAGACGGTTTTTGAATTTGAGGCCTCGGGTGCGGAGTTTTTGACGTCGTCGCCCATAGCCAAATTGCGCGCACGCTTGTGCGCCGTTTTTACAAACTTTTCAGCTTGCCTCTCGGGTTTGCATTTCAATCTGAATTGGCCATAGAATCAATTGTGTCGAGACGGTTTTTGAATTTGAGGCCTCGGGTGCGGAGTTTTTGACGTCGTCGCCCATAGCCAAATTGCGCGCACGCTTGTGCGCCATTTTTACAAAGTTTTCAGATTGCCTCTCGGGTTTGAATTTCCCACTGAATTGGCCATAGAATCAATTGTGTCGAGACGGTTTTTGAATTTGAGGCCTCGGGTGCGGAGTTTTTTACGTCGACGCCCATAGCCAAATTGCGCGCACGCTTGTGCGCCGTTTTTACAAAGTTTTCAGATTGCCTCTCGGGTTTGCAATTCTAGCTGAATTGGCCATAGAATTAATTTTGTCGAGACGGTTTTTGAATTTGAGGCCTCGGGTGCGGAGTTTTTGACGTCGTCGCCCATCGCCAAATTGCGCGCACGCTTGTGCGCCGTTTTTACAAAGTTTTCAGATTGCCTCTCGGGTTTGCATTTCTATCTAAAATTGGTCATAGAATCAATTGTGTCGAGACGGTTTTTGAATTTGAGGCCTCGGGTGCGGAGTTTTTGACGTCGTCGCCCATAGCCAAATTGCGCGCACGCTTGTGCGCCATTTTTACAAAGTTTTCAGATTGCCTCTCGGGTTTGAATTTCCCACTGAATTGGCCATAGAATCAATTGTGTCGAGACGGTTTTTGAATTTGAGGCCTCGGGTGCGGAGTTTTTTACGTCGACGCCCATAGCCAAATTGCGCGCACGCTTGTGCGCCGTTTTTACAAAGTTTTCAGATTGCCTCTCGGGTTTGCATTTCCATCTGAATTGGCCATAGAATCAATTGTGTCGAGACGGTTTTTGAATTTGAGGCCTCGGGTGCGGAGTTTTTGACGTCGTCGCCCATAGCCAAACTTGTGCGCTTGGTTGTGTGCCATTTTTACAAAGTTTTCAGATTGTCTCCCAAGTTTGCATCCCTCACTGAATTGGCCATAAAATCAATTGTGTCGAGACGGTTTTTGAATTTGAGGTCTCGGGTGCGGATTTTTTGACGTCGTCGCCCATAGCCAAATTGCGCGCACGCTTGTGCGCCGTTTTTACAAAGTTTTCAGATTGCCTCTCGGGTTTGCATTTCTAGCTGAATTGGCCATAGAATCAATTTTGTCGAGACGGTTTTTGAATTTGAGGCCTCGGGTGCGGAGTTTTTGACGTCGTCGCCCATCGCCAAATTGCGCGCACGCTTATGCGCCGTTTTTACAAAGTTTTCAGATTGCCTCTCGGGTTTGCATTTCTAGCTAAAATTGGTCATAGAATCAATTGTGTCGAGACGGTTTTTGAATTTGAGGCCTCGGGTGCGGAGTTTTTGACGTCGTCGCCCATAGCCAAATTGCGCGCACGCTTGTGCGCCGTTTTTACAAACTTTTCAGCTTGCCTCTCGGGTTTGCATTTCAATCTGAATTGGCCATAGAATCAATTGTGTCGAGACGGTTTTTGAATTTGAGGCCTCGGGTGCGGAGTTTTTGACGTCGTCGCCCATAGCCAAATTGCGCGCACGCTTGTGCGCCATTTTTACAAAGTTTTCAGATTGCCTCTCGGGTTTGAATTTCCCACTGAATTGGCCATAGAATCAATTGTGTCGAGACGGTTTTTGAATTTGAGGCCTCGGGTGCGGAGTTTTTTACGTCGACGCCCATAGCCAAATTGCGCGCACGCTTGTGCGCCGTTTTTACAAAGTTTTCAGATTGCCTCTCGGGTTTGCATTTCTAGCTGAATTGGCCATAGAATTAATTTTGTCGAGACGGTTTTTGAATTTGAGGCCTCGGGTGCGGAGTTTTTGACGTCGTCGCCCATCGCCAAATTGCGCGCACGCTTGTGCGCCGTTTTTACAAAGTTTTCAGATTGCCTCTCGGGTTTGCATTTCTATCTAAAATTGGTCATAGAATCAATTGTGTCGAGACGGTTTTTGAATTTGAGGCCTCGGGTGCGGAGTTTTTGACGTCGTCGCCCATAGCCAAATTGCGCGCACGCTTGTGCGCCGTTTTTACAAAGTTTTCAGATTGCCTCTCGGGTTTGCATTACTATCTGAATTGGCCATAGAATCAATTGTGTCGAGACGGTTTTTGAATTTGAGGCCTCGGGTGCGGAGTTTTTGACGTCGTCGCCCATAGCCAAACTTGCGCGCTTGGTTGTGTGCCATTTTTACAAAGTTTTCAGATTGCCTCCCAAGTTTACATCCCTCACTGAATTGGCCATAAAATCAATTGTGTCGAGACGGTTTTTGAATTTGAGGCCTCGGGTGCGGATTTTTTGACGTCGTCGCCCATAGCCAAATTGCGAGCACGCTTGTGCGCCGTTTTTACAAAGTTTTCAGATTGCCTCTCGGGTTTGCATTTCTAGCTGAATTGGCCATAGAATCAATTTTGTCGAGACGGTTTTTGAATTTGAGGCCTCGGGTGCGGAGTTTTTGACGTCGTCGCCCATCGCCAAATTGAGCGCACGCTTATGCGCCGTTTTTACAAAGTTTTCAGATTGCCTCTCGGGTTTGCATTTCTAGCTAAAATTGGTCATAGAATCAATTGTGTCGAGATGGTTTTTGAATTTGAGGCCTCGGGTGCGGAGTTTTTGACGTCGTCGCCCATAGCCAAATTGCGCGCACGCTTGTGCGCCGTTTTTACAAACTTTTCAGCTTGCCTCTCGGGTTTGCATTTCTATCTGAATTGGCCATAGAATCAATTGTGTCGAGACGGTTTTTGAATTTGAGGCCTCGGGTGCGGAGTTTTTGACGTCGTCGCCCATAGCCAAACTTGCGCGCTTAGTTGTGTGCCATTTTTACAAAGTTTTCAGATTGCCTCCCAAGTTTGCATCCCTCACTGAATTGGCCATAAAATCAATTGTGTCGAGACAGTTTTTGAATTTGAGGCCTCGGGTGCAGATTTTTTGACGTCGTCGCCCATTGCCAAATTGCGCGCACGCTTGTGCGCCGTTTTTACAAAGTTTTCAGATTGCCTCTCGGGTTTGAATTTCCCACTGAATTGGCCATAGAATCAATTGTGTCGAGACGGTTTTTGAATTTGAGGCCTCGGGTGCGGAGTTTTTGACGTCGTCGCCCATAGCCAAATTGCGCGCACGCTTGTGCGCTTTTTTTACAAAGTTTTCAGATTGCCTCTCGGGTTTGCATTTCTAGCTGAATTGGCCATAGAATCAATTTTGTCGAGACGATTTTTGAATTTGAGGCCTCGGGTGCGGAGTTTTTGACGTCGTCGCCCATCGCCAAATTGCGCGCACGCTTATGCGCCGTTTTTACAAAGTTTTCAGATTGCCTCTCGGGTTTGCATTTCTAGCTAAAATTGGTCATAGAATCAATTGTGTCGAGACGGTTTTTGAATTTGAGGCCTCGGGTGCGGATTTTTTGACGTCGTCGCCCATAGCCAAATTGCGCGCACGCTTGTGCGCCGTTTTTACAAAGTTTTCAGATTGCCTCTCGGGTTTGAATTTCCCACTGAATTGGCCATAGAATTAATTGTGTCGAGACAGTTTTTGAATTTGAGGCCTCGGGTGCGGAGTTTTTGACGTCGTCGCCCATAGCCAAATTGCGCGCACGCTTGTGCGCCGTTTTTACAAAGTTTTCAGATTGCCTCTCGGGTTTGCATTTCTAGCTGAATTGGCCATAGAATTAATTTTGTCGAGACGGTTTTTGAATTTGAGGCCTCGGGTGCGGAGTTTTTGACGTCGTCGCCCATCGCCAAATTGCGCGCACGCTTGTGCGCCGTTTTTACAAAGTTTTCAGATTGCCTCTCGGGTTTGCATTTCTAGCTAAAATTGGTCATAGAATCAATTGTGTCGAGACGGTTTTTGAATTTGAGGCCTCGGGTGCGGAGTTTTTGACGTCGTCGCCCATAGCTAAATTGCGCGCACGCTTGTGCGCCGTTTTTACAAAGTTTTCAGATTGCCTCTCGGGTTTGCATTTCTAGCTGAATTGGCCATAGAATCAATTGTGTCGAGACGGTTTTTGAATTTGAGGCCTCGGGTGCGGAGTTTTTGACGTCGTCGCCCATAGCCAAATTGCGCGCACGCTTGTGCACCGTTTTTACAAAGTTTTCAAATTGCCTCTCGGGTTTGCATTTCTAGCTAAAATTGGTCATAAAATCAATTGTGTCGAGACGGTTTTTTAATTTGAGGCCTCGGGTGCGGAGTTTTTGACGTCGTCGCCCATAGCCAAATTGCGCGCACTCTTGTGCGCCGTTTTTACAAAGTTTTCAGATTGCCTCTCGGTTTTGAATTTCCCACTGAATTGGCCATAGAATCAATTGTGTCGAGACGGTTTTTGAATTTGAGGCCTCGGGTGCGGAGTTTTTGACGTCGTCGCCCATAGCCAAATTGCGCGCACGCTTGTGCGCCGTTTTTACAAAGTTTTCAGATTGCCTCTCGGGTTTGCAATCCTAGCTGAATTGGCCATAGAATTAATTTTGTCGAGACGGTTTTTGAATTTGAGGCCTCGGGTGCGGAGTTTTTGACGTCGTCGCCCATCGCCAAATTGCGCGCACGCTTGTGCGCCGTTTTTACAAAGTTTTTAGATTGCCTCTCGGGTTTGCATTTCTAGCTAAAATTGGTCATAGAATCAATTGTGTCGAGACGGTTTTTGATTTTTGAGGCCTCGGGTGCGGAGTTTTTGACGTCGTCGCCCATAGCCAAATTGCGCGCACGCTTGTGCGCCGTTTTTACAAAGTTTTCAGATTGCCTCTCGGGTTTGCATTTCTAGCTGAATTGGCCATAGAATCAATTTTGTCGAGACGGTTTTTGAATTTGAGGCCTCGGGTGCGGAGTTTTTGACGTCGTCGCCCATCGCCAAATTGCGCGCACGCTTATGCGCCGTTTTTACAAAGTTTTCAGATTGCCTCTCGGGTTTGCATTTCTAGCTAAAATTGGTCATAGAATCAATTGTGTCGAGACGGTTTTTGAATTTGAGGCCTCGGGTGCGGAGTTTTTGACGTCGTCGCCCATAGCCAAATTGCGCGCACGCTTGTGCGCCGTTTTTACAAACTTTTCAGCTTGCCTCTCGGGTTTGCATTTCAATCTGAATTGGCCATAGAATCAATTGTGTCGAGACGGTTTTTGAATTTGAGGCCTCGGGTGCGGAGTTTTTGACGTCGTCGCCCATAGCCAAATTGCGCGCACGCTTGTGCGCCATTTTTACAAAGTTTTCAGATTGCCTCTCGGGTTTGAATTTCCCACTGAATTGGCCATTGAATCAATTGTGTCGAGACGGTTTTTGAATTTGAGGCCTCGGGTGCGGAGTTTTTTACGTCGACGCCCATAGCCAAATTGCGCGCACGCTTGTGCGCCGTTTTTACAAAGTTTTCAGATTGCCTCTCGGGTTTGCATTTCTAGCTGAATTGGCCATAGAATTAATTTTGTCGAGACGGTTTTTGAATTTGAGGCCTCGGGTGCGGAGTTTTTGACGTCGTCGCCCATCGCCAAATTGCGCGCACGCTTGTGCGCCGTTTTTACAAAGTTTTCAGATTGCCTCTCGGGTTTGCATTTCTATCTAAAATTGGTCATAGAATCAATTGTGTCGAGACGGTTTTTGAATTTGAGGCCTCGGGTGCGGAGTTTTTGACGTCGTCGCCCATAGCCAAATTGCGCGCACGCTTGTGCGCCGTTTTTACAAAGTTTTCAGATTGCCTCTCGGGTTTGCATTACTATCTGAATTGGCCATAGAATCAATTGTGTCGAGACGGTTTTTGAATTTGAGGCCTCGGGTGCGGAGTTTTTGACGTCGTCGCCCATAGCCAAACTTGCGCGCTTGGTTGTGTGCCATTTTTACAAAGTTTTCAGATTGCCTCCCAAGTTTACATCCCTCACTGAATTGGCCATAAAATCAATTGTGTCGAGACGGTTTTTGAATTTGAGGCCTCGGGTGCGGATTTTTTGACGTCGTCGCCCATAGCCAAATTGCGAGCACGCTTGTGCGCCGTTTTTACAAAGTTTTCAGATTGCCTCTCGGGTTTGCATTTCTAGCTGAATTGGCCATAGAATCAATTTTGTCGAGACGGTTTTTGAATTTGAGGCCTCGGGTGCGGAGTTTTTGACGTCGTCGCCCATCGCCAAATTGAGCGCACGCTTATGCGCCGTTTTTACAAAGTTTTCAGATTGCCTCTCGGGTTTGCATTTCTAGCTAAAATTGGTCATAGAATCAATTGTGTCGAGACGGTTTTTGAATTTGAGGCCTCGGGTGCGGAGTTTTTGACGTCGTCGCCCATAGCCAAATTGCGCGCACGCTTGTGCGCCGTTTTTACAAACTTTTCAGCTTGCCTCTCGGGTTTGCATTTCTATCTGAATTGGCCATAGAATCAATTGTGTCGAGACGGTTTTTGAATTTGAGGCCTCGGGTGCGGAGTTTTTGACGTCGTCGCCCATAGCCAAACTTGCGCGCTTAGTTGTGTGCCATTTTTACAAAGTTTTCAGATTGCCTCCCAAGTTTGCATCCCTCACTGAATTGGCCATAAAATCAATTGTGTCGAGACAGTTTTTGAATTTGAGGCCTCGGGTGCAGATTTTTTGACGTCGTCGCCCATTGCCAAATTGCGCGCACGCTTGTGCGCCGTTTTTACAAAGTTTTCAGATTGCCTCTCGGGTTTGAATTTCCCACTGAATTGGCCATAGAATCAATTGTGTCGAGACGGTTTTTGAATTTGAGGCCTCGGGTGCGGAGTTTTTGACGTCGTCGCCCATAGCCAAATTGCGCGCACGCTTGTGCGCTTTTTTTACAAAGTTTTCAGATTGCCTCTCGGGTTTGCATTTCTAGCTGAATTGGCCATAGAATCAATTTTGTCGAGACGGTTTTTGAATTTGAGGCCTCGGGTGCGGAGTTTTTGACGTCGTCGCCCATCGCCAAATTGCGCGCACGCTTATGCGCCGTTTTTTACAAAGTTTTCAGATTGCCTCTCGGATTTGCATTTCTAGCTAAAATTGGTCATAGAATCAATTGTGTCGAGACGGTTTTTGAATTTGAGGCCTCGGGTGCGGAGTTTTTGACGTCGTCGCCCATAGCCAAATTGCGCGCACGCTTGTGCGCCGTTTTTACAAACTTTTCAGCTTGCCTCTCGGGTTTGCATTTCTATCTGAATTGGCCATAGAATCAATTGTGTCGAGACGGTTTTTGAATTTGAGGCCTCGGGTGCGGATTTTTTGACGTCGTCGCCCATAGCCAAATTGCGCGCACGCTTGTGCGCCGTTTTTACAAAGTTTTCAGATTGCCTCTCGGGTTTGCATTTCTAGCTGAATTGGCCATAGAATCAATTTTGTCGAGACGATTTTTGAATTTGAGGCCTCGGGTGCGGAGTTTTTGACGTCGTCGCCCATCGCCAAATTGCGCGCACGCTTATGCGCCGTTTTTACAAAGTTTTCAGATTGCCTCTCGGGTTTGCATTTCTAGCTAAAATTGGTCATAGAATCAATTGTGTCGAGACGGTTTTTGAATTTGAGGCCTCGGGTGCGGAGTTTTTGACGTCGTCGCCCATAGCCAAATTGCGCGCACGCTTGTGCGCCGTTTTTACAAACTTTTCAGCTTGCCTCTCGGGTTTGCATTTCTATCTGAATTGGCCATAGAATCAATTGTGTCGAGACGGTTTTTGAATTTGAGGCCTCGGGTGCGGATTTTTTGACGTCGTCGCCCATAGCCAAATTGCGCGCACGCTTGTGCGCCGTTTTTACAAAGTTTTCAGATTGCCTCTCGGGTTTGAATTTCCCACTGAATTGGCCATAGAATTAATTGTGTCGAGACGGTTTTTGAATTTGAGGCCTCGGGTGCGGAGTTTTTGACGTCGTCGCCCATAGCCAAATTGCGCGCACGCTTGTGCGCCGTTTTTACAAAGTTTTCAGATTGCCTCTCGGGTTTGCATTTCTAGCTGAATTGGCCATAGAATTAATTTTGTCGAGACGGTTTTTGAATTTGAGGCCTCGGGTGCGGAGTTTTTGACGTCGTCGCCCATCGCCAAATTGCGCGCACGCTTGTGCGCCGTTTTTACAAAGTTTTCAGATTGCCTCTCGGGTTTGCATTTCTAGCTAAAATTGGTCATAGAATCAATTGTGTCGAGACGGTTTTTGAATTTGAGGCCTCGGGTGCGGAGTTTTTGACGTCGTCGCCCATAGCTAAATTGCGCGCACGCTTGTGCGCCGTTTTTACAAAGTTTTCAGATTGCCTCTCGGGTTTGCATTTCTAGCTGAATTGGCCATAGAATCAATTGTGTCGAGACGGTTTTTGAATTTGAGGCCTCGGGTGCGGAGTTTTTGACGTCGTCGCCCATAGCCAAATTGCGCGCACGCTTGTGCACCGTTTTTACAAAGTTTTCAAATTGCCTCTCGGGTTTGCATTTCTAGCTAAAATTGGTCATAAAATCAATTGTGTCGAGACGGTTTTTTAATTTGAGGCCTCGGGTGCGGAGTTTTTGACGTCGTCGCCCATAGCCAAATTGCGCGCACGCTTGTGCGCCGTTTTTACAAAGTTTTCAGATTGCCTCTCGGTTTTGAATTTCCCACTGAATTGGCCATAGAATCAATTGTGTCGAGACGGTTTTTGAATTTGAGGCCTCGGGTGCGGAGTTTTTGACGTCGTCGCCCATAGCCAAATTGCGCGCACGCTTGTGCGCCGTTTTTACAAAGTTTTCAGATTGCCTCTCGGGTTTGCAATCCTAGCTGAATTGGCCATAGAATTAATTTTGTCGAGACGGTTTTTGAATTTGAGGCCTCGGGTGCGGAGTTTTTGACGTCGTCGCCCATCGCCAAATTGCGCGCACGCTTGTGCGCCGTTTTTACAAAGTTTTTAGATTGCCTCTCGGGTTTGCATTTCTAGCTAAAATTGGTCATAGAATCAATTGTGTCGAGACGGTTTTTGAATTTGAGGCCTCGGGTGCGGAGTTTTTGACGTCGTCGCCCATAGCCAAATTGCGCGCACGCTTGTGCGCCGTTTTTACCAAGTTTTCAGATTGCCTCTCGGGTTTGCATTTCTAGCTGAATTGGCCATAGAATTAATTTTGTCGAGACGGTTTTTGATTTTTGAGGCCTCGGGTGCGGAGTTTTTGACGTCGTCGCCCATCGCTAAATTGCGCGCACGCTTGTGCGCCGTTTTTACAAAGTTTTCAGATTGCCTCTCGGGTTTGCATTTCTATCTAAAATTGGTCATAGAATCAATTTTGTCGAGACGGTTTTTGAATTTGAGGCCTCGGGTGCGGAGTTTTTGACGTCGTCGCCCATAGCCAAATTGCGCGCACGCTTGTGCGCCATTTTTACAAAGTTTTCAGATTGCCTCTCGGGTTTGCATTTCTATCTGAATTGGCCATAGAATCAATTGTGTCGAGACGGTTTTTGAATTTGAGGCCTCGGGTGCGGAGTTTTTGACGTCGTCGCCCATAGCCAAACTTGCGCGCTTGGTTGTGTGCCATTTTTACAAAGTTTTCAGATTGCCTCCCAAGTTTGCATCCCTCACTGAATTGGCCATAAAATCAATTGTGTCGAGACGGTTTTTGAATTTGAGGCCTCGGGTGTGGATTTTTTGACGTCGTCGCCCATAGCCAAATTGCGCGCACGCTTGTGCGCCGTTTTTACAAAGTTTTCAGATTGCCTCTCGGGTTTGCATTTCTAGCTAAATTGGCCATAGAATCAATTGTGTCGAGACGGTTTTTGAATTTGAGGCCTCGGGTGCGGAGTTTTTGACGTCATCGCCCATAGCCAAATTGCGCGCACGCTTGTGCGCCGTTTTTACAAAGTTTTCAGATTGCCTCTCGGGTTTGCATTTCTAGCTGAATTGGCCATAGAATTAATTTTGTCGAGACGGTTTTTGAATTTGAGGCCTCGGGTGCGGAGTTTTTGACGTCGTCGCCCATCGCCAAATTGCGCGCACGCTTGTGCCCCGTTTTTACAAAGTTTTCAGATTGCCTCTCGGGTTTGCATTTCTAGCTAAAATTGGTCATAGAATCAATTGTGTCGAGACGGTTTTTGAATTTGAGGCCTCGGGTGCGGAGTTTTTGACGTCGTCGCCCATAGCCAAATTGCGCGCACGCTTGTGCACCGTTTTTACAAAGTTTTCAAATTGCCTCTCGGGTTTGCATTTCTAGCTAAAATTGGTCATATAATCAATTGTGTCGAGACGGTTTTTGAATTTGAGGCCTCGGGTGCGGTGTTTTTGACGTCGTCGCCCCTAACCAAATTGCGCGCACGCTTGTGCGCCGTTTTTACAAAGTTTTCAGATTGCCATTCGGGTTTGCATTTCTAGCTGAATTGGACATAGAATCAATTGTGTCGAGACGGTTTTTGAATTTGAGGCCTCGGGTGCGGAGTTTTTGACGTCGTCGCCCATAGTCAAATTTCGCGCACGGTTGTGCGCTGTTTTTACAAAGTTTTCAGATTGCCTCTCGGGTTTGCATTACTAGCTGAATTGGCCATAGAATCAATTGTGTCGAGACGGTTTTTGAATTTGAGGCCTCGGGTGCGGAGTTTTTGACGTCGTCGCCCACAGCCAAATTGCGCGCACGCTTGTGCACCGTTTTTACAAAGTTTTCAAATTGCCTCTCGGGTTTGCATTTCTAGCTAAAATTGCTCATATAATCAATTGTGTCTAGACGGTTGTTGAATTTGAGACCTCGGGTGTGGAGTTTTTAACGTCGTCGCCCATAGCCAAATTGCGCGCACGCTTGTGCGCCGTTTTTACAAAGTTTTCAGATTGCCTCTCGGTTTTGAATTTCCCACTGAATTGGCCATAGAATCAATTGTGTCGAGACGGTTTTTGAATTTGAGGCCTCGGGTGCGGAGTTGTTGACGTCGTCGCCCATAGCCAAATTGCGCGCACGCTTGTGCGCCGTTTTTACAAAGTTTTCAGATTGCCTCTCGGGTTTGCATTTCTAGCTGAATTGGCCATAGAATTAATTTTGTCGAGACGGTTTTTGAATTTGAGGCCTCGGGTGCGGAGGTTTTGACGTCGTCGCCCATCGCCAAATTGCGCGCACGCTTGTGCGCCGTTTTTACAAAGTTTTCAGACTACCTCTCGGGTTTGCATTTCTAGCTAAAATTGGTCATAGAATCAATTGTGTCGAGACGGTTTTTGAATTTGAGGCCTCGGGTGCGGAGTTTTTGACGTCGTCGCCCATAGCCAAATTGCGCGCACGCTTGTGCGCCGTTTTTACAAAGTTTTCAGATTGCCTCTCGGTTTGCACTTCTAGCTGAATTGGCCATAGAATTAATTTTGTCGAGACGGTTTTTGAATTTGAGGCCTCGGGTGCGGAGTTTTTGACGTCGTCGCCCATCGCCAAATTGCGCGCACGCTTGTGCGCCGTTTTTACAAAGTTTTCAGATTGCCTCTCGGGTTTGCATTTCTATCTAAAATTGGTCATAGAATCAATTGTGTCGAGACAGTTTTTGAATTTGAGGCCTCGGGTGCGGAGTTTTTGACGTCGTCGCCCATAGCCAAATTGCGCGCACGCTTGTGCGCCGTTTTTACAAAGTTTTCAGATTGCCTCTCGGGTTTGCATTTCTATCTGAATTGGCCATAGAATCAATTGTGTCGAGACGGTTTTTGAATTTGAGGCCTCGGGTGCGGAGTTTTTGACGTCGTCGCCCATAGCCAAACTTGCGCGCTTGGTTGTGTGCCATTTTTACAAAGTTTTCAGATTGCCTCCCAAGTTTGCATCCCTCACTGAATTGGCCATAAAATCAATTGTGTCGAGACGGTTTTTGAATTTGAGGCCTCGGGTGCGGATTTTTTTACGTCGTCGCCCATAGCCAAATTGCGCGCACGCTTGTGCGCCGTTTTTACAAAGTTTTCAGATTGCCTCTCGGGTTTGCATTTCTAGCTGAATTGGCCATAGAATCAATTGTGTCGAGATGGTTTTTGAATTTGAGGCCTCAGGTGCGGAGTTTTTGACGTCGTCGCCCACAGCCAAATTTCGCGCACGCTTGTGCACCGTTTTTACAAAGTTTTCAAATTGCCTCTCGGGTTTGCATTTCTAGCTAAAATTGGTCATAGAATCAATTGTGTCGAGACGGTTTTTGAATTTGAGGCCTCGGGTGCGGAGTTTTTTACGTCGTCGCCCATAGCCAAATTGCGCGCACGCTTGTGCGCCGTTTTTACAAAGTTTTCAGATTGCCTCTCGGGTTTGCATTTCTATCTGAATTGGCCATAGAATCAATTGTGTCGAGACGGTTTTTGAATTTGAGGCCTCGGGTGAGGAGTTTTTGACGTCGTCGCCCATTGCCAAATTGCGCGCACGCTTGTGCGCCGTTTTTACAAAGTTTTCAGATTGCCTCTCGGGTTTGCAATCCTAGCTGAATTGGCCATAGAATTAATTTTGTCGAGACGGTTTTTGAATTTGAGGCCTCGGGTGCGGAGTTTTTGACGTCGTCGCCCATCGCCAAATTGCGCGCACGCTTGTGCGCCGTTTTTACAAAGTTTTCAGATTGCCTCTCGGGTTTGAATTTCCCACTGAATTGGCCATAGAATCAATTGTGTCGAGACGGTTTTTGAATTTGAGGCCTCGGGTGCGGAGTTTTTTACGTCGACGCCCATAGCCAAATTGCGCGCACGCTTGTGCGCCGTTTTTACAAAGTTTTCAGATTGCCTCTCGGGTTTGCATTTCTAGCTGAATTGGCCATAGAATCAATTGTGTCGAGACGGTTTTTGAATTTGAGGCCTCGGGTGCGGAGTTTTTGACGTCATCGCCCATAGCCAAATTGCGCGCACGCTTGTGCGCCGTTTTTACAAAGTTTTCAGATTGCCTCTCGGGTTTGCATTCCTAGCTGAATTGGCCATAGAATTAATTTTGTCGAGACGGTTTTTGAATTTGAGGCCTCGGGTGCGGAGTTTTTGACGTCGTCGCCCATCGCCAAATTGCGCGCACGCTTGTGCCCCGTTTTTACAAAGTTTTCAGATTGCCTCTCGGGTTTGCATTTCTAGCTAAAATTGGTCATAGAATCAATTGTGTCGAGACGGTTTTTGAATTTGAGGCCTCCGGTGCGGAGTTTTTGACGTCGTCGCCCATAGCCAAATTGCGCGCACGCTTGTGCGCCGTTTTTACAAAGTTTTCAAATTGCCTCTCGGGTTTGCATTTCTAGCTAAAATTGGTCATATAATCAATTGTGTCGAGACGGTTTTTGAATTTGAGGCCTCGGGTGCGGTGTTTTTGACGTCGTCGCCCCTAACCAAATTGCGCGCACGCTTGTGCGCCGTTTTTACAAAGTTTTCAGATTGCCATTCGGGTTTGCATTTCTAGCTGAATTGGACATAGAATCAATTGTGTCGAGGCGGTTTTTGAATTTGAGGCCTCGGGTGCGGAGTTTTTGACGTCGTCGCCCATAGTCAAATTTCGCGCACGGTTGTGCGCTGTTTTTACAAAGTTTTCAGATTGCCTCTCGGGTTTGCATTACTAGCTGAATTGGCCATAGAATCAATTGTGTCGAGACGGTTTTTGAATTTGAGGCCTCGGGTGCGGAGTTTTTGACGTCGTCGCCCATCGCCAAATTGCGCGCACGCTTGTGCCCCGTTTTTTCAAAGTTTTCAGATTGCCTCTCGGGTTTGCATTTCTAGCTAAAATTGGTCATAGAATCAATTGTGTCGAGACGGTTTTTGAATTTGAGGCCTCGGGTGCGGAGTTTTTGACGTCGTCGCCCATAGCCAAATTGCGCGCACGCTTGTGCACCGTTTTTACAAAGTTTTCAAATTGCCTCTCGGGTTTGCATTTCTAGCTAAAATTGGTCATATAATCAATTGTGTCGAGACGGTTTTTGAATTTGAGGCCTCGGGTGCGGTGTTTTTGACGTCGTCGCCCCTAACCAAATTGCGCGCACGCTTGTGCGCCGTTTTTACAAAGTTTTCAGATTGCCATTCGGGTTTGCATTTCTAGCTGAATTGGACATAGAATCAATTGTGTCGAGACGGTTTTTGAATTTGAGGCCTCGGGTGCGGAGTTTTTGACGTCGTCGCCCATAGTCAAATTTCGCGCACGGTTGTGCGCTGTTTTTACAAAGTTTTCAGATTGCCTCTCGGGTTTGCATTACTAGCTGAATTGGCCATAGAATCAATTGTGTCGAGACGGTTTTTGAATTTGAGGCCTCGGGTGCGGAGTTTTTGACGTCGTCGCCCACAGCCAAATTGCGCGCACGCTTGTGCACCGTTTTTACAAAGTTTTCAAATTGCCTCTCGGGTTTGCATTTCTAGCTAAAATTGGTCATATAATCAATTGTGTCTAGACGGTTGTTGAATTTGAGACCTCGGGTGTGGAGTTTTTGACGTCGTCGCCCATAGCCAAATTGCGCGCACGCTTGTGCGCCGTTTTTACAAAGTTTTCAGATTGCCTCTCGGTTTTGAATTTCCCACTGAATTGGCCATAGAATCAATTGTGTCGAGACGGTTTTTGAATTTGAGGCCTCGGGTGCGGAGTTTTTGACGTCGTCGCCCATAGCCAAATTGCGCGCACGCTTGTGCGCCGTTTTTACAAAGTTTTCAGTTTGCCTCTCGGTTTGCACTTCTAGCTGAATTGGCCATAGAATTAATTTTGTCGAGACGGTTTTTGAATTTGAGGCCTCGGGTGCGGAGTTTTTGACGTCGTCGCCCATCGCCAAATTGCGCGCACGCTTGTGCGCCGTTTTTACAAAGTTTTCAGATTGCCTCTCGGGTTTGCATTTCTATCTAAAATTGGTCATAGAATCAATTGTGTCGAGACAGTTTTTTAATTTGAGGCCTCGGGTGCGGAGTTTTTGACGTCGTCGCCCATAGCCAAATTGCGCGCACGCTTGTGCGCCGTTTTTACAAAGTTTTCAGATTGCCTCTCGGGTTTGCATTTCTATCTGAATTGGCCATAGAATCAATTGTGTCGAGACGGTTTTTGAATTTGAGGCCTCGGGTGCGGAGTTTTTGACGTCGTCGCCCATAGCCAAACTTGCGCGCTTGGTTGTGTGCCATTTTTACAAAGTTTTCAGATTGCCTCCCAAGTTTGCATCCCTCACTGAATTGGCCATAAAATCAATTGTGTCGAGACGGTTTTTGAATTTGAGGCCTCGGGTGCGGATTTTTTTACGTCGTCGCCCATAGCCAAATTGCGCGCACGCTTGTGCGCCGTTTTTACAAAGTTTTCAGATTGCCTCTCGGGTTTGCATTTCTAGCTGAATTGGCCATAGAATCAATTGTGTCGAGACGGTTTTTGAATTTGAGGCCTCAGGTGCGGAGTTTTTGACGTCGTCGCCCACAGCCAAATTTCGCGCACGCTTGTGCACCGTTTTTACAAAGTTTTCAAATTGCCTCTCGGGTTTGCATTTCTAGCTAAAATTGGTCATAGAATCAATTGTGTCGAGACGGTTTTTGAATTTGAGGCCTCGGGTGCGGAGTTTTTTACGTCGTCGCCCATAGCCAAATTGCGCGCACGCTTGTGCGCCGTTTTTACAAAGTTTTCAGATTGCCTCTCGGGTTTGCATTTCTATCTGAATTGGCCATATAATCAATTGTGTCGAGACGGTTTTTGAATTTGAGGCCTCGGGTGAGGAGTTTTTGACGTCGTCGCCCATTGCCAAATTGCGCGCACGCTTGTGCGCCGTTTTTACAAAGTTTTCAGATTGCCTCTCGGGTTTGCAATCCTAGCTGAATTGGCCATAGAATTAATTTTGTCGAGACGGTTTTTGAATTTGAGGCCTCGGGTGCGGAGTTTTTGACGTCGTCGCCCATCGCCAAATTGCGCGCACGCTTGTGCGCCGTTTTTACAAAGTTTTCAGATTGCCTCTCGGGTTTGAATTTCCCACTGAATTGGCCATAGAATCAATTGTGTCGAGACGGTTTTTGAATTTGAGGCCTCGGGTGCGGAGTTTTTTACGTCGACGCCCATAGCCAAATTGCGCGCACGCTTGTGCGCCGTTTTTACAAAGTTTTCAGATTGCCTCTCGGGTTTGCATTTCTAGCTGAATTGGCCATAGAATCAATTGTGTCGAGACGGTTTTTGAATTTGAGGCCTCGGGTGCGGAGTTTTTGACGTCATCGCCCATAGCCAAATTGCGCGCACGCTTGTGCGCCGTTTTTACAAAGTTTTCAGATTGCCTCTCGGGTTTGCATTTCTAGCTGAATTGGCCATAGAATTAATTTTGTCGAGACGGTTTTTGAATTTGAGGCCTCGGGTGCGGAGTTTTTGACGTCGTCGCCCATCGCCAAATTGCGCGCACGCTTGTGCCCCGTTTTTACAAAGTTTTTAGATTGCCTCTCGGGTTTGCATTTCTAGCTAAAATTGGTCATAGAATCAATTGTGTCGAGACGGTTTTTGAATTTGAGGCCTCCGGTGCGGAGTTTTTGACGTCGTCGCCCATAGCCAAATTGCGCGCACGCTTGTGCGACGTTTTTACAAAGTTTTCAAATTGCCTCTCGGGTTTGCATTTCTAGCTAAAATTGGTCATATAATCAATTGTGTCGAGACGGTTTTTGAATTTGAGGCCTCGGGTGCGGTGTTTTTGACGTCGTCGCCCCTAACCAAATTGCGCGCACGCTTGTGCGCCGTTTTTACAAAGTTTTCAGATTGCCATTCGGGTTTGCATTTCTAGCTGAATTGGACATAGAATCAATTGTGTCGAGACGGTTTTTGAATTTGAGGCCTCGGGTGCGGAGTTTTTGACGTCGTCGCCCATAGTCAAATTTCGCGCACGGTTGTGCGCTGTTTTTACAAAGTTTTCAGATTGCCTCTCGGGTTTGCATTACTAGCTGAATTGGCCATAGAATCAATTGTGTCGAGACGGTTTTTGAATTTGAGGCCTCGGGTGCGGAGTTTTTGACGTCGTCGCCCACAGCCAAATTGCGCGCACGCTTGTGCACCGTTTTTACAAAGTTTTCAAATTGCCTCTCGGGTTTGCATTTCTAGCTAAAATTGGTCATATAATCAATTGTGTCTAGACGGTTGTTGAATTTGAGACCTCGGGTGTGGAGTTTTTGACGTCGTCGCCCATAGCCAAATTGCGCGCACGCTTGTGCGCCGTTTTTACAAAGTTTTCAGATTGCCTCTCGGTTTTGAATTTCCCACTGAATTGGCCATAGAATCAATTGTGTCGAGACGGTTTTTGAATTTGAGGCCTCGGGTGCGGAGTTGTTGACGTCGTCGCCCATAGCCAAATTGCGCGCACGCTTGTGCGCCGTTTTTACAAAGTTTTCAGATTGCCTCTCGGGTTTGCATTTCTAGCTGAATTGGCCATAGAATTAATTTTGTCGAGACGGTTTTTGAATTTGAGGCCTCGGGTGCGGAGTTTTTGACGTCGTCGCCCATCGCCAAATTGCGCGCACGCTTGTGCGCCGTTTTTACAAACTTTTCAGACTGCCTCTCGGGTTTGCATTTCTAGCTAAAATTGGTCATAGAATCAATTGTGTCGAGACGGTTTTTGAATTTGAGGCCTCGGGTGCGGATTTTTTGACGTCGTCGCCCATAGCCAAATTGCGCGCACGCTTGTGCGCCGTTTTTACAAAGTTTTCAGATTGCCTCTCGGGTTTGCATTTCTAGCTAAAATTGGTCATAGAATCAATTGTGTCGAGACGGTTTTTGAATTTGAGGCCTCGGGTGCGGAGTTTTTGACGTCGTCGCCCATAGCCAAATTGCGCGCACGCTTGTGCGCCGTTTTTACAAAGTTTTCAGTTTGCCTCTCGGTTTGCACTTCTAGCTGAATTGGCCATAGAATTAATTTTTTCGAGACGGTTTTTGAATTTGAGGCCTCGGGTGCGGAGTTTTTGACGTCGTCGCCCATCGCCAAATTGCGCGCACGCTTGTGCGCCGTTTTTACAAAGTTTTCAGATTGCCTCTCGGGTTTGCATTTCTATCTAAAATTGGTCATAGAATCAATTGTGTCGAGACAGTTTTTTAATTTGAGGCCTCGGGTGCGGAGTTTTTGACGTCGTCGCCCATAGCCAAATTGCGCGCACGCTTGTGCGCCGTTTTTACAAAGTTTTCAGATTGCCTCTCGGGTTTGCATTTCTATCTGAATTGGCCATAGAATCAATTGTGTCGAGACGGTTTTTGAATTTGAGGCCTCGGGTGCGGAGTTTTTGACGTCGTCGCCCATAGCCAAACTTGCGCGCTTGGTTGTGTGCCATTTTTACAAAGTTTTCAGATTGCCTCCCAAGTTTGCATCCCTCACTGAATTGGCCATAAAATCAATTGTGTCGAGACGGTTTTTGAATTTGAGGCCTCGGGTGCGGATTTTTTTACGTCGTCGCCCATAGCCAAATTGCGCGCACGCTTGTGCGCCGTTTTTACAAAGTTTTCAGATTGCCTCTCGGGTTTG
This sequence comes from Galeopsis tetrahit, assembly GCA_963675135.1. NCBI lineage: Eukaryota > Viridiplantae > Streptophyta > Magnoliopsida > Lamiales > Lamiaceae > Galeopsis > Galeopsis tetrahit. Next base: position 1,395,360 of record OY776124.1, read on the forward strand.
CATTTCTAGCTGAATTGGCCATAGAATCAATTGTGTCGAGACGGTTTTTGAATTTGAGGCCTCAGGTGCGGAGTTTTTGACGTCGTCGCCCACAGCCAAATTTCGCGCACGCTTGTGCACCGTTTTTACAAAGTTTTCAAATTGCCTCTCGGGTTTGCATTTCTAGCTAAAATTGGTCATAGAATCAATTGTGTCGAGACGGTTTTTGAATTTGAGGCCTCGGGTGCGGAGTTTTTTACGTCGTCGCCCATAGCCAAATTGCGCGCACGCTTGTGCGCCGTTTTTACAAAGTTTTCAGATTGCCTCTCGGGTTTGCATTTCTATCTGAATTGGCCATATAATCAATTGTGTCGAGACGGTTTTTGAATTTGAGGCCTCGGGTGAGGAGTTTTTGACGTCGTCGCCCATTGCCAAATTGCGCGCACGCTTGTGCGCCGTTTTTACAAAGTTTTCAGATTGCCTCTCGGGTTTGCAATCCTAGCTGAATTGGCCATAGAATTAATTTTGTCGAGACGGTTTTTGAATTTGAGGCCTCGGGTGCGGAGTTTTTGACGTCGTCGCCCATCGCCAAATTGCGCGCACGCTTGTGCGCCGTTTTTACAAAGTTTTCAGATTGCCTCTCGGGTTTGAATTTCCCACTGAATTGGCCATAGAATCAATTGTGTCGAGACGGTTTTTGAATTTGAGGCCTCGGGTGCGGAGTTTTTTACGTCGACGCCCATAGCCAAATTGCGCGCACGCTTGTGCGCCGTTTTTACAAAGTTTTCAGATTGCCTCTCGGGTTTGCATTTCTAGCTGAATTGGCCATAGAATCAATTGTGTCGAGACGGTTTTTGAATTTGAGGCCTCGGGTGCGGAGTTTTTGACGTCATCGCCCATAGCCAAATTGCGCGCACGCTTGTGCGCCGTTTTTACAAAGTTTTCAGATTGCCTCTCGGGTTTGCATTTCTAGCTGAATTGGCCATAGAATTAATTTTGTCGAGACGATTTTTGAATTTGAGGCCTCGGGTGCGGAGTTTTTGACGTCGTCGCCCATCGCCAAATTGCGCGCACGCTTGTGCCCCGTTTTTACAAAGTTTTTAGATTGCCTCTCGGGTTTGCATTTCTAGCTAAAATTGGTCATAGAATCAATTGTGTCGAGACGGTTTTTGAATTTGAGGCCTCCGGTGCGGAGTTTTTGACGTCGTCGCCCATAGCCAAATTGCGCGCACGCTTGTGCGACGTTTTTACAAAGTTTTCAAATTGCCTCTCGGGTTTGCATTTCTAGCTAAAATTGGTCATATAATCAATTGTGTCGAGACGGTTTTTGAATTTGAGGCCTCGGGTGCGGTGTTTTTGACGTCGTCGCCCCTAACCAAATTGCGCGCACGCTTGTGCGCCGTTTTTACAAAGTTTTCAGATTGCCATTCGGGTTTGCATTTCTAGCTGAATTGGACATAGAATCAATTGTGTCGAGACGGTTTTTGAATTTGAGGCCTCGGGTGCGGAGTTTTTGACGTCGTCGCCCATAGTCAAATTTCGCGCACGGTTGTGCGCTGTTTTTACAAAGTTTTCAGATTGCCTCTCGGGTTTGCATTACTAGCTGAATTGGCCATAGAATCAATTGTGTCGAGACGGTTTTTGAATTTGAGGCCTCGGGTGCGGAGTTTTTGACGTCGTCGCCCACAGCCAAATTGCGCGCACGCTTGTGCACCGTTTTTACAAAGTTTTCAAATTGCCTCTCGGGTTTGCATTTCTAGCTAAAATTGGTCATATAATCAATTGTGTCTAGACGGTTGTTGAATTTGAGACCTCGGGTGTGGAGTTTTTGACGTCGTCGCCCATAGCCAAATTGCGCGCACGCTTGTGCGCCGTTTTTACAAAGTTTTCAGATTGCCTCTCGGTTTTGAATTTCCCACTGAATTGGCCATAGAATCAATTGTGTCGAGACGGTTTTTGAATTTGAGGCCTCGGGTGCGGAGTTGTTGACGTCGTCGCCCATAGCCAAATTGCGCGCACGCTTGTGCGCCGTTTTTACAAAGTTTTCAGATTGCCTCTCGGGTTTGCATTTCTAGCTGAATTGGCCATAGAATTAATTTTGTCGAGACGGTTTTTGAATTTGAGGCCTCGGGTGCGGAGTTTTTGACGTCGTCGCCCATCGCCAAATTGCGCGCACGCTTGTGCGCCGTTTTTACAAAGTTTTCAGACTGCCTCTCGGGTTTGCATTTCTAGCTAAAATTGGTCATAGAATCAATTGTGTCGAGACGGTTTTTGAATTTGAGGCCTCGGGTGCGGAGTTTTTGACGTCGTCGCCCATAGCCAAATTGCGCGCACGCTTGTGCGCCGTATTTACAAAGTTTTCAGATTGCCTCTCGGTTTGCACTTCTAGCTGAATTGGCCATAGAATTAATTTTGTCGAGACGGTTTTTGAATTTGAGGCCTCGGGTGCGGAGTTTTTGACGTCGTCGCCCATCGCCAAATTGCGCGCACGCTTGTGCGCCGTTTTTACAAAGTTTTCAGATTGCCTCTCGGGTTTGCATTTCTATCTAAAATTGGTCATAGAATCAATTGTGTCGAGACAGTTTTTGAATTTGAGGCCTCGGGTGCGGAGTTTTTGACGTCGTCGCCCATAGCCAAATTGCGCGCACGCTTGTGCGCCGTTTTTACAAAGTTTTCAGATTGCCTCTCGGGTTTGCATTTCTATCTGAATTGGCCATAGAATCAATTGTGTCGAGACGGTTTTTGAATTTGAGGCCTCGGGTGCGGAGTTTTTGACGTCGTCGCCCATAGCCAAACTTGCGCGCTTGGTTGTGTGCCATTTTTACAAAGTTTTCAGATTGCCTCCCAAGTTTGCATCCCTCACTGAATTGGCCATAAAATCAATTGTGTCGAGACGGTTTTTGAATTTGAGGCCTCGGGTGCGGATTTTTTTACGTCGTCGCCCATAGCCAAATTGCGCGCACGCTTGTGCGCCGTTTTTACAAAGTTTTCAGATTGCCTCTCGGGTTTGCATTTCTAGCTGAATTGGCCATAGAATCAATTGTGTCGAGACGGTTTTTGAATTTGAGGCCTCAGGTGCGGAGTTTTTGACGTCGTCGCCCACAGCCAAATTTCGCGCACGCTTGTGCACCGTTTTTACAAAGTTTTCAAATTGCCTCTCGGGTTTGCATTTCTAGCTAAAATTGGTCATAGAATCAATTGTGTCGAGACGGTTTTTGAATTTGAGGCCTCGGGTGCGGAGTTTTTTACGTCGTCGCCCATAGCCAAATTGCGCGCACGCTTGTGCGCCGTTTTTACAAAGTTTTCAGATTGCCTCTCGGGTTTGCATTTCTATCTGAATTGGCCATATAATCAATTGTGTCGAGACGGTTTTTGAATTTGAGGCCTCGGGTGAGGAGTTTTTGACGTCGTCGCCCATTGCCAAATTGCGCGCACGCTTGTGCGCCGTTTTTACAAAGTTTTCAGATTGCCTCTCGGGTTTGCAATCCTAGCTGAATTGGCCATAGAATTAATTTTGTCGAGACGGTTTTTGAATTTGAGGCCTCGGGTGCGGAGTTTTTGACGTCGTCGCCCATCGCCAAATTGCGCGCACGCTTGTGCGCCGTTTTTACAAAGTTTTCAGATTGCCTCTCGGGTTTGAATTTCCCACTGAATTGGCCATAGAATCAATTGTGTCGAGACGGTTTTTGAATTTGAGGCCTCGGGTGCGGAGTTTTTTACGTCGACGCCCATAGCCAAATTGCGCGCACGCTTGTGCGCCGTTTTTACAAAGTTTTCAGATTGCCTCTCGGGTTTGCATTTCTAGCTGAATTGGCCATAGAATCAATTGTGTCGAGACGGTTTTTGAATTTGAGGCCTCGGGTGCGGAGTTTTTGACGTCATCGCCCATAGCCAAATTGCGCGCACGCTTGTGCGCCGTTTTTACAAAGTTTTCAGATTGCCTCTCGGGTTTGCATTTCTAGCTGAATTGGCCATAGAATTAATTTTGTCGAGACGGTTTTTGAATTTGAGGCCTCGGGTGCGGAGTTTTTGACGTCGTCGCCCATCGCCAAATTGCGCGCACGCTTGTGCCCCGTTTTTACAAAGTTTTCAGATTGCCTCTCGGGTTTGCATTTCTAGCTAAAATTGGTCATAGAATCAATTGTGTCGAGACGGTTTTTGAATTTGAGGCCTCCGGTGCGGAGTTTTTGACGTCGTCGCCCATAGCCAAATTGCGCGCACGCTTGTGCGCCGTTTTTACAAAGTTTTCAAATTGCCTCTCGGGTTTGCATTACTAGCTAAAATTGGTCATATAATCAATTGTGTCGAGACGGTTTTTGAATTTGAGGCCTCGGGTGCGGTGTTTTTGACGTCGTCGCCCCTAACCAAATTGCGCGCACGCTTGTGCGCCGTTTTTACAAAGTTTTCAGATTGCCATTCGGGTTTGCATTTCTAGCTGAATTGGACATAGAATCAATTGTGTCGAGACGGTTTTTGAATTTGAGGCCTCGGGTGCGGAGTTTTTGACGTCGTCGCCCATAGTCAAATTTCGCGCACGGTTGTGCGCTGTTTTTACAAAGTTTTCAGATTGCCTCTCGGGTTTGCATTACTAGCTGAATTGGCCATAGAATCAATTGTGTCGAGACGGTTTTTGAATTTGAGGCCTCGGGTGCGGAGTTTTTGACGTCGTCGCCCACAACCAAATTGCGCGCACGCTTGTGCACCGTTTTTACAAAGTTTTCAAATTGCCTCTCGGGTTTGCATTTCTAGCTAAAATTGGTCATAGAATCAATTGTGTCGAGACGGTTGTTGAATTTGAGACCTCGGGTGTGGAGTTTTTGACGTCGTCGCCCATAGCCAAATTGCGCGCACGCTTGTGCGCCGTTTTTACAAAGTTTTCAGATTGCCTCTCGGTTTTGAATTTCCCACTGAATTGGCCATAGAATCAATTGTGTCGAGACGGTTTTTGAATTTGAGGCCTCGGGTGCGGAGTTGTTGACGTCGTCGCCCATAGCCAAATTGCGCGCACGCTTGTGCGCCGTTTTTACAAAGTTTTCAGATTGCCTCTCGGGTTTGCATTTCTAGCTGAATTGGCCATAGAATTAATTTTGTCGAGACGGTTTTTGAATTTGAGGCCTCGGGTGCGGAGTTTTTGACGTCGTCGCCCATCGCCAAATTGCGCGCACGCTTGTGCGCCGTTTTTACAAAGTTTTCAGACTGCCTCTCGGGTTTGCATTTCTAGCTAAAATTGGTCATAGAATCAATTGTGTCGAGACGGTTTTTGAATTTGAGGCCTCGGGTGCGGAGTTTTTGACGTCGTCGCCCATAGCCAAATTGCGCGCACGCTTGTGCGCCGTTTTTACAAAGTTTTCAGATTGCCTCTCGGTTTGCATTCCTAGCTGAATTGGCCATAGAATTAATTTTGTCGAGACGGTTTTTGAATTTGAGGCCTCGGGTGCGGAGTTTTTGACGTCGTCGCCCATCGCCAAATTGCGCGCACGCTTGTGCGCCGTTTTTACAAAGTTTTCAGATTGCCTCTCGGGTTTGCATTTCTATCTAAAATTGGTCATAGAATCAATTGTGTCGAGACAGTTTTTGAATTTGAGGCCTCGGGTGCGGAGTTTTTGACGTCGTCGCCCATAGCCAAATTGCGCGCACGCTTGTGCGCCGTTTTTACAAAGTTTTCAGATTGCCTCTCGGGTTTGCATTTCTATCTGAATTGGCCATAGAATCAATTGTGTCGAGACGGTTTTTGAATTTGAGGCCTCGGGTGCGGAGTTTTTGACGTCGTCGCCCATAGCCAAACTTGCGCGCTTGGTTGTGTGCCATTTTTACAAAGTTTTCAGATTGCCTCCCAAGTTTGCATCCCTCACTGAATTGGCCATAAAATCAATTGTGTCGAGACGGTTTTTGAATTTGAGGCCTCGGGTGCGGATTTTTTTACGTCGTCGCCCATAGCCAAATTGCGCGCACGCTTGTGCGCCGTTTTTACAAAGTTTTCAGATTGCCTCTCGGGTTTGAATTTCCCACTGAATTGGCCATAGAATTAATTGTGTCGAGACGGTTTTTGAATTTGAGGCCTCGGGTGCGGAGTTTTTGACGTCGTCGCCCATAGCCAAATTGCGCGCACGCTTGTGCGCCGTTTTTACAAAGTTTTCAGATTGCCTCTCGGGTTTGCATTTCTATCTAAAATTGGTCATAGAATCAATTGTGTCGAGACAGTTTTTGAATTTGAGGCCTCGGGTGCGGAGTTTTTGACGTCGTCGCCCATAGCCAAATTGCGCGCACGCTTGTGCGCCGTTTTTACAAAGTTTTCAGATTGCCTCTCGGGTTTGCATTTCTATCTGAATTGGCCATAGAATCAATTGTGTCGAGACGGTTTTTGAATTTGAGGCCTCGGGTGCGGAGTTTTTGACGTCGTCGCCCATAGCCAAACTTGCGCGCTTGGTTGTGTGCCATTTTTACAAAGTTTTCAGATTGCCTCCCAAGTTTGCATCCCTCACTGAATTGGCCATAAAATCAATTGTGTCGAGACGGTTTTTGAATTTGAGGCCTCGGGTGCGGATTTTTTTACGTCGTCGCCCATAGCCAAATTGCGCGCACGCTTGTGCGCCGTTTTTACAAAGTTTTCAGATTGCCTCTCGGGTTTGAATTTCCCACTGAATTGGCCATAGAATTAATTGTGTCGAGACGGTTTTTGAATTTGAGGCCTCGGGTGCGGAGTTTTTGACGTCGTCGCCCATAGCCAAATTGCGCGCACGCTTGTGCGCCGTGTGTACAAAGTTTTCAGATTGCCTCTCGGGTTTGCATTTCTATCTGAATTGGCCATAGAATCAATTGTGTCGAGACGGTTTTTGAATTTGAGGCCTCGGGTGCGGAGTTTTTGACGTCGTCGCCCATAGCCAAACTTGCGCGCTTGGTTGTGTGCCATTTTTACAAAGTTTTCAGATTGCCTCCCAAGTTTGCATCCCTCACTGAATTGGCCATAAAATCAATTGTGTCGAGACGGTTTTTGAATTTGAGGCCTCGGGTGCGGATTTTTTTACGTCGTCGCCCATAGCCAAATTGCGCGCACGCTTGTGCGCCGTTTTTACAAAGTTTTCAGATTGCCTCTCGGGTTTGCATTTCTAGCTGAATTGGCCATAGAATCAATTGTGTCGAGACGGTTTTTGAATTTGAGGCCTCAGGTGCGGAGTTTTTGACGTCGTCGCCCACAGCCAAATTGCGCGCACGCTTGTGCACCGTTTTTACAAAGTTTTCAAATTGCCTCTCGGGTTTGCATTCCTAGCTAAAATTGGTCATAGAATGAATTGTGTCGAGACGGTTTTTGAATTTGAGGCCTCGGGTGCGGAGTTTTTTACGTCGTCGCCCATAGCCAAATTGCGCGCACGCTTGTGCGCCATTTTTACAAAGTTTTCAGATTGCCTCTCGGGTTTGCATTTCTATCTGAATTGGCCATAGAATCAATTGTGTCGAGACGGTTTTTGAATTTGAGGCCTCGGGTGAGGAGTTTTTGACGTCGTCGCCCATAGCCAAATTGCGCGCACGCTTGTGCGCCGTTTTTACAAAGTTTTCAGATTGCCTCTCGGGTTTGCATTTCTAGCTGAATTGGCCATAGAATTAATTTTGTCGAGACGGTTTTTGAATTTGAGGCCTCGGGTGCGGAGTTTTTGACGTCGTCGCCCATCGCCAAATTGCGCGCACGCTTGTGCCCCGTTTTTACAAAGTTTTCAGATTGCCTCTCGGGTTTGCATTTCTAGCTAAAATTGGTCATAGAATCAATTGTGTCGAGACGGTTTTTGAATTTGAGGCCTCGGGTGCGGAGTTTTTAACGTCGTCGCCCATAGCCAAATTGCGCGCACGCTTGTGCGCCGTTTTTACAAAGTTTTCAAATTGCCTCTCGGGTTTGCATTTCTAGCTAAAATTGGTCATATAATCAATTGTGTCGAGACGGTTTTTGAATTTGAGGCCTCGGGTGCGGTGTTTTTGACGTCGTCGCCCCTAACCAAATTGCGCGCACGCTTGTGCGCCGTTTTTACAAAGTTTTCAGATTGCCATTCGGGTTTGCATTTCTAGCTGAATTGGACATAGAATCAATTGTGTCGAGACGGTTTTTGAATTTGAGGCCTCGGGTGCGGAGTTTTTGACGTCGTCGCCCATAGTCAAATTTCGCGCACGGTTGTGCACTGTTTTTACAAAGTTTTCAGATTGCCTCTCGGGTTTGCATTACTAGCTGAATTGGCCATAGAATCAATTGTGTCGAGACGGTTTTTGAATTTGAGGCCTCGGGTGCGGAGTTTTTTACGTCGTCGCCCACAGCCAAATTGCGCGCACGCTTGTGCACCGTTTTTACAAAGTTTTCAAATTGCCTCTCGGGTTTGCATTTCTAGCTAAAATTGGTCATAGAATCAATTGTGTCGAGACGGTTGTTGAATTTGAGACCTCGGGTGTGGAGTTTTTGACGTCGTCGCCCATAGCCAAATTGCGCGCACGCTTGTGCGCCGTTTTTACAAAGTTTTCAGATTGCCTCTCGGTTTTGAATTTCCCACTGAATTGGCCATAGAATCAATTATGTCGAGACGGTTTTTGAATTTGAGGCCTCGGGTGCGGAGTTATTGACGTCGTCGCCCATAGCCAAATTGCGCGCACGCTTGTGCGCCGTTTTTACAAAGTTTTCAGATTGCCTCTCGGGTTTGCATTTCTAGCTGAATTGGCCATAGAATTAATTTTGTCGAGACGGTTTTTGAATTTGAGGCCTCGGGTGCGGAGTTTTTGACGTCGTCGCCCATCGCCAAATTGCGCGCACGCTTGTGCGCCGTTTTTACAAAGTTTTCAGACTGCCTCTCGGGTTTGCATTTCTAGCTAAAATTGGTCATAGAATCAATTGTGTCGAGACGGTTTTTGAATTTGAGGCCTCGGGTGCGGAGTTTTTGACGTCGTCGCCCATAGCCAAATTGCGCGCACGCTTGTGCGCCGTTTTTACAAAGTTTTCAGATTGCCTCTCGGTTTGCATTTCTAGCTGAATTGGCCATAGAATTAATTTTGTCGAGACGGTTTTTGAATTTGAGGCCTCGGGTGCGGAGTTTTTGACGTCGTCGCCCATCGCCAAATTGCGCGCACGCTTGTGCGCCGTTTTTACAAAGTTTTCAGATTGCCTCTCGGGTTTGCATTTCTATCTAAAATTGGTCATAGAATCAATTGTGTCGAGACAGTTTTTGAATTTGAGGCCTCGGGTGCGGAGTTTTTGACGTCGTCGCCCATAGCCAAATTGCGCGCACGCTTGTGCGCCGTTTTTACAAAGTTTTCAGATTGCTTATCGGGTTTGCATTTCTATCTGAATTGGCCATAGAATCAATTGTGTCGAGACGGTTTTTGAATTTGAGGCCTCGGGTGCGGAGTTTTTGACGTCGTCGCCCATAACCAAACTTGCGCGCTTGGTTGTGTGCCATTTTTACAAAGTTTTCAGATTGCCTCCCAAGTTTGCATCCCTCACTGAATTGGCCATAAAATCAATTGTGTCGAGACGGTTTTTGAATTTGAGGCCTCGGGTGCGGATTTTTTTACGTCGTCGCCCATAGCCAAATTGCGCGCACGCTTGTGCGCCGTTTTTACAAAGTTTTCAGATTGCCTCTCGGGTTTGCATTTCTAGCTGAATTGGCCATAGAATCAATTGTGTCGAGACGGTTTTTGAATTTGAGGCCTCAGGTGCGGAGTTTTTGACGTCGTCGCCCACAGCCAAATTGCGCGCACGCTTGTGCACCGTTTTTACAAAGTTTTCAAATTGCCTCTCGGGTTTGCATTTCTAGCTAAAATTGGTCATAGAATCAATTGTGTCGAGACGGTTTTTGAATTTGAGGCCTCGGGTGCGGAGTTTTTTACGTCGTCGCCCATAGCCAAATTGCGCGCACGCTTGTGCGCCGTTTTTACAAAGTTTTCAGATTGCCTCTCGGGTTTGCATTTCTATCTGAATTGGCCATAGAATCAATTGTGTCGAGACGGTTTTTGAATTTGAGGCCTCGGGTGAGGAGTTTTTGACGTCGTCGCCCATAGCCAAATTGCGCGCACGCTTGTGCGCCGTTTTTACAAAGTTTTCAGATTGCCTCTCGGGTTTGCAATCCTAGCTGAATTGGCCATAGAATTAATTTTGTCGAGACGGTTTTTGAATTTGAGGCCTCGGGTGCGGAGTTTTTGACGTCGTCGCCCATCGCCAAATTGCGCGCACGCTTGTGCGCCGTTTTTACAAAGTTTTCAGATTGCCTCTCGGGTTTGAATTTCCCACTGAATTGGCCATATAATCAATTGTGTCGAGACGGTTTTTGAATTTGAGGCCTCGGGTGCGGAGTTTTTTACGTCGACGCCCATAGCCAAATTGCGCGCACGCTTGTGCGCCGTTTTTACAAAGTTTTCAGATTGCCTCTCGGGTTTGCATTTCTAGCTGAATTGGCCATAGAATTAATTTTGTCGAGACAGTTTTTGAATTTGAGGCCTCGGGTGCGGAGTTTTTGACGTCATCGCCCATAGCCAAATTGCGCGCACGCTTGTGCGCCGTTTTTACAAAGTTTTCAGATTGCCTCTCGGGTTTGCATTTCTAGCTGAATTGGCCATAGAATTAATTTTGTCGAGACGGTTTTTGAATTTGAGGCCTCGGGATGCGGAGTTTTTGACGTCGTCGCCCATCGCCAAATTGCGCGCACGCTTGTGCCCCGTTTTTACAAAGTTTTCAGATTGCCTCTCGGGTTTGCATTTCTAGCTAAAATTGGTCATAGAATCAATTGTGTCGAGACGGTTTTTGAATTTGAGGCCTCGGGTGCGGAGTTTTTGACGTCGTCGCCCATAGCCAAATTGCGCGCACGCTTGTGCGCCGTTTTTACAAAGTTTTCAAATTGCCTCTCGGGTTTGCATTTCTAGCTAAAATTGGTCATATAATCAATTGTGTCGAGACGGTTTTTGAATTTGAGGCCTCGGGTGCGGTGTTTTTGACGTCGTCGCCCCTAACCAAATTGCGCGCACGCTTGTGCGCCGTTTTTACAAAGTTTTCAGATTGCCATTCGGGTTTGCATTTCTAGTTGAATTGGACATAGAATCAATTGTGTCGAGACGGTTTTTGAATTTGAGGCCTCGGGTGCGGAGTTTTTGACGTCGTCGCCCATAGTCAAATTTCGCGCACGGTTGTGCGCTGTTTTTACAAAGTTTTCAGATTGCCTCTCGGGTTTGCATTACTAGCTGAATTGGCCATAGAATCAATTGTGTCGAGACGGTTTTTGAATTTGAGGCCTCGGGTGAGGAGTTTTTGACGTCGTCGCCCATAGCCAAATTGCGCGCACGCTTGTGCGCCGTTTTTACAAAGTTTTCAGATTGCCTCTCGGGTTTGCAATCCTAGCTGAATTGGCCATAGAATTAATTTTGTCGAGACGGTTTTTGAATTTGAGGCCTCGGGTGCGGAGTTTTTGACGTCGTCGCCCATCGCCAAATTGCGCGCACGCTTGTGCGCCGTTTTTACAAAGTTTTCAGATTGCCTCTCGGGTTTGAATTTCCCACTGAATTGGCCATATAATCAATTGTGTCGAGACGGTTTTTGAATTTGAGGCCTCGGGTGCGGAGTTTTTTACGTCGACGCCCATAGCCAAATTGCGCGCACGCTTGTGCGCCGTTTTTACAAAGTTTTCAGATTGCCTCTCGGGTTTGCATTTCTAGCTGAATTGGCCATAGAATTAATTTTGTCGAGACGGTTTTTGAATTTGAGGCCTCGGGTGCGGAGTTTTTGACGTCATCGCCCATAGCCAAATTGCGCGCACGCTTGTGCGCCGTTTTTACAAAGTTTTCAGATTGCCTCTCGGGTTTGCATTTCTAGCTGAATTGGCCATAGAATTAATTTTGTCGAGACGGTTTTTGAATTTGAGGCCTCGGGATGCGGAGTTTTTGACGTCGTCGCCCATCGCCAAATTGCGCGCACGCTTGTGCCCCGTTTTTACAAAGTTTTCAGATTGCCTCTCGGGTTTGCATTTCTAGCTAAAATTGGTCATAGAATCAATTGTGTCGAGAGGTTTTTGAATTTGAGGCCTCGGGTGCGGAGTTTTTGACGTCGTCGCCCATAGCCAAATTGCGCGCACGCTTGTGCGCCGTTTTTACAAAGTTTTCAAATTGCCTCTCGGGTTTGCATTTCTAGCTAAAATTGGTCATATAATCAATTGTGTCGAGACGGTTTTTGAATTTGAGGCCTCGGGTGCGGTGTTTTTGACGTCGTCGCCCCTAACCAAATTGCGCGCACGCTTGTGCGCCGTTTTTACAAAGTTTTCAGATTGCCATTCGGGTTTGCATTTCTAGTTGAATTGGACATAGAATCAATTGTGTCGAGACGGTTTTTGAATTTGAGGCCTCGGGTGCGGAGTTTTTGACGTCGTCGCCCATAGTCAAATTTCGCGCACGGTTGTGCGCTGTTTTTACAAAGTTTTCAGATTGCCTCTCGGGTTTGCATTACTAGCTGAATTGGCCATAGAATCAATTGTGTCGAGACGGTTTTTGAATTTGAGGCCTCGGGTGCGGAGTTTTTGACGTCGTCGCCCACAGCCAAATTGCGCGCACGCTTGTGCACCGTTTTTACAAAGTTTTCAAATTGCCTCTCGGGTTTGCATTTCTAGCTAAAATTGGTCATAGAATCAATTGTGTCGAGACGGTTGTTGAATTTGAGACCTCGGGTGTGGAGTTTTTGACGTCGTCGCCCATAGCCAAATTGCGCGCACGCTTGTGCGCCGTTTTTACAAAGTTTTCAGATTGCCTCTCGGTTTTGAATTTCCCACTGAATTGGCCAAAGAATCAATTGTGTCGAGACGGTTTTTGAATTTGAGGCCTCGGGTGCGGAGTTGTTGACGTCGTCGCCCATAGCCAAATTGCGCGCACGCTTGTGCGCCGTTTTTACAAAGTTTTCAGATTGCCTCTCGAGTTTGCATTTCTAGCTGAATTGGCCATAGAATTAATTTTGTCGAGACGGTTTTTGAATTTGAGGCCTCGGGTGCTGAGTTTTTGACGTCGTCGCCCATCGCCAAATTGCGCGCACGCTTGTGCGCCGTTTTTACAAAGTTTTCAGACTGCCTCTCGGGTTTGCATTTCTAGCTAAAATTGGTCATAGAATCAATTGTGTCGAGACGGTTTTTGAATTTGAGGCCTCGGGTGCGGAGTTTTTAACGTCGTCGCCCATAGCCAAATTGTGCGCACGCTTGTGCGCCGTTTTTACAAAGTTTTCAGATTGCCTCTCGGTTTGCATTTCTAGCTGAATTGGCCATAGAATTAATTTTGTCGAGACGGTTTTTGAATTTGAGGCCTCGGGTGCGGAGTTTTTGACGTCGTCGCCCATCGCCAAATTGCGTGCACGCTTGTGCGCCGTTTTTACAAAGTTTTCAGATTGCCTCTCGGGTTTGCATTTCTATCTAAAATTGGTCATAGAATCAATTGTGTCGAGACAGTTTTTGAATTTGAGGCCTCGGGTGCGGAGTTTTTGACGTCGTCGCCCATAGCCAAATTGCGCGCACGCTTGTGCGCCGTTTTTACAAAGTTTTCAGATTGCCTCTCGGGTTTGCATTTCTATCTGAATCGGCCATAGAATCAATTGTGTCGAGACGGTTTTTGAATTTGAGGCCTCGGGTGCGGAGTTTTTGACGTCGTCGCCCATAGCCAAACTTGCGCGCTTGGTTGTGTGCCATTTTTACAAAGTTTTCAGATTGCCTCCCAAGTTTGCATCCCTCACTGAATTGGCCATAAAATCAATTGTGTCGAGACGGTTTTTGAATTTGAGGCCTCGGGTGCGGATTTTTTTACGTCGTCGCCCATAGCCAAATTGCGCGCACGCTTGTGCGCCGTTTTTACAAAGTTTTCAGATTGCCTCTCGGGTTTGCATTTCTAGCTGAATTGGCCATAGAATCAATTGTGTCGAGACGGTTTTTGAATTTGAGGCCTCAGGTGCGGAGTTTTTGACGTCGTCGCCCCCAGCCAAATTGCGCGCACGCTTGTGCACCGTTTTTACAAAGTTTTCAAATTGCCTCTCGGGTTTGCATTTCTAGCTAAAATTGGTCATAGAATCAATTGTGTCGAGACGGTTTTTGAATTTGAGGCCTCGGGTGCGGAGTTTTTTACGTCGTCGCCCATAGCCAAATTGCGCGCACGCTTGTGCGCCATTTTTACAAAGTTTTCAGATTGCCTCTCGGGTTTGCATTTCTATCTGAATTGGCCATAGAATCAATTGTGTCGAGACGGTTTTTGAATTTGAGGCCTCGGGTGAGGAGTTTTTGACGTCGTCGCCCATAGCCAAATTGCGCGCACGCTTGTGCGCCGTTTTTACAAAGTTTTCAGATTGCCTCTCGGGTTTGCAATCCTAGCTGAATTGGCCATAGAATTAATTTTGTCGAGACGGTTTTTGAATTTGAGGCCTCGGGTGCGGAGTTTTTGACGTCGTCGCCCATCGCCAAATTGCGCGCACGCTTGTGCGCCGTTTTTACAAAGTTTTCAGATTGCCTCTCGGGTTTGCAATCCTAGCTGAATTGGCCATAGAATTAATTTTGTCGAGACGGTTTTTGAATTTGAGGCCTCGGGTGCGGAGTTTTTGACGTCGTCGCCCATCGCCAAATTGCGCGCACGCTTGTGCGCCGTTTTTACAAAGTTTTCAGATTGCCTCTCGGGTTTGAATTTCCCACTGAATTGGCCATATAATCAATTGTGTCGAGACGGTTTTTGAATTTGAGGCCTCGGGTGCGGAGTTTTTTACGTCGACGCCCATAGCCAAATTGCGCGCACGCTTGTGCGCCGTTTTTACAAAGTTTTCAGATTGCCTCTCGGGTTTGCATTTCTAGCTGAATTGGCCATAGAATTAATTTTGTCGAGACGGTTTTTGAATTTGAGGCCTCGGGTGCGGAGTTTTTGACGTCATCGCCCATAGCCAAATTGCGCGCACGCTTGTGCGCCGTTTTTACAAAGTTTTCAGATTGCCTCTCGGGTTTGCATTTCTAGCTGAATTGGCCATAGAATTAATTTTGTCGAGACGGTTTTTGAATTTGAGGCCTCGGGATGCGGAGTTTTTGACGTCGTCGCCCATCGCCAAATTGCGCGCACGCTTGTGCCCCGTTTTTACAAAGTTTTCAGATTGCCTCTCGGGTTTGCATTTCTAGCTAAAATTGGTCATAGAATCAATTGTGTCGAGAGGTTTTTGAATTTGAGGCCTCGGGTGCGGAGTTTTTGACGTCGTCGCCCATAGCCAAATTGCGCGCACGCTTGTGCGCCGTTTTTACAAAGTTTTCAAATTGCCTCTCGGGTTTGCATTTCTAGCTAAAATTGGTCATATAATCAATTGTGTCGAGACGGTTTTTGAATTTGAGGCCTCGGGTGCGGTGTTTTTGACGTCGTCGCCCCTAACCAAATTGCGCGCACGCTTGTGCGCCGTTTTTACAAAGTTTTCAGATTGCCATTCGGGTTTGCATCTCTAGTTGAATTGGACATAGAATCAATTGTGTCGAGACGGTTTTTGAATTTGAGGCCTCGGGTGCGGAGTTTTTGACGTCGTCGCCCATAGTCAAATTTCGCGCACGGTTGTGCGCTGTTTTTACAAAGTTTTCAGATTGCCTCTCGGGTTTGCATTACTAGCTGAATTGGCCATAGAATCAATTGTGTCGAGACGGTTTTTGAATTTGAGGCCTCGGGTGCGGAGTTTTTGACGTCGTCGCCCACAGCCAAATTGCGCGCACGCTTGTGCACCGTTTTTACAAAGTTTTCAAATTGCCTCTCGGGTTTGCATTTCTAGCTAAAATTGGTCATAGAATCAATTGTGTCGAGACGGTTGTTGAATTTGAGACCTCGGGTGTGGAGTTTTTGACGTCGTCGCCCATAGCCAAATTGCGCGCACGCTTGTGCGCCGTTTTTACAAAGTTTTCAGATTGCCTCTCGGTTTTGAATTTCCCACTGAATTGGCCAAAGAATCAATTGTGTCGAGACGGTTTTTGAATTTGAGGCCTCGGGTGCGGAGTTGTTGACGTCGTCGCCCATAGCCAAATTGCGCGCACGCTTGTGCGCCGTTTTTACAAAGTTTTCAGATTGCCTCTCGAGTTTGCATTTCTAGCTGAATTGGCCATAGAATTAATTTTGTCGAGACGGTTTTTGAATTTGAGGCCTCGGGTGCTGAGTTTTTGACGTCGTCGCCCATCGCCAAATTGCGCGCACGCTTGTGCGCCGTTTTTACAAAGTTTTCAGACTGCCTCTCGGGTTTGCATTTCTAGCTAAAATTGGTCATAGAATCAATTGTGTCGAGACGGTTTTTGAATTTGAGGCCTCGGGTGCGGAGTTTTTAACGTCGTCGCCCATAGCCAAATTGTGCGCACGCTTGTGCGCCGTTTTTACAAAGTTTTCAGATTGCCTCTCGGTTTGCATTTCTAGCTGAATTGGCCATAGAATTAATTTTGTCGAGACGGTTTTTGAATTTGAGGCCTCGGGTGCGGAGTTTTTGACGTCGTCGCCCATCGCCAAATTGCGTGCACGCTTGTGCGCCGTTTTTACAAAGTTTTCAGATTGCCTCTCGGGTTTGCATTTCTATCTAAAATTGGTCATAGAATCAATTGTGTCGAGACAGTTTTTGAATTTGAGGCCTCGGGTGCGGAGTTTTTGACGTCGTCGCCCATAGCCAAATTGCGCGCACGCTTGTGCGCCGTTTTTACAAAGTTTTCAGATTGCCTCTCGGGTTTGCATTTCTATCTGAATTGGCCATAGAATCAATTGTGTCGAGACGGTTTTTGAATTTGAGGCCTCGGGTGCGGAGTTTTTGACGTCGTCGCCCATAGCCAAACTTGCGCGCTTGGTTGTGTGCCATTTTTACAAAGTTTTCAGATTGCCTCCCAAGTTTGCATCCCTCACTGAATTGGCCATAAAATCAATTGTGTCGAGACGGTTTTTGAATTTGAGGCCTCGGGTGCGGATTTTTTTACGTCGTCGCCCATAGCCAAATTGCGCGCACGCTTGTGCGCCGTTTTTACAAAGTTTTCAGATTGCCTCTCGGGTTTGCATTTCTAGCTGAATTGGCCATAGAATCAATTGTGTCAAGACGGTTTTTGAATTTGAGGCCTCAGGTGCGGAGTTTTTGACGTCGTCGCCCCCAGCCAAATTGCGCGCACGCTTGTGCACCGTTTTTACAAAGTTTTCAAATTGCCTCTCGGGTTTGCATTTCTAGCTAAAATTGGTCATAGAATCAATTGTGTCGAGACGGTTTTTGAATTTGAGGCCTCGGGTGCGGAGTTTTTTACGTCGTCGCCCATAGCCAAATTGCGCGCACGCTTGTGCGCCATTTTTACAAAGTTTTCAGATTGCCTCTCGGGTTTGCATTTCTATCTGAATTGGCCATAGAATCAATTGTGTCGAGACGGTTTTTGAATTTGAGGCCTCGGGTGAGGAGTTTTTGACGTCGTCGCCCATAGCCAAATTGCGCGCACGCTTGTGCGCCGTTTTTACAAAGTTTTCAGATTGCCTCTCGGGTTTGCAATCCTAGCTGAATTGGCCATAGAATTAATTTTGTCGAGACGGTTTTTGAATTTGAGGCCTCGGGTGCGGAGTTTTTGACGTCGTCGCCCATCGCCAAATTGCGCGCACGCTTGTGCCCCGTTTTTACAAATTTTCAGATTGCCTCTCGGGTTTGAATTTCCCACTGAATTGGCCATAGAATCAATTGTGTCGAGACGGTTTTTGAATTTGAGGCCTCGGGTGCGGAGTTTTTTACGTCGACGCCCATAGCCAAATTGCGCGCACGCTTGTGCGCCGTTTTTACAAAGTTTTCAGATTGCCTCTCGGGTTTGCATTTCTAGCTTAATTGGCCATAGAATTAATTTTGTCGAGACGGTTTTTGAATTTGAGGCCTCGGGTGCGGAGTTTTTGACGTCGTCGCCCATCGCCAAATTGCGCGCACGCTTGTGCGCCGTTTTTACAAAGTTTTCAGATTGCCTCTCGGGTTTGCATTTCTATCTGAATTGGCCATAGAATCAATTGTTCGAGACGGTTTTTGAATTTGAGGCCTCGGGTGCGGATTTTTTGACGTCGTCACCCATAGCCAAATTGCGCGCACGCTTGTGCGCCGTTTTTACAAAGTTTTCAGATTGCCTCTCGGGTTTGCATTTCTAGCTGAATTGGCCATAGAATCAATTTTGTCGAGACGGTTTTTGAATTTGAGGCCTCGGGTGCGGAGTTTTTGACGTCGTCGCCCATCGCCAAATTGCGCGCACGCTTATGCGCCGTTTTTACAAAGTTTTCAGATTGCCTCTCGGGTTTGCATTTCTAGCTAAAATTGGTCATAGAATCAATTGTGTCGAGACGGTTTTTGAATTTGAGGCCTCGGGTGCGGAGTTTTTGACGTCGTCGCCCATAGCCAAATTGCGCGCACGCTTGTGCGCCGTTTTTACAAACTTTTCAGCTTGCCTCTCGGGTTTGCATTTCTATCTGAATTGGCCATAGAATCAATTGTGTCGAGACGGTTTTTGAATTTGACGCCTCGGGTGCGGATTTTTTGACGTCGTCGCCCATAGCCAAATTGCGCGCACGCTTGTGCGCCGTTTTTACAAAGTTTTCAGATTGCCTCTCGGGTTTGCATTTCTAGCTGAATTGGCCATAGAATCAATTTTGTCGAGACGGTTTTTGAATTTGAGGCCTCGGGTGCGGAGTTTTTGACGTCGTCGCCCATCGCCAAATTGCGCGCACGCTTATGCGCCGTTTTTACAAAGTTTTCAGATTGCCTCTCGGGTTTGCATCTCTAGCTAAAATTGGTCATAGAATCAATTGTGTCGAGACGGTTTTTGAATTTGAGGCCTCGGGTGCGGAGTTTTTGACGTCGTCGCCCATAGCCAAATTGCGCGCACGCTTGTGCGCCGTTTTTACAAACTTTTCAGCTTGCCTCTCGGGTTTGCATTTCTATCTGAATTGGCCATAGAATCAATTGTGTCGAGACGGTTTTTGAATTTGAGGCCTCGGGTGCGGAGTTTTTGACGTCGTCGCCCATAGCCAAACTTGCGCGCTTAGTTGTGTGCCATTTTTACAAAGTTTTCAGATTGCCTCCCAAGTTTGCATCCCTCACTGAATTGGCCATAAAATCAATTGTGTCGAGACAGTTTTTGAATTTGAGGCCTCGGGTGCGGATTTTTTGACGTTGTCGCCCATAGCCAAATTGCGCGCACGCTTGTGCGCCGTTTTTACAAAGTTTTCAGATTGCCTCTCGGGTTTGAATTTCCCACTGAATTGGCCATAGAATTAATTGTGTCGAGACGGTTTTTGAATTTGAGGCCTCGGGTGCGGTGTTTTTGACATCGTCGCCCATAGCCAAATTGCGCGCACGCTTGTGCGCCGTTTTTACAAAGTTTTTAGATTGTCTCTCGGGTTTGCATTTCTAGCTGAATTGGCCATAGAATTAATTTTGTCGAGACGGTTTTTGAATTTGAGGCCTCGGGTGCGGAGTTTTTGACGTCGTCGCCCATCGCCAAATTGCGCGCACGCTTGTGCGCCGTTTTTACAAAGTTTTCAGATTGCCTCTCGGGTTTGCATTTCTAGCTAAAATTGGTCATAGAATCAATTGTGTCGAGACGGTTTTTGAATTTGAGGCCTCGGGTGCGGAGTTTTTAACGTCGTCGCCCATAGCCAAATTGCGCGCACGCTTGTGCGCCGTTTTTACAAAGTTTTCAGATTGCCTCTCGGGTTTGCATTTCTAGCTGAATTGGCCATAGAATCAATTGTGTCGAGACGGTTTTTGAATTTGAGGCCTCGGGTGCGGAGTTTTTGACGTCGTCGCCCATAGCCAAATTGCGCGCACGCTTGTGCACCGTTTTTACAAAGTTTTCAGATTGCCTCTCGGGTTTGCATTTCTAGCTAAAATTGGTCATAGAATCAATTGTGTCGAGACGGTTTTTGAATTTGAGGCCTCGGGTGCGGAGTTTTTTACGTCGTCGCCCATAGCCAAATTGCGCGCACGCTTGTGCGCCGTTTTTACAAAGTTTTCAGATTGCCTCTCGGGTTTGCATTTCTATCTGAATTGGCCATAGAATCAATTGTGTCGAGACGGTTTTTGAATTTGAGGCCTCGGGTGAGGAGTTTTTGACGTCGTCGCCCTTAGCCAAATTGCGCGCACGCTTGTGCGCCGTTTTTACAAAGTTTTCAGATTGTCTCTCGGGTTTGCAATCCTAGCTGAATTGGCCATAGAATTAATTTTATCGAGACGGTTTTTGAATTTGAGGCCTCGGGTGCGGAGTTTTTGACGTCGTCGCCCATCGCCAAATTGCGCGCACGCTTGTGCGCCGTTTTTACAAAGTTTTCAGATTGCCTCTCGGGTTTGAATTTCCCACTGAATTGGCCATAGAATCAATTGTGTCGAGACGGTTTTTGAATTTGAGGCCTCGGGTGCGGAGTTTTTTTACGTCGACGCCCATAGCCAAATTGCGCGCACGCTTGTGCGCCGTTTTTACAAAGTTTTCAGATTGCCTCTCGGGTTTGCATTTCTAGCTGAATTGGCCATAGAATTAATTTTGTCGAGACGGTTTTTGAATTTGAGGCCTCGGGTGCGGAGTTTTTGACGTCGTCGCCCATCGCCAAATTGCGCGCACGCTTGTGCGCCGTTTTTACAAAGTTTTCAGATTGCCTCTCGGGTTTGCATTTCTATCTAAAATTGGTCAAAGAATCAATTGTGTCGAGACGGTTTTTGAATTTGAGGCCTCGGGTGCGGAGTTTTTGACGTCGTCGCCCATAGCCAAATTGCGCGCACGCTTGTGCGCCGTTTTTACAAAGTTTTCAGATTGCCTCTCGGGTTTGCATTTCTATCTGAATTGGCCATAGAATCAATTGTGTCGAGACGGTTTTTGAATTTGAGGCCTCGGGTGCGGATTTTTTGACGTCGTCGCCCATAGCCAAACTTGCGCGCTTGGTTGTGTGCCATTTTTACAAAGTTTTCAGATTGCCTCCCAAGTTTGCATCCTTCACTGAATTGGCCATAAAATCAATTGTGTCGAGACGGTTTTTGAATTTGAGGCCTCGGGTGCGGATTTTTTGACGTCGTCGCCCATAGCCAAATTGCGCGCACGCTTGTGCGCCGTTTTTACAAAGTTTTCAGATTGCCTCTCGGGTTTGCATTTCTAGCTAAATTGGCCATAGAATCAATTGTGTCGAGACGGTTTTTGAATTTGAGGCCTCGGGTGCGGAGTTTTTGACGTCATCGCCCATAGCCAAATTGCGCGCACGCTTGTGCGCCGTTTTTACAAAGTTTTCAGATTGCCTCTCGGGTTTGCATTACTAGCTGAATTGGCCATAGAATCAATTGTGTCGAGACGGTTTTTGAATTTGAGGCCTCGGGTGCGGAGTTTTTGACGTCGTCGCCCACAGCCAAATTGCGCGCACGCTTGTGCACCGTTTTTACAAAGTTTTCAAATTGCCTTTCGGGTTTGCATTTCTAGCTAAAATTGGTCATAGAATCAATTGTGTCGAGACGGTTGTTGAATTTGAGACCTCGGGTGTGGAGTTTTTGACGTCGTCGCCCATAGCCAAATTGCGCGCACGCTTGTGCGCCGTTTTTACAAAGATTTCAGATTGCCTCTCGGTTTTGAATTTCCCACTGAATTGGCCATAGAATCAATTGTGTCGAGACAGTTTTTGAATTTGAGGCCTCGGGTGCGGAGTTGTTGACGTCGTCGCCCATAACCAAATTGCGCGCACGCTTGTGCGCCGTTTTTACAAAGTTTTCAGATTGCCTCTCGGGTTTGCAATCCTAGCTGAATTGGCCATAGAATTAATTTTATCGAGACGGTTTTTGAATTTGAGGCCTCGGGTGCGGAGTTTTTGACGTCGTCGCCCATCGCCAAATTGCGCGCACGCTTGTGCGCCGTTTTTACAAAGTTTTCAGATTGCCTCTCGGGTTTGAATTTCCCACTGAATTGGCCATAGAATCAATTGTGTCGAGACGGTTTTTGAATTTGAGGCCTCGGGTGCGGAGTTTTTTTACGTCGACGCCCATAGCCAAATTGCGCGCACGCTTGTGCGCCGTTTTTACAAAGTTTTCAGATTGCCTCTCGGGTTTGCATTTCTAGCTGAATTGGCCATAGAATTAATTTTGTCGAGACGGTTTTTGAATTTGAGGCCTCGGGTGCGGAGTTTTTGACGTCGTCGCCCATCGCCAAATTGCGCGCACGATTGTGCGCCGTTTTTACAAAGTTTTCAGATTGCCTCTCGGGTTTGCATTTCTATCTAAAATTGGTCAAAGAATCAATTGTGTCGAGACGGTTTTTGAATTTGAGGCCTCGGGTGCGGAGTTTTTGACGTCGTCGCCCATAGCCAAATTGCGCGCACGCTTGTGCGCCGTTTTTACAAAGTTTTCAGATTGCCTCTCGGGTTTGCATTTCTATCTGAATTGGCCATAGAATCAATTGTGTCGAGACGGTTTTTGAATTTGAGGCCTCGGGTGCGGATTTTTTGACGTCGTCGCCCATGGCCAAACTTGCGCGCTTGGTTGTGTGCCATTTTTACAAAGTTTTCAGATTGCCTCCCAAGTTTGCATCCCTCACTGAATTGGCCATAAAATCAATTGTGTCGAGACGGTTTTTGAATTTGAGGCCTCGGGTGCGGATTTTTTGACGTCGTCGCCCATAGCCAAATTGCGCGCACGCTTGTGCGCCGTTTTTACAAAGTTTTCAGATTGCCTCTCGGGTTTGCATTTCTAGCTAAATTGGCCATAGAATCAATTGTGTCGAGACGGTTTTTGAATTTGAGGCCTCGGGTGCGGAGTTTTTGACGTCATCGCCCATAGCCAAATTGCGCGCACGCTTGTGCGCCGTTTTTACAAAGTTTTCAGATTGCCTCTCGGGTTTGCATTACTAGCTGAATTGGCCATAGAATCAATTGTGTCGAGACGGTTTTTGAATTTGAGGCCTCGGGTGCGGAGTTTTTGACGTCGTCGCCCACAGCCAAATTGCGCGCACGCTTGTGCACCGTTTTTACAAAGTTTTCAAATTGCCTCTCGGGTTTGCATTTCTAGCTAAAATTGGTCATAGAATCAATTGTGTCGAGACGGTTGTTGAATTTGAGACCTCGGGTGTGGAGTTTTTGACGTCGTCGCCCATAGCCAAATTGCGCGCACGCTTGTGCGCCGTTTTTACAAAGTTTTCAGATTGCCTCTCGGTTTTGAATTTCCCACTGAATTGGCCATAGAATCAATTGTGTCGAGACAGTTTTTGAATTTGAGGCCTCGGGTGCGGAGTTGTTGACGTCGTCGCCCATAACCAAATTGCGCGCACGCTTGTGCGCCGTTTTTACAAAGTTTTCAGATTGCCTCTCGGGTTTGCATTTCTAGCTGAAATGGCCATAGAATTAATTTTGTCGAGACGGTTTTTGAATTTGATACCTCGGGTGCGGAGTTTTTGACGTCGTCGCCCATCGCCAAATTGCGCGCACGCTTGTGCGCCGTTTTTACAAAGTTTTCAGACTGCCTCTCGGGTTTGCATTTCTAGCTAAAATTGGTCATAGAATCAATTGTGTCGAGACGGTTTTTGAATTTGAGGCCTCGGGTGCGGAGTTTTTGACGTCGTCGCCCATAGCCAAATTGCGCGCACGCTTGTGCGCCGTTTTTACAAAGTTTTCAGATTGCCTCTCGGTTTGCATGTCTAGCTGAATTGGCCATAGAATTAATTTTGTCGAGACGGTTTTTGAATTTGAGGCCTCGGGTGCGGAGTTTTTGACGTCGTCGCCCATCGCCAAATTGCGCGCACGCTTGTGCGCCGTTTTTACAAAGTTTTCAGATTGCCTCTCGGGTTTGCATTTCTAGCTAAAATTGGTCATAGAATCAATTGTGTCGAGACGGTTTTTGAATTTGAGGCCTCGGGTGCGGAGTTTTTGACGTCGTCGCCCATAGCCAAATTGCGCGCACGCTTGTGCGCCGTTTTTACAAAGTTTTCAGATTGCCTCTCGGGTTTGCATTTCTATCTGAATTGGCCATAGAATCAATTGTGTCGAGACGGTTTTTGAATTTGAGGCCTCGGGTGCGGAGTTTTTGACGTCGTCGCCCATAGCCAAACTTGCGTGCTTGGTTGTGTGCCATTTTTACAAAGTTTTCAGATTGCCTCCCAAGTTTGCATCCCTCACTGAATTGGCCATAAAATCAATTGTGTCGAGACGGTTTTTGAATTTGAGGCCTCGGGTGCGGATTTTTTGACGTCGTCGCCCATAGCCAAATTGCGCGCACGCTTGTGCGCCGTTTTTACAAAGTTTTCAGATTGCCTCTCGGGTTTGCATTTCTAGCTGAATTGGCCATAGAATTAATTTTGTCGAGACGGTTTTTGAATTTGAGGCCTCGGGATGCGGAGTTTTTGACGTCGTCGCCCATCGCCAAATTGCGCGCACGCTTGTGCCCCGTTTTTACAAAGTTTTCAGATTGCCTCTCGGGTTTGCATTTCTAGCTAAAATTGGTCATAGAATCAATTGTGTCGAGACGGTTTTTGAATTTGAGGCCTCGGGTGCGGAGTTTTTGACGTCGTCGCCCATAGCCAAATTGCGCGCACGCTTGTGCGCCGTTTTTACAAAGTTTTCAAATTGCCTCTCGGGTTTGCATTTCTAGCTAAAATTGGTCATATAATCAATTGTGTCGAGACGGTTTTTGAATTTGAGGCCTCGGGTGCGGTGTTTTTGACGTCGTCGCCCCTAACCAAATTGCGCGCACGCTTGTGCGCCGTTTTTACAAAGTTTTCAGATTGCCATTCGGGTTTGCATTTCTAGTTGAATTGGACATAGAAACAATTGTGTCGAGACGGTTTTTGAATTTGAGGCCTCGGGTGCGGAGTTTTTGACGTTGTCGCCCATAGTCAAATTTCGCGCACGGTTGTGCGCTGTTTTTACAAAGTTTTCAGATTGCCTCTCGGGTTTGCATTACTAGCTGAATTGGCCATAGAATCAATTGTGTCGAGACGGTTTTTGAATTTGAGGCCTCGGGTGCGGAGTTTTTGACGTCGTCGCCCACAGCCAAATTGCGCGCACGCTTGTGCACCGTTTTTACAAAGTTTTCAAATTGCCTCTCGGGTTTGCATTTCTAGCTAAAATTGGTCATAGAATCAATTGTGTCGAGACGGTTGTTGAATTTGAGACCTCGGGTGTGGAGTTTTTGACGTCGTCGCCCATAGCCAAATTGCGCGCACGCTTGTGCGCCGTTTTTACAAAGTTTTCAGATTGCCTCTCGGTTTTGAATTTCCCACTGAATTGGCCAAAGAATCAATTGTGTCGAGACGGTTTTTGAATTTGAGGCCTCGGGTGCGGAGTTGTTGACGTCGTCGCCCATAGCCAAATTGCGCGCACGCTTGTGCGCCGTTTTTACAAAGTTTTGAGATTGCCTCTCGGGTTTGCATTTCTAGCTGAATTGGCCATAGAATTAATTTTGTCGAGACGGTTTTTGAATTTGAGGCCTCGGGTGCGGAGTTTTTGACGTCGTCGCCCATCGCCAAATTGCGCGCACGCTTGTGCGCCGTTTTTACAAAGTTTTCAGACTGCCTCTCGGGTTTGCATTTCTAGCTAAAATTGGTCATAGAATCAATTGTGTCGAGACGGTTTTTGAATTTGAGGCCTCGGGTGCGGAGTTTTTGACGTCGTCGCCCATAGCCAAATTGCGCGCACGCTTGTGCGCCGTTTTTACAAAGTTTTCAGATTGCCTCTCGGTTTGCATTTCTAGCTGAATTGGCCATAGAATTAATTTTGTCGAGACGGTTTTTGAATTTGAGGCCTCGGGTGCGGAGTTTTTGACGTCGTCGCCCATCGCCAAATTGCGCGCACGCTTGTGCGCCGTTTTTACAAAGTTTTCAGACTGCCTCTCGGGTTTGCATTTCTAGCTAAAATTGGTCATAGAATCAATTGTGTCGAGACGGTTTTTGAATTTGAGGCCTCGGGTGCGGAGTTTTTGACGTCGTCGCCCATAGCCAAATTGCGCGCACGCTTGTGCGCCGTTTTTACAAAGTTTTCAGATTGCCTCTCGGTTTGCATTTCTAGCTGAATTGGCCATAGAATTAATTTTGTCGAGACGGTTTTTGAATTTGAGGCCTCGGGTGCGGAGTTTTTGACGTCGTCGCCCATCGCCAAATTGCGCGCACGCTTGTGCGCCGTTTTTACAAAGTTTTCAGATTGCCTCTCGGGTTTGCATTTCTAGCTAAAATTGGTCATAGAATCAATTGTGTCGAGACGGTTTTTGAATTTGAGGCCTCGGGTGCGGAGTTTTTGACGTCGTCGCCCATAGCCAAATTGCGCGCACGCTTGTGCGCCGTTTTTACAAAGTTTTCAGATTGCCTCTCGGGTTTGCATTTCTATCTGAATTGGCCATAGAATCAATTGTGTCGAGACGGTTTTTGAATTTGAGGCCTCGGGTGCGGAGTTTTTGACGTCGTCGCCCATAGCCAAACTTGCGTGCTTGGTTGTGTGCCATTTTTACAAAGTTTTCAGATTGCCTCCCAAGTTTGCATCCCTCACTGAATTGGCCATAAAATCAATTGTGTCGAGACGGTTTTTGAATTTGAGGCCTCGGGTGCGGATTTTTTGACGTCGTCGCCCATAGCCAAATTGCGCGCACGCTTGTGCGCCGTTTTTACAAAGTTTTCAGATTGCCTCTCGGGTTTGCATTTCTAGCTGAATTGGCCATAGAATTAATTTTGTCGAGACGGTTTTTGAATTTGAGGCCTCGGGATGCGGAGTTTTTGACGTCGTCGCCCATCGCCAAATTGCGCGCACGCTTGTGCCCCGTTTTTACAAAGTTTTCAGATTGCCTCTCGGGTTTGCATTTCTAGCTAAAATTGGTCATAGAATCAATTGTGTCGAGACGGTTTTTGAATTTGAGGCCTCGGGTGCGGAGTTTTTGACGTCGTCGCCCATAGCCAAATTGCGCGCACGCTTGTGCGCCGTTTTTACAAAGTTTTCAAATTGCCTCTCGGGTTTGCATTTCTAGCTAAAATTGGTCATATAATCAATTGTGTCGAGACGGTTTTTGAATTTGAGGCCTCGGGTGCGGTGTTTTTGACGTCGTCGCCCCTAACCAAATTGCGCGCACGCTTGTGCGCCGTTTTTACAAAGTTTTCAGATTGCCATTCGGGTTTGCATTTCTAGTTGAATTGGACATAGAAACAATTGTGTCGAGACGGTTTTTGAATTTGAGGCCTCGGGTGCGGAGTTTTTGACGTTGTCGCCCATAGTCAAATTTCGCGCACGGTTGTGCGCTGTTTTTACAAAGTTTTCAGATTGCCTCTCGGGTTTGCATTACTAGCTGAATTGGCCATAGAATCAATTGTGTCGAGACGGTTTTTGAATTTGAGGCCTCGGGTGCGGAGTTTTTGACGTCGTCGCCCACAGCCAAATTGCGCGCACGCTTGTGCACCGTTTTTACAAAGTTTTCAAATTGCCTCTCGGGTTTGCATTTCTAGCTAAAATTGGTCATAGAATCAATTGTGTCGAGACGGTTGTTGAATTTGAGACCTCGGGTGTGGAGTTTTTGACGTCGTCGCCCATAGCCAAATTGCGCGCACGCTTGTGCGCCGTTTTTACAAAGTTTTCAGATTGCCTCTCGGTTTTGAATTTCCCACTGAATTGGCCAAAGAATCAATTGTGTCGAGACGGTTTTTGAATTTGAGGCCTCGGGTGCGGAGTTGTTGACGTCGTCGCCCATAGCCAAATTGCGCGCACGCTTGTGCGCCGTTTTTACAAAGTTTTGAGATTGCCTCTCGGGTTTGCATTTCTAGCTGAATTGGCCATAGAATTAATTTTGTCGAGACGGTTTTTGAATTTGAGGCCTCGGGTGCGGAGTTTTTGACGTCGTCGCCCATCGCCAAATTGCGCGCACGCTTGTTCGCCGTTTTTACAAAGTTTTCAGACTGCCTCTCGGGTTTGCATTTCTAGCTAAAATTGGTCATAGAATCAATTGTGTCGAGACGGTTTTTGAATTTGAGGCCTCGGGTGCGGAGTTTTTAACGTCGTCGCCCATAGCCAAATTGTGCGCACGCTTGTGCGCCGTTTTTAAAAAGTTTTCAGATTGCCTCTCGGTTTGCATTTCTAGCTGAATTGCCCATAGAATTAATTTTGTCGAGACGGTTTTTGAATTTGAGGCCTCGGGTGCGGAGTTTTTGACGTCGTCGCCCATCGCCAAATTGCGTGCACGCTTGTGCGCCGTTTTTACAAAGTTTTCAGATTGCCTCTCGGGTTTGCATTTCTATCTAAAATTGGTCATAGAATCAATTGTGTCGAGACAGTTTTTGAATTTGAGGCCTCGGGTGCGGAGTTTTTGACGTCGTCGCCCATAGCCAAATTGCGCGCACGCTTGTGCGCCGTTTTTACAAAGTTTTCAGATTGCCTCTCGGGTTTGCATTTCTAGCTGAATTGGCCATAGAATCAATTGTGTCGAGACGGTTTTTGAATTTGAGGCCTCGGGTGCGGAGTTTTTGACGTCGTCGCCCATAGCCAAACTTGCGCGCTTGGTTGTGTGCCATTTTTACAAAGTTTTCAGATTGCCTCCCAAGTTTGCATCCCTCACTAAATTGGCCATAAAATCAATTGTGTCGAGATGGTTTTTGAATTTGAGGCCTCGGGTGCGGATTTTTTTACGTCGTCGCCCATAGCCAAATTGCGCGCACGCTTGTGCGCCGTTTTTACAAAGTTTTCAGATTGCCTCTCGGGTTTGCATTTCTAGCTGAATTGGCCATAGAATCAATTGTGTCGAGACGGTTTTTGAATTTGAGGCCTCAGGTGCGGAGTTTTTGACGTCGTCGCCCCCAGCCAAATTGCGCGCACGCTTGTGCACCGTTTTTACAAAGTTTTCAAATTACCTCTCGGGTTTGCATTTCTAGCTAAAATTGGTCATAGAATCAATTGTGTCGAGACGGTTTTTGAATTTGAGGCCTCGGGTGCGGAGTTTTTTACGTCGTCGCCCATAGCCAAATTGCGCGCACGCTTGTGCGCCATTTTTACAAAGTTTTCAGATTGCCTCTCGGGTTTGCATTTCTATCTGAATTGGCCATAGAATCAATTGTGTCGAGACGGTTTTTGAATTTGAGGCCTCGGGTGCGGATTTTTTGACGTCGTCGCCCATAGCCAAATTGCGCGCACGCTTGTGCGCCGTTTTTACAAAGTTTTCAGATTGCCTCTCGGGTTTGCATTTCTAGCTGAATTGGCCATAGAATTAATTTTGTCGAGACGGTTTTTGAATTTGAGGCCTCGGGTGCGGAGTTTTTGACGTCGTCGCCCATCGCCAAATTGCGCGCACGCTTGTGCGCCGTTTTTACAAAGTTTTCAGATTGCCTCTCGGGTTTGCATTTCTATCTGAATTGGCCATAGAATCAATTGTGTCGAGACGGTTTTTGAATTTGAGGCCTCGGGTGCGGATTTTTTGACGTCGTCGCCCATAGCCAAATTGCGCGCACGCTTGTGCGCCGTTTTTACAAAGTTTTCAGATTGCCTCTCGGGTTTGCATTTCTAGCTGAATTGGCCATAGAATCAATTTTGTCGAGACGGTTTTTGAATTTGAGGCCTCGGGTGCGGAGTTTTTGACGTCGTCGCCCATCGCCAAATTGCGCGCACGCTTATGCGCCGTTTTTACAAAGTTTTCAGATTGCCTCTCGGGTTTGCATTTCTAGCTAAAATTGGTCATAGAATCAATTGTGTCGAGACGGTTTTTGAATTTGAGGCCTCGGGTGCGGAGTTTTTGACGTCGTCGCCCATAGCCAAATTGCGCGCACGCTTGTGCGCCGTTTTTACAAACTTTTCAGCTTGCCTCTCGGGTTTGCATTTCTATCTGAATTGGCCATAGAATCAATTGTGTCGAGACGGTTTTTGAATTTGACGCCTCGGGTGCGGATTTTTTGACGTCGTCGCCCATAGCCAAATTGCGCGCACGCTTGTGCGCCGTTTTTACAAAGTTTTCAGATTGCCTCTCGGGTTTGCATTTCTAGCTGAATTGGCCATAGAATCAATTTTGTCGAGACGGTTTTTGAATTTGAGGCCTCGGGTGCGGAGTTTTTGACGTCGTCGCCCATCGCCAAATTGCGCGCACGCTTATGCGCCGTTTTTACAAAGTTTTCAGATTGCCTCTCGGGTTTGCATTTCTAGCTAAAATTGGTCATAGAATCAATTGTGTCGAGACGGTTTTTGAATTTGAGGCCTCGGGTGCGGAGTTTTTGACGTCGTCGCCCATAGCCAAACTTGCGCGCTTAGTTGTGTGCCATTTTTACAAAGTTTTCAGATTGCCTCCCAAGTTTGCATCCCTCACTGAATTGGCCATAAAATCAATTGTGTCGAGACAGTTTTTGAATTTGAGGCCTCGGGTGCGGATTTTTTGACGTCGTCGCCCATAGCCAAATTGCGCGCACGCTTGTGCGCCGTTTTTACAAAGTTTTCAGATTGCCTCTCGGGTTTGAATTTCCCACTGAATTGGCCATAGAATTAATTGTGTCGAGACGGTTTTTGAATTTGAGGCCTCGGGTGCGGAGTTTTTGACGTCGTCGCCCATAGCCAAATTGCGCGCACGCTTGTGCGCCGTTTTTACAAAGTTTTCAGATTGTCTCTCGGGTTTGCATTTCTAGCTGAATTGGCCATAGAATTAATTTTGTCGAGACGGTTTTTGAATTTGAGGCCTCGGGTGCGGAGTTTTTGACGTCGTCGCCCATCGCCAAATTGCGCGCACGCTTGTGCGCCGTTTTTACAAAGTTTTCAGATTGCCTCTCGGGTTTGCATTTCTAGCTAAAATTGGTCATAGAATCAATTGTGTCGAGACGGTTTTTGAATTTGAGGCCTCGGGTGCGGAGTTTTTAACGTCGTCGCCCATAGCCAAATTGCGCGCACGCTTGTGCGTCGTTTTTACAAAGTTTTCAGATTGCCTCTCGGGTTTGCATTTCTAGCTGAATTGGCCATAGAATCAATTGTGTCGAGACGGTTTTTGAATTTGAGGCCTCGGGTGCGGAGTTTTTGACGTCGTCGCCCATAGCCAAATTGCGCGCACGCTTGTGCACCGTTTTTACAAAGTTTTCAGATTGCCTCTCGGGTTTGCATTTCTAGCTAAAATTGGTCATAGAATCAATTGTGTCGAGACGGTTTTTGAATTTGAGGCCTCGGGTGCGGAGTTTTTTACGTCGTCGCCCATAGCCAAATTGCGCGCACGCTTGTGCGCCGTTTTTACAAAGTTTTCAGATTGCCTCTCGGGTTTGCATTTCTATCTGAATTAGCCATAGAATCAATTGTGTCGAGACGGTTTTTGAATTTGAGGCCTCGGGTGAGGAGTTTTTGACGTCGTCGCCCATAGCCAAATTGCGCGCACGCTTGTGCGCCGTTTTTACAAAGTTTTCAGATTGTCTCTCGGGTTTGCAATCCTAGCTGAATTGGCCATAGAATTAATTTTATCGAGACGGTTTTTGAATTTGAGGCCTCGGGTGCGGAGTTTTTGACGTCGTCGCCCATCGCCAAATTGCGCGCACGCTTGTGCGCCGTTTTTACAAAGTTTTCAGATTGCCTCTCGGGTTTGAATTTCCCACTGAATTGGCCATAGAATCAATTGTGTCGAGACGGTTTTTGAATTTGAGGCCTCGGGTGCGGAGTTTTTTACGTCGACGCCCATAGCCAAATTGCGCGCACGCTTGTGCGCCGTTTTTACAAAGTTTTCAGATTGCCTCTCGGGTTTGCATTTCTAGCTGAATTGGCCATAGAATTAATTTTGTCGAGACGGTTTTTGAATTTGAGGCCTCGGGTGCGGAGTTTTTGACGTCGTCGCCCATCGCCAAATTGCGCGCACGCTTGTGCGCCGTTTTTACAAAGTTTTCAGATTGCCTCTCGGGTTTGCATTTCTATCTAAAATTGGTCAAAGAATCAATTGTGTCGAGACGGTTTTTGAATTTGAGGCCTCGGGTGCGGAGTTTTTGACGTCGTCGCCCATAGCCAAATTGCGCGCACGCTTGTGCGCCGTTTTTACAAAGTTTTCAGATTGCCTCTCGGGTTTGCATTTCTATCTGAATTGGCCATAGAATCAATTGTGTCGAGACGGTTTTTGAATTTGAGGCCTCGGGTGCGGATTTTTTGACGTCGTCGCCCATAGCCAAACTTGCGCGCTTGGTTGTGTGCCATTTTTACAAAGTTTTCAGATTGCCTCCCAAGTTTGCATCCCTCACTGAATTGGCCATAAAATCAATTGTGTCGAGACGGTTTTTGAATTTGAGGCCTCGGGTGCGGATTTTTTGACGTCGTCGCCCATAGCCAAATTGCGCGCACGCTTGTGCGCCGTTTTTACAAAGTTTTCAGATTGCCTCTCGGGTTTGCATTTCTAGCTAAATTGGCCATAGAATCAATTGTGTCGAGACGGTTTTTGAATTTGAGGCCTCGGGTGCGGAGTTTTTGACGTCATCGCCCATAGCCAAATTGCGCGCACGCTTGTGCGCCGTTTTTACAAAGTTTTCAGATTGCCTCTCGGGTTTGCATTACTAGCTGAATTGGCCATAGAATCAATTGTGTCGAGACGGTTTTTGAATTTGAGGCCTCGGGTGCGGAGTTTTTGACGTCGTCGCCCACAGCCAAATTGCGCGCACGCTTGTGCACCGTTTTTACAAAGTTTTCAAATTGCCTCTCGGGTTTGCATTTCTAGCTAAAATTGGTCATAGAATCAATTGTGTCGAGACGGTTGTTGAATTTGAGACCTCGGGTGTGGAGTTTTTGACGTCGTCGCCCATAGCCAAATTGCGCGCACGCTTGTGCGCCGTTTTTACAAAGTTTTCAGATTGCCTCTCGGTTTTGAATTTCCCACTGAATTGGCCATAGAATCAATTGTGTCGAGACAGTTTTTGAATTTGAGGCCTCGGGTGCGGAGTTGTTGACGTCGTCGCCCATAACCAAATTGCGCGCACGCTTGTGCGCCGTTTTTACAAAGTTTTCAGATTGCCTCTCGGGTTTGCATTTCTAGCTGAAATGGCCATAGAATTAATTTTGTCGAGACGGTTTTTGAATTTGATACCTCGGGTGCGGAGTTTTTGACGTCGTCGCCCATCGCCAAATTGCGCGCACGCTTGTGCGCCGTTTTTACAAAGTTTTCAGACTGCCTCTCGGGTTTGCATTTCTAGCTAAAATTGGTCATAGAATCAATTGTGTCGAGACGGTTTTTGAATTTGAGGCCTCGGGTGCGGAGTTTTTGACGTCGTCGCCCATAGCCAAATTGCGCGCACGCTTGTGCGCCGTTTTTACAAAGTTTTCAGATTGCCTCTCGGTTTGCATGTCTAGCTGAATTGGCCATAGAATTAATTTTGTCGAGACGGTTTTTGAATTTGAGGCCTCGGGTGCGGAGTTTTTGACGTCGTCGCCCATCGCCAAATTGCGCGCACGCTTGTGCGCCGTTTTTACAAAGTTTTCAGATTGCCTCTCGGGTTTGCATTTCTAGCTAAAATTGGTCATAGAATCAATTGTGTCGAGACGGTTTTTGAATTTGAGGCCTCGGGTGCGGAGTTTTTGACGTCGTCGCCCATAGCCAAATTGCGCGCACGCTTGTGCGCCGTTTTTACAAAGTTTTCAGATTGCCTCTCGGGTTTGCATTTCTATCTGAATTGGCCATAGAATCAATTGTGTCGAGACGGTTTTTGAATTTGAGGCCTCGGGTGCGGAGTTTTTGACGTCGTCGCCGATAGCCAAACTTGCGCGCTTGGTTGTGTGCCATTTTTACAAAGTTTTCAGATTGCCTCCCAAGTTTGCATCCCTCACTGAATTGGCCATAAAATCAATTGTGTCGAGACGGTTTTTGAATTTGAGGCCTCGGGTGCGGATTTTTTGACGTCGTCGCACATAGCCAAATTGCGCGCACGCTTGTGCGCCGTTTTTACAAAGTTTTCAGATTGCCTCTCGGGTTTGCATTTCTAGCTGAATTGGCCATAGAATCAATTGTGTCGAGACGGTTTTTGAATTTGAGGCCTCGGGTGCGGAGTTTTTGACGTCATCGCCCATAGCCAAATTGCGCGCACGCTTGTGCGCCGTTTTTACAAAGTTTTCAGATTGCCTCTCGGGTTTGCATTCCTAGCTGAATTGGCCATAGAATTAATTTTGTCAAGATGGTTTTTGAATTTGACGCCTCGGGTGCGGAGTTTTTGACGTCGTCGCCCATCGCCAAATTGCGCGCACGCTTGTGCGCCGTTTTTACAAAGTTTTCAGATTGCCTCTCGGGTTTGCATTGCTAGCTAAAATTGGTCATAGAATCAATTGTGTCGAGACGGTTTTTGAATTTGAGGCCTCGGGTGCGGAGTTTTTTACGTCGTCGCCCATAGCCAAATTGCGCGCACGCTTGTGCGCCGTTTTTACAAAGTTTTCAGATTGCCTCTCGGGTTTGCATTTCTAGCTGAATTGGCCATAGAATTAATTTTGTCGAGACGGTTTTTGAATTTGAGGCCTCGGGTGCGGAGTTTTTGACGTCATCGCCCATCGCCAAATTGCGCACACGCTTGTGCGCCGTTTTTACAAAGTTTTCAGACTGCCTCTCGGGTTTGCATTTCTAGCTAAAATTGGTCATAGAATCAATTGTGTCGAGACGGTTTTTGAATTTGAGGCCTCGGGTGCGGAGTTTTTGACGTCGTCGCCCATAGCCAAATTGCGCGCACGCTTGTGCGCCGTTTTTACAAAGTTTTCAGATTGCCTCTCGGGTTTGCATTTCTATCTGAATTGGCCATAGAATCAATTGTGTCGAGACGGTTTTTGAATTTGAGGCCTCGGGTGCGGAGTTTTTGATGTCGTCGCCCATAGCCAAACTTGCGCGCTTGGTTGTGTGCCATTTTTACAAAGTTTTCAGATTGCCTCCCAAGTTTGCATCCCTCACTGAATTGGCCATAAAATCAATTGTGTCGAGACGGTTTTTGAATTTGAGGCCTCGGGTGCAGATTTTTTGACGTCGTCGCCCATAGCCAAATTGCGCGCACGCTTGTGCGCCGTTTTTACAAAGTTTTCAGATTGCCTCTCGGGTTTGCATTTCTAGCTGAATTGGCCATAGAATCAATTGTGTCGAGACGGTTTTTGAATTTGAGGCCTCGGGTGCGGAGTTTTTGACGTCATCGCCCATAGCCAAATTGCGCGCACGCTTGTGCGCCGTTTTTACAAAGTTTTCAGATTGCCTCTCGGGTTTGCATCCCTAGCTGAATTGGCCATAGAATTAATTTTGTCAAGATGGTTTTTGAATTTGACGCCTTGGGTGCGGAGTTTTTGACGTCGTCGCCCATCGCCAAATTGCGCGCACGCTTGTGCGCCGTTTTTACAAAGTTTTCAGATTGCCTCTCGGGTTTGCATTTCTAGCTAAAATTGGTCATAGAATCAATTGTGTCGAGACGGTTTTTGAATTTGAGGCCTCGGGTGCGGAGTTTTTTACGTCGTCGCCCATAGCCAAATTGCGCGCACGCTTTTGCGCCGTTTTTACAAAGTTTTCAGATTGCCTCTCGGGTTTGCATTTCTATCTGAATTGGCCATAGAATCAATTGTGTCGAGACGGTTTTTGAATTTGAGGCCTCGGGTGCGGAGTTTTTGACGTCGTCGCCCATCGCCAAATTGCGCGCACGCTTGTGCGCCGTTTTTACAAAGTTTTCAGATTGCCTCTCGGGTTTGCATTTCTAGCTAAAATTGGTCATAGAATCAATTGTGTCGAGACGGTTTTTGAATTTGAGGCCTCGGGTGCGGAGTTTTTGACGTCGTCGCCCATAACCAAAATTGCGCGCACGCTTGTGCGCCGTTTTTACAAAGTTTTCAGATTGCCTCTCGGGTTTGCATTTCTATCTGAATTGGCCATAGAATCAATTGTGTCGAGTTTTCAGATTGCCTCTCGGGTTTGCATTTCTATCTGAATTGGCCATAGAATCAATTGTGTCGAGACGGTTTTTGAATTTGAGGCCTCGGGTGCGGAGTTTTTGACGTCGTCGCCCATAGCCAAACTTGCGCGCTTGGTTGTGTGCCATTTTTACAAAGTTTTCAGATTGCCTCCCAAGTTTGCATCCCTCACTGAATTGGCCATAAAATCAATTGTGTCGAGACGGTTTTTGAATTTGAGGCCTCGGGTGCGGAATTTTTGACGTCGTCGCCCATAGCCAAATTGCGCGCACGCTTGTGCGCCGTTTTTACAAAGTTTTCAGATTGCCTCTCGGGTTTGCATTTCTAGCTGAATTGGCCATAGAATCAATTGTGTCGAGACGGTTTTTGAATTTGAGGCCTCGGGTGCGGAGTTTTTGACGTCATCGCCCATAGCCAAATTGCGCGCACGCTTGTGCGCCGTTTTTACAAAGTTTTCAGATTGCCTCTCGGGTTTGCATTCCTAGCTGAATTGGCCATAGAATTAATTTTGTCAAGATGGTTTTTGAATTTGATGCCTCGGGTGCGGAGTTTTTGACGTCGTCGCCCATCGCCAAATTGCGCGCACGCTTGTGCGCCGTTTTTACAAAGTTTTCAGATTGCCTCTCGGGTTTGCATTTCTAGCTAAAATTGGTCATAGAATCAATTGTGTCGAGACGGTTTTTGAATTTGAGGCCTCGGGTGCAGAGTTTTTTACGTCGTCGCCCATAGCCAAAATTGCGCGCACGCTTGTGCGCCGTTTTTACAAAGTTTTCAGATTGCCTCTCGGGTTTGCATTTCTATCTGAATTGGCCATAGAATCAATTGTGTCGAGTTTTCAGATTGCCTCTCGGGTTTGCATTTCTATCTGAATTGGCCATAGAATCAATTGTGTCGAGACGGTTTTTGAATTTGAGGCCTCAGGTGCGGATTTTTTGACGTCGTCGCCCATAGCCAAATTGCGCGCACGCTTGTGCGCCGTTTTTACAAAGTTTTCAGATTGCCTCTCGGGTTTGCATTTCTAGCTGAATTGGCCATAGAATCAATTTTGTCGAGACGGTTTTTGAATTTGAGGCCTCGGGTGCGGAGTTTTTGACGTCGTCGCCCATCGCCAAATTGCGCGCACGCTTGTGCGCCGTTTTTACAAAGTTTTCAGATTGCCTCTCGGGTTTGCATTACTAGCTAAAATTGGTCATAGAATCAATTGTGTCGAGACGGTTTTTGAATTTGAGGCCTCGGGTGCGGAGTTTTTGACGTCGTCGCCCATAGCCAAATTGCGCGCACGCTTGTGCGCCGTTTTTACAAAGTTTTCAGATTGCCTCTCGGGTTTGCATTTCTATCTGAATTGGCCATATAATCAATTGTGTCGAGACGGTTTTTGAATTTGAGGTCTCGGGTGCGGAGTTTTTGACGTTGTCGCCCATAGCCAAACTTGCGCGCTTGGTTGTGTGCCATTTTTACAAAGTTTTCAGATTGCCTCCCAAGTTTGCATCCCTCACTGAATTGGCCATAAAATCAATTGTGTCGAGACGGTTTTTGAATTTGAGGCCTCGGGTGCGGATTTTTTGACGTCGTCGCCCATAGCCAAATTGCGCGCACGCTTGTGCGCCGTTTTTACAATGTTTTCAGATTGCCTCTCGGATTTGCATTTCTAGCTAAAATTGGTCATAGAATCAATTGTGTCGAGACGCTTTTTGAATTTGAGGCCTCGGGTGCGGAGTTTTTGACGTCATCGCCCATAGCCAAATTGCGCGCACGCTTGTGCGCCGTTTTTACAAAGTTTTCAGATTGCCTCTCGGGTTTGCATTTCTAGCTGAATTGGCCATAGAATTAATTTTGTCGAGACGGTTTTTGAATATGAGGCCTCGGGTGCAGAGTTTTTGACGTCGTCGCCCATCGCCAAATTGCGCGCACGCTTGTGCGCCGTTTTTACAAAGATTTCAGATTGCCTCTCGGGTTTGCATTTCTAGCTAAAATTGGTCATAGAATCAATTGTGTCGAGACGGTTTTTGAATTTGAGGCCTCGGGTGCGGAGTTTTTGACGTCGTCGCCCATAGCCAAATTGCGCGCACGCTTGTGCGCCGTTTTTACAAAGTTTTCAGATTGCCTCTCGGGTTTGCATTTCTATCTGAATTGGCCATAGAATCAATTGTGTCGAGACGGTTTTTGAATTTGAGACCTCGGGTGCGGAGTTTTTGACGTCGTCGCCCATAGCCAAACTTGTGCGCTTGGTTGTGTGCCATTTTTACAAACTTTTCAGATTGCCTCCCAAGTTTGCATCCCTCACTGAATTGGCCATAAAATCAATTGTGTCGAGACGGTTTTTGAATTTGAGGCCTCGGGTGCGGATTTTTTTACGTCGTCGCCCATAGCCAAATTGCGCGCACGCTTGTGCGCCGTTTTTACAAAGTTTTCAGATTGCCTCTCGGATTTGCATTTCTAGCTGAATTGGCCATAGAATCAATTGTGTCGAGACGGTTTTTGAATTTGAGGCCTCGGGTGCGGAGTTTTTGACGTCATCGCCCATAGCCAAATTGCGCGCACGCTTGTGCGCCGTTTTTACAAAGTTTTCAGATTGCCTCTCGGGTTTGCATTTCTAGCTGAATTGGCCATAGAATTAATTTTGTCGAGACGGTTTTTGAATATGAGGCCTCGGGTGCAGAGTTTTTGACGTCGTCGCCCATCGCCAAATTGCGCGCACGCTTGTGCGCCGTTTTTACAAAGATTTCAGATTGCCTCTCGGGTTTGCATTTCTAGCTAAAATTGGTCATAGAATCAATTGTGTCGAGACGGTTTTTGAATTTGAGGCCTCGGGTGCGGAGTTTTTGACGTCGTCGCCCATCGCCAAATTGCGCGCACGCTTGTGCGCCGTTTTTACAAAGTTTTCAGATTGCCTCTCGGGTTTGCATTTCTAGCTAAAATTGGTCATAGAATCAATTGTGTCGAGACGGTTTTTGAATTTGAGGCCTCGGGTGCGGAGTTTTTGACGTCGTCGCCCATAACCAAAATTGCGCGCACGCTTGTGCGCCGTTTTTACAAAGTTTTCAGATTGCCTCTCGGGTTTGCATTTCTATCTGAATTGGCCATAGAATCAATTGTGTCGAGTTTTCAGATTGCCTCTCGGGTTTGCATTTCTATCTGAATTGGCCATAGAATCAATTGTGTCGAGACGGTTTTTGAATTTGAGGCCTCGGGTGCGGAGTTTTTGACGTCGTCGCCCATAGCCAAACTTGCGCGCTTGGTTGTGTGCCATTTTTACAAAGTTTTCAGATTGCCTCCCAAGTTTGCATCCCTCACTGAATTGGCCATAAAATCAATTGTGTCGAGACGGTTTTTGAATTTGAGGCCTCGGGTGCGGAATTTTTGACGTCGTCGCCCATAGCCAAATTGCGCGCACGCTTGTGCGCCGTTTTTACAAAGTTTTCAGATTGCCTCTCGGGTTTGCATTTCTAGCTGAATTGGCCATAGAATCAATTGTGTCGAGACGGTTTTTGAATTTGAGGCCTCGGGTGCGGAGTTTTTGACGTCATCGCCCATAGCCAAATTGCGCGCACGCTTGTGCGCCGTTTTTACAAAGTTTTCAGATTGCCTCTCGGGTTTGCATTCCTAGCTGAATTGGCCATAGAATTAATTTTGTCAAGATGGTTTTTGAATTTGATGCCTCGGGTGCGGAGTTTTTGACGTCGTCGCCCATCGCCAAATTGCGCGCACGCTTGTGCGCCGTTTTTACAAAGTTTTCAGATTGCCTCTCGGGTTTGCATTTCTAGCTAAAATTGGTCATAGAATCAATTGTGTCGAGACGGTTTTTGAATTTGAGGCCTCGGGTGCAGAGTTTTTTACGTCGTCGCCCATAGCCAAAATTGCGCGCACGCTTGTGCGCCGTTTTTACAAAGTTTTCAGATTGCCTCTCGGGTTTGCATTTCTATCTGAATTGGCCATAGAATCAATTGTGTCGAGTTTTCAGATTGCCTCTCGGGTTTGCATTTCTATCTGAATTGGCCATAGAATCAATTGTGTCGAGACGGTTTTTGAATTTGAGGCCTCAGGTGCGGATTTTTTGACGTCGTCGCCCATAGCCAAATTGCGCGCACGCTTGTGCGCCGTTTTTACAAAGTTTTCAGATTGCCTCTCGGGTTTGCATTTCTAGCTGAATTGGCCATAGAATCAATTTTGTCGAGACGGTTTTTGAATTTGAGGCCTCGGGTGCGGAGTTTTTGACGTCGTCGCCCATCGCCAAATTGCGCGCACGCTTGTGCGCCGTTTTTACAAAGTTTTCAGATTGCCTCTCGGGTTTGCATTACTAGCTAAAATTGGTCATAGAATCAATTGTGTCGAGACGGTTTTTGAATTTGAGGCCTCGGGTGCGGAGTTTTTGACGTCGTCGCCCATAGCCAAATTGCGCGCACGCTTGTGCGCCGTTTTTACAAAGTTTTCAGATTGCCTCTCGGGTTTGCATTTCTATCTGAATTGGCCATATAATCAATTGTGTCGAGACGGTTTTTGAATTTGAGGTCTCGGGTGCGGAGTTTTTGACGTTGTCGCCCATAGCCAAACTTGCGCGCTTGGTTGTGTGCCATTTTTACAAAGTTTTCAGATTGCCTCCCAAGT
Source organism: Galeopsis tetrahit (assembly GCA_963675135.1). Classification (NCBI taxonomy): domain Eukaryota; kingdom Viridiplantae; phylum Streptophyta; class Magnoliopsida; order Lamiales; family Lamiaceae; genus Galeopsis; species Galeopsis tetrahit. The sequence goes on from OY776124.1 coordinate 1,435,743, forward strand.
TTGCATCCCTCACTGAATTGGCCATAAAATCAATTGTGTCGAGACGGTTTTTGAATTTGAGGCCTCGGGTGCGGATTTTTTGACGTCGTCGCCCATAGCCAAATTGCGCGCACGCTTGTGCGCCGTTTTTACAATGTTTTCAGATTGCCTCTCGGATTTGCATTTCTAGCTAAAATTGGTCATAGAATCAATTGTGTCGAGACGCTTTTTGAATTTGAGGCCTCGGGTGCGGAGTTTTTGACGTCATCGCCCATAGCCAAATTGCGCGCACGCTTGTGCGCCGTTTTTACAAAGTTTTCAGATTGCCTCTCGGGTTTGCATTTCTAGCTGAATTGGCCATAGAATTAATTTTGTCGAGACGGTTTTTGAATATGAGGCCTCGGGTGCAGAGTTTTTGACGTCGTCGCCCATCGCCAAATTGCGCGCACGCTTGTGCGCCGTTTTTACAAAGATTTCAGATTGCCTCTCGGGTTTGCATTTCTAGCTAAAATTGGTCATAGAATCAATTGTGTCGAGACGGTTTTTGAATTTGAGGCCTCGGGTGCGGAGTTTTTGACGTCGTCGCCCATAGCCAAATTGCGCGCACGCTTGTGCGCCGTTTTTACAAAGTTTTCAGATTGCCTCTCGGGTTTGCATTTCTATCTGAATTGGCCATAGAATCAATTGTGTCGAGACGGTTTTTGAATTTGAGACCTCGGGTGCGGAGTTTTTGACGTCGTCGCCCATAGCCAAACTTGTGCGCTTGGTTGTGTGCCATTTTTACAAACTTTTCAGATTGCCTCCCAAGTTTGCATCCCTCACTGAATTGGCCATAAAATCAATTGTGTCGAGACGGTTTTTGAATTTGAGGCCTCGGGTGCGGATTTTTTTACGTCGTCGCCCATAGCCAAATTGCGCGCACGCTTGTGCGCCGTTTTTACAAAGTTTTCAGATTGCCTCTCGGATTTGCATTTCTAGCTGAATTGGCCATAGAATCAATTGTGTCGAGACGGTTTTTGAATTTGAGGCCTCGGGTGCGGAGTTTTTGACGTCATCGCCCATAGCCAAATTGCGCGCACGCTTGTGCGCCGTTTTTACAAAGTTTTCAGATTGCCTCTCGGGTTTGCATTTCTAGCTGAATTGGCCATAGAATTAATTTTGTCGAGACGGTTTTTGAATATGAGGCCTCGGGTGCAGAGTTTTTGACGTCGTCGCCCATCGCCAAATTGCGCGCACGCTTGTGCGCCGTTTTTACAAAGATTTCAGATTGCCTCTCGGGTTTGCATTTCTAGCTAAAATTGGTCATAGAATCAATTGTGTCGAGACGGTTTTTGAATTTGAGGCCTCGGGTGCGGAGTTTTTGACGTCGTCGCCCATAGCCAAATTGCGCGCACGCTTGTGCGCCGTTTTTACAAAGTTTTCAGATTGCCTCTCGGGTTTGCATTTCTATCTGAATTGGCCATAGAATCAATTGTGTCGAGACGGTTTTTGAATTTGAGGCCTCGGGTGCGGAGTTTTTGACGTCGTCGCCCATAGCCAAACTTGCGCGCTTGGTTGTGTGCCATTTTTACAAACTTTTCAGATTGCCTCCCAAGTTTGCATCCCTCACTGAATTGGCCATAAAATCAATTGTGTCGAGACGGTTTTTGAATTTGAGGCCTCGGGTGCGGATTTTTTGACGTCGTCGCCCATAGCCAAATTGCGCGCACGCTTGTGCGCCGTTTTTACAAAGTTTTCAGATTGCCTCTCAGATTTGCATTTCTAGCTGAATTGGCCATAGAATCAATTGTGTCGAGACGGTTTTTGAATTTGAGGCCTCGGGTGCGGAGTTTTTGACGTCGTCGCCCATAGTCAAATTTCGCGCACGGTTGTGCGCTGTTTTTACAAAGTTTTCAGATTGCCTCTCGGGTTTGCATTACTAGCTGAATTGGCCATAGAATCAATTGTGTCGAGACGGTTTTTGAATTTGAGGCCTCGGGTGCGGAGTTTTTGACGTCGTCGCCCATAGCCAAATTGCGCGCACGCTTGTGCGCCGTTTTTACAAAGTTTTCAGATTGCCTCTCGGGTTTGCATTTCTAGCTAAAATTGGTCATAGAATCAATTGTGTCGAGACGGTTGTTGAATTTGAGACCTCGGGTGCGGAGTTTTTGACGTCGTCGTCCATAGCCAAATTGCGCGCACGCTTGTGCGCCGTTTTTACAAAGTTTTCGGATTGCCTCTCGGTTTTGAATTTCCCACTGAATTGGCCATAGAATCAATTGTGTCGAGACGGTTTTTGAATTTGAGGCCTCGGGTGCGGAGTTTTTGACGTCGTCGCCCATAGCCAAATTGCGCGCACGCTTGTGCGCCGTTTTTACAAAGTTTTTAGATTGCCTCTCGGGTTTGCATTTCTGGCTAAATTGGCCATAGAATCAATTGTGTCGAGACGGTTTTTGAATTTGAGGCCTCGGGTGCGGAGTTTTTGACGTCATCGCCCATAGCCAAATTGCGCGCACGCTTGTGCGCCGTTTTTACAAAGTTTTCAGATTGCCTCTCGGGTTTGCATTTCTAGCTGAATTGGCCATAGAATTAATTTTGTCGAGATGGTTTTTGAATTTGAGGCCTCGGGTGCGGAGTTTTTGACGTCGTCGCCCATCGCCAAATTGCGCGCACGCTTGTGCCCCGTTTTTACAAAGTTTTCAGATTGCCTCTCGGGTTTGCATTTCTAGCTAAAATTGGTCATAGAATCAATTGTGTCGAGACGGTTTTTGAATTTGAGGCCTCGGGTGCGGAGTTTTTGACGTCGTCGCCCATAGCCAAATTGCGCGCACGCTTGTGCGCCGTTTTTACAAAGTTTTCAAATTGCCTCTCGGGTTTGCAATCCTAGCTAAAATTGGTCATATAATCAATTGTGTCGAGATGGTTTTTGAATTTGAGGCCTCGGGTGCGGTGTTTTTGAAGTCGTCGCCCCTAACCAAATTGCGCGCACGCTTGTGCGCCGTTTTTACAAAGTTTTCAGATTGCCATTCGGGTTTGCATTTCTAGCTGAATTGGACATAGAATCAATTGTGTCGAGACGGTTTTTGAATTTGAGGCCTCGGGTGCGGAGTTTTTGACGTCGTCGCCCATAGTCAAATTTCGCACACGGTTGTGCGCTGTTTTTACAAAGTTTTCAGATTGCCTCTCGGGTTTGCATTACTAGCTGAATTGGCCATAGAATCAATTGTGTCAAGACGGTTTTTGAATTTGAGGCCTCAGGTGCGGAGTTTTTGACGTCGTCGCCCACAGCCAAATTGCGCGCACGCTTGTGCACCGTTTTTACAAAGTTTTCAAATTGCCTCTCGGGTTTGCATTTCTAGCTAAAATTGGTCATAGCATCAATTGTGTCGAGACGGTTGTTGAATTTGAGACCTCGGGTGCGGAGTTTTTGACGTCGTCGCCCATAGCCAAATTGCGCGCACGCTTGAGCGCCATTTTTACAAAGTTTTCAGATTACCTCTCGGGTTTGCATTTCTAGCTAAATTGGCCATAGAATCAATTGTGTCGAGACGGTTTTTGAATTTGAGGCCTCGGGTGCGGAGTTTTTGACGTCATCGCCCATAGCCAAATTGCGCGCACGCTTGTGCGCCGTTTTTACAAAGTTTTCAGATTGCCTCTCGGGTTTACATTTCTAGCTGAATTGGCCATAGAATTAATTTTGTCGAGACGGTTTTTGAATTTGAGGCCTCGGGTGCGGAGTTTTTGACGTCGTCGCCCATCGCCAAATTGCGCGCACGCTTGTGCCCCGTTTTTACAAAGTTTTCAGATTGCCTCTCGGGTTTGCATTTCTAGCTAAAATTGGTCATAGAATCAATTGTGTCGAGACGGTTTTTGAATTTGAGGCCTCGGGTGCGGAGTTTTTGACGTCGTCGCCCATAGCCAAATTGCGCGCACGCTTGTGCGCCGTTTTTACAAAGTTTTCAGATTGCCTCTCGGGTTTGCATTTCTATCTGAATTGGCCATAGAATCAATTGTGTCGAGACGGTTTTTGAATTTGAGGCCTCGGGTGCGGAGTTTTTGACGTCGTCGCCCATAGCCAAACTTGCGCGCTTGGTTGTGTGCCATTTTTACAAAGTTTTCAGATTGCCTCCCAAGTTTGCATCCCTCACTGAATTGGCCATAAAATCAATTGTGTCGAGACGGTTTTTGAATTTGAGGCCTCGGGTGCGGATTTTTTGACGTCGTCGCCCATAGCCAAATTGCGCGCACGCTTGTGCGCCGTTTTTACAAAGTTTTCAGATTGCCTCTCGGGTTTGCATTTCTAGCTGAATTGGCCATAGAATCAATTGTGTCGAGACGGTTTTTGAATTTGAGGCCTCGGGTGCGGAGTTTTTGACGTCATCGCCCATAGCCAAATTGCGCGCACGCTTGTGCGCCGTTTTTACAAAGTTTTCAGATTGCCTCTCGGGTTTGCATTCCTAGCTGAATTGGCCATAGAATTAATTTTGTCAAGATGGTTTTTGAATTTGACGCCTCGGGTGCGGAGTTTTTGACGTCGTCGCCCATCGCCAAATTGCGCGCACGCTTGTGCGCCGTTTTTACAAAGTTTTCAGATTGCCTCTCGGGATTGCATTTCTAGCTAAAATTGGTCATAGAATCAATTGTGTCGAGACGGTTTTTGAATTTGAGGCCTCGGGTGCGGAGTTTTTTACGTCGTCGCCCATAGCCAAATTGCGCGCACGCTTGTGCGCCGTTTTTACAAAGTTTTCAGATTGCCTCTCGGGTTTGCATTTCTATCTGAATTGGCCATAGAATCAATTGTGTCGAGACGGTTTTTGAATTTGAGGCCTCGGGTGCGGAGTTTTTGACGTCGTCGCCCATAGCCAAATTGCGCGCACGCTTGTGCGCCGTTTTTACAAAGTTTTCAGATTGCCTCTCGGGTTTGCAATCCTAGCTGAATTGGCCATAGAATTAATTTTGTCGAGACGGTTTTTGAATTTGAGGCCTCGGGTGCGGAGTTTTTGACGTCGTCGCCCATCGCCAAATTGCGCGCACGCTTGTGCGCCGTTTTTACAAAGTTTTCAGATTGCCTCTCGGGTTTGAATTTCCCACTGAATTGGCCATAGAATCAATTGTGTCGAGATGGTTTTTGAATTTGAGGCCTCGGGTGCGGAGTTTTTTACGTCGACGCCCATAGCCAAATTGCGCGCACGCTTGTGCGCCGTTTTTACAAAGTTTTCAGATTGCCTCTCGGGTTTGCATTTCTAGCTGAATTGGCCATAGAATTAATTTTGTCGAGACGGTTTTTGAATTTGAGGCCTCGGGTGCGGAGTTTTTGACGTCATCGCCCATTGCCAAATTGCGCGCACGCTTGTGCGCCGTTTTTACAAAGTTTTCAGATTGTCTCTCGGGTTTGCATTCCTAGCTGAATTGGCCATAGAATTAATTTTGTCAAGATGGTTTTTGAATTTGACGCCTCGGGTGCGGAGTTTTTGACGTCGTCGCCCATCGCCAAATTGCGCGCACGCTTGTGCGCCGTTTTTACAAAGTTTTCAGATTGCCTCTCGGGATTGCATTTCTAGCTAAAATTGGTCATAGAATCAATTGTGTCGAGACGGTTTTTGAATTTGAGGCCTCGGGTGCGGAGTTTTTTACGTCGTCGCCCATAGCCAAATTGCGCGCACGCTTGTGCGCCGTTTTTACAAAGTTTTCAGATTGCCTCTCGGGTTTGCATTTCTATCTGAATTGGCCATAGAATCAATTGTGTCGAGACGGTTTTTGAATTTGAGGCCTCGGGTGCGGAGTTTTTGACGTCGTCGCCCATAGCCAAATTGCGCGCACGCTTGTGCGCCGTTTTTACAAAGTTTTCAGATTGCCTCTCGGGTTTGCAATCCTAGCTGAATTGGCCATAGAATTAATTTTGTCGAGACGGTTTTTGAATTTGAGGCCTCGGGTGCGGAGTTTTTGACGTCGTCGCCCATCGCCAAATTGCGCGCACGCTTGTGCGCCGTTTTTACAAAGTTTTCAGATTGCCTCTCGGGTTTGAATTTCCCACTGAATTGGCCATAGAATCAATTGTGTCGAGATGGTTTTTGAATTTGAGGCCTCGGGTGCGGAGTTTTTTACGTCGACGCCCATAGCCAAATTGCGCGCACGCTTGTGCGCCGTTTTTACAAAGTTTTCAGATTGCCTCTCGGGTTTGCATTTCTAGCTGAATTGGCCATAGAATTAATTTTGTCGAGACGGTTTTTGAATTTGAGGCCTCGGGTGCGGAGTTTTTGACGTCGTCGCCCATTGCCAAATTGCGCGCACGCTTGTGCGCCGTTTTTACAAAGTTTTCAGATTGTCTCTCGGGTTTGCATTTCTATCTAAAATTGGTCAAAGAATCAATTGTGTCGAGACGGTTTTTGAATTTGAGGCCTCGGGTGCGGAGTTTTTGACGTCGTCGCCCATAGCCAAATTGCGCGCACGCTTGTGCGCCGTTTTTACAAAGTTTTCAGATTGCCTCTCGGGTTTGCATTTCTATCTGAATTGGCCATAGAATCAATTGTGTCGAGACGGTTTTTGAATTTGAGGCCTCGGGTGCGGAGTTTTTGACGTCGTCGCCCATAGCCAAACTTGCGCGCTTGGTTGTGTGCCATTTTTACAAAGTTTTCAGATTGCCTCCCAAGTTTACATCCCTCACTGAATTGGCCATAAAATCAATTGTGTCGAGACGGTTTTTGAATTTGAGGCCTCGGGTGCGGAGTTTTTGACGTCGTCGCCCATAGCCAAATTGCGCGCACGCTTGTGCGCCGTTTTTACAAAGTTTTCAGATTGCCTCTCGGGTTTGCATTTCTATCTGAATTGGCCATAGAATCAATTGTGTCGAGACGGTTTTTGAATTTGAGGCCTCGGGTGCGGAGTTTTTGACGTCGTCGCCCATAGCCAAACTTGCGCGCTTGGTTGTGTGCCATTTTTACAAAGTTTTCAGATTGCCTCCCAAGTTTACATCCCTCACTGAATTGGCCATAAAATCAATTGTGTCGAGACGGTTTTTGAATTTGAGGCCTCGGGTGCGGAGTTTTTGACGTCGTCGCCCATAGCCAAATTGCGCGCACGCTTGTGCGCCGTTTTTACAAAGTTTTCAGATTGCCTCTCGGGTTTGCATTTCTAGATGAATTGGCCATAGAATCAATTTTGTCGAGACGGTTTTTGAATTTGAGGCCTCGGGTGCGGAGTTTTTGACGTCGTCGCCCATCGCCAAATTGCGCGCACGCTTATGCGCCGTTTTTACAAAGTTTTCAGATTGCCTCTCGGGTTTGCATTTCTAGCTAAAATTGGTCATAGAATCAATTGTGTCGAGACGGTTTTTGAATTTGAGGCCTCGGGTGCGGAGTTTTTGACGTCGTCGCCCATAGCCAAATTGCGTGCACGCTTGTGCGCCGTTTTTACAAACTTTTCAGCTTGCCTCTCGGGTTTGCATTTCTATCTGAATTGGCCATAGAATCAATTGTGTCGAGACGGTTTTTGAATTTGAGGCCTCGGGTGCGGATTTTTTGACGTCGTCGCCCATAGCCAAATTGCGCGCACGCTTGTGCGCCGTTTTTACAAAGTTTTCAGATTGCCTCTCGGGTTTGCATTTCTAGCTGAATTGGCCATAGAATCAATTTTGTCGAGACGGTTTTTGAATTTGAGGCCTCGGGTGCGGAGTTTTTGACGTCGTCGCCCATCGCCAAATTGCGCGCACGCTTATGCGCCGTTTTTACAAAGTTTTCAGATTGCCTCTCGGGTTTGCATTTCTAGCTAAAATTGGTCATAGAATCAATTGTGTCGAGACGGTTTTTGAATTTGAGGCCTCGGGTGCGGAGTTTTTGACGTCGTCGCCCATAGCCAAATTGCGCGCACGCTTGTGCGCTGTTTTTACAAACTTTTCAGCTTGCCTCTCGGGTTTGCATCTCCATCTGAATTGGCCATAGAATCAATTGTGTCGAGACGGTTTTTGAATTTGAGGCCTCGGGTGCGGAGTTTTTGACGTCGTCGCCCATAGCCAAACTTGCGCGCTTAGTTGTGTGCCATTTTTACAAAGTTTTCAGATTGCCTCCCAAGTTTGCATCCCTCACTGAATTGGCCATAAAATCAATTGTGTCGAGACAGTTTTTGAATTTGAGGCCTCGGGTGCGGATTTTTTGACGTCGTCGCCCATAGCCAAATTGCGCGCACGCTTGTGCGCCGTTTTTACAAAGTTTTCAGATTGCCTCTCGGGTTTGAATTTCCCACTGAATTGGCCATAGAATTAATTGTGTCGAGACGGTTTTTGAATTTGAGGCCTCGGGTGCGGAGTTTTTGACGTCGTCGCCCATAGCCAAATTGCGCGCACGCTTGTGCGCCGTTTTTACAAAGTTTTCAGATTGCCTCTCGGGTTTGCATTTCTAGCTGAATTGGCCATAGAATTAATTTTGTCGAGACGGTTTTTGAATTTGAGGCCTCGGGTGCGGAGTTTTTGACGTCGTCGCCCATCGCCAAATTGCGCGCACGCTTGTGCGCCGTTTTTACAAAGTTTTCAGATTGCCTCTCGGGTTTGCATTTCTAGCTAAAATTGGTCATAGAATCAATTGTGTCGAGACGGTTTTTGAATTTGAGGCCTCGGGTGCGGAGTTTTTGACGTCGTCGCCCATAGCCAAATTGCGCGCACGCTTGTGCGCCGTTTTTACAAAGTTTTCAGATTGCCTCTCGGGTTTGCATTTCTAGCTGAATTGGCCATAGAATTAATTTTGTCGAGACGGTTTTTGAATTTGAGGCCTCGGGTGCGGAGTTTTTGACGTCGTCGCCCATCGCCAAATTGCGCGCACGCTTGTGCCCCGTTTTTACAAAGTTTTCAGATTGCCTCTCGGGTTTGCATTTCTAGCTAAAATTGGTCATAGAATCAATTGTGTCGAGACGGTTTTTGAATTTGAGGCCTCGGGTGCGGAGTTTTTGACGTCGTCGCCCATAGCCAAATTGCGCGCACGCTTGTGCGCCGTTTTTACAAAGTTTTCAGATTGCCTCTCGGGTTTGCATTTCTATCTGAATTGGCCATAGAATCAATTGTGTCGAGACGGTTTTTGAATTTGAGGCCTCGGGTGCGGAGTTTTTGACGTCGTCGCCCATAGCCAAACTTGCGCGCTTGGTTGTGTGCCATTTTTACAAAGTTTTCAGATTGCCTCCCAAGTTTGCATCCCTCACTGAATTGGCCATAAAATCAATTGTGTCGAGACGGTTTTTGAATTTGAGGCCTCGGGTGCGGATTTTTTGACGTCGTCGCCCATAGCCAAATTGCGCGCACGCTTGTGCGCCGTTTTTACAAAGTTTTCAGATTGCCTCTCGGGTTTGCATTTCTAGCTGAATTGGCCATAGAATCAATTGTGTCGAGACGGTTTTTGAATTTGAGGCCTCGGGTGCGGAGTTTTTGACGTCATCGCCCATAGCCAAATTGCGCGCACGCTTGTGCGCCGTTTTTACAAAGTTTTCAGATTGCCTCTCGGGTTTGCATTCCTAGCTGAATTGGCCATAGAATTAATTTTGTCAAGATGGTTTTTGAATTTGACGCCTCGGGTGCGGAGTTTTTGACGTCGTCGCCCATCGCCAAATTGCGCGCACGCTTGTGCGCCGTTTTTACAAAGTTTTCAGATTGCCTCTCGGGATTGCATTTCTAGCTAAAATTGGTCATAGAATCAATTGTGTCGAGACGGTTTTTGAATTTGAGGCCTCGGGTGCGGAGTTTTTTACGTCGTCGCCCATAGCCAAATTGCGCGCACGCTTGTGCGCCGTTTTTACAAAGTTTTCAGATTGCCTCTCGGGTTTGCATTTCTATCTGAATTGGCCATAGAATCAATTGTGTCGAGACGGTTTTTGAATTTGAGGCCTCGGGTGCGGAGTTTTTGACGTCGTCGCCCATAGCCAAATTGCGCGCACGCTTGTGCGCCGTTTTTACAAAGTTTTCAGATTGCCTCTCGGGTTTGCAATCCTAGCTGAATTGGCCATAGAATTAATTTTGTCGAGACGGTTTTTGAATTTGAGGCCTCGGGTGCGGAGTTTTTGACGTCGTCGCCCATCGCCAAATTGCGCGCACGCTTGTGCGCCGTTTTTACAAAGTTTTCAGATTGCCTCTCGGGTTTGAATTTCCCACTGAATTGGCCATAGAATCAATTGTGTCGAGACGGTTTTTGAATTTGAGGCCTCGGGTGCGGAGTTTTTTACGTCGACGCCCATAGCCAAATTGCGCGCACGCTTGTGCGCCGTTTTTACAAAGTTTTCAGATTGCCTCTCGGGTTTGCATTTCTAGCTGAATTGGCCATAGAATTAATTTTGTCGAGACGGTTTTTGAATTTGAGGCCTCGGGTGCGGAGTTTTTGACGTCGTCGCCCATCGCCAAATTGCGCGCACGCTTGTGCGCCGTTTTTAACAAGTTTTCAGATTGCCTCTCGGGTTTGCATTTCTATCTAAAATTGGTCAAAGAATCAATTGTGTCGAGACGGCTTTTGAATTTGAGGCCTCGGGTGCGGAGTTTTTGACGTCGTCGCCCATAGCCAAATTGCGCGCACGCTTGTGCGCCGTTTTTACAAAGTTTTCAGATTGCCTCTCGGGTTTGCATTTCTATCTGAATTGGCCATAGAATCAATTGTGTCGAGACGGTTTTTGAATTTGAGGCCTCGGGTGCGGAGTTTTTGACGTCGTCGCCCATAGCCAAATTGCGTGCACGCTTGTGCGCCGTTTTTACAAACTTTTCAGCTTGCCTCTCGGGTTTGCATTTCTATCTGAATTGGCCATAGAATCAATTGTGTCGAGACGGTTTTTGAATTTGAGGCCTCGGGTGCGGATTTTTTGACGTCGTCGCCCATAGCCAAATTGCGCGCACGCTTGTGCGCCGTTTTTACAAAGTTTTCAGATTGCCTCTCGGGTTTGCATTTCTAGCTGAATTGGCCATAGAATCAATTTTGTCGAGACGGTTTTTGAATTTGAGGCCTCGGGTGCGGAGTTTTTGACGTCGTCGCCCATCGCCAAATTGCGCGCACGCTTATGCGCCGTTTTTACAAAGTTTTCAGATTGCCTCTCGGGTTTGCATTTCTAGCTAAAATTGGTCATAGAATCAATTGTGTCGAGACGGTTTTTGAATTTGAGGCCTCGGGTGCGGAGTTTTTGACGTCGTCGCCCATAGCCAAATTGCGCGCACGCTTGTGCGCCGTTTTTACAAAGTTTTCAGATTGCCTCTCGGGTTTGCATTTCTAGCTGAATTGGCCATAGAATTAATTTTGTCGAGACGGTTTTTGAATTTGAGGCCTCGGGTGCGGAGTTTTTGACGTCGTCGCCCATCGCCAAATTGCGCGCACGCTTGTGCCCCGTTTTTACAAAGTTTTCAGATTGCCTCTCGGGTTTGCATTTCTAGCTAAAATTGGTCATAGAATCAATTGTGTCGAGACGGTTTTTGAATTTGAGGCCTCGGGTGCGGAGTTTTTGACGTCGTCGCCCATAGCCAAACTTGCGCGCTTGGTTGTGTGCCATTTTTACAAAGTTTTCAGATTGCCTCCCAAGTTTGCATCCCTCACTGAATTGGCCATAAAATCAATTGTGTCGAGACGGTTTTTGAATTTGAGGCCTCGGGTGCGGATTTTTTGACGTCGTCGCCCATAGCCAAATTGCGCGCACGCTTGTGCGCCGTTTTTACAAAGTTTTCAGATTGCCTCTCGGGTTTGCATTTCTAGCTGAATTGGCCATAGAATCAATTGTGTCGAGACGGTTTTTGAATTTGAGGCCTCGGGTGCGGAGTTTTTGACGTCATCGCCCATAGCCAAATTGCGCGCACGCTTGTGCGCCGTTTTTACAAAGTTTTCAGATTGCCTCTCGGGTTTGCATTCCTAGCTGAATTGGCCATAGAATTAATTTTGTCAAGATGGTTTTTGAATTTGACGCCTCGGGTGCGGAGTTTTTGACGTCGTCGCCCATCGCCAAATTGCGCGCACGCTTGTGCGCCGTTTTTACAAAGTTTTCAGATTGCCTCTCGGGATTGCATTTCTAGCTAAAATTGGTCATAGAATCAATTGTGTCGAGACGGTTTTTGAATTTGAGGCCTCGGGTGCGGAGTTTTTTACGTCGTCGCCCATAGCCAAATTGCGCGCACGCTTGTGCGCCGTTTTTACAAAGTTTTCAGATTGCCTCTCGGGTTTGCATTTCTATCTGAATTGGCCATAGAATCAATTGTGTCGAGACGGTTTTTGAATTTGAGGCCTCGGGTGCGGAGTTTTTGACGTCGTCGCCCATAGCCAAATTGCGCGCACGCTTGTGCGCCGTTTTTACAAAGTTTTCAGATTGCCTCTCGGGTTTGCAATCCTAGCTGAATTGGCCATAGAATTAATTTTGTCGAGACGGTTTTTGAATTTGAGGCCTCGGGTGCGGAGTTTTTGACGTCGTCGCCCATCGCCAAATTGCGCGCACGCTTGTGCGCCGTTTTTACAAAGTTTTCAGATTGCCTCTCGGGTTTGAATTTCCCACTGAATTGGCCATAGAATCAATTGTGTCGAGACGGTTTTTGAATTTGAGGCCTCGGGTGCGGAGTTTTTTACGTCGACGCCCATAGCCAAATTGCGCGCACGCTTGTGCGCCGTTTTTACAAAGTTTTCAGATTGCCTCTCGGGTTTGCATTTCTAGCTGAATTGGCCATAGAATTAATTTTGTCGAGACGGTTTTTGAATTTGAGGCCTCGGGTGCGGAGTTTTTGACGTCGTCGCCCATCGCCAAATTGCGCGCACGCTTGTGCGCCGTTTTTAACAAGTTTTCAGATTGCCTCTCGGGTTTGCATTTCTATCTAAAATTGGTCAAAGAATCAATTGTGTCGAGACGGCTTTTGAATTTGAGGCCTCGGGTGCGGAGTTTTTGACGTCGTCGCCCATAGCCAAATTGCGCGCACGCTTGTGCGCCGTTTTTACAAAGTTTTCAGATTGCCTCTCGGGTTTGCATTTCTATCTGAATTGGCCATAGAATCAATTGTGTCGAGACGGTTTTTGAATTTGAGGCCTCGGGTGCGGAGTTTTTGACGTCGTCGCCCATAGCCAAACTTGCGCGCTTGGTTGTGTGCCATTTTTACAAAGTTTTCAGATTGCCTCCCAAGTTTACATCCCTCACTGAATTGGCCATAAAATCAATTGTGTCGAGACGGTTTTTGAATTTGAGGCCTCGGGTGCGGAGTTTTTGACGTCGTCGCCCATAGCCAAATTGCGCGCACGCTTGTGCGCCGTTTTTACAAAGTTTTCAGATTGCCTCTCGGGTTTGCATTTCTATCTGAATTGGCCATAGAATCAATTGTGTCGAGACGGTTTTTGAATTTGAGGCCTCGGGTGCGGATTTTTTGACGTCGTCGCCCATAGCCAAATTGCGCGCACGCTTGTGCGCCGTTTTTACAAAGTTTTCAGATTGCCTCTCGGGTTTGCATTTCTAGATGAATTGGCCATAGAATCAATTTTGTCGAGACGGTTTTTGAATTTGAGGCCTCGGGTGCGGAGTTTTTGACGTCGTCGCCCATCGCCAAATTGCGCGCACGCTTATGCGCCGTTTTTACAAAGTTTTCAGATTGCCTCTCGGGTTTGCATTTCTAGCTAAAATTGGTCATAGAATCAATTGTGTCGAGACGGTTTTTGAATTTGAGGCCTCGGGTGCGGAGTTTTTGACGTCGTCGCCCATAGCCAAATTGCGTGCACGCTTGTGCGCCGTTTTTACAAACTTTTCAGCTTGCCTCTCGGGTTTGCATTTCTATCTGAATTGGCCATAGAATCAATTGTGTCGAGACGGTTTTTGAATTTGAGGCCTCGGGTGCGGATTTTTTGACGTCGTCGCCCATAGCCAAATTGCGCGCACGCTTGTGCGCCGTTTTTACAAAGTTTTCAGATTGCCTCTCGGGTTTGCATTTCTAGCTGAATTGGCCATAGAATCAATTTTGTCGAGACGGTTTTTGAATTTGAGGCCTCGGGTGCGGAGTTTTTGACGTCGTCGCCCATCGCCAAATTGCGCGCACGCTTATGCGCCGTTTTTACAAAGTTTTCAGATTGCCTCTCGGGTTTGCATTTCTAGCTAAAATTGGTCATAGAATCAATTGTGTCGAGACGGTTTTTGAATTTGAGGCCTCGGGTGCGGAGTTTTTGACGTCGTCGCCCATCGCCAAATTGCGCGCACGCTTATGCGCCGTTTTTACAAAGTTTTCAGATTGCCTCTCGGGTTTGCATTTCTAGCTAAAATTGGTCATAGAATCAATTGTGTCGAGACGGTTTTTGAATTTGAGGCCTCGGGTGCGGAGTTTTTGACGTCGTCGCCCATAGCCAAATTGCGCGCACGCTTGTGCGCTGTTTTTACAAACTTTTCAGCTTGCCTCTCGGGTTTGCATCTCCATCTGAATTGGCCATAGAATCAATTGTGTCGAGACGGTTTTTGAATTTGAGGCCTCGGGTGCGGAGTTTTTGACGTCGTCGCCCATAGCCAAACTTGCGCGCTTAGTTGTGTGCCATTTTTACAAAGTTTTCAGATTGCCTCCCAAGTTTGCATCCCTCACTGAATTGGCCATAAAATCAATTGTGTCGAGACAGTTTTTGAATTTGAGGCCTCGGGTGCGGATTTTTTGACGTCGTCGCCCATAGCCAAATTGCGCGCACGCTTGTGCGCCGTTTTTACAAAGTTTTCAGATTGCCTCTCGGGTTTGAATTTCCCACTGAATTGGCCATAGAATTAATTGTGTCGAGACGGTTTTTGAATTTGAGGCCTCGGGTGCGGAGTTTTTGACGTCGTCGCCCATAGCCATATTGCGCGCACGCTTGTGCGCCGTTTTTACAAAGTTTTCAGATTGCCTCTCGGGTTTGCATTTCTAGCTGAATTGGCCATAGAATTAATTTTGTCGAGACGGTTTTTGAATTTGAGGCCTCGGGTGCGGAGTTTTTGACGTCGTCGCCCATCGCCAAATTGCGCGCACGCTTGTGCGCCGTTTTTACAAAGTTTTCAGATTGCCTCTCGGGTTTGCATTTCTAGCTAAAATTGGTCATAGAATCAATTGTGTCGAGACGGTTTTTGAATTTGAGGCCTCGGGTGCGGAGTTTTTGACGTCGTCGCCCATAGCCAAATTGCGCGCACGCTTGTGCGCCGTTTTTACAAAGTTTTCAGATTGCCTCTCGGGTTTGCATTTCTAGCTGAATTGGCCATAGAATCAATTGTGTCGAGACGGTTTTTGAATTTGAGGCCTCGGGTGCGGAGTTTTTGACGTCGTCGCCCATAGCCAAATTGCGCGCACGCTTGTGCACCGTTTTTACAAAGTTTTCAAATTGCCTCTCGGGTTTGCATTTCTAGCTAAAATTGGTCATAGAATCAATTGTGTCGAGACGGTTTTTTAATTTGAGACCTCGTGTGCGGAGTTTTTGACGTCGTCGCCCATAGCCAAATTGCGCGCACGCTTGTGCGCCGTTTTTACAAAGTTTTCAGATTGCCTCTCGGTTTTGAATTTCCCACTGAATTGGCCATAGAATCAATTGTGTCGAGACGGTTTTTGAATATGAGGCCTCGGGTGCGGAGTTTTTGATGTCGTCGCCCATAGCCAAATTGCGCGCACGCTTGTGCGCCGTTTTTACAAAGTTTTCAGATTGCCTCTCGGGTTTGCAATCCTAGCTGAATTGGCCATAGAATTAATTTTGTCGAGACGGTTTTTGAATTTGAGGCCTCGGGTGCGGAGTTTTTGACGTCGTCGCCCATCGCCAAATTGCGCGCACGCTTGTGCCCCGTTTTTACAAAGTTTTCAGATTGCCTCTCGGGTTTGCATTTCTAGCTAAAATTGGTCATAGAATCAATTGTGTCGAGACGCTTTTTGAATTTGAGGCCTCGGGTGCGGAGTTTTTGACGTCGTCGCCCATAGCCAAATTGCGCGCACGCTTGTGCGCCGTTTTTACAAAGTTTTCAGATTGCCTCTCGGGTTTGCATTTCTATCTGAATTGGCCATAGAATCAATTGTGTCGAGACGGTTTTTGAATTTGAGGCCTCGGGTGCGGAGTTTTTGACGTCGTCGCCCATAGCCAAACTTGCGCGCTTGGTTGTGTGCCATTTTTACAAAGTTTTCAGATTGCCTCCCAAGTTTGCATCCCTCACTGAATTGGCCATAAAATCAATTGTGTCGAGACGGTTTTTGAATTTGAGGCCTCGGGTGCGGATTTTTTGACGTCGTCGCCCATAGCCAAATTGCGCGCACGCTTGTGCGCCGTTTTTACAAAGTTTTCAGATTGCCTCTCGGGTTTGCATTTCTAGCTGAATTGGCCATAGAATCAATTGTGTCGAGACGGTTTTTGAATTTGAGGCCTCGGGTGCGGAGTTTTTGACGTCATCGCCCATAGCCAAATTGCGCGCACGCTTGTGCGCCGTTTTTACAAAGTTTTCAGATTGCCTCTCGGGTTTGCATTCCTAGCTGAATTGGCCATAGAATTAATTTTGTCAAGATGGTTTTTGAATTTGACGCCTCGGGTGCGGAGTTTTTGACGTCGTCGCCCATCGCCAAATTGCGCGCACGCTTGTGCGCCGTTTTTACAAAGTTTTCAGATTGCCTCTCGGGATTGCATTTCTAGCTAAAATTGGTCATAGAATCAATTGTGTCGAGACGGTTTTTGAATTTGAGGCCTCGGGTGCGGAGTTTTTTACGTCGTCGCCCATAGCCAAATTGCGCGCACGCTTGTGCGCCGTTTTTACAAAGTTTTCAGATTGCCTCTCGGGTTTGCATTTCTATCTGAATTGGCCATAGAATCAATTGTGTCGAGACGGTTTTTGAATTTGAGGCCTCGGGTGCGGAGTTTTTGACGTCGTCGCCCATAGCCAAATTGCGCGCACGCTTGTGCGCCGTTTTTACAAAGTTTTCAGATTGCCTCTCGGGTTTGCAATCCTAGCTGAATTGGCCATAGAATTAATTTTGTCGAGACGGTTTTTGAATTTGAGGCCTCGGGTGCGGAGTTTTTGACGTCGTCGCCCATCGCCAAATTGCGCGCACGCTTGTGCGCCGTTTTTACAAAGTTTTCAGATTGCCTCTCGGGTTTGAATTTCCCACTGAATTGGCCATAGAATCAATTGTGTCGAGACGGTTTTTGAATTTGAGGCCTCGGGTGCGGAGTTTTTTACGTCGACGCCCATAGCCAAATTGCGCGCACGCTTGTGCGCCGTTTTTACAAAGTTTTCAGATTGCCTCTCGGGTTTGCATTTCTAGCTGAATTGGCCATAGAATTAATTTTGTCGAGACGGTTTTTGAATTTGAGGCCTCGGGTGCGGAGTTTTTGACGTCGTCGCCCATCGCCAAATTGCGCGCACGCTTGTGCGCCGTTTTTACAAAGTTTTCAGATTGCCTCTCGGTTTTGCATTTCTATCTAAAATTGGTCAAAGAATCAATTGTGTCGAGACGGCTTTTGAATTTGAGGCCTCGGGTGCGGAGTTTTTGACGTCGTCGCCCATAGCCAAATTGCGCGCACGCTTGTGCGCCGTTTTTACAAAGTTTTCAGATTGCCTCTCGGGTTTGCATTTCTATCTGAATTGGCCATAGAATCAATTGTGTCGAGACGGTTTTTGAATTTGAGGCCTCGGGTGCGGAGTTTTTGACGTCGTCGCCCATAGCCAAACTTGCGCGCTTGGTTGTGTGCCATTTTTACAAAGTTTTCAGATTGCCTCCCAAGTTTACATCCCTCACTGAATTGGCCATAAAATCAATTGTGTCGAGACGGTTTTTGAATTTGAGGCCTCGGGTGCGGAGTTTTTGACGTCGTCGCCCATAGCCAAATTGCGCGCACGCTTGTGCGCCGTTTTTACAAAGTTTTCAGATTGCCTCTCGGGTTTGCATTTCTATCTGAATTGGCCATAGAATCAATTGTGTCGAGACGGTTTTTGAATTTGAGGCCTCGGGTGCGGATTTTTTGACGTCGTCGCCCATAGCCAAATTGCGCGCACGCTTGTGCGCCGTTTTTACAAAGTTTTCAGATTGCCTCTCGGGTTTGCATTTCTAGATGAATTGGCCATAGAATCAATTTTGTCGAGACGGTTTTTGAATTTGAGGCCTCGGGTGCGGAGTTTTTGACGTCGTCGCCCATCGCCAAATTGCGCGCACGCTTATGCGCCGTTTTTACAAAGTTTTCAGATTGCCTCTCGGGTTTGCATTTCTAGCTAAAATTGGTCATAGAATCAATTGTGTCGAGACGGTTTTTGAATTTGAGGCCTCGGGTGCGGAGTTTTTGACGTCGTCGCCCATAGCCAAATTGCGTGCACGCTTGTGCGCCGTTTTTACAAACTTTTCAGCTTGCCTCTCGGGTTTGCATTTCTATCTGAATTGGCCATAGAATCAATTGTGTCGAGACGGTTTTTGAATTTGAGGCCTCGGGTGCGGATTTTTTGACGTCGTCGCCCATAGCCAAATTGCGCGCACGCTTGTGCGCCGTTTTTACAAAGTTTTCAGATTGCCTCTCGGGTTTGCATTTCTAGCTGAATTGGCCATAGAATCAATTTTGTCGAGACGGTTTTTGAATTTGAGGCCTCGGGTGCGGAGTTTTTGACGTCGTCGCCCATCGCCAAATTGCGCGCACGCTTATGCGCCGTTTTTACAAAGTTTTCAGATTGCCTCTCGGGTTTGCATTTCTAGCTAAAATTGGTCATAGAATCAATTGTGTCGAGACGGTTTTTGAATTTGAGGCCTCGGGTGCGGAGTTTTTGACGTCGTCGCCCATAGCCAAATTGCGCGCACGCTTGTGCGCTGTTTTTACAAACTTTTCAGCTTGCCTCTCGGGTTTGCATCTCCATCTGAATTGGCCATAGAATCAATTGTGTCGAGACGGTTTTTGAATTTGAGGCCTCGGGTGCGGAGTTTTTGACGTCGTCGCCCATAGCCAAACTTGCGCGCTTAGTTGTGTGCCATTTTTACAAAGTTTTCAGATTGCCTCCCAAGTTTGCATCCCTCACTGAATTGGCCATAAAATCAATTGTGTCGAGACAGTTTTTGAATTTGAGGCCTCGGGTGCGGATTTTTTGACGTCGTCGCCCATAGCCAAATTGCGCGCACGCTTGTGCGCCGTTTTTACAAAGTTTTCAGATTGCCTCTCGGGTTTGAATTTCCCACTGAATTGGCCATAGAATTAATTGTGTCGAGACGGTTTTTGAATTTGAGGCCTCGGGTGCGGAGTTTTTGACGTCGTCGCCCATAGCCAAATTGCGCGCACGCTTGTGCGCCGTTTTTACAAAGTTTTCAGATTGCCTCTCGGGTTTGCATTTCTAGCTGAATTGGCCATAGAATTAATTTTGTCGAGACGGTTTTTGAATTTGAGGCCTCGGGTGCGGAGTTTTTGACGTCGTCGCCCATCGCCAAATTGCGCGCACGCTTGTGCGCCGTTTTTACAAAGTTTTCAGATTGCCTCTCGGGTTTGCATTTCTAGCTAAAATTGGTCATAGAATCAATTGTGTCGAGACGGTTTTTGAATTTGAGGCCTCGGGTGCGGAGTTTTTGACGTCGTCGCCCATAGCCAAATTGCGCGCACGCTTGTGCGCCGTTTTTACAAAGTTTTCAGATTGCCTCTCGGGTTTGCATTTCTAGCTGAATTGGCCATAGAATCAATTGTGTCGAGACGGTTTTTGAATTTGAGGCCTCGGGTGCGGAGTTTTTGACGTCGTCGCCCATAGCCAAATTGCGCGCACGCTTGTGCACCGTTTTTACAAAGTTTTCAAATTGCCTCTCGGGTTTGCATTTCTAGCTAAAATTGGTCATAGAATCAATTGTGTCGAGACGGTTTTTTAATTTGAGACCTCGTGTGCGGAGTTTTTGACGTCGTCGCCCATAGCCAAATTGCGCGCACGCTTGTGCGCCGTTTTTACAAAGTTTTCAGATTGCCTCTCGGTTTTGAATTTCCCACTGAATTGGCCATAGAATCAATTGTGTCGAGACGGTTTTTGAATATGAGGCCTCGGGTGCGGAGTTTTTGATGTCGTCGCCCATAGCCAAATTGCGCGCACGCTTGTGCGCCGTTTTTACAAAGTTTTCAGATTGCCTCTCGGGTTTGCAATCCTAGCTGAATTGGCCATAGAATTAATTTTGTCGAGACGGTTTTTGAATTTGAGGCCTCGGGTGCAGAGTTTTTGACGTCGTCGCCCATCGCCAAATTGCGCGCACGCTTGTGCGCCGTTTTTACAAAGTTTTTAGATTGCCTCTCGGGTTTGCATTTCTAGCTAAAATTGGTCATAGAATCAATTGTGTCGAGACGGTTTTTGAATTTGAGGCCTCGGGTGCAGAGTTTTTGACGTCGTCGCCCATAGCCAAATTGCTCGCACGCTTGTGCGCCGTTTTTACAAAGTTTTCAGATTGCCTCTCGGGTTTGCATTTCTATCTAAAATTGGTCATAGAATCAATTGTGTCGAGACGGTTTTTGAATTTGAGGCCTCGGGTGCGGAGTTTTTGACGTCGTCGCCCATAGCCAAATTGCGCGCACGCTTGTGCGCCATTTTTACAAAGTTTTCAGATTGCCTCTCGGGTTTGCATTTCTATTTGAATTGGCCATAGAATCAATTGTGTCGAGACGGTTTTTGAATTTGAGGCCTCGGGTGCGGAGTTTTTGACGTCGTCGCCCATAGCCAAACTTGCGCGCTTGGTTGTGTGCCATTTTTACAAAGTTTTCAGATTGCCTCCCAAGTTTGCATCCCTCACTGAATTGGCCATAAAATCAATTGTGTCGAGACGGTTTTTGAATTTGAGGCCTCGGGTGCGGATTTTTTGACGTCGTCGCCCATAGCCAAATTGCGCGCACGCTTGTGCGCCGTTTTTACAAAGTTTTCAGATTGCCTCTCGGGTTTGCATTACTAGCTAAATTGGCCATAGAATCAATTGTGTCAAGACGGTTTTTGAATTTGAGGCCTCGGGTGCGGAGTTTTTGACGTCATCGCCCAGAGCCAAATTGCGCGCACGCTTGTGCGCCGTTTTTACAAAGTTTTCAGATTGCCTCTCGGGTTTGCATTTCTAGCTGAATTGGCCATAGAATTAATTTTGTCGAGACGGTTTTTGAATTTGAGGCCTCGGGTGCGGAGTTTTTGACGTCGTCGCCCATAGCCAAACTTGCGCGCTTGGTTGTGTGCCATTTTTACAAAGTTTTCAGATTGCCTCCCAAGTTTGCATCCCTCACTGAATTGGCCATAAAATCAATTGTGTCGAGACGGTTTTTGAATTTGAGGCCTCGGGTCCGGATTTTTTGACGTCGTCACCCATAGCCAAATTGCGCGCACGCTTGTGCGCCGTTTTTACAAAGTTTTCAGATTGCCTCTCGGGTTTGAATTTCTAGCTAAATTGGCCATAGAATCAATTGTGTCAAGACGGTTTTTGAATTTGAGGCCTCGGGTGCGGAGTTTTTGACGTCATCGCCCAGAGCCAAATTGCGCGCACGCTTGTGCGCCGTTTTTACAAAGTTTTCAGATTGCCTCTCGGGTTTGCATTTCTAGCTGAATTGGCCATAGAATTAATTTTGTCGAGACGGTTTTTGAATTTGAGGCCTCGGGTGCGGAGTTTTTGACGTCGTCGCCCATAGCCAAACTTGCGCGCTTGGTTGTGTGCCATTTTTACAAAGTTTTCAGATTGCCTCCCAAGTTTGCATCCCTCACTGAATTGGCCATAAAATCAATTGTGTCGAGACGGTTTTTGAATTTGAGGCCTCGGGTCCGGATTTTTTGACGTCGTCACCCATAGCCAAATTGCGCGCACGCTTGTGCGCCGTTTTTACAAAGTTTTCAGATTGCCTCTCGGGTTTGAATTTCCCACTGAATTGGCCATAGAATCAATTGTGTCGAGACGGTTTTTGAATTTGAGGCCTCGGGTGCGGAGTTTTTGACGTCGTCGCCCATAGCCAAATTGCGCGCACGCTTGTGCGCCGTTTTTACAAAGTTTTCAGATTGCCTCTCGGGTTTGCATTTCTAGCTAAAATTGGTCATAGAATCAATTGTGTCGAGACGGTTGTTGAATTTGAGACCTCGGGTGCGGAGTTTTTGACGTCGTCGTCCATAGCCAAATTGCGCGCACGCTTGTGCGCCGTTTTTACAAAGTTTTCGGATTGCCTCTCGGTTTTGAATTTCCCACTGAATTGGCCATAGAATCAATTGTGTCGAGACGGTTTTTGAATTTGAGGCCTCGGGTGCGGAGTTTTTGACGTCGTCGCCCATAGCCAAATTGCGCGCACGCTTGTGCGCCGTTTTTACAAAGTTTTCAGATTGCCTCTCGGGTTTGCATTTCTGGCTAAATTGGCCATAGAATCAATTGTGTCGAGACGGTTTTTGAATTTGAGGCCTCGGGTGCGGAGTTTTTGACGTCATCGCCCATAGCCAAATTGCGCGCACGCTTGTGCGCCGTTTTTACAAAGTTTTCAGATTGCCTCTCGGGTTTGCATATCTAGCTGAATTGGCCATAGAATTAATTTTGTCGAGATGGTTTTTGAATTTGAGGCCTCGGGTGCAGAGTTTTTGACGTCGTCGCCCATCGCCAAATTGCGCGCACGCTTGTGCCCCGTTTTTACAAAGTTTTCAGATTGCCTCTCGGGTTTGCATTTCTAGCTAAAATTGGTCATAGAATCAATTGTGTCGAGACGGTTTTTGAATTTGAGGCCTCGGGTGCGGAGTTTTTGAAGTCGTCGCCCATAGCCAAATTGCGCGCACGCTTGTGCGCCGTTTTTACAAAGTTTTCAAATTGCCTCTCGGGTTTGCAATCCTAGCTAAAATTGGTCATATAATCAATTGTGTCGAGATGGTTTTTGAATTTGAGGCCTCGGGTGCGGTGTTTTTGAAGTCGTCGCCCCTAACCAAATTGCGCGCACGCTTGTGCGCCGTTTTTACAAAGTTTTCAGATTGCCATTCGGGTTTGCATTTCTAGCTGAATTGGACATAGAATCAATTGTGTCGAGACGGTTTTTGAATTTGAGGCCTCGGGTGCGGAGTTTTTGAAGTCGTCGCCCATAGTCAAATTTCGCGCACGGTTGTGCGCTGTTTTTACAAAGTTTTCAGATTGCCTCTCGGGTTTGCATTACTAGCTGAATTGGCCATAGAATCAATTGTGTCAAGACGGTTTTTGAATTTGAGGCCTCAGGTGCGGAGTTTTTGACGTCGTCGCCCACAGCCAAATTGCGCGCACGCTTGTGCACCGTTTTTACAAAGTTTTCAAATTGCCTCTCGGGTTTGCATTTCTAGCTAAAATTGGTCATAGCATCAATTGTGTCGAGACGGTTGTTGAATTTGAGACCTCGGGTGCGGAGTTTTTGACGTCGTCGCCCATAGCCAAATTGCGCGCACGCTTGTGCGCCATTTTTACAAAGTTTTCAGATTACCTCTCGGGTTTGCATTTCTAGCTAAATTGGCCATAGAATCAATTGTGTCGAGACGGTTTTTGAATTTGAGGCCTCGGGTGCGGAGTTTTTGACGTCATCGCCCATAGCCAAATTGCGCGCACGCTTGTGCGCCGTTTTTACAAAGTTTTCAGATTGCCTCTCGGGTTTGCATTTCTAGCTGAATTGGCCATAGAATTAATTTTGTCGAGACGGTTTTTGAATTTGAGGCCTCGGGTGCGGAGTTTTTGACGTCGTCGCCCATCGCCAAATTGCGCGCACGCTTGTGCCCCGTTTTTACAAAGTTTTCAGATTGCCTCTCGGGTTTGCATTTCTAGCTAAAATTGGTCATAGAATCAATTGTGTCGATACGGTTTTTGAATTTGAGGCCTCGGGTGCGGAGTTTTTGACGTCGTCGCCCATAGCCAAATTGCGCGCACGCTTGTGCGCCGTTTTTACAAAGTTTTCAGATTGCCTCTCGGGTTTGCATTTCTATCTGAATTGGCCATAGAATCAATTGTGTCGAGACGGTTTTTGAATTTGAGGCCTCGGGTGCGGAGTTTTTGACGTCGTCGCCCATAGCCAAACTTGCGCGCTTGGTTGTGTGCCATTTTTACAAAGTTTTCAGATTGCCTCCCAAGTTTGCATCCCTCACTGAATTGGCCATAAAATCAATTGTGTCGAGACGGTTTTGAATTTGAGGCCTCGGGTGCGGATTTTTTGACGTCGTCGCCCATAGCCAAATTGCGCGCACGCTTGTGCGCCGTTTTTACAAAGTTTTCAGATTGCCTCTCGGGTTTGCATTTCTAGCTGAATTGGCCATAGAATCAATTGTGTCGAGACGGTTTTTGAATTTGAGGCCTCGGGTGCGGAGTTTTTGACGTCATCGCCCATAGCCAAATTGCGCGCACGCTTGTGCGCCGTTTTTACAAAGTTTTCAGATTGCCTCTCGGGTTTGCATTCCTAGCTGAATTGGCCATAGAATTAATTTTGTCAAGATGGTTTTTGTATTTGACGCCTCGGGTGCGGAGTTTTTGACGTCGTCGCCCATCGCCAAATTGCGCGCACGCTTGTGCGCCGTTTTTACAAAGTTTTCAGATTGCCTCTCGGGATTGCATTTCTAGCTAAAATTGGTCATAGAATCAATTGTGTCGAGACGGTTTTTGAATTTGAGGCCTCGGGTGCGGAGTTTTTTACGTCGTCGCCCATAGCCAAATTGCGCGCATGCTTGTGCGCCGTTTTTACAAAGTTTTCAGATTGCCTCTCGGGTTTGCATTTCTATCTGAATTGGCCATAGAATCAATTGTGTCGAGACGGTTTTTGAATTTGAGGCCTCGGGTGCGGAGTTTTTGACGTCGTCGCCCATAGCCAAATTGCGCGCACGCTTGTGCGCCGTTTTTACAAAGTTTTCAGATTGCCTCTCGGGTTTGCAATCCTAGCTGAATTGGCCATAGAATTAATTTTGTCGAGACGGTTTTTGAATTTGAGGCCTCGGGTGCGGAGTTTTTGACGTCGTCGCCCATCGCCAAATTGCGCGCACGCTTGTGCGCCGTTTTTACAAAGTTTTCAGATTGCCTCTCGGGTTTGAATTTCCCACTGAATTGGCCATAGAATCAATTGTGTCGAGACGGTTTTTGAATTTGAGGCCTCGGGTGCGGAGTTTTTTACGTCGACGCCCATAGCCAAATTGCGCGCACGCTTGTGCGCCGTTTTTACAAAGTTTTCAGATTGCCTCTCGGGTTTGCATTTCTAGCTGAATTGGCCATAGAATTAATTTTGTCGAGACGGTTTTTGAATTTGAGGCCTCGGGTGCGGAGTTTTTGACGTCGTCGCCCATCGCCAAATTGCGCGCACGCTTGTGCGCCGTTTTTACAAAGTTTTCAGATTGCCTCTCGGGTTTGCATTTCTATCTAAAATTGGTCAAAGAATCAATTGTGTCGAGACGGTTTTTGAATTTGAGGCCTCGGGTGCGGAGTTTTTGACGTCGTCGCCCATAGCCAAATTGCGCGCACGCTTGTGCGCCGTTTTTACAAAGTTTTCAGATTGCCTCTCGGGTTTGCATTCCTATCTGAATTGGCCATAGAATCAATTGTGTCGAGACGGTTTTTGAATTTGAGGCCTCGGGTGCGGATTTTTTGACGTCGTCGCCCATAGCCAAATTGCGCGCACGCTTGTGCGCCGTTTTTACAAAGTTTTCAGATTGCCTCTCGGGTTTGCATTTCTAGCTGAATTGGCCATAGAATCAATTTTGTCGAGACGGTTTTTGAATTTGAGGCCTCGGGTGCGGAGTTTTTGACGTCGTCGCCCATCGCCAAATTGCGCGCACGCTTATGCGCCGTTTTTACAAAGTTTTCAGATTGCCTCTCGGGTTTGCATTTCTAGCTAAAATTGGTCATAGAATCAATTGTGTCGAGACGGTTTTTGAATTTGAGGCCTCGGGTGCGGAGTTTTTGACGTCGTCGCCCATAGCCAAATTGCGCGCACGCTTGTGCGCTGTTTTTACAAACTTTTCAGCTTGCCTCTCGGGTTTGCATTTCCATCTGAATTGGCCATAGAATCAATTGTGTCGAGACGGTTTTTGAATTTGAGGCCTCGGGTGCGGAGTTTTTGACGTCGTCGCCCATAGCCAAACTTGCGCGCTTAGTTGTGTGCCATTTTTACAAAGTTTTCAGATTGCCTCCCAAGTTTGCATCCCTCACTGAATTGGCCATAAAATCAATTGTGTCGAGACAGTTTTTGAATTTGAGGCCTCGGGTGCGGATTTTTTGACGTCGTCGCCCATAGCCAAATTGCGCGCACGCTTGTGCGCCGTTTTTACAAAGTTTTCAGATTGCCTCTCGGGTTTGAATTTCCCACTGAATTGGCCATAGAATTAATTGTGTCGAGACGGTTTTTGAATTTGAGGCCTCGGGTGCGGAGTTTTTGACGTCGTCGCCCATAGCCAAATTGCGCGCACGCTTGTGCGCCGTTTTTACAAAGTTTTCAGATTGCCTCTCGGGTTTGCATTTCTAGCTGAATTGGCCATAGAATTAATTTTGTCGAGACGGTTTTTGAATTTGAGGCCTCGGGTGCGGAGTTTTTGACGTCGTCGCCCATCGCCAAATTGCGCGCACGCTTGTGCCCCGTTTTTACAAAGTTTTCAGATTGCCTCTCGGGTTTGCATTTCTAGCTAAAATTGGTCATAGAATCAATTGTGTCGAGACGGTTTTTGAATTTGAGGCCTCGGGTGCGGAGTTTTTGACGTCGTCGCCCATAGCCAAATTGCGCGCACGCTTGTGCGCCGTTTTTACAAAGTTTTCAGATTGCCTCTCGGGTTTGCATTTCTAGCTGAATTGGCCATAGAATCAATTGTGTCGAGACGGTTTTTGAATTTGAGGCCTCGGGTGCGGAGTTTTTGACGTCGTCGCCCATAGCCAAATTGCGCGCACGCTTGTGCACCGTTTTTACAAAGTTTTCAAATTGCCTCTCGGGTTTGCATTTCTAGCTAAAATTGGTCATAGAATCAATTGTGTCGAGACGGTTTTTTAATTTGAGACCTCGGGTGCGGAGTTTTTGACGTCGTCGCCCATAGCCAAATTGCGCGCACGCTTGTGCGCCGTTTTTACAAAGTTTTCAGATTGCCTCTCGGTTTTGAATTTCCCACTGAATTGGCCATAGAATCAATTGTGTCGAGACGGTTTTTGAATATGAGGCCTCGGGTGCGGAGTTTTTGATGTCGTCGCCCATAGCCAAATTGCGCGCACGCTTGTGCGCCGTTTTTACAAAGTTTTCAGATTGCCTCTCGGGTTTGCAATCCTAGCTGAATTGGCCATAGAATTAATTTTGTCGAGACGGTTTTTGAATTTGAGGCCTCGGGTGCAGAGTTTTTGACGTCGTCGCCCATCGCCAAATTGCGCGCACGCTTGTGCGCCGTTTTTACAAAGTTTTTAGATTGCCTCTCGGGTTTGCATTTCTAGCTAAAATTGGTCATAGAATCAATTGTGTCGAGACGGTTTTTGAATTTGAGGCCTCGGGTGCGGAGTTTTTGACGTCGTCGCCCATAGCCAAATTGCGCGCACGCTTGTGCACCGTTTTTACAAAGTTTTCAAATTGCCTCTCGGGTTTGCATTTCTAGCTAAAATTGGTCATAGAATCAATTGTGTCGAGACGGTTTTTTAATTTGAGACCTCGGGTGCGGAGTTTTTGACGTCGTCGCCCATAGCCAAATTGCGCGCACGCTTGTGCGCCGTTTTTACAAAGTTTTCAGATTGCCTCTCGGTTTTGAATTTCCCACTGAATTGGCCATAGAATCAATTGTGTCGAGACGGTTTTTGAATATGAGGCCTCGGGTGCGGAGTTTTTGATGTCGTCGCCCATAGCCAAATTGCGCGCACGCTTGTGCGCCGTTTTTACAAAGTTTTCAGATTGCCTCTCGGGTTTGCAATCCTAGCTGAATTGGCCATAGAATTAATTTTGTCGAGACGGTTTTTGAATTTGAGGCCTCGGGTGCAGAGTTTTTGACGTCGTCGCCCATCGCCAAATTGCGCGCACGCTTGTGCGCCGTTTTTACAAAGTTTTTAGATTGCCTCTCGGGTTTGCATTTCTAGCTAAAATTGGTCATAGAATCAATTGTGTCGAGACGGTTTTTGAATTTGAGGCCTCGGGTGCGGAGTTTTTGACGTCGTCGCCCATAGCCAAATTGCGCGCACGCTTGTGCGCCATTTTTACAAAGTTTTCAGATTGCCTCTCGGGTTTGCATTTCTATTTGAATTGGCCATAGAATCAATTGTGTCGAGTCGGTTTTTGAATTTGAGGCCTCGGGTGCGGAGTTTTTGACGTCGTCGCCCATAGCCAAACTTGCGCGCTTGGTTGTGTGCCATTTTTACAAAGTTTTCAGATTGCCTCCCAAGTTTGCATCCCTCACTGAATTGGCCATAAAATCAATTGTGTCGAGACGGTTTTTGAATTTGAGGCCTCGGGTGCGGATTTTTTGACGTCGTCGCCCATAGCCAAATTGCGCGCACGCTTGTGCGCCGTTTTTACAAAGTTTTCAGATTGCCTCTCGGGTTTGCATTTCTAGCTAAATTGGCCATAGAATCAATTGTGTCGAGACGGTTTTTGAATTTGAGGCCTCGGGTGCGGAGTTTTTGACGTCATCGCCCATAGCCAAATTGCGCACACGCTTGTGCGCCGTTTTTACAAAGTTTTCAGATTGCCTCTCGGGTTTGCATTTCTAGCTAAAATTGGTCATAGAATCAATTGTGTCGAGACGGTTTTTGAATTTGAGGCCTCGGGTGCGGAGTTTTTGACGTCGTCGCCCATAGCCAAATTGCGCGCACGCTTGTGCGCCGTTTTTACAAAGTTTTCAAATTGCCTCTCGGGTTTGCATTTCTAGCTAAAATTGGTCATAAAATCAATTGTGTCGAGACGGTTTTTGAATTTGAGGCCTCGGGTGCGGATTTTTTGACGTCGTCGCCCATAGCCAAATTGCGCGCACGCTTGTGCGCCGTTTTTACAAAGTTTTCAGATTGCCTCTCGGGTTTGCATTTCTAGCTAAATTGGCCATAGAATCAATTGTGTCGAGACGGTTTTTGAATTTGAGGCCTCGGGTGCGGAGTTTTTGACGTCATCGCCCATAGCCAAATTGCGCGCACGCTTGTGCGCCGTTTTTACAAAGTTTTCAGATTGCCTCTCGGGTTTGCATTTCTAGCTAAAATTGGTCATAGAATCAATTGTGTCGAGACGGTTTTTGAATTTGAGGCCTCGGGTGCGGAGTTTTTGACGTCGTCGCCCATAGCCAAATTGCGCGCACGCTTGTGCGCCGTTTTTACAAAGTTTTCAAATTGCCTCTCGGGTTTGCATTTCTAGCTAAAATTGGTCATATAATCAATTGTGTCGAGACGGTTTTTGAATTTGAGGCCTCGGGTGCGGTGTTTTTGACGTCGTCGCCCCAAACCAAATTGCGCGCACGCTTGTGCGCCATTTTTACAAAGTTTTCAGATTGCCTCTCGGGTTTGCATTTCTATTTGAATTGGCCATAGAATCAATTGTGTCGAGTCGGTTTTTGAATTTGAGGCCTCGGGTGCGGAGTTTTTGACGTCGTCGCCCATAGCCAAACTTGCGCGCTTGGTTGTGTGCCATTTTTACAAAGTTTTCAGATTGCCTCCCAAGTTTGCATCCCTCACTGAATTGGCCATAAAATCAATTGTGTCGAGACGGTTTTTGAATTTGAGGCCTCGGGTGCGGATTTTTTGACGTCGTCGCCCATAGCCAAATTGCGCGCACGCTTGTGCGCCGTTTTTACAAAGTTTTCAGATTGCCTCTCGGGTTTGCATTTCTAGCTAAATTGGCCATAGAATTAATTTTGTCGAGACGGTTTTTGAATTTGAGGCCTCGGGTGCGGAGTTTTTGACGTCGTCGCCCATCGCCAAATTGCGCGCACGCTTGTGCCCCGTTTTTACAAAGTTTTCAGATTGCCTCTCGGGTTTGCATTTCTAGCTAAAATTGGTCATAGAATCAATTGTGTCGAGACGGTTTTTGAATTTGAGGCCTCGGGTGCGGAGTTTTTGACGTCGTCGCCCATAGCCAAATTGCGCGCACGCTTGTGCGCCGTTTTTACAAAGTTTTCAAATTGCCTCTCGGGTTTGCATTTCTAGCTAAAATTGGTCATATAATCAATTGTGTCGAGACGGTTTTTGAATTTGAGGCCTCGGGTGCGGTGTTTTTGACGTCGTCGCCCCAAACCAAATTGCGCGCACGCTTGTGCGCCGTTTTTACAAAGTTTTCAGATTGCCATTCGGGTTTGCATTTCCAGCTGAATTGGACATAGAATCAATTGTGTCGAGACAGTTTTTGAATTTGAGGCCTCGGGTGCGGAGTTTTTGACGTCGTCGCCCATAGTCAAATTTCGCGCACGGTTGTGCGCTGTTTTTACAAAGTTTTCAGATTGCCTCTCGGTTTTGAATTTCCCACTGAATTGGCCATAGAATCAATTGTGTCGAGACGGTTTTTGAATATGAGGCCTCGGGTGCGGAGTTTTTGATGTCGTCGCCCATAGCCAAATTGCGCGCACGCTTGTGCGCCGTTTTTACAAAGTTTTCAGATTGCCTCTCGGGTTTGCAATCCTAGCTGAATTGGCCATAGAATTAATTTTGTCGAGACGGTTTTTGAATTTGAGGCCTCGGGTGCGGAGTTTTTGACGTCGTCGCCCATCGCCAAATTGCGCGCACGCTTGTGCGCCGTTTTTACAAAGTTTTTAGATTGCCTCTCGGGTTTGCATTTCTAGCTAAAATTGGTCATAGAATCAATTGTGTCGAGACGGTTTTTGAATTTGAGGCCTCGGGTGCGGAGTTTTTGACGTCGTCGCCCATAGCCAAATTGCTCGCACGCTTGTGCGCCGTTTTTACAAAGTTTTCAGATTGCCTCTCGGGTTTGCATTTCTATCTAAAATTGGTCATAGAATCAATTGTGTCGAGACGGTTTTTGAATTTGAGGCCTCGGGTGCGGAGTTTTTTACGTCGTCGCCCATAGCCAAATTGCGCGCACGCTTGTGCGCCATTTTTACAAAGTTTTCAGATTGCCTCTCGGGTTTGCATTTCTATTTGAATTGGCCATAGAATCAATTGTGTCGAGTCGGTTTTTGAATTTGAGGCCTCGGGTGCGGAGTTTTTGACGTCGTCGCCCATAGCCAAACTTGCGCGCTTGGTTGTGTGCCATTTTTACAAAGTTTTCAGATTGCCTCCCAAGTTTGCATCCCTCACTGAATTGGCCATAAAATCAATTGTGTCGAGACGGTTTTTGAATTTGAGGCCTCGGGTGCGGATTTTTTGACGTCGTCGCCCATAGCCAAATTGCGCGCACGCTTGTGCGCCGTTTTTACAAAGTTTTCAGATTGCCTCTCGGGTTTGCATTTCTAGCTAAATTGACCATAGAATCAATTGTGTCGAGACGGTTTTTGAATTTGAGGCCTCGGGTGCGGAGTTTTTGACGTCATCGCCCATAGCCAAATTGCGCGCACGCTTGTGCGCCGTTTTTACAAAGTTTTCAGATTGCCTCTCGGGTTTGCATTTCTAGCTGAATTGGCCATAGAATTAATTTTGTCGAGACGGTTTTTGAATTTGAGGCCTCGGGTGCGGAGTTTTTGACGTCGTCGCCCATCGCCAAATTGCGCGCACGCTTGTGCCCCGTTTTTACAAAGTTTTCAGATTGCCTCTCGGGTTTGCATTTCTAGCTAAAATTGGTCATAGAATCAATTGTGTCGAGACGGTTTTTGAATTTGAGGCCTCGGGTGCAGAGTTTTTGACGTCGTCGCCCATAGCCAAATTGCGCGCACGCTTGTGCGCCGTTTTTACAAAGTTTTCAAATTGCCTCTCGGGTTTGCATTTCTAGCTAAAATTGGTCATATAATCAATTGTGTCGAGACGGTTTTTGAATTTCAGGCCTCGGGTGCGGTGTTTTTGACGTCGTCGCCCCAAACCAAATTGCGCGCACGCTTGTGCGCCGTTTTTACAAAGTTGTCAGATTGCCATTCGGGTTTGCATTTCTAGCTGAATTGGACATAGAATCAATTGTGTCGAGACAGTTTTTGAATTTGAGGCCTCGGGTGCGGAGTTTTTGACGTCGTCGCCCATAGTCAAATTTCGCGCACGGTTGTGCGCTGTTTTTACAAAGTTTTCAGATTGCCTCTCGGGTTTGCATTACTAGCTGAATTGGCCATAGAATCAATTGTGTCGAGACGGTTTTTGAATTTGAGGCCTCGGGTGCGGAGTTTTTGACGTCGTCGCCCACAGCCAAATTGCGCGCACGCTTGTGCACCGTTTTTACAAAGTTTTCAAATTGCCTCTCGGGTTTGCATTTCTAGCTAAAATTGGTCATAGAATCAATTGTGTCGAGACGGTTGTTGAATTTGAGACCTCGGGTGTGGAGTTTTTGACGTCGTCGCCCATAGCCAAATTGCGCGCACGCTTGTGCGCCGTTTTTACAAAGTTTTCAGATTGCCTCTCGGTTTTGAATTTCCCACTGAATTGGCCATAGAATCAATTGTGTCGAGACAGTTTTTGAATTTGGGGCCTCGGGTGCGGAGTTGTTGACGTCGTCGCCCATAACCAAATTGCGCGCACGCTTGTGCGCCGTTTTTACAAAGTTTTCAGATTGCCTCTCGGGTTTGCATTTCTAGCTGAATTGGCCATAGAATTAATTTTGTCGAGACGGTTTTTGAATTTGATACCTTGGGTGCGGAGTTTTTGACGTCGTCGCCCATCGCCAAATTGCGCGCACGCTTGTGCGCCGTTTTTACAAAGTTTTCAGACTGCCTCTCGGGTTTGCATTTCTAGCTAAAATTGGTCATAGAATCAATTGTGTCGAGACGGTTTTTGAATTTGAGGCCTCGGGTGCGGAGTTTTTGACGTCGTCGCCCATAGCCAAATTGCGCGCACGCTTGTGCGCCGTTTTTACAAAGTTTTCAGATTGCCTCTCGGTTTGCATTTCTAGCTGAATTGGCCATAGAATTAATTTTGTCGAGACGGTTTTTGAATTTGAGGCCTCGGGTGCGGAGTTTTTGACGTCGTCGCCCATCGCCAAATTGCGCGCACGCTTGTGCGCCGTTTTTACAAAGTTTTCAGATTGCCTCTCGGGTTTGCATTTCTAGCTAAAATTGGTCATAGAATCAATTGTGTCGAGACGGTTTTTGAATTTGAGGCCTCGGGTGCGGAGTTTTTGACGTCGTCGCCCATAGCCAAATTGCGCGCACGCTTGTGCGCCGTTTTTACAAAGTTTTCAGATTGCCTCTCGGGTTTGCATTTCTATCTGAATTGGCCATAGAATCAATTGTGTCGAGACGGTTTTTGAATTTGAGGCCTCGGGTGCGGAGTTTTTGACGTCGTCGCCCATAGCCAAACTTGCGCGCTTGGTTGTGTGCCATTTTTACAAAGTTTTCAGATTGCCTCCCAAGTTTGCATCCCTCACTGAATTGGCCATAAAATCAATTGTGTCGAGACGGTTTTTGAATTTGAGGCCTCGGGTGCGGATTTTTTGACGTCGTCGCCCATAGCCAAATTGCGCGCACGCTTGTGCGCCGTTTTTACAAAGTTTTCAGATTGCCTCTCGAGTTTGCATTTCTAGCTGAATTGGCCATAGAATCAATTGTGTCGAGACGGTTTTTGAATTTGAGGCCTCGGGTGCGGAGTTTTTGACGTCATCGCCCATAGCCAAATTGCGCGCACGCTTGTGCGCCGTTTTTACAAAGTTTTCAGATTGCCTCTCGGGTTTGCATTCCTAGCTGAATTGGCCATAGAATTAATTTTGTCAAGATGGTTTTTGAATTTGACGCCTCGGGTGCGGAGTTTTTGACGTCGTCGCCCATCGCCAAATTGCGCGCACGCTTGTGCGCCGTTTTTACAAAGTTTTCAGATTGCCTCTCGGGTTTGCATTGCTAGCTAAAATTGGTCGTAGAATCAATTGTGTCGAGACGGTTTTTGAATTTGAGGCCTCGGGTGCGGAGTTTTTTACGTCGTCGCCCATAGCCAAATTGGGCGCACGCTTGTGCGCCGTTTTTACAAAGTTTTCAGATTGCCTCTCGGGTTTGCATTTCTAGCTGAATTGGCCATAGAATTAATTTTGTCGAGACGGTTTTTGAATTTGAGGCCTCGGGTGCGGAGTTTTTGACGTCGTCGCCCATCGCCAAATTGCGCACACGCTTGTGCGCCGTTTTTACAAAGTTTTCAGACTGCCTCTCGGGTTTGCATTTCTAGCTAAAATTGGTCATAGAATCAATTGTGTCGAGACGGTTTTTGAATTTGAGGCCTCGGGTGCGGAGTTTTTGACGTCGTCGCCCATAGCCAAATTGCGCGCACGCTTGTGCGCCGTTTTTACAAAGTTTTCAGATTGCCTCTCGGGTTTGCATTTCTATCTGAATTGGCCATAGAATCAATTGTGTCGAGACGGTTTTTGAATTTGAGGCCTCGGGTGCGGAGTTTTTGACGTCGTCGCCCATAGCCAAACTTGCGCGCTTGGTTGTGTGCCATTTTTACAAAGTTTTCAGATTGCCTCCCAAGTTTGCATCCCTCACTGAATTGGCCATAAAATCAATTGTGTCGAGACGGTTTTTGAATTTGAGGCCTCGGGTGCGGATTTTTTGACGTCGTCGCCCATAGCCAAATTGCGCGCACGCTTGTGCGCCGTTTTTACAAAGTTTTCAGATTGCCTCTCGGGTTTGCATTTCTAGCTGAATTGGCCATAGAATCAATTGTGTCGAGACGGTTTTTGAATTTGAGGCCTCGGGTGCGGAGTTTTTGACGTCATCGCCCATAGCCAAATTGCGCGCACGCTTGTGCGCCGTTTTTACAAAGTTTTCAGATTGCCTCTCGGGTTTGCATTCCTAGCTGAATTGGCCATAGAATTAATTTTGTCAAGATGGTTTTTGAATTTGACGCCTCGGGTGCGGAGTTTTTGACGTCGTCGCCCATCGCCAAATTGCGCGCACGCTTGTGCGCCGTTTTTACAAAGTTTTCAGATTGCCTCTCGGGTTTGCATTTCTAGCTAAAATTGGTCATAGAATCAATTGTGTCGAGACGGTTTTTGAATTTGAGGCCTCGGGTGCGGAGTTTTTTACGTCGTCGCCCATAGCCAAATTGCGCGCACGCTTGTGCGCCGTTTTTACAAAGTTTTCAGATTGCCTCTCGGGTTTGCATTTCTATCTGAATTGGCCATAGAATCAATTGTGTCGAGACGGTTTTTGAATTTGAGGCCTCGGGTGCGGAGTTTTTGACGTCGTCGCCCATCGCCAAATTGCGCGCACGCTTGTGCGCCGTTTTTACAAAGTTTTCAGATTGCCTCTCGGGTTTGCATTACTAGCTAAAATTGGTCATAGAATCAATTGTGTCGAGACGGTTTTTGAATTTGAGGCCTCGGGTGCGGAGTTTTTGACGTCGTCGCCCATAGCAAAATTGCGCGCACGCTTGTGCGCCGTTTTTACAAAGTTTTCAGATTGCCTCTCGGGTTTGCATCCCTATCTGAATTGGCCATATAATCAATTGTGTCGAGACGGTTTTTGAATTTGAGGCCTCGGGTGCGGAGTTTTTTACGTTGTCGCCCATAGCCAAACTTGCGCGCTTGGTTGTGTGCCATTTTTACAAAGTTTTCAGATTGCCTCCCAAGTTTGCATCCCTCACTGAATTGGCCATAAAATCAATTGTGTCGAGACGGTTTTTGAATTTGAGGCCTCGGGTGCGGATTTTTTGACGTCGTCGCCCATAGCCAAATTGCGCGCACGCTTGTGCGCCGTTTTTACAAAGTTTTCAGATTGCCTCTCGGGTTTGCATTCCTAGCTAAAATTGGTCATAGAATCAATTGTGTCGAGACGCTTTTTGAATTTGAGGCCTCGGGTGCGGAGTTTTTGACGTCGTCGCCCATAGCCAAATTGCGCGCACGCTTGTGCGCCATTTTTACAAAGTTTTCAGATTGCCTCTCGGGTTTGCATTTCTAGCTGAATTGGCCATAGAATTAATTTTGTCGAGACGGTTTTTGAATTTGAGGCCTCGGGTGCGGAGTTTTTGACGTCGTCGCCCATCGCCAAATTGCGCGCACGCTTGTGCGCCGTTTTTACAAAGTTTTTAGATTGCCTCTCGGGTTTGCATTTCTAGCTAAAATTGGTCATAGAATCAATTGTGTCGAGACGGTTTTTGAATTTGAGGCCTCGGGTGCGGAGTTTTTGACGTCGTCGCCCATAGCCAAAATTGCGCGCACGCTTGTGCGCCGTTTTTACAAAGTTTTCAGATTGCCTCTCGGGTTTGCATTTCTATCTGAATTGGCCATAGAATCAATTGTGTCGAGTTTTCAGATTGCCTCTCGGGTTTGCATTTCTATCTGAATTGGCCATAGAATCAATTGTGTCGAGACGGTTTTTGAATTTGAGGCCTCGGGTGCGGAGTTTTTGACGTCGTCGCCCATAGCCAAATTGCGCGCACGCTTGTGCGCCGTTTTTACAAAGTTTTCAGATTGCCTCTCGGGTTTGCATTTCTATCTGAATTGGCCATAGAATCAATTGTGTCGAGACGGTTTTTGAATTTGAGGCCTCGGGTGCGGAGTTTTTGACGTCGTCGCCCATAGCCAAACTTGCGCGCTTGGTTGTGTGCCATTTTTACAAAGTTTTCAGATTGCCTCCCAAGTTTGCATCCCTCACTGAATTGGCCATAAAATCAATTGTGTCGAGACGGTTTTTGAATTTGAGGCCTCGGGTGCGGATTTTTTGACGTCGTCGCCCATAGCCAAATTGCGCGCACGCTTGTGCGCCGTTTTTACAAAGTTTTCAGATTGCCTCTCGGGTTTGCATTTCTAGCTGAATTGGCCATAGAATCAATTGTGTCGAGACGGTTTTTGAATTTGAGGCCTCGGGTGCGGAGTTTTTGACGTCATCGCCCATAGCCAAATTGCGCGCACGCTTGTGCGCCGTTTTTACAAAGTTTTCAGATTGCCTCTCGGGTTTGCATTCCTAGCTGAATTGGCCATAGAATTAATTTTGTCAAGATGGTTTTTGAATTTGACGCCTCGGGTGCGGAGTTTTTGACGTCGTCGCCCATCGCCAAATTGCGCGCACGCTTGTGCGCCGTTTTTACAAAGTTTTCAGATTGCCTCTCGGGTTTGCATTTCTAGCTAAAATTGGTCATAGAATCAATTGTGTCGAGACGGTTTTTGAATTTGAGGCCTCGGGTGCGGAGTTTTTGACGTCGTCGCCCATAGCCAAAATTGCGCGCACGCTTGTGCGCCGTTTTTACAAAGTTTTCAGATTGCCTCTCGGGTTTGCATTTCTATCTGAATTGGCCATAGAATCAATTGTGTCGAGTTTTCAGATTGCCTCTCGGGTTTGCATTTCTATCTGAATTGGCCATAGAATCAATTGTGTCGAGACGGTTTTTGAATTTGAGGCCTCGGGTGCGGAGTTTTTGACGTCGTCGCCCATAGCCAAATTGCGCGCACGCTTGTGCGCCGTTTTTACAAAGTTTTCAGATTGCCTCTCGGGTTTGCATTTCTATCTGAATTGGCCATAGAATCAATTGTGTCGAGACGGTTTTTGAATTTGAGGCCTCGGGTGCGGAGTTTTTGACGTCGTCGCCCATAGCCAAACTTGCGCGCTTGGTTGTGTGCCATTTTTACAAAGTTTTCAGATTGCCTCCCAAGTTTGCATCCCTCACTGAATTGGCCATAAAATCAATTGTGTCGAGACGGTTTTTGAATTTGAGGCCTCGGGTGCGGATTTTTTGACGTCGTCGCCCATAGCCAAATTGCGCGCACGCTTGTGCGCCGTTTTTACAAAGTTTTCAGATTGCCTCTCGGGTTTGCATTTCTAGCTGAATTGGCCATAGAATCAATTGTGTCGAGACGGTTTTTGAATTTGAGGCCTCGGGTGCGGAGTTTTTGACGTCATCGCCCATAGCCAAATTGCGCGCACGCTTGTGCGCCGTTTTTACAAAGTTTTCAGATTGCCTCTCGGGTTTGCATTCCTAGCTGAATTGGCCATAGAATTAATTTTGTCAAGATGGTTTTTGAATTTGACGCCTCGGGTGCGGAGTTTTTGACGTCGTCGCCCATCGCCAAATTGCGCGCACGCTTGTGCGCCGTTTTTACAAAGTTTTCAGATTGCCTCTCGGGTTTGCATTTCTAGCTAAAATTGGTCATAGAATCAATTGTGTCGAGACGGTTTTTGAATTTGAGGCCTCGGGTGCGGAGTTTTTTACGTCGTCGCCCATAGCCAAATTGCGCGCACGCTTGTGCGCCGTTTTTACAAAGTTTTCAGATTGCCTCTCGGGTTTGCATTTCTATCTGAATTGGCCATAGAATCAATTGTGTCGAGACGGTTTTTGAATTTGAGGCCTCGGGTGCGGAGTTTTTGACGTCGTCGCCCATCGCCAAATTGCGCGCACGCTTGTGCCCCGTTTTTACAAAGTTTTCAGATTGCCTCTCGGGTTTGCATTACTAGCTAAAATTGGTCATAGAATCAATTGTGTCGAGACGGTTTTTGAATTTGAGGCCTCGGGTGCGGAGTTTTTGACGTCGTCGCCCATAGCAAAATTGCGCGCACGCTTGTGCGCCGTTTTTACAAAGTTTTCAGATTGCCTCTCGGGTTTGCATCCCTATCTGAATTGGCCATATAATCAATTGTGTCGAGACGGTTTTTGAATTTGAGGCCTCGGGTGCGGAGTTTTTGACGTTGTCGCCCATAGCCAAACTTGCGCGCTTGGTTGTGTGCCATTTTTACAAAGTTTTCAGATTGCCTCCCAAGTTTGCATCCCTCACTGAATTGGCCATAAAATCAATTGTGTCGAGACGGTTTTTGAATTTGAGGCCTCGGGTGCGGATTTTTTGACGTCGTCGCCCATAGCCAAATTGCGCGCACGCTTGTGCGCCGTTTTTACAAAGTTTTCAGATTGCCTCTCGGGTTTGCATTCCTAGCTAAAATTGGTCATAGAATCAATTGTGTCGAGACGCTTTTTGAATTTGAGGCCTCGGGTGCGGAGTTTTTGACGTCGTCGCCCATAGCCAAATTGCGCGCACGCTTGTGCGCCATTTTTACAAAGTTTTCAGATTGCCTCTCGGGTTTGCATTTCTAGCTGAATTGGCCATAGAATTAATTTTGTCGAGACGGTTTTTGAATTTGAGGCCTCGGGTGCGGAGTTTTTGACGTCGTCGCCCATCGCCAAATTGCGCGCACGCTTGTGCGCCGTTTTTACAAAGTTTTTAGATTGCCTCTCGGGTTTGCATTTCTAGCTAAAATTGGTCATAGAATCAATTGTGTCGAGACGGTTTTTGAATTTGAGGCCTCGGGTGCGGAGTTTTTGACGTCGTCGCCCATAGCCAAAATTGCGCGCACGCTTGTGCGCCGTTTTTACAAAGTTTTCAGATTGCCTCTCGGGTTTGCATTTCTATCTAAATTGGCCATAGAATCAATTGTGTCGAGTTTTCAGATTGCCTCTCGGGTTTGCATTTCTATCTGAATTGGCCATAGAATCAATTGTGTCGAGACGGTTTTTGAATTTGAGGCCTCGGGTGCGGAGTTTTTGACGTCGTCGCCCATAGCCAAACTTGCGCGCTTGGTTGTGTGCCATTTTTACAAAGTTTTCAGATTGCCTCCCAAGTTTGCATCCCTCACTGAATTGGCCATAAAATCAATTGTGTCGAGACAGTTTTTGAATTTGAGGCCTCGGGTGCGGAGTTTTTGACGTCATCGCCCATAGCCAAATTGCGCACACGCTTGTGCGCCGTTTTTACAAAGTTTTCAGATTGCCTCTCGGGTTTGCATTTCAAGCTAAAATTGGTCATAGAATCAATTGTGTCGAGACGGTTTTTGAATTTGAGGCCTCGGGTGCGGAGTTTTTGACGTCGTCGCCCATAGCCAAATTGCGCGCACGCTTGTGCGCCGTTTTTACAAAGTTTTCAAATTGCCTCTCGGGTTTGCATTTCTAGCTAAAATTGGTCATAAAATCAATTGTGTCGAGACGGTTTTTGAATTTGAGGCCTCGGGTGCGGATTTTTTGACGTCGTCGCCCATAGCCAAATTGCGCGCACGCTTGTGCGCCGTTTTTACAAAGTTTTCAGATTGCCTCTCGGGTTTGCATTTCTAGCTAAATTGGCCATAGAATCAATTGTGTCGAGACGGTTTTTGAATTTGAGGCCTCGGGTGCGGAGTTTTTGACGTCATCGCCCATAGCCAAATTGCGCGCACGCTTGTGCGCCGTTTTTACAAAGTTTTCAGATTGCCTCTCGGGTTTGCATTTCTAGCTAAAATTGGTCATAGAATCAATTGTGTCGAGACGGTTTTTGAATTTGAGGCCTCGGGTGCGGAGTTTTTGACATCGTCGCCCATAGCCAAATTGCGCGCACGCTTGTGCGCCGTTTTTACAAAGTTTTCAAATTGCCTCTCGGGTTTGCATTTCTAGCTAAAATTGGTCATATAATCAATTGTGTCGAGACGGTTTTTGAATTTGAGGCCTCGGGTGCGGTGTTTTTGACGTCGTCGCCCCAAACCAAATTGCGCGCACGCTTGTGCGCCATTTTTACAAAGTTTTCAGATTGCCTCTCGGGTTTGCATTTCTATTTGAATTGGCCATAGAATCAATTGTGTCGAGTCGGTTTTTGAATTTGAGGCCTCGGGTGCGGAGTTTTTGACGTCGTCGCCCATAGCCAAACTTGCGCGCTTGGTTGTGTGCCATTTTTACAAAGTTTTCAGATTGCCTCCCAAGTTTGCATCCCTCACTGAATTGGCCATAAAATCAATTGTGTCGAGACGGTTTTTGAATTTGAGGCCTCGGGTGCGGATTTTTTGACGTCGTCGCCCATAGCCAAATTGCGCGCACGCTTGTGCGCCGTTTTTACAAAGTTTTCAGATTGCCTCTCGGGTTTGCATTTCTAGCTAAATTGGCCATAGAATTAATTTTGTCGAGACGGTTTTTGAATTTGAGGCCTCGGGTGCGGAGTTTTTGACGTCGTCGCCCATCGCCAAATTGCGCGCACGCTTGTGCCCCGTTTTTACAAAGTTTTCAGATTGCCTCTCGGGTTTGCATTTCTAGCTAAAATTGGTCATAGAATCAATTGTGTCGAGACGGTTTTTGAATTTGAGGCCTCGGGTGCGGAGTTTTTGACGTCGTCGCCCATAGCCAAATTGCGCGCACGCTTGTGCGCCGTTTTTACAAAGTTTTCAAATTGCCTCTCGGGTTTGCATTTCTAGCTAAAATTGGTCATATAATCAATTGTGTCGAGACGGTTTTTGAATTTGAGGCCTCGGGTGCGGTGTTTTTGACGTCGTCGCCCCAAACCAAATTGCGCGCACGCTTGTGCGCCGTTTTTACAAAGTTTTCAGATTGCCATTCGGGTTTGCATTTCTAGCTGAATTGGACATAGAATCAATTGTGTCGAGACAGTTTTTGAATTTGAGGCCTCGGGTGCGGAGTTTTTGACGTCGTCGCCCATAGTCAAATTTCGCGCACGGTTGTGCGCTGTTTTTACAAAGTTTTCAGATTGCCTCTCGGTTTTGAATTTCCCACTGAATTGGCCATAGAATCAATTGTGTCGAGACGGTTTTTGAATATGAGGCCTCGGGTGCGGAGTTTTTGATGTCGTCGCCCATAGCCAAATTGCGCGCACGCTTGTGCGCCGTTTTTACAAAGTTTTCAGATTGCCTCTCGGGTTTGCAATCCTAGCTGAATTGGCCATAGAATTAATTTTGTCGAGACGGTTTTTGAATTTGAGGCCTCGGGTGCGGAGTTTTTGACGTCGTCGCCCATCGCCAAATTGCGCGCACGCTTGTGCGCCGTTTTTACAAAGTTTTTAGATTGCCTCTCGGGTTTGCATTTCTAGCTAAAATTGGTCATAGAATCAATTGTGTCGAGACGGTTTTTGAATTTGAGGCCTCGGGTGCGGAGTTTTTGACGTCGTCGCCCATAGCCAAATTGCTCGCACGCTTGTGCGCCGTTTTTACAAAGTTTTCAGATTGCCTCTCGGGTTTGCATTTCTATCTAAAATTGGTCATAGAATCAATTGTGTCGAGACGGTTTTTGAATTTGAGGCCTCGGGTGCGGAGTTTTTGACGTCGTCGCCCATAGCCAAATTGCGCGCACGCTTGTGCGCCATTTTTACAAAGTTTTCAGATTGCCTCTCGGGTTTGCATTTCTATTTGAATTGGCCATAGAATCAATTGTGTCGAGTCGGTTTTTGAATTTGAGGCCTCGGGTGCGGAGTTTTTGACGTCGTCGCCCATAGCCAAACTTGCGCGCTTGGTTGTGTGCCATTTTTACAAAGTTTTCAGATTGCCTCCCAAGTTTGCATCCCTCACTGAATTGGCCATAAAATCAATTGTGTCGAGACGGTTTTTGAATTTGAGGCCTCGGGTGCGGATTTTTTGACGTCGTCGCCCATAGCCAAATTGCGCGCACGCTTGTGCGCCGTTTTTACAAAGTTTTCAGATTGCCTCTCGGGTTTGCATTTCTAGCTAAATTGGCCATAGAATCAATTCTGTCGAGACGGTTTTTGAATTTGAGGCCTCGGGTGCGGAGTTTTTGACGTCATCGCCCATAGCCAAATTGCGCGCACGCTTGTGCGCCGTTTTTACAAAGTTTTCAGATTGCCTCTCGGGTTTGCATTTCTAGCTGAATTGGCCATAGAATTAATTTTGTCGAGACGGTTTTTGAATTTGAGGCCTCGGGTGCGGAGTTTTTGACGTCGTCGCCCATCGCCAAATTGCGCGCACGCTTGTGCCCCGTTTTTACAAAGTTTTCAGATTGCCTCTCGGGTTTGCATTTCTAGCTAAAATTGGTCATAGAATCAATTGTGTCGAGACGGTTTTTGAATTTGAGGCCTCGGGTGCGGAGTTTTTGACGTCGTCGCCCATAGCCAAATTGCGCGCACGCTTGTGCGCCGTTTTTACAAAGTTTTCAAATTGCCTCTCGGGTTTGCATTTCTAGCTAAAATTGGTCATATAATCAATTGTGTCGAGACGGTTTTTGAATTTGAGGCCTCGGGTGCGGTGTTTTTGACGTCGTCGCCCCAAACCAAATTGCGCGCACGCTTGTGCGCCGTTTTTACAAAGTTTTCAGATTGCCATTCGGGTTTGCATTTCTAGCTGAATTGGACATAGAATCAATTGTGTCGAGACAGTTTTTGAATTTGAGGCCTCGGGTGCGGAGTTTTTGACGTCGTCGCCCATAGTCAAATTTCGCGCACGGTTGTGCGCTGTTTTTACAAAGTTTTCAGATTGCCTCTCGGGTTTGCATTACTAGCTGAATTGGCCATAGAATCAATTGTGTCGAGACGGTTTTTGAATTTGAGGCCTCGGGTGCGGAGTTTTTGACGTCGTCGCCCACAGCCAAATTGCGCGCACGCTTGTGCACCGTTTTTACAAAGTTTTCAAATTGCCTCTCGGGTTTGCATTTCTAGCTAAAATTGGTCATAGAATCAATTGTGTCGAGACGGTTGTTGAATTTGAGACCTCGGGTGTGGAGTTTTTGACGTCGTCGCCCATAGCCAAATTGCGCGCACGCTTGTGCGCCGTTTTTACAAAGTTTTCAGATTGCCTCTCGGTTTTGAATTTCCCACTGAATTGGCCATAGAATCAATTGTGTCGAGACAGTTTTTGAATTTGAGGCCTCG
Organism: Galeopsis tetrahit; assembly: GCA_963675135.1. Taxonomy (NCBI): domain Eukaryota; kingdom Viridiplantae; phylum Streptophyta; class Magnoliopsida; order Lamiales; family Lamiaceae; genus Galeopsis; species Galeopsis tetrahit. The sequence continues at coordinate 1,479,134 of OY776124.1, forward strand.
GGTGCGGAGTTGTTGACGTCGTCGCCCATAACCAAATTGCGCGCACGCTTGTGCGCCGTTTTTACAAAGTTTTCAGATTGCCTCTCGGGTTTGCATTTCTAGCTGAATTGGCCATAGAATTAATTTTGTCGAGACGGTTTTTGAATTTGATACCTTGGGTGCGGAGTTTTTGACGTCGTCGCCCATCGCCAAATTGCGCGCACGCTTGTGCCCCGTTTTTACAAAGTTTTCAGATTGCCTCTCGGGTTTGCATTTCTAGCTAAAATTGGTCATAGAATCAATTGTGTCGAGACGGTTTTTGAATTTGAGGCCTCGGGTGCGGAGTTTTTGACGTCGTCGCCCATAGCCAAATTGCGCGCACGCTTGTGCGCCGTTTTTACAAAGTTTTCAAATTGCCTCTCGGGTTTGCATTTCTAGCTAAAATTGGTCATAAAATCAATTGTGTCGAGACGGTTTTTGAATTTGAGGCCTCGGGTGCGGATTTTTTGACGTCGTCGCCCATAGCCAAATTGCGCGCACGCTTGTGCGCCGTTTTTACAAAGTTTTCAGATTGCCTCTCGGGTTTGCATTTCTAGCTAAATTGGCCATAGAATCAATTGTGTCGAGACGGTTTTTGAATTTGAGGCCTCGGGTGCGGAGTTTTTGACGTCATCGCCCATAGCCAAATTGCGCGCACGCTTGTGCGCCGTTTTTACAAAGTTTTCAGATTGCCTCTCGGGTTTGCATTTCTAGCTAGAATTGGTCATAGAATCAATTGTGTCGAGACGGTTTTTGAATTTGAGGCCTCGGGTGCGGAGTTTTTGACATCGTCGCCCATAGCCAAATTGCGCGCACGCTTGTGCGCCGTTTTTACAAAGTTTTCAAATTGCCTCTCGGGTTTGCATTTCTAGCTAAAATTGGTCATATAATCAATTGTGTCGAGACGGTTTTTGAATTTGAGGCCTCGGGTGCGGTGTTTTTGACGTCGTCGCCCCAAACCAAATTGCGCGCACGCTTGTGCGCCATTTTTACAAAGTTTTCAGATTGCCTCTCGGGTTTGCATTACTATTTGAATTGGCCATAGAATCAATTGTGTCGAGTCGGTTTTTGAATTTGAGGCCTCGGGTGCGGAGTTTTTGACGTCGTCGCCCATAGCCAAACTTGCGCGCTTGGTTGTGTGCCATTTTTACAAAGTTTTCAGATTGCCTCCCAAGTTTGCATCCCTCACTGAATTGGCCATAAAATCAATTGTGTCGAGACGGTTTTTGAATTTGAGGCCTCGGGTGCGGATTTTTTGACGTCGTCGCCCATAGCCAAATTGCGCGCACGCTTGTGCGCCGTTTTTACAAAGTTTTCAGATTGCCTCTCGGGTTTGCATTTCTAGCTAAATTGGCCATAGAATTAATTTTGTCGAGACGGTTTTTGAATTTGAGGCCTCGGGTGCGGAGTTTTTGACGTCGTCGCCCATCGCCAAATTGCGCGCACGCTTGTGCCCCGTTTTTACAAAGTTTTCAGATTGCCTCTCGGGTTTGCATTTCTAGCTAAAATTGGTCATAGAATCAATTGTGTCGAGACGGTTTTTGAATTTGAGGCCTCGGGTGCGGAGTTTTTGACGTCGTCGCCCATAGCCAAATTGCGCGCACGCTTGTGCGCCGTTTTTACAAAGTTTTCAAATTGCCTCTCGGGTTTGCATTTCTAGCTAAAATTGGTCATATAATCAATTGTGTCGAGACGGTTTTTGAATTTGAGGCCTCGGGTGCGGTGTTTTTGACGTCGTCGCCCCAAACCAAATTGCGCGCACGCTTGTGCGCCGTTTTTACAAAGTTTTCAGATTGCCATTCGGGTTTGCATTTCTAGCTGAATTGGACATAGAATCAATTGTGTCGAGACAGTTTTTGAATTTGAGGCCTCGGGTGCGGAGTTTTTGACGTCGTCGCCCATAGTCAAATTTCGCGCACGGTTGTGCGCTGTTTTTACAAAGTTTTCAGATTGCCTCTCGGTTTTGAATTTCCCACTGAATTGGCCATAGAATCAATTGTGTCGAGACGGTTTTTGAATATGAGGCCTCGGGTGCGGAGTTTTTGATGTCGTCGCCCATAGCCAAATTGCGCGCACGCTTGTGCGCCGTTTTTACAAAGTTTTCAGATTGCCTCTCGGGTTTGCAATCCTAGCTGAATTGGCCATAGAATTAATTTTGTCGAGACGGTTTTTGAATTTGAGGCCTCGGGTGCGGAGTTTTTGACGTCGTCGCCCATCGCCAAATTGCGCGCACGCTTGTGCGCCGTTTTTACAAAGTTTTTAGATTGCCTCTCGGGTTTGCATTTCTAGCTAAAATTGGTCATAGAATCAATTGTGTCGAGACGGTTTTTGAATTTGAGGCCTCGGGTGCGGAGTTTTTGACGTCGTCGCCCATAGCCAAATTGCTCGCACGCTTGTGCGCCGTTTTTACAAAGTTTTCAGATTGCCTCTCGGGTTTGCATTTCTATCTAAAATTGGTCATAGAATCAATTGTGTCGAGACGGTTTTTGAATTTGAGGCCTCGGGTGCGGAGTTTTTGACGTCGTCGCCCATAGCCAAATTGCGCGCACGCTTGTGCGCCGTTTTTACAAAGTTTTCAAATTGCCTCTCGGGTTTGCATTTCTAGCTAAAATTGGTCATAAAATCAATTGTGTCGAGACGGTTTTTGAATTTGAGGCCTCGGGTGCGGATTTTTTGACGTCGTCGCCCATAGCCAAATTGCGCGCACGCTTGTGCGCCGTTTTTACAAAGTTTTCAGATTGCCTCTCGGGTTTGCATTTCTAGCTAAATTGGCCATAGAATCAATTGTGTCGAGACGGTTTTTGAATTTGAGGCCTCGGGTGCGGAGTTTTTGACGTCATCGCCCATAGCCAAATTGCGCGCACGCTTGTGCGCCGTTTTTACAAAGTTTTCAGATTGCCTCTCGGGTTTGCATTTCTAGCTAGAATTGGTCATAGAATCAATTGTGTCGAGACGGTTTTTGAATTTGAGGCCTCGGGTGCGGAGTTTTTGACATCGTCGCCCATAGCCAAATTGCGCGCACGCTTGTGCGCCGTTTTTACAAAGTTTTCAAATTGCCTCTCGGGTTTGCATTTCTAGCTAAAATTGGTCATATAATCAATTGTGTCGAGACGGTTTTTGAATTTGAGGCCTCGGGTGCGGTGTTTTTGACGTCGTCGCCCCAAACCAAATTGCGCGCACGCTTGTGCGCCATTTTTACAAAGTTTTCAGATTGCCTCTCGGGTTTGCATTACTATTTGAATTGGCCATAGAATCAATTGTGTCGAGTCGGTTTTTGAATTTGAGGCCTCGGGTGCGGAGTTTTTGACGTCGTCGCCCATAGCCAAACTTGCGCGCTTGGTTGTGTGCCATTTTTACAAAGTTTTCAGATTGCCTCCCAAGTTTGCATCCCTCACTGAATTGGCCATAAAATCAATTGTGTCGAGACGGTTTTTGAATTTGAGGCCTCGGGTGCGGATTTTTTGACGTCGTCGCCCATAGCCAAATTGCGCGCACGCTTGTGCGCCGTTTTTACAAAGTTTTCAGATTGCCTCTCGGGTTTGCATTTCTAGCTAAATTGGCCATAGAATTAATTTTGTCGAGACGGTTTTTGAATTTGAGGCCTCGGGTGCGGAGTTTTTGACGTCGTCGCCCATCGCCAAATTGCGCGCACGCTTGTGCCCCGTTTTTACAAAGTTTTCAGATTGCCTCTCGGGTTTGCATTTCTAGCTAAAATTGGTCATAGAATCAATTGTGTCGAGACGGTTTTTGAATTTGAGGCCTCGGGTGCGGAGTTTTTGACGTCGTCGCCCATAGCCAAATTGCGCGCACGCTTGTGCGCCGTTTTTACAAAGTTTTCAAATTGCCTCTCGGGTTTGCATTTCTAGCTAAAATTGGTCATATAATCAATTGTGTCGAGACGGTTTTTGAATTTGAGGCCTCGGGTGCGGTGTTTTTGACGTCGTCGCCCCAAACCAAATTGCGCGCACGCTTGTGCGCCGTTTTTACAAAGTTTTCAGATTGCCATTCGGGTTTGCATTTCTAGCTGAATTGGACATAGAATCAATTGTGTCGAGACAGTTTTTGAATTTGAGGCCTCGGGTGCGGAGTTTTTGACGTCGTCGCCCATAGTCAAATTTCGCGCACGGTTGTGCGCTGTTTTTACAAAGTTTTCAGATTGCCTCTCGGTTTTGAATTTCCCACTGAATTGGCCATAGAATCAATTGTGTCGAGACGGTTTTTGAATATGAGGCCTCGGGTGCGGAGTTTTTGATGTCGTCGCCCATAGCCAAATTGCGCGCACGCTTGTGCGCCGTTTTTACAAAGTTTTCAGATTGCCTCTCGGGTTTGCAATCCTAGCTGAATTGGCCATAGAATTAATTTTGTCGAGACGGTTTTTGAATTTGAGGCCTCGGGTGCGGAGTTTTTGACGTCGTCGCCCATCGCCAAATTGCGCGCACGCTTGTGCGCCGTTTTTACAAAGTTTTTAGATTGCCTCTCGGGTTTGCATTTCTAGCTAAAATTGGTCATAGAATCAATTGTGTCGAGACGGTTTTTGAATTTGAGGCCTCGGGTGCGGAGTTTTTGACGTCGTCGCCCATAGCCAAATTGCTCGCACGCTTGTGCGCCGTTTTTACAAAGTTTTCAGATTGCCTCTCGGGTTTGCATTTCTATCTAAAATTGGTCATAGAATCAATTGTGTCGAGACGGTTTTTGAATTTGAGGCCTCGGGTGCGGAGTTTTTGACGTCGTCGCCCATAGCCAAATTGCGCGCACGCTTGTGCGCCATTTTTACAAAGTTTTCAGATTGCCTCTCGGGTTTGCATTTCTATTTGAATTGGCCATAGAATCAATTGTGTCGAGTCGGTTTTTGAATTTGAGGCCTCGGGTGCGGAGTTTTTGACGTCGTCGCCCATAGCCAAACTTGCGCGCTTGGTTGTGTGCCATTTTTACAAAGTTTTCAGATTGCCTCCCAAGTTTGCATCCCTCACTGAATTGGCCATAAAATCAATTGTGTCGAGACGGTTTTTGAATTTGAGGCCTCGGGTGCGGATTTTTTGACGTCGTCGCCCATAGCCAAATTGCGCGCACGCTTGTGCGCCGTTTTTACAAAGTTTTCAGATTGCCTCTCGGGTTTGCATTTCTAGCTAAATTGGCCATAGAATCAATTGTGTCGAGACGGTTTTTGAATTTGAGGCCTCGGGTGCGGAGTTTTTGACGTCATCGCCCATAGCCAAATTGCGCGCACGCTTGTGCGCCGTTTTTACAAAGTTTTCAGATTGCCTCTCGGGTTTGCATTTCTAGCTGAATTGGCCATAGAATTAATTTTGTCGAGACGGTTTTTGAATTTGAGGCCTCGGGTGCGGAGTTTTTGACGTCGTCGCCCATCGCCAAATTGCGCGCACGCTTGTGCCCCGTTTTTACAAAGTTTTCAGATTGCCTCTCGGGTTTGCATTTCTAGCTAAAATTGGTCATAGAATCAATTGTGTCGAGACGGTTTTTGAATTTGAGGCCTCGGGTGCGGAGTTTTTGACGTCGTCGCCCATAGCCAAATTGCGCGCACGCTTGTGCGCCGTTTTTACAAAGTTTTCAAATTGCCTCTCGGGTTTGCATTTCTAGCTAAAATTGGTCATATAATCAATTGTGTCGAGACGGTTTTTGAATTTGAGGCCTCGGGTGCGGTGTTTTTGACGTCGTCGCCCCAAACCAAATTGCGCGCACGCTTGTGCGCCGTTTATACAAAGTTTTCAGATTGCCATTCGGGTTTGCATTTCTAGCTGAATTGGACATAGAATCAATTGTGTCGAGACAGTTTTTGAATTTGAGGCCTCGGGTGCGGAGTTTTTGACGTCGTCGCCCATAGTCAAATTTCGCGCACGGTTGTGCGCTGTTTTTACAAAGTTTTCAGATTGCCTCTCGGGTTTGCATTACTAGCTGAATTGGCCATAGAATCAATTGTGTCGAGACGGTTTTTGAATTTGAGGCCTCGGGTGCGGAGTTTTTGACGTCGTCGCCCACAGCCAAATTGCGCGCACGCTTGTGCACCGTTTTTACAAAGTTTTCAAATTGCCTCTCGGGTTTGCATTTCTAGCTAAAATTGGTCATAGAATCAATTGTGTCGAGACGGTTGTTGAATTTGAGACCTCGGGTGTGGAGTTTTTGACGTCGTCGCCCATAGCCAAATTGCGCGCACGCTTGTGCGCCGTTTTTACAAAGTTTTCAGATTGCCTCTCGGTTTTGAATTTCCCACTGAATTGGCCATAGAATCAATTGTGTCGAGACAGTTGTTGAATTTGAGGCCTCGGGTGCGGAGTTGTTGACGTCGTCGCCCATAACCAAATTGCGCGCACGCTTGTGCGCCGTTTTTACAAAGTTTTCAGATTGCCTCTCGGGTTTGCATTTCTAGCTGAATTGGCCATAGAATTAATTTTGTCGAGACGGTTTTTGAATTTGATACCTTGGGTGCGGAGTTTTTGACGTCGTCGCCCATCGCCAAATTGCGCGCACGCTTGTGCGCCGTTTTTACAAAGTTTTCAGACTGCCTCTCGGGTTTGCATTTCTAGCTAAAATTGGTCATAGAATCAATTGTGTCGAGACGGTTTTTGAATTTGAGGCCTCGGGTGCGGAGTTTTTGACGTCGTCGCCCATAGCCAAATTGCGCGCACGCTTGTGCGCCGTTTTTACAAAGTTTTCAGATTGCCTCTCGGTTTGCATTTCTAGCTGAATTGGCCATAGAATTAATTTTGTCGAGACGGTTTTTGAATTTGAGGCCTCGGGTGCGGAGTTTTTGACGTCGTCGCCCATCGCCAAATTGCGCGCACGCTTGTGCGCCGTTTTTACAAAGTTTTCAGATTGCCTCTCGGGTTTGCATTTCTAGCTAAAATTGGTCATAGAATCAATTGTGTCGAGACGGTTTTTGAATTTGAGGCCTCGGGTGCGGAGTTTTTGACGTCGTCGCCCATAGCCAAATTGCGCGCACGCTTGTGCGCCGTTTTTACAAAGTTTTCAGATTGCCTCTCGGGTTTGCATTTCTATCTGAATTGGCCATAGAATCAATTGTGTCGAGACGGTTTTTGAATTTGAGGCCTCGGGTGCGGAGTTTTTGACGTCGTCGCCCATAGCCAAACTTGCGCGCTTAGTTGTGTGCCATTTTTACAAAGTTTTCAGATTGCCTCCCAAGTTTGCATCCCTCACTGAATTGGCCATAAAATCAATTGTGTCGAGACGGTTTTTGAATTTGAGGCCTCGGGTGCGGATTTTTTGACGTCGTCGCCCATAGCCAAATTGCGCGCACGCTTGTGCGCCGTTTTTACAAAGTTTTCAGATTGCCTCTTGGGTTTGCATTTCTAGCTGAATTGGCCATAGAATCAATTGTGTCGAGACGGTTTTTGAATTTGAGGCCTCGGGTGCGGAGTTTTTGACGTCATCGCCCATAGCCAAATTGCGCGCACGCTTGTGCGCCGTTTTTACAAAGTTTTCAGATTGCCTCTCGGGTTTGCATTCCTAGCTGAATTGGCCATAGAATTAATTTTGTCAAGATGGTTTTTGAATTTGACGCCTCGGGTGCGGAGTTTTTGACGTCGTCGCCCATCGCCAAATTGCGCGCACGCTTGTGCGCCGTTTTTACAAAGTTTTCAGATTGCCTCTCGGGTTTGCATTGCTAGCTAAAATTGGTCATAGAATCAATTGTGTCGAGACGGTTTTTGAATTTGAGGCCTCGGGTGCGGAGTTTTTTACGTCGTCGCCCATAGCCAAATTGCGCGCACGCTTGTGCGCCGTTTTTACAAAGTTTTCAGATTGCCTCTCGGGTTTGCATTTCTAGCTGAATTGGCCATAGAATTAATTTTGTCGAGACGGTTTTTGAATTTGAGGCCTCGGGTGCGGAGTTTTTGACGTCGTCGCCCATCGCCAAATTGCGCACACGCTTGTGCGCCGTTTTTACAAAGTTTTCAGACTGCCTCTCGGGTTTGCATTTCTAGCTAAAATTGGTCATAGAATCAATTGTGTCGAGACGGTTTTTGAATTTGAGGCCTCGGGTGCGGAGTTTTTGACGTCGTCGCCCATAGCCAAATTGCGCGCACGCTTGTGCGCCATTTTTACAAAGTTTTCAGATTGCCTCTCGGGTTTGCATTTCTATCTGAATTGGCCATAGAATCAATTGTGTCGAGACGGTTTTTGAATTTGAGGCCTCGGGTGCGGAGTTTTTGACGTCGTCGCCCATAGCCAAACTTGCGCGCTTGGTTGTGTGCCATTTTTACAAAGTTTTCAGATTGCCTCCCAAGTTTGCATCCCTCACTGAATTGGCCATAAAATCAATTGTGTCGAGACGGTTTTTGAATTTGAGGCCTCGGGTGCGGATTTTTTGACGTCGTCGCCCATAGCCAAATTGCGCGCACGCTTGTGCGCCGTTTTTACAAAGTTTTCAGATTGCCTCTCGGGTTTGCATTACTAGCTGAATTGGCCATAGAATCAATTGTGTCGAGACGGTTTTTGAATTTGAGGCCTCGGGTGCGGAGTTTTTGACGTCGTCGCCCACAGCCAAATTGCGCGCACGCTTGTGCACCGTTTTTACAAAGTTTTCAAATTGCCTCTCGGGTTTGCATTTCTAGCTAAAATTGGTCATAGAATCAATTGTGTCGAGACGGTTGTTGAATTTGAGACCTCGGGTGTGGAGTTTTTGACGTCGTCGCCCATAGCCAAATTGCGCGCACGCTTGTGCGCCGTTTTTACAAAGTTTTCAGATTGCCTCTCGGTTTTGAATTTCCCACTGAATTGGCCATAGAATCAATTGTGTCGAGACAGTTTTTGAATTTGAGGCCTCGGGTGCGGAGTTGTTGACGTCGTCGCCCATAACCAAATTGCGCGCACGCTTGTGCGCCGTTTTTACAAAGTTTTCAGATTGCCTCTCGGGTTTGCATTTCTAGCTGAATTGGCCATAGAATTAATTTTGTCGAGACGGTTTTTGAATTTGATACCTTGGGTGCGGAGTTTTTGACGTCGTCGCCCATCGCCAAATTGCGCGCACGCTTGTGCGCCGTTTTTACAAAGTTTTCAGACTGCCTCTCGGGTTTGCATTTCTAGCTAAAATTGGTCATAGAATCAATTGTGTCGAGACGGTTTTTGAATTTGAGGCCTCGGGTGCGGAGTTTTTGACGTCGTCGCCCATAGCCAAATTGCGCGCACGCTTGTGCGCCGTTTTTACAAAGTTTTCAGATTGCCTCTCGGTTTGCATTTCTAGCTGAATTGGCCATAGAATTAATTTTGTCGAGACGGTTTTTGAATTTGAGGCCTCGGGTGCGGAGTTTTTGACGTCGTCGCCCATCGCCAAATTGCGCGCACGCTTGTGCGCCGTTTTTACAAAGTTTTCAGATTGCCTCTCGGGTTTGCATTTCTAGCTAAAATTGGTCATAGAATCAATTGTGTCGAGACGGTTTTTGAATTTGAGGCCTCGGGTGCGGAGTTTTTGACGTCGTCGCCCATAGCCAAATTGCGCGCACGCTTGTGCGCCGTTTTTACAAAGTTTTCAGATTGCCTCTCGGGTTTGCATTTCTATCTGAATTGGCCATAGAATCAATTGTGTCGAGACGGTTTTTGAATTTGAGGCCTCGGGTGCGGAGTTTTTGACGTCGTCGCCCATAGCCAAATTGCGCGCACGCTTGTGCGCCGTTTTTACAAAGTTTTCAGATTGCCTCTCGGGTTTGCATTTCTAGCTGAATTGGCCATAGAATTAATTTTGTCGAGACGGTTTTTGAATTTGATACCTTGGGTGCGGAGTTTTTGACGTCGTCGCCCATCGCCAAATTGCGCGCACGCTTGTGCGCCGTTTTTACAAAGTTTTCAGACTGCCTCTCGGGTTTGCATTTCTAGCTAAAATTGGTCATAGAATCAATTGTGTCGAGACGGTTTTTGAATTTGAGGCCTCGGGTGCGGAGTTTTTAACGTCGTCGCCCATAGCCAAATTGCGCGCACGCTTGTGCTCCGTTTTTACAAAGTTTTCAGATTGCCTCTCGGTTTGCATTTCTAGCTGAATTGGCCATAGAATTAATTTTGTCGAGACGGTTTTTGAATTTGAGGCCTCGGGTGCGGAGTTTTTGACGTCGTCGCCCATCGCCAAATTGCGCGCACGCTTGTGCGCCGTTTTTACAAAGTTTTCAGATTGCCTCTCGGGTTTGCATTTCTAGCTAAAATTGGTCATAGAATCAATTGTGTCGAGACGGTTTTTGAATTTGAGGCCTCGGGTGCGGAGTTTTTGACGTCGTCGCCCATAGCCAAATTGCGCGCACGCTTGTGCGCCGTTTTTACAAAGTTTTCAGATTGCCTCTCGGGTTTGCATTTCTATCTGAATTGGCCATAGAATCAATTGTGTCGAGACGGTTTTTGAATTTGAGGCCTCGGGTGCGGAGTTTTTGACGTCGTCGCCCATAGCCAAACTTGCGCGCTTGGTTGTGTGCCATTTTTACAAAGTTTTCAGATTGCCTCCCAAGTTTGCATCCCTCACTGAATTGGCCATAAAATCAATTGTGTCGAGACGGTTTTTGAATTTGAGGCCTCGGGTGCGGATTTTTTGACGTCGTCGCCCATAGCCAAATTGCGCGCACGCTTGTGCGCCGTTTTTACAAAGTTTTCAGATTGCCTCTCGGGTTTGCATTTCTAGCTGAATTGGCCGTAGAATCAATTGTGTCGAGACGGTTTTTGAATTTGAGGCCTCGGGTGCGGAGTTTTTGACGTCATCGCCCATAGCCAAATTGCGCGCACGCTTGTGCGCCGTTTTTACAAAGTTTTCAGATTGCCTCTCGGGTTTGCATTCCTAGCTGAATTGGCCATAGAATTAATTTTGTCAAGATGGTTTTTGAATTTGACGCCTCGGGTGCGGAGTTTTTGACGTCGTCGCCCATCGCCAAATTGCGCGCACGCTTGTGCGCCGTTTTTACAAAGTTTTCAGATTGCCTCTCGGGTTTGCATTGCTAGATAAAATTGGTCATAGAATCAATTGTGTCGAGACGGTTTTTGAATTTGAGGCCTCGGGTGCGGAGTTTTTTACGTCGTCGCCCATAGCCAAATTGCGCGCACGCTTGTGCGCCGTTTTTACAAAGTTTTCAGATTGCCTCTCGGGTTTGCATTTCTAGCTGAATTGGCCATAGAATTAATTTTGTCGAGACGGTTTTTGAATTTGAGGCCTCGGGTGCGGAGTTTTTGACGTCGTCGCCCATCGCCAAATTGCGCACACGCTTGTGCGCCGTTTTTACAAAGTTTTCAGACTGCCTCTCGGGTTTGCATTTCTAGCTAAAATTGGTCATAGAATCAATTGTGTCGAGACAGTTTTTGAATTTGAGGCCTCGGGTGCGGAGTTTTTGACGTCGTCGCCCATAGCCAAATTGCGCGCACGCTTGTGCGCCATTTTTACAAAGTTTTCAGATTGCCTCTCGGGTTTGCATTTCTATCTGAATTGGCCATAGAATCAATTGTGTCGAGACGGTTTTTGAATTTGAGGCCTCGGGTGCGGAGTTTTTGACGTCGTCGCCCATAGCCAAACTTGCGCGCTTGGTTGTGTGCCATTTTTACAAAGTTTTCAGATTGCCTCCCAAGTTTGCATCCCTCACTGAATTGGCCATAAAATCAATTGTGTCGAGACGGTTTTTGAATTTGAGGCCTCGGGTGCGGATTTTTTGACGTCGTCGCCCATAGCCAAATTGCGCGCACGCTTGTGCGCCGTTTTTACAAAGTTTTCAGATTGCCTCTCGGGTTTGCATTTCTAGCTGAATTGGCCATAGAATCAATTGTGTCGAGACGGTTTTTGAATTTGAGGCCTCGGGTGCGGAGTTTTTGACGTCATCGCCCATAGCCAAATTGCGCGCACGCTTGTGCGCCGTTTTTACAAAGTTTTCAGATTGCCTCTCGGGTTTGCATTCCTAGCTGAATTGGCCATAGAATTAATTTTGTCAAGATGGTTTTTGAATTTGACGCCTCGGGTGCGGAGTTTTTGACGTCGTCGCCCATCGCCAAATTGCGCGCACGCTTGTGCGCCGTTTTTACAAAGTTTTCAGATTGCCTCTCGGGTTTGCATTTCTAGCTAAAATTGGTCATAGAATCAATTGTGTCGAGACGGTTTTTGAATTTGAGGCCTCGGGTGCGGAGTTTTTTACGTCGTCGCCCATAGCCAAATTGCGCGCACGCTTGTGCGCCGTTTTTACAAAGTTTTCAGATTGCCTCTCGGGTTTGCATTTCTATCTGAATTGGCCATAGAATCAATTGTGTCGAGACGGTTTTTGAATTTGAGGCCTCGGGTGCGGAGTTTTTGACGTCGTCGCCCATCGCCAAATTGCGCGCACGCTTGTGCGCCGTTTTTACAAAGTTTTCAGATTGCCTCTCGGGTTTGCATTACTAGCTAAAATTGGTCATAGAATCAATTGTGTCGAGACGGTTTTTGAATTTGAGGCCTCGGGTGCGGAGTTTTTGACGTCGTCGCCCATAGCAAAATTGCGCGCACGCTTGTGCGCCGTTTTTACAAAGTTTTCAGATTGCCTCTCGGGTTTGCATCCCTATCTGAATTGGCCATATAATCAATTGTGTCGAGACGGTTTTTGAATTTGAGGCCTCGGGTGCGGAGTTTTTGACGTTGTCGCCCATAGCCAAACTTGCGCGCTTGGTTGTGTGCCATTTTTACAAAGTTTTCAGATTGCCTCCCAAGTTTGCATCCCTCACTGAATTGGCCATAAAATCAATTGTGTCGAGACGGTTTTTGAATTTGAGGCCTCGGGTGCGGATTTTTTGACGTCGTCGCCCATAGCCAAATTGCGCGCACGCTTGTGCGCCGTTTTTACAAAGTTTTCAGATTGCCTCTCGGGTTTGCATTCCTAGCTAAAATTGGTCATAGAATCAATTGTGTCGAGACGCTTTTTGAATTTGAGGCCTCGGGTGCGGAGTTTTTGACGTCGTCGCCCATAGCCAAATTGCGCGCACGCTTGTGCGCCATTTTTACAAAGTTTTCAGATTGCCTCTCGGGTTTGCATTTCTAGCTGAATTGGCCATAGAATTAATTTTGTCGAGACGGTTTTTGAATTTGAGGCCTCGGGTGCGGAGTTTTTGACGTCGTCGCCCATCGCCAAATTGCGCGCACGCCTGTGCGCCGTTTTTACAAAGTTTTTAGATTGCCTCTCGGGTTTGCATTTCTAGCTAAAATTGGTCATAGAATCAATTGTGTCGAGACGGTTTTTGAATTTGAGGCCTCGGGTGCGGAGTTTTTGACGTCGTCGCCCATAGCCAAAATTGCGCGCACGCTTGTGCGCCGTTTTTACAAAGTTTTCAGATTGCCTCTCGGGTTTGCATTTCTATCTGAATTGGCCATAGAATCAATTGTGTCGAGTTTTCAGATTGCCTCTCGGGTTTGCATTTCTATCTGAATTGGCCATAGAATCAATTGTGTCGAGACGGTTTTTGAATTTGAGGCCTCGGGTGCGGAGTTTTTGACGTCGTCGCCCATAGCCAAACTTGCGCGCTTGGTTGTGTGCCATTTTTACAAAGTTTTCAGATTGCCTCCCAAGTTTGCATCCCTCACTGAATTGGCCATAAAATCAATTGTGTCGAGACGGTTTTTGAATTTGAGGCCTCGGGTGCGGAATTTTTGACGTCGTCGCCCATAGCCAAATTGCGCGCACGCTTGTGCGCCGTTTTTACAAAGTTTTCAGATTGCCTCTCGGGTTTGCATTTCTAGCTGAATTGGCCATAGAATCAATTGTGTCGAGACGGTTTTTGAATTTGAGGCCTCGGGTGCGGAGTTTTTGACGTCATCGCCCATAGCCAAATTGCGCGCACGCTTGTGCGCCGTTTTTACAAAGTTTTCAGATTGCCTCTCGGGTTTGCATTCCTAGCTGAATTGGCCATAGAATTAATTTTGTCAAGATGGTTTTTGAATTTGAGGCCTCGGGTGCGGAGTTTTTGACGTCGTCGCCCATCGCCAAATTGCGCGCACGCTTGTGCGCCGTTTTTACAAAGTTTTCAGATTGCCTCTCGGGTTTGCATTTCTAGCTAAAATTGGTCATAGAATCAATTGTGTCGAGACGGTTTTTGAATTTGAGGCCTCGGGTGCAGAGTTTTTTACGTCGTCGCCCATAGCCAAAATTGCGCGCACGCTTGTGCGCCGTTTTTACAAAGTTTTCAGATTGCCTCTCGGGTTTGCATTTCTATCTGAATTGGCCATAGAATCAATTGTGTCGAGTTTTCAGATTGCCTCTCGGGTTTGCATTTCTATCTGAATTGGCCATAGAATCAATTGTGTCGAGACGGTTTTTGAATTTGAGGCCTCGGGTGCGGATTTTTTGACGTCGTCGCCCATAGCCAAATTGCGCGCACGCTTGTGCGCCGTTTTTACAAAGTTTTCAGATTGCCTCTCGGGTTTGCATTTCTAGCTGAATTGGCCATAGAATCAATTTTGTCGAGACGGTTTTTGAATTTGAGGCCTCGGGTGCGGAGTTTTTGACGTCGTCGCCCATCGCCAAATTGCGCGCACGCTTGTGCGCCGTTTTTACAAAGTTTTCAGATTGCCTCTCGGGTTTGCATTACTAGCTAAAATTGGTCATAGAATCAATTGTGTCGAGACGGTTTTTGAATTTGAGGCCTCGGGTGCGGAGTTTTTGACGTCGTCGCCCATAGCCAAATTGCGCGCACGCTTGTGCGTCGTTTTTACAAAGTTTTCAGATTGCCTCTCGGGTTTGCATTTCTATCTGAATTGGCCATATAATCAATTGTGTCGAGACGGTTTTTGAATTTGAGGCCTCGGGTGCGGAGTTTTTGACGTTGTCGCCCATAGCCAAACTTGCGCGCTTGGTTGTGTGCCATTTTTACAAAGTTTTCAGATTGCCTCCCAAGTTTGCATCCCTCACTGAATTGGCCATAAAATCAATTGTGTCGAGACGGTTTTTGAATTTGAGGCCTCGGGTGCGGATTTTTTGACGTCGTCGCCCATAGCCAAATTGCGCGCACGCTTGTGCGCCGTTTTTACAATGTTTTCAGATTGCCTCTCGGATTTGCATTTCTAGCTAAAATTGGTCATAGAATCAATTGTGTCGAGACGCTTTTTGAATTTGAGGCCTCGGGTGCGGAGTTTTTGACGTCATCGCCCATAGCCAAATTGCGCGCACGCTTGTGCGCCGTTTTTACAAAGTTTTCAGATTGCCTCTCGGGTTTGCATTTCTAGCTGAATTGGCCATAGAATTAATTTTGTCGAGACGGTTTTTGAATATGAGGCCTCGGGTGCAGAGTTTTTGACGTCGTCGCCCATCGCCAAATTGCGCGCACGCTTGTGCGCCGTTTTTACAAAGATTTCAGATTGCCTCTCGGGTTTGCATTTCTAGCTAAAATTGGTCATAGAATCAATTGTGTCGAGACGGTTTTTGAATTTGAGGCCTCGGGTGCGGAGTTTTTGACGTCGTCGCCCATAGCCAAATTGCGCGCACGCTTGTGCGCCGTTTTTACAAAGTTTTCAGATTGCCTCTCGGGTTTGCATTTCTATCTGAATTGGCCATAAAATCAATTGTGTCGAGACGGTTTTTGAATTTGAGGCCTCGGGTGCGGAGTTTTTGACGTCGTCGCCCATAGCCAAACTTGCGCGCTTGGTTGTGTGCCATTTTTACAAACTTTTCAGATTGCCTCCCAAGTTTGCATCCCTCACTGAATTGGCCATAAAATCAATTGTGTCGAGATGGTTTTTGAATTTGAGGCCTCGGGTGCGGATTTTTTGACGTCGTCGCCCATAGCCAAATTGCGCGCACGCTTGTGCGCCGTTTTTACAAAGTTTTCAGATTGCCTCTCGGATTTGCATTTCTAGCTGAATTGGCCATAGAATCAATTGTGTCGAGACGGTTTTTGAATTTGAGGCCTCGGGTGCGGAGTTTTTGACGTCATCGCCCATAGCCAAATTGCGCGCACGCTTGTGCGCCGTTTTTACAAAGTTTTCAGATTGCCTCTCGGGTTTGCATTTCTAGCTGAATTGGCCATAGAATTAATTTTGTCGAGACGGTTTTTGAATATGAGGCCTCGGGTGCAGAGTTTTTGACGTCGTCGCTCATCGCCAAATTGCGCGCACGCTTGTGCGCCGTTTTTACAAAGATTTCAGATTGCCTCTCGGGTTTGCATTTCTAGCTAAAATTGGTCATAGAATCAATTGTGTCGAGACGGTTTTTGAATTTGAGGCCTCGGGTGCGGAGTTTTTGACGTCGTCGCCCATAGCCAAATTGCGCGCACGCTTGTGCGCCGTTTTTACAAAGTTTTCAGATTGCCTCTCGGGTTTGCATTTCTATCTGAATTGGCCATAGAATCAATTGTGTCGAGACGGTTTTTGAATTTGAGGCCTCGGGTGCGGAGTTTTTGACGTCGTCGCCCATAGCCAAACTTGCGCGCTTGGTTGTGTGCCATTTTTACAAACTTTTCAGATTGCCTCCCAAGTTTGCATCCCTCACTGAATTGGCCATAAAATCAATTGTGTCGAGACGGTTTTTGAATTTGAGGCCTCGGGTGCGGATTTTTTGACGTCGTCGCCCATAGCCAAATTGCGCGCACGCTTGTGCGCCGTTTTTACAAAGTTTTCAGATTGCCTCTCGGATTTGCATTTCTAGCTGAATTGGCCATAGAATCAATTGTGTCGAGACGGTTTTTGAATTTGAGGCCTCGGGTGCGGAGTTTTTGACGTCGTCGCCCATAGTCAAATTTCGCGCACGGTTGTGCGCTGTTTTTACAAAGTTTTCAGATTGCCTCTCGGGTTTGCATTTCTAGCTAAAATTGGTCATAGAATCAATTGTGTCGAGACGCTTTTTGAATTTGAGGCCTCGGGTGCGGAGTTTTTGACGTCGTCGCCCATAGCCAAATTGCGCGCACGCTTGTGCGCCATTTTTACAAAGTTTTCAGATTGCCTCTCGGGTTTGCATTTCTAGCTGAATTGGCCATAGAATTAATTTTGTCAAGACGGTTTTTGAATTTGAGGCCTCGGGTGCGGAGTTTTTGACGTCGTCGCCCATCGCCAAATTGCGCGCACGCTTGTGCGCCGTTTTTACAAAGTTTTTAGATTGCCTCTCGGGTTTGCATTTCTAGCTAAAATTGGTCATAGAATCAATTGTGTCGAGACGGTTTTTGAATTTGAGGCCTCGGGTGCGGAGTTTTTGACGTCGTCGCCCATAGCCAAAATTGCGCGCACGCTTGTGCGCCGTTTTTACAAAGTTTTCAGATTGCCTCTCGGGTTTGCATTTCTAGCTGAATTGGCCATAGAATTAATTTTGTCGAGACGGTTTTTGAATTTGAGGCCTCGGGTGCGGAGTTTTTGACGTCGTCGCCCATCGCCAAATTGCGCGCACGCCTGTGCGCCGTTTTTACAAAGTTTTTAGATTGCCTCTCGGGTTTGCATTTCTAGCTAAAATTGGTCATAGAATCAATTGTGTCGAGACGGTTTTTGAATTTGAGGCCTCGGGTGCGGAGTTTTTGACGTCGTCGCCCATAGCCAAAATTGCGCGCACGCTTGTGCGCCGTTTTTACAAAGTTTTCAGATTGCCTCTCGGGTTTGCATTTCTATCTGAATTGGCCATAGAATCAATTGTGTCGAGTTTTCAGATTGCCTCTCGGGTTTGCATTTCTATCTGAATTGGCCATAGAATCAATTGTGTCGAGACGGTTTTTGAATTTGAGGCCTCGGGTGCGGAGTTTTTGACGTCGTCGCCCATAGCCAAACTTGCGCGCTTGGTTGTGTGCCATTTTTACAAAGTTTTCAGATTGCCTCCCAAGTTTGCATCCCTCACTGAATTGGCCATAAAATCAATTGTGTCGAGACGGTTTTTGAATTTGAGGCCTCGGGTGCGGAATTTTTGACGTCGTCGCCCATAGCCAAATTGCGCGCACGCTTGTGCGCCGTTTTTACAAAGTTTTCAGATTGCCTCTCGGGTTTGCATTTCTAGCTGAATTGGCCATAGAATCAATTGTGTCGAGACGGTTTTTGAATTTGAGGCCTCGGGTGCGGAGTTTTTGACGTCATCGCCCATAGCCAAATTGCGCGCACGCTTGTGCGCCGTTTTTACAAAGTTTTCAGATTGCCTCTCGGGTTTGCATTCCTAGCTGAATTGGCCATAGAATTAATTTTGTCAAGATGGTTTTTGAATTTGAGGCCTCGGGTGCGGAGTTTTTGACGTCGTCGCCCATCGCCAAATTGCGCGCACGCTTGTGCGCCGTTTTTACAAAGTTTTCAGATTGCCTCTCGGGTTTGCATTTCTAGCTAAAATTGGTCATAGAATCAATTGTGTCGAGACGGTTTTTGAATTTGAGGCCTCGGGTGCAGAGTTTTTTACGTCGTCGCCCATAGCCAAAATTGCGCGCACGCTTGTGCGCCGTTTTTACAAAGTTTTCAGATTGCCTCTCGGGTTTGCATTTCTATCTGAATTGGCCATAGAATCAATTGTGTCGAGTTTTCAGATTGCCTCTCGGGTTTGCATTTCTATCTGAATTGGCCATAGAATCAATTGTGTCGAGACGGTTTTTGAATTTGAGGCCTCGGGTGCGGATTTTTTGACGTCGTCGCCCATAGCCAAATTGCGCGCACGCTTGTGCGCCGTTTTTACAAAGTTTTCAGATTGCCTCTCGGGTTTGCATTTCTAGCTGAATTGGCCATAGAATCAATTTTGTCGAGACGGTTTTTGAATTTGAGGCCTCGGGTGCGGAGTTTTTGACGTCGTCGCCCATCGCCAAATTGCGCGCACGCTTGTGCGCCGTTTTTACAAAGTTTTCAGATTGCCTCTCGGGTTTGCATTACTAGCTAAAATTGGTCATAGAATCAATTGTGTCGAGACGGTTTTTGAATTTGAGGCCTCGGGTGCGGAGTTTTTGACGTCGTCGCCCATAGCCAAATTGCGCGCACGCTTGTGCGTCGTTTTTACAAAGTTTTCAGATTGCCTCTCGGGTTTGCATTTCTATCTGAATTGGCCATATAATCAATTGTGTCGAGACGGTTTTTGAATTTGAGGCCTCGGGTGCGGAGTTTTTGACGTTGTCGCCCATAGCCAAACTTGCGCGCTTGGTTGTGTGCCATTTTTACAAAGTTTTCAGATTGCCTCCCAAGTTTGCATCCCTCACTGAATTGGCCATAAAATCAATTGTGTCGAGACGGTTTTTGAATTTGAGGCCTCGGGTGCGGATTTTTTGACGTCGTCGCCCATAGCCAAATTGCGCGCACGCTTGTGCGCCGTTTTTACAATGTTTTCAGATTGCCTCTCGGATTTGCATTTCTAGCTAAAATTGGTCATAGAATCAATTGTGTCGAGACGCTTTTTGAATTTGAGGCCTCGGGTGCGGAGTTTTTGACGTCATCGCCCATAGCCAAATTGCGCGCACGCTTGTGCGCCGTTTTTACAAAGTTTTCAGATTGCCTCTCGGGTTTGCATTTCTAGCTGAATTGGCCATAGAATTAATTTTGTCGAGACGGTTTTTGAATATGAGGCCTCGGGTGCAGAGTTTTTGACGTCGTCGCCCATCGCCAAATTGCGCGCACGCTTGTGCGCCGTTTTTACAAAGATTTCAGATTGCCTCTCGGGTTTGCATTTCTAGCTAAAATTGGTCATAGAATCAATTGTGTCGAGACGGTTTTTGAATTTGAGGCCTCGGGTGCGGAGTTTTTGACGTCGTCGCCCATAGCCAAATTGCGCGCACGCTTGTGCGCCGTTTTTACAAAGTTTTCAGATTGCCTCTCGGGTTTGCATTTCTATCTGAATTGGCCATAAAATCAATTGTGTCGAGACGGTTTTTGAATTTGAGGCCTCGGGTGCGGAGTTTTTGACGTCGTCGCCCATAGCCAAACTTGCGCGCTTGGTTGTGTGCCATTTTTACAAACTTTTCAGATTGCCTCCCAAGTTTGCATCCCTCACTGAATTGGCCATAAAATCAATTGTGTCGAGACGGTTTTTGAATTTGAGGCCTCGGGTGCGGATTTTTTGACGTCGTCGCCCATAGCCAAATTGCGCGCACGCTTGTGCGCCGTTTTTACAAAGTTTTCAGATTGCCTCTCGGATTTGCATTTCTAGCTGAATTGGCCATAGAATCAATTGTGTCGAGACGGTTTTTGAATTTGAGGCCTCGGGTGCGGAGTTTTTGACGTCATCGCCCATAGCCAAATTGCGCGCACGCTTGTGCGCCGTTTTTACAAAGTTTTCAGATTGCCTCTCGGGTTTGCATTTCTAGCTGAATTGGCCATAGAATTAATTTTGTCGAGACGGTTTTTGAATATGAGGCCTCGGGTGCAGAGTTTTTGACGTCGTCGCTCATCGCCAAATTGCGCGCAGGCTTGTGCGCCGTTTTTACAAAGATTTCAGATTGCCTCTCGGGTTTGCATTTCTAGCTAAAATTGGTCATAGAATCAATTGTGTCGAGACGGTTTTTGAATTTGAGGCCTCGGGTGCGGAGTTTTTGACGTCGTCGCCCATAGCCAAATTGCGCGCACGCTTGTGCGCCGTTTTTACAAAGTTTTCAGATTGCCTCTCGGGTTTGCATTTCTATCTGAATTGGCCATAGAATCAATTGTGTCGAGACGGTTTTTGAATTTGAGGCCTCGGGTGCGGAGTTTTTGACGTCGTCGCCCATAGCCAAACTTGCGCGCTTGGTTGTGTGCCATTTTTACAAACTTTTCAGATTGCCTCCCAAGTTTGCATCCCTCACTGAATTGGCCATAAAATCAATTGTGTCGAGACGGTTTTTGAATTTGAGGCCTCGGGTGCGGATTTTTTGACGTCGTCGCCCATAGCCAAATTGCGCGCACGCTTGTGCGCCGTTTTTACAAAGTTTTCAGATTGCCTCTCGGATTTGCATTTCTAGCTGAATTGGCCATAGAATCAATTGTGTCGAGACGGTTTTTGAATTTGAGGCCTCGGGTGCGGAGTTTTTGACGTCGTCGCCCATAGTCAAATTTCGCGCACGGTTGTGCGCTGTTTTTACAAAGTTTTCAGATTGCCTCTCGGGTTTGCATTTCTAGCTAAAATTGGTCATAGAATCAATTGTGTCGAGACGCTTTTTGAATTTGAGGCCTCGGGTGCGGAGTTTTTGACGTCGTCGCCCATAGCCAAATTGCGCGCACGCTTGTGCGCCATTTTTACAAAGTTTTCAGATTGCCTCTCGGGTTTGCATTTCTAGCTGAATTGGCCATAGAATTAATTTTGTCAAGACGGTTTTTGAATTTGAGGCCTCGGGTGCGGAGTTTTTGACGTCGTCGCCCATCGCCAAATTGCGCGCACGCTTGTGCGCCGTTTTTACAAAGTTTTTAGATTGCCTCTCGGGTTTGCATTTCTAGCTAAAATTGGTCATAGAATCAATTGTGTCGAGACGGTTTTTGAATTTGAGGCCTCGGGTGCGGAGTTTTTGACGTCGTCGCCCATAGCCAAAATTGCGCGCACGCTTGTGCGCCGTTTTTACAAAGTTTTCAGATTGCCTCTCGGGTTTGCATTTCTATCTGAATTGGCCATAGAATCAATTGTGTCGAGTTTTCAGATTGCCTCTCAGGTTTGCATTTCTATCTGAATTGGCCATAGAATCAATTGTGTCGAGACGGTTTTTGAATTTGAGGCCTCGGGTGCGGAGTTTTTGACGTCGTCGCCCATCGCCAAATTGCGCGCACGCTTGTGCGCCGTTTTTACAAAGTTTTCAGATTGCCTCTCGGGTTTGCATTTCTAGCTAAAATTGGTCATAGAATCAATTGTGTCGAGACGGTTTTTGAATTTGAGGCCTCGGGTGCAGAGTTTTTTACGTCGTCGCCCATAGCCAAAATTGCGCGCACGCTTGTGCGCCGTTTTTACAAAGTTTTCAGATTGCCTCTCGGGTTTGCATTTCTATCTGAATTGGCCATAGAATCAATTGTGTCGAGTTTTCAGATTGCCTCTCGGGTTTGCATTTCTATCTGAATTGGCCATAGAATCAATTGTGTCGAGACGGTTTTTGAATTTGAGGCCTCGGGTGCGGATTTTTTGACGTCGTCGCCCATAGCCAAATTGCGCGCACGCTTGTGCGCCGTTTTTACAAAGTTTTCAGATTGCCTCTCGGGTTTGCATTTCTAGCTGAATTGGCCATAGAATCAATTTTGTCGAGACGGTTTTTGAATTTGAGGCCTCGAGTGCGGAGTTTTTGACGTCGTCGCCCATCGCCAAATTGCGCGCACGCTTGTGCGCCGTTTTTACAAAGTTTTCAGATTGCCTCTCGGGTTTGCATTACTAGCTAAAATTGGTCATAGAATCAATTGTGTCGAGACGGTTTTTGAATTTGAGGCCTCGGGTGCGGAGTTTTTGACGTCGTCGCCCATAGCCAAATTGCGCGCACGCTTGTGCGCCGTTTTTACAAAGTTTTCAGATTGCCTCTCGGGTTTGCATTTCTATCAGAATTGGCCATATAATCAATTGTGTCGAGACGGTTTTTGAATTTGAGGCCTCGGGTGCGGAGTTTTTGACGTTGTCGCCCATAGCCAAACTTGCGCGCTTGGTTGTGTGCCATTTTTACAAAGTTTTCAGATTGCCTCCCAAGTTTGCATCCCTCACTGAATTGGCCATAAAATCAATTGTGTCGAGACGGTTTTTGAATTTGAGGCCTCGGGTGCGGATTTTTTGACGTCGTCGCCCATAGCCAAATTGCGCGCACGCTTGTGCGCCGTTTTTACAATGTTTTCAGATTGCCTCTCGGATTTGCATTTCTAGCTAAAATTGGTCATAGAATCAATTGTGTCGAGACGCTTTTTGAATTTGAGGCCTCGGGTGCGGAGTTTTTGACGTCATCGCCCATAGCCAAATTGCGCGCACGCTTGTGCGCCGTTTTTACAAAGTTTTCAGATTGCCTCTCGGGTTTGCATCTCTAGCTGAATTGGCCATAGAATTAATTTTGTCGAGACGGTTTTTGAATATGAGGCCTCGGGTGCAGAGTTTTTGACGTCGTCGCCCATCGCCAAATTGCGCGCACGCTTGTGCGCCGTTTTTACAAAGATTTCAGATTGCCTCTCGGGTTTGCATTTCTAGCTAAAATTGGTCATAGAATCAATTGTGTCGAGACGGTTTTTGAATTTGAGGCCTCGGGTGCGGAGTTTTTGACGTCGTCGCCCATAGCCAAATTGCGCGCACGCTTGTGCGCCGTTTTTACAAAGTTTTCAGATTGCCTCTCGGGTTTGCATTTCTATCTGAATTGGCCATAAAATCAATTGTGTCGAGACGGTTTTTGAATTTGAGGCCTCGGGTGCGGAGTTTTTGACGTCGTCGCCCATAGCCAAACTTGCGCGCTTGGTTGTGTGCCATTTTTACAAACTTTTCAGATTGCCTCCCAAGTTTGCATCCCTCACTGAATTGGCCATAAAATCAATTGTGTCGAGACGGTTTTTAAATTTGAGGCCTCGGGTGCGGATTTTTTGACGTCGTCGCCCATAGCTAAATTGCGCGCACGCTTGTGCGCCGTTTTTACAAAGTTTTCAGATTGCCTCTCGGATTTGCATTTCTAGCTGAATTGGCCATAGAATCAATTGTGTCGAGACGGTTTTTGAATTTGAGGCCTCGGGTGCGGAGTTTTTGACGTCATCGCCCATAGCCAAATTGCGCGCACGCTTGTGCGCCGTTTTTACAAAGTTTTCAGATTGCCTCTCGGGTTTGCATTTCTAGCTGAATTGGCCATAGAATTAATTTTGTCGAGACGGTTTTTGAATATGAGGCCTCGGGTGCAGAGTTTTTGACGTCGTCGCCCATCGCCAAATTGCGCGCACGCTTGTGCGCCGTTTTTACAAAGATTTCAGATTGCCTCTCGGGTTTGCATTTCTAGCTAAAATTGGTCATAGAATCAATTGTGTCGAGACGGTTTTTGAATTTGAGGCCTCGGGTGCGGAGTTTTTGACGTCGTCGCCCATAGCCAAATTGCGTGCACGCTTGTGCGCCGTTTTTACAAAGTTTTCAGATTGCCTCTCGGGTTTGCATTTCTATCTGAATTGGCCATAGAATCAATTGTGTCGAGACGGTTTTTGAATTTGAGGCCTCGGGTGCGGAGTTTTTTACGTCGTCGCCCATAGCCAAACTTGCGCGCTTGGTTGTGTGCCATTTTTACAAACTTTTCAGATTGCCTCCCAAGTTTGCATCCCTCACTGAATTGGCCATAAAATCAATTGTGTCGAGACGGTTTTTGAATTTGAGGCCTCGGGTGCGGATTTTTTGACGTCGTCGCCCATAGCCAAATTGCACGCACGCTTGTGCGCCGTTTTTACAAAGTTTTCAGATTGCCTCTCGGATTTGCATTTCTAGCTGAATTGGCCATAGAATCAATTGTGTCGAGACGGTTTTTGAATTTGAGGCCTCGGGTGCGGAGTTTTTGACGTCGTCGCCCATAGTCAAATTTCGCGCACGGTTGTGCGCTGTTTTTACAAAGTTTTCAGATTGCCTCTCGGGTTTGCATTACTAGCTGAATTGGCCATAGAATCAATTGTGTCGAGACGGTTTTTGAATTTGAGGCCTCGGGTGCGGAGTTTTTGACGTCGTCGCCCATAGCCAAATTGCGCGCACGCTTGTGCGCCGTTTTTACAAAGTTTTCAGATTGCCTCTCGGGTTTGCATTTCTAGCTAAAATTGGTCATAGAATCAATTGTGTCGAGACGGTTGTTGAATTTGAGACCTCGGGTGCGGAGTTTTTGACGTTGTCGTCCATAGCCAAATTGCGCGCACGCTTGTGCGCCGTTTTTACAAAGTTTTCGGATTGCCTCTCGGTTTTGAATTTCCCACTGAATTGGCCATAGAATCAATTGTGTCGAGACGGTTTTTGAATTTGAGGCCTCGGGTGCGGAGTTTTTGACGTCGTCGCCCATAGCCAAATTGCGCGCACGCTTGTGCGCCATTTTTACAAAGTTTTCAGATTGCCTCTCGGGTTTGCATTTCTAGCTAAATTGGCCATAGAATCAATTGTGTCGAGACGGTTTTTGAATTTGAGGCCTCGGGTGCGGAGTTTTTAACGTCATCGCCCATAGCCAAATTGCGCGCACGCTTGTGCGCCGTTTTTACAAAGTTTTCAGATTGCCTCTCGGGTTTGCATTTCTAGCTGAATTGGCCATAGAATTAATTTTGTCGAGATGGTTTTTGAATTTGAGGCCTCGGGTGCGGAGTTTTTGACGTCGTCGCCCATCGCCAAATTGCGCGCACGCTTGTGCCCCGTTTTTACAAAGTTTTCAGATTGTCTCTCGGGTTTGCATTTCTAGCTAAAATTGGTCATAGAATCAATTGTGTCGAGACGGTTTTTGAATTTGAGGCCTCGGGTGCGGAGTTTTTGACGTCGTCGCCCATAGCCAAATTGCGCGCACGCTTGTGCGCCGTTTTTACAAAGTTTTCAAATTGCCTCTCGGGTTTGCAATCCTAGCTAAAATTGGTCATATAATCAATTGTGTCGAGATGGTTTTTGAATTTGAGGCCTCGGGTGCGGTGTTTTTGAAGTCGTCGCCCCTAACCAAATTGCGCGCACGCTTGTGCGCCGTTTTTACAAAGTTTTCAGATTGCCATTCGGGTTTGCATTTCTAGCTGAATTGGACATAGAATCAATTGTGTCGAGACGGTTTTTGAATTTGAGGCCTCGAGTGCGGAGTTTTTGACGTCGTCGCCCATAGTTAAATTTCGCGCACGGTTGTGCGCTGTTTTTACAAAGTTTTCAGATTGCCTCTCGGGTTTGCATTACTAGCTGAATTGGCCATAGAATCAATTGTGTCAAGACGGTTTTTGAATTTGAGGCCTCAGGTGCGGAGTTTTTGACGTCGTCGCCCACAGCCAAATTGCGCGCACGCTTGTGCACCGTTTTTACAAAGTTTTCAAATTCCCTCTCGGGTTTGCATTTCTAGCTAAAATTGGTCATAGCATCAATTGTGTCGAGACGGTTGTTGAATTTGAGACCTCGGGTGCGGAGTTTTTGACGTCGTCGCCCATAGCCAAATTGCGCGCACGCTTGTGCGCCATTTTTACAAAGTTTTCAGATTACCTCTCGGGTTTGCATTTCTAGCTAAATTGGCCATAGAATCAATTGTGTCGAGATGGTTTTTGAATTTGAGGCCTCGGGTGCGGAGTTTTTGACGTCATCGCCCATAGCCAAATTGCGCGCACGCTTGTGCGCCGTTTTTACAAAGTTTTCAGATTGCCTCTCGGGTTTGCATTTCTAGCTGAATTGGCCATAGAATTAATTTTGTCGAGACGGTTTTTGAATTTGAGGCCTCGGGTGAGGAGTTTTTGACGTCGTCGCCCATCGCCAAATTGCGCGCACGCTTGTGCCCCGTTTTTACAAAGTTTTCAGATTGCCTCTCGGGTTTGCATTTCTAGCTAAAATTGGTCATAGAATCAATTGTGTCGAGACGGTTTTTGAATTTGAGGCCTCGGGTGCGCAGTTTTTGACGTCCTCGCCCATAGCCAAATTGCGCGCACGCTTGTGCGCCGTTTTTACAAAGTTTTCAAATTGCCTCTCGGGTTTGCATCTCTAGCTAAAATTGGTCATATAATCAATTGTGTCGAGACGGTTTTTGAATTTGAGGCCTCGGGTGCGGTGTTTTTGACGTCGTCGCCCCTAACCAAATTGCGCGCACGCTTGTGCGCCGTTTTTACAAAGTTTTCAGATTGCCTCTCGGGTTTGCATTTCTAGCTAAATTGGCCATAGAATCAATTGTGTCGAGACGGTTTTTGAATTTGAGGCCTCGGGTGCGGAGTTTTTGACGTCATCGCCCATAGCCAAATTGCGCGCACGCTTGTGCGCCGTTTTTACAAAGTTTTCAGATTGCCTCTCGGGTTTGCATTTCTAGCTGAATTGGCCATAGAATTAATTTTGTCGAGACGGTTTTTGAATTTGAGGCCTCGGGTGCGGAGTTTTTGACGTCGTCGCCCATAGTCAAATTTCGCGCACGGTTGTGCGCTGTTTTTACAAAATTTCAGATTGCCTCTCGGGTTTGCATTAGTAGCTGAATTGGCCATAGAATCAATTGTGACGAGACGGTTTTTGAATTTGAGGCCTCGGGTGCGGAGTTTTTGACGTCGTCGCCCACAGCCAAATTGCGCGCACGCTTGTGCACCGTTTTTACAAAGTTTTCAAATTGCCTCTCGGGTTTGCATTTCTAGCTAAAATTGGTCATAGAATCAATTGTGTCGAGACGGTTGTTGAATTTGAGACCTCGGGTGCGGAGTTTTTGACGTCGTCGCCCATAGCCAAATTGCGCGCACGCTTGTGCGCCGTTTTTACGAAGTTTTCAGATTGCCTCTCGGGTTTGCATTCCTAGCTAAATTGGTCATAGAATCAATTGTGTCGAGACGGTTGTTGAATTTGAGACCTCGGGTGCGGAGTTTTTGACGTCGTCGCCCATAGCCAAATTGCGCGCACGCTTGTGCGCCGTTTTTACGAAGTTTTCAGATTGCCTCTCGGGTTTGCATTTCTAGCTAAATTGGCCATAGAATCAATTGTGTCGAGACGGTTTTTGAATTTGAGGCCTCGGGTGCGGAGTTTTTGACGTCATCGCCCATAGCCAAATTGCGCGCACGCTTGTGCGCCGTTTTTACAAAGTTTTCAGATTGCCTCTCGGGTTTGCATTCCTAGCTGAATTGGCCATAGAATTAATTTTGTCGAGACGGTTTTTGAATTTGAGGCCTCGGGTGCGGAGTTTTTGACGTCGTCGCCCATCGCCAAATTGCGCGCACGCTTGTGCGCCGTTTTTACAAAGTTTTCAGATTGCCTCTCGGGTTTGCATTTCTATCTAAAATTGGTCATAGAATCAATTGTGTCGAGACGGTTTTTGAATTTGAGGCCTCGGGTGCGGAGTTTTTGACGTCGTCGCCCATAGCCAAATTGCGCGCACGCTTGTGCGCCGTTTTTACAAAGTTTTCAGATTGCCTCTCGGGTTTGCATTTCTATCTAAAATTGGTCATAGAATCAATTGTGTCGAGACGGTTTTTGAATTTGAGGCCTCGGGTGCGGAGTTTTTGACGTCGTCGCCCATAGCCAAATTGCGCGCACGCTTGTGCGCCATTTTTACAAAGTTTTCAGATTGCCTCTCGGGTTTGCATTTCTATCTGAATTGGCCATAGAATCAATTGTGTCGAGACGGTTTTTGAATTTGAGGCCTCGGGTGCGGAGTTTTTGACGTTGTCGCCCATAGCCAAACTTGCGCGCTTGGTTGTGTGCCATTTTTACAAAGTTTTCAGATTGCCTCCCAAGTTTGCATCCCTCACTGAATTGGCCATAAAATCAATTGTGTCGAGACGGTTTTTGAATTTGAGGCCTCGGGTGCGGATTTTTTGACGTCGTCGCCCATAGCCAAATTGCGCGCACGCTTGTGCGCCGTTTTTACAAAGTTTTCAGATTGCCTCTCGGGTTTGCATTTCTAGCTAAATTGGCCATAGAATCAATTGTGTCGAGACGGTTTTTGAATTTGAGGCCTCGGGTGCGGAGTTTTTGACGTCATCGCCCATAGCCAAATTGCGCGCACGCTTGTGCGCCGTTTTTACAAAGTTTTCAGATTGCCTCTCGGGTTTGCATTTCTAGCTGAATTGGCCATAGAATTAATTTTGTCGAGACGGTTTTTGAATTTGAGGCCTCGGGTGCGGAGTTTTTGACATCGTCGCCCATCGCCAAATTGCGCGCACGCTTGTGCGCCGTTTTTACAAAGTTTTCAGATTGCCTCTCGGGTTTGTATTTCTATCTAAAATTGGTCATAGAATCAATTGTGTCGAGACGGTTTTTGAATTTGAGGCCTCGGGTGAGGAGTTTTTGACGTCGTCGCCCATAGCCAAATTGCGCGCACGCTTGTGCGTCGTTTTTACAAAGTTTTCAGATTGCCTCTCGGGTTTGCATTTCTATCTAAAATTGGTCATAGAATCAATTGTGTCGAGACGGTTTTTGAATTTGAGGCCTCGGGTGCGGAGTTTTTGACGTCGTCGCCCATAGCCAAATTGCGCGCACGCTTGTGCGCCATTTTTACAAAGTTTTCAGATTGCCTCTCGGGTTTGCATTTCTATCTGAATTGGCCATAGAATCAATTGTGTCGAGACGGTTTTTGAATTTGAGGCCTCGGGTGCGGAGTTTTTGACGTCGTCGCCCATAGCCAAACTTGCGCGCTTGGTTGTGTGCCATTTTTACAAAGTTTTCAGATTGCCTCCCAAGTTTGCATCCCTCACTGAATTGGCCATAAAATCAATTGTGTCGAGACGGTTTTTGAATTTGAGGCATCGGGTGCGGATTTTTTGACGTCGTCGCCCATCGCCAAATTGCGCGCACGCTTGTGCCCCGTTTTTACAAAGTTTTCAGATTGCCTCTAGGGTTTGCATTTCTAGCTAAAATTGGTCATAGAATCAATTGTGTCGAGACGGTTTTTGAATTTGAGGCCTCGGGTGCGGAGTTTTTGACGTCGTCGCCCATAGCCAAATTGCGCGCACGCTTGTGCGCCGTTTTTACAAAGTTTTCAAATTGCCTCTCGGTTTGCATTTCTAGCTAAAATTGGTCATATAATCAATTGTGTCGAGACGGTTTTTGAATTTGAGGCCTCGGGTGCGGTGTTTTTGACGTCGTCGCCCCTAACCAAATTGCGCGCACGCTTGTGCGCCGTTTTTACAAAGTTTTCAGATTGCCATTCGGGTTTGCATTTCTAGCTGAATTGGACATAGAATCAATTGTGTCGAGACGGTTTTTGAATTTGAGGCCTCGGGTGCGGAGTTTTTGACGTCGTCGCCCATAGTCAAATTTCGCGCACGGTTGTGCGCTGTTTTTACAAAGTTTTCAGATTGCCTCTCGGGTTTGCATTACTAGCTGAATTGGCCATAGAATCAATTGTGTCGAGACGGTTTTTGAATTTGAGGCCTCGGGTGCGGAGTTTTTGACGTCGTCGCCCACAGCCAAATTGCGCGCACGCTTGTGCACCGTTTTTACAAAGTTTTCAAATTGCCTCTCGGGTTTGCATTTCTAGCTAAAATTGGTCATAGAATCAATTGTGTCGAGACGGTTGTTGATTTGAGACCTCGGGTGTGGAGTTTTTGACGTCGTCGCCCATAGCCAAATTGCGCGCACGCTTGTGCGCCGTTTTTACAAAGTTTTCAGATTGCCTCTCGGTTTTGAATTTCCCACTGAATTGGCCATAGAATCAATTGTGTCTAGACGGTTTTTGAATTTGAGGCCTCGGGTGCGGAGTTTTTGACGTCGTCGCCCATAGCCAAATTGCGCGCACGCTTGTGCGCCGTTTTTACAAAGTTTTCAGATTGCCTCCCGGGTTTGCATTTCTAGCTGAATTGGCCATAGAATTAATTTTGTCGAGACGGTTTTTGAATTTGAGGCCTCGGGTGCGGAGTTTTTGACGTCGTCGCCCATCGCCAAATTGCGCGCACGCTTGTGCGCCGTTTTTACAAAGTTTTCAGACTGCCTCTCGGGTTTGCATTTCTAGCTAAAATTGGTCATAGAATCAATTATGTCGAGACGGTTTTTGAATTTGAGGCCTCGGGTGCGGAGTTTTTGACGTCGTCGCCCATAGCCAAATTGCGCGCACGCTTGTGCGCCGTTTTTACAAAGTTTTCAGATTGCCTCTCGGTTTGCATTTCTAGCTGAATTGGCCATAGAATTAATTTTGTCGAGACGGTTTTTGAATTTGAGGCCTCGGGTGCGGAGTTTTTGACGTCGTCGCCCATCGCCAAATTGCGCGCACGCTTGTGCGCCGTTTTTACAAAGTTTTCAGATTGCCTCTCGGGTTTGCATTTCTAGCTAAAATTGGTCATAGAATCAATTGTGTCGAGACGGTTTTTGAATTTGAGGCCTCGGGTGCGGAGTTTTTGACGTCGTCGCCCATAGCCAAATTGCGCGCACGCTTGTGCGCCGTTTTTACAAAGTTTTCAGATTGCCTCTCGGGTTTGCATTTCTATCTGAATTGGCCATAGAATCAATTGTGTCGAGACGGTTTTTGAATTTGAGGCCTCGGGTGCGGAGTTTTTGACGTCGCCGCCCATAGCCAAACTTGCGCGCTTGGTTGTGTGCCATTTTTACAAAGTTTTCAGATTGCCTCCCAAGTTTGCATCCCTCACTGAATTTGCCATAAAATCAATTGTGTCGAGACGGTCTTTGAATTTGAGGCCTCGGGTGCGGATTTTTTGACGTCGTCGCCCATAGCCAAATTGCGCGCACGCTTGTGCGCCGTTTTTACAAAGTTTTCAGATTGCCTCTCGGGTTTGCATTTCTAGCTGAATTGGCCATAGAATCAATTGTGTCGAGACGGTTTTTGAATTTGAGGCCTCGGGTGCGGAGTTTTTGACGTCATCGCCCATAGCCAAATTGCGCGCACGCTTGTGCGCCGTTTTTACAAAGTTTTCAGATTGCCTCTCGGGTTTGCATTCCTAGCTGAATTGGCCATAGAATTAATTTTGTCAAGATGGTTTTTGAATTTGACGCCTCGGGTGCGGAGTTTTTGACGTCGTCGCCCATCGCCAAATTGCGCGCACGCTTGTGCGCCGTTTTTACAAAGTTTTCAGATTGCCTCTCGGGTTTGCATTTCTAGCTAAAATTGGTCATAGAATCAATTGTGTCGAGACGGTTTTTGAATTTGAGGCCTCGGGTGCGGAGTTTTTTACGTCGTCGCCCATAGCCAAATTGCGCGCACGCTTGTGCGCCGTTTTTACAAAGTTTTCAGATTGCCTCTCGGGTTTGCATTTCTATCTGAATTGGCCATAGAATCAATTGTGTCGAGACGGATTTTGAATTTGAGGCCTCGGGTGCGGAGTTTTTGACATCGTCGCCCATCGCCAAATTGCGCGCACGCTTGTGCGCCGTTTTTACAAAGTTTTCAGATTGCCTCTCGGGTTTGCATTACTAGCTAAAATTGGTCATAGAATCAATTGTGTCGAGACGGTTTTTGAATTTGAGGCCTCGGGTGCGGAGTTTTTGACGTCGTCGCCCATAGCCAAATTGCGCGCACGCTTGTGCGCCGTTTTTACAAAGTTTTCAGATTGCCTCTCGGGTTTGCATTTCTATCTGAATTGGCCATATAATCAATTGTGTCGAGACGGTTTTTGAATTTGAGGCCTCGGGTGCGGAGTTTTTGACGTTGCCGCCCATAGCCAAACTTGCGCGCTTGGTTGTGTGCCATTTTTACAAAGTTTTCAGATTGCCTCTCGGGTTTGCATTTCTATCTGAATTGGCCATAGAATCAATTGTGTCGAGACGGTTTTTGAATTTGAGGCCTCGGGTGCGGAGTTTTTGACGTCGTCGCCCATAGCCAAACTTGCGCGCTTGGTTGTGTGCCATTTTTACAAAGTTTTCAGATTGCCTCCCAAGTTTGCATCCCTCACTGAATTGGCCATAAAATCAATTGTGTCGAGACGGTTTTTGAATTTGAGGCCTCGGGTGCGGATTTTTTGACGTCGTCGCCCAAAGCCAAATTGCGCGCACGCTTGTGCGCCGTTTTTACAAAGTTTTCAGATTGCCTCTCGGGTTTGCATTTCTAGCTAAATTGGCCATAGAATCAATTGTGTCGAGACGGTTTTTGAATTTGAGGCCTCGGGTGCGGAGTTTTTGACGTCATCGCCCATAGCCAAATTGCGCGCACGCTTGTGCGCCGTTTTTACAAAGTTTTCAGATTGCCTCTCGGGTTTGCATTTCTAGCTGAATTGGCCATAGAATTAATTTTGTCGAGACGGTTTTTGAATTTGAGGCCTCGGGTGCGGAGTTTTTGACGTCGTCGCCCATCGCCAAATTGCGCGCACGCTTGTGCCCCGTTTTTACAAAGTTTTCAGATTGCCTCTCGGGTTTGCATTTCTAGCTAAAATTGGTCATAGAATCAATTGTGTCGAGATGGTTTTTGAATTTGAGGCCTCGGGTGCGGAGTTTTTGACGTCGTCGCCCATAGCCAAATTGCGCGCACGCTTGTGCGCCGTTTTTACAAAGTTTTCAAATTGCCTCTCGGGTTTGCATTTCTAGCTAAAATTGGTCATATAATCAATTGTGTCGAGACGGTTTTTGAATTTGAGGCCTCGGGTGCGGTGTTTTTGACGTCGTCGCCCCTAACCAAATTGCGCGCACGCTTGTGCGCCGTTTTTACAAAGTTTTCAGATTGCCATTCGGGTTTGCATTTCTAGCTGAATTGGACATAGAATCAATTGTGTCGAGACGGTTTTTGAATTTGAGGCCTCGGGTGCGGAGTTTTTGACGTCGTCGCCCATAGTCAAATTTCACGCACGGTTGTGCGCTGTTTTTACAAAGTTTTCAGATTGCCTCTCGGGTTTGCATT
Source organism: Galeopsis tetrahit (assembly GCA_963675135.1). NCBI lineage: Eukaryota > Viridiplantae > Streptophyta > Magnoliopsida > Lamiales > Lamiaceae > Galeopsis > Galeopsis tetrahit. The sequence continues at coordinate 1,512,368 of OY776124.1, forward strand.
ACTAGCTGAATTGGCCATAGAATCAATTGTGTCGAGACGGTTTTTGAATTTGAGGCCTCGGGTGCGGAGTTTTTGACGTCGTCGCCCACAGCCAAATTGCGCGCACGCTTGTGCACCGTTTTTACAAAGTTTTCAAATTGCCTCTCGGGTTTGCATTTCTAGCTAAAATTGGTCATAGAATCAATTGTGTCGAGACGGTTGTTGAATTTGAGACCTCGGGTGTGGAGTTTTTGACGTCGTCGCCCATAGCCAAATTGCGCGCACGCTTTTGCGCCGTTTTTACAAAGTTTTCAAATTGCCTCTCGGGTTTGCAATCCTAGCTAAAATTGGTCATATAATCAATTGTGTCGAGATGGTTTTTGAATTTGAGGCCTCGGGTGCGGTGTTTTTGAAGTCGTCGCCCCTAACCAAATTGCGCGCACGCTTGTGCGCCGTTTTTACAAAGTTTTCAGATTGCCATTCGGGTTTGCATTTCTAGCTGAATTGGACATAGAATCAATTGTGTCGAGACGGTTTTTGAATTTGAGGCCTCGAGTGCGGAGTTTTTGACGTCGTCGCCCATAGTTAAATTTCGCGCACGGTTGTGCGCTGTTTTTACAAAGTTTTCAGATTGCCTCTCGGGTTTGCATTACTAGCTGAATTGGCCATAGAATCAATTGTGTCAAGACGGTTTTTGAATTTGAGGCCTCAGGTGCGGAGTTTTTGACGTCGTCGCCCACAGCCAAATTGCGCGCACGCTTGTGCACCGTTTTTACAAAGTTTTCAAATTCCCTCTCGGGTTTGCATTTCTAGCTAAAATTGGTCATAGCATCAATTGTGTCGAGACGGTTGTTGAATTTGAGACCTCGGGTGCGGAGTTTTTGACGTCGTCGCCCATAGCCAAATTGCGCGCACGCTTGTGCGCCATTTTTACAAAGTTTTCAGATTACCTCTCGGGTTTGCATTTCTAGCTAAATTGGCCATAGAATCAATTGTGTCGAGATGGTTTTTGAATTTGAGGCCTCGGGTGCGGAGTTTTTGACGTCATCGCCCATAGCCAAATTGCGCGCACGCTTGTGCGCCGTTTTTACAAAGTTTTCAGATTGCCTCTCGGGTTTGCATTTCTAGCTGAATTGGCCATAGAATTAATTTTGTCGAGACGGTTTTTGAATTTGAGGCCTCGGGTGAGGAGTTTTTGACGTCGTCGCCCATCGCCAAATTGCGCGCACGCTTGTGCCCCGTTTTTACAAAGTTTTCAGATTGCCTCTCGGGTTTGCATTTCTAGCTAAAATTGGTCATAGAATCAATTGTGTCGAGACGGTTTTTGAATTTGAGGCCTCGGGTGCGCAGTTTTTGACGTCGTCGCCCATAGCCAAATTTCGCGCACGCTTGTGCGCCGTTTTTACAAAGTTTTCAAATTGCCTCTCGGGTTTGCATCTCTAGCTAAAATTGGTCATATAATCAATTGTGTCGAGACGGTTTTTGAATTTGAGGCCTCGGGTGCGGTGTTTTTGACGTCGTCGCCCCTAACCAAATTGCGCGCACGCTTGTGCGCCGTTTTTACAAAGTTTTCAGATTGCCTCTCGGGTTTGCATTTCTAGCTAAATTGGCCATAGAATCAATTGTGTCGAGACGGTTTTTGAATTTGAGGCCTCGGGTGCGGAGTTTTTGACGTCATCGCCCATAGCCAAATTGCGCGCACGCTTGTGCGCCGTTTTTACAAAGTTTTCAGATTGCCTCTCGGGTTTGCATTTCTAGCTGAATTGGCCATAGAATTAATTTTGTCGAGACGGTTTTTGAATTTGAGGCCTCGGGTGCGGAGTTTTTGACGTCGTCGCCCATAGTCAAATTTCGCGCACGGTTGTGCGCTGTTTTTACAAAATTTCAGATTGCCTCTCGGGTTTGCATTAGTAGCTGAATTGGCCATAGAATCAATTGTGACGAGACGGTTTTTGAATTTGAGGCCTCGGGTGCGGAGTTTTTGACGTCGTCGCCCACAGCCAAATTGCGCGCACGCTTGTGCACCGTTTTTACAAAGTTTTCAAATTGCCTCTCGGGTTTGCATTTCTAGCTAAAATTGGTCATAGAATCAATTGTGTCGAGACGGTTGTTGAATTTGAGACCTCGGGTGCGGAGTTTTTGACGTCGTCGCCCATAGCCAAATTGCGCGCACGCTTGTGCGCCGTTTTTACGAAGTTTTCAGATTGCCTCTCGGGTTTGCATTTCTAGCTAAATTGGTCATAGAATCAATTGTGTCGAGACGGTTGTTGAATTTGAGACCTCGGGTGCGGAGTTTTTGACGTCGTCGCCCATAGCCAAATTGCGCGCACGCTTGTGCGCCGTTTTTACGAAGTTTTCAGATTGCCTCTCGGGTTTGCATTTCTAGCTAAATTGGCCATAGAATCAATTGTGTCGAGACGGTTTTTGAATTTGAGGCCTCGGGTGCGGAGTTTTTGACGTCATCGCCCATAGCCAAATTGCGCGCACGCTTGTGCGCCGTTTTTACAAAGTTTTCAGATTGCCTCTCGGGTTTGCATTCCTAGCTGAATTGGCCATAGAATTAATTTTGTCGAGACGGTTTTTGAATTTGAGGCCTCGGGTGCGGAGTTTTTGACGTCGTCGCCCATCGCCAAATTGCGCGCACGCTTGTGCGCCGTTTTTACAAAGTTTTCAGATTGCCTCTCGGGTTTGCATTTCTATCTAAAATTGGTCATAGAATCAATTGTGTCGAGACGGTTTTTGAATTTGAGGCCTCGGGTGCGGAGTTTTTGACGTCGTCGCCCATAGCCAAATTGCGCGCACGCTTGTGCGCCGTTTTTACAAAGTTTTCAGATTGCCTCTCGGGTTTGCATTTCTATCTAAAATTGGTCATAGAATCAATTGTGTCGAGACGGTTTTTGAATTTGAGGCCTCGGGTGCGGAGTTTTTGACGTCGTCGCCCATAGCCAAATTGCGCGCACGCTTGTGCGCCATTTTTACAAAGTTTTCAGATTGCCTCTCGGGTTTGCATTTCTATCTGAATTGGCCATAGAATCAATTGTGTCGAGACGGTTTTTGAATTTGAGGCCTCGGGTGCGGAGTTTTTGACGTTGTCGCCCATAGCCAAACTTGCGCGCTTGGTTGTGTGCCATTTTTACAAAGTTTTCAGATTGCCTCCCAAGTTTGCATCCCTCACTGAATTGGCCATAAAATCAATTGTGTCGAGACGGTTTTTGAATTTGAGGCCTCGGGTGCGGATTTTTTGACGTCGTCGCCCATAGCCAAATTGCGCGCACGCTTGTGCGCCGTTTTTACAAAGTTTTCAGATTGCCTCTCGGGTTTGCATTTCTAGCTAAATTGGCCATAGAATCAATTGTGTCGAGACGGTTTTTGAATTTGAGGCCTCGGGTGCGGAGTTTTTGACGTCATCGCCCATAGCCAAATTGCGCGCACGCTTGTGCGCCGTTTTTACAAAGTTTTCAGATTGCCTCTCGGGTTTGCATTTCTAGCTGAATTGGCCATAGAATTAATTTTGTCGAGACGGTTTTTGAATTTGAGGCCTCGGGTGCGGAGTTTTTGACATCGTCGCCCATCGCCAAATTGCGCGCACGCTTGTGCGCCGTTTTTACAAAGTTTTCAGATTGCCTCTCGGGTTTGTATTTCTATCTAAAATTGGTCATAGAATCAATTGTGTCGAGACGGTTTTTGAATTTGAGGCCTCGGGTGAGGAGTTTTTGACGTCGTCGCCCATAGCCAAATTGCGCGCACGCTTGTGCGTCGTTTTTACAAAGTTTTCAGATTGCCTCTCGGGTTTGCATTTCTATCTAAAATTGGTCATAGAATCAATTGTGTCGAGACGGTTTTTGAATTTGAGGCCTCGGGTGCGGAGTTTTTGACGTCGTCGCCCATAGCCAAATTGCGCGCACGCTTGTGCGCCATTTTTACAAAGTTTTCAGATTGCCTCTCGGGTTTGCATTTCTATCTGAATTGGCCATAGAATCAATTGTGTCGAGACGGTTTTTGAATTTGAGGCCTCGGGTGCGGAGTTTTTGACGTCGTCGCCCATAGCCAAACTTGCGCGCTTGGTTGTGTGCCATTTTTACAAAGTTTTCAGATTGCCTCCCAAGTTTGCATCCCTCACTGAATTGGCCATAAAATCAATTGTGTCGAGACGGTTTTTGAATTTGAGGCATCGGGTGCGGATTTTTTGACGTCGTCGCCCATCGCCAAATTGCGCGCACGCTTGTGCCCCGTTTTTACAAAGTTTTCAGATTGCCTCTAGGGTTTGCATTTCTAGCTAAAATTGGTCATAGAATCAATTGTGTCGAGACGGTTTTTGAATTTGAGGCCTCGGGTGCGGAGTTTTTGACGTCGTCGCCCATAGCCAAATTGCGCGCACGCTTGTGCGCCGTTTTTACAAAGTTTTCAAATTGCCTCTCGGTTTGCATTTCTAGCTAAAATTGGTCATATAATCAATTGTGTCGAGACGGTTTTTGAATTTGAGGCCTCGGGTGCGGTGTTTTTGACGTCGTCGCCCCTAACCAAATTGCGCGCACGCTTGTGCGCCGTTTTTACAAAGTTTTCAGATTGCCATTCGGGTTTGCATTTCTAGCTGAATTGGACATAGAATCAATTGTGTCGAGACGGTTTTTGAATTTGAGGCCTCGGGTGCGGAGTTTTTGACGTCGTCGCCCATAGTCAAATTTCGCGCACGGTTGTGCGCTGTTTTTACAAAGTTTTCAGATTGCCTCTCGGGTTTGCATTACTAGCTGAATTGGCCATAGAATCAATTGTGTCGAGACGGTTTTTGAATTTGAGGCCTCGGGTGCGGAGTTTTTGACGTCGTCGCCCACAGCCAAATTGCGCGCACGCTTGTGCACCGTTTTTACAAAGTTTTCAAATTGCCTCTCGGGTTTGCATTTCTAGCTAAAATTGGTCATAGAATCAATTGTGTCGAGACGGTTGTTGATTTGAGACCTCGGGTGTGGAGTTTTTGACGTCGTCGCCCATAGCCAAATTGCGCGCACGCTTGTGCGCCGTTTTTACAAAGTTTTCAGATTGCCTCTCGGTTTTGAATTTCCCACTGAATTGGCCATAGAATCAATTGTGTCTAGACGGTTTTTGAATTTGAGGCCTCGGGTGCGGAGTTTTTGACGTCGTCGCCCATAGCCAAATTGCGCGCACGCTTGTGCGCCGTTTTTACAAAGTTTTCAGATTGCCTCCCGGGTTTGCATTTCTAGCTGAATTGGCCATAGAATTAATTTTGTCGAGACGGTTTTTGAATTTGAGGCCTCGGGTGCGGAGTTTTTGACGTCGTCGCCCATCGCCAAATTGCGCGCACGCTTGTGCGCCGTTTTTACAAAGTTTTCAGACTGCCTCTCGGGTTTGCATTTCTAGCTAAAATTGGTCATAGAATCAATTATGTCGAGACGGTTTTTGAATTTGAGGCCTCGGGTGCGGAGTTTTTGACGTCGTCGCCCATAGCCAAATTGCGCGCACGCTTGTGCGCCGTTTTTACAAAGTTTTCAGATTGCCTCTCGGTTTGCATTTCTAGCTGAATTGGCCATAGAATTAATTTTGTCGAGACGGTTTTTGAATTTGAGGCCTCGGGTGCGGAGTTTTTGACGTCGTCGCCCATCGCCAAATTGCGCGCACGCTTGTGCGCCGTTTTTACAAAGTTTTCAGATTGCCTCTCGGGTTTGCATTTCTAGCTAAAATTGGTCATAGAATCAATTGTGTCGAGACGGTTTTTGAATTTGAGGCCTCGGGTGCGGAGTTTTTGACGTCGTCGCCCATAGCCAAATTGCGCGCACGCTTGTGCGCCGTTTTTACAAAGTTTTCAGATTGCCTCTCGGGTTTGCATTTCTATCTGAATTGGCCATAGAATCAATTGTGTCGAGACGGTTTTTGAATTTGAGGCCTCGGGTGCGGAGTTTTTGACGTCGCCGCCCATAGCCAAACTTGCGCGCTTGGTTGTGTGCCATTTTTACAAAGTTTTCAGATTGCCTCCCAAGTTTGCATCCCTCACTGAATTTGCCATAAAATCAATTGTGTCGAGACGGTCTTTGAATTTGAGGCCTCGGGTGCGGATTTTTTGACGTCGTCGCCCATAGCCAAATTGCGCGCACGCTTGTGCGCCGTTTTTACAAAGTTTTCAGATTGCCTCTCGGGTTTGCATTTCTAGCTGAATTGGCCATAGAATCAATTGTGTCGAGACGGTTTTTGAATTTGAGGCCTCGGGTGCGGAGTTTTTGACGTCATCGCCCATAGCCAAATTGCGCGCACGCTTGTGCGCCGTTTTTACAAAGTTTTCAGATTGCCTCTCGGGTTTGCATTCCTAGCTGAATTGGCCATAGAATTAATTTTGTCAAGATGGTTTTTGAATTTGACGCCTCGGGTGCGGAGTTTTTGACGTCGTCGCCCATCGCCAAATTGCGCGCACGCTTGTGCGCCGTTTTTACAAAGTTTTCAGATTGCCTCTCGGGTTTGCATTTCTAGCTAAAATTGGTCATAGAATCAATTGTGTCGAGACGGTTTTTGAATTTGAGGCCTCGGGTGCGGAGTTTTTTACGTCGTCGCCCATAGCCAAATTGCGCGCACGCTTGTGCGCCGTTTTTACAAAGTTTTCAGATTGCCTCTCGGGTTTGCATTTCTATCTGAATTGGCCATAGAATCAATTGTGTCGAGACGGATTTTGAATTTGAGGCCTCGGGTGCGGAGTTTTTGACATCGTCGCCCATCGCCAAATTGCGCGCACGCTTGTGCGCCGTTTTTACAAAGTTTTCAGATTGCCTCTCGGGTTTGCATTACTAGCTAAAATTGGTCATAGAATCAATTGTGTCGAGACGGTTTTTGAATTTGAGGCCTCGGGTGCGGAGTTTTTGACGTCGTCGCCCATAGCCAAATTGCGCGCACGCTTGTGCGCCGTTTTTACAAAGTTTTCAGATTGCCTCTCGGGTTTGCATTTCTATCTGAATTGGCCATATAATCAATTGTGTCGAGACGGTTTTTGAATTTGAGGCCTCGGGTGCGGAGTTTTTGACGTTGCCGCCCATAGCCAAACTTGCGCGCTTGGTTGTGTGCCATTTTTACAAAGTTTTCAGATTGCCTCTCGGGTTTGCATTTCTATCTGAATTGGCCATAGAATCAATTGTGTCGAGACGGTTTTTGAATTTGAGGCCTCGGGTGCGGAGTTTTTGACGTCGTCGCCCATAGCCAAACTTGCGCGCTTGGTTGTGTGCCATTTTTACAAAGTTTTCAGATTGCCTCCCAAGTTTGCATCCCTCACTGAATTGGCCATAAAATCAATTGTGTCGAGACGGTTTTTGAATTTGAGGCCTCGGGTGCGGATTTTTTGACGTCGTCGCCCAAAGCCAAATTGCGCGCACGCTTGTGCGCCGTTTTTACAAAGTTTTCAGATTGCCTCTCGGGTTTGCATTTCTAGCTAAATTGGCCATAGAATCAATTGTGTCGAGACGGTTTTTGAATTTGAGGCCTCGGGTGCGGAGTTTTTGACGTCATCGCCCATAGCCAAATTGCGCGCACGCTTGTGCGCCGTTTTTACAAAGTTTTCAGATTGCCTCTCGGGTTTGCATTTCTAGCTGAATTGGCCATAGAATTAATTTTGTCGAGACGGTTTTTGAATTTGAGGCCTCGGGTGCGGAGTTTTTGACGTCGTCGCCCATCGCCAAATTGCGCGCACGCTTGTGCCCCGTTTTTACAAAGTTTTCAGATTGCCTCTCGGGTTTGCATTTCTAGCTAAAATTGGTCATAGAATCAATTGTGTCGAGATGGTTTTTGAATTTGAGGCCTCGGGTGCGGAGTTTTTGACGTCGTCGCCCATAGCCAAATTGCGCGCACGCTTGTGCGCCGTTTTTACAAAGTTTTCAAATTGCCTCTCGGGTTTGCATTTCTAGCTAAAATTGGTCATATAATCAATTGTGTCGAGACGGTTTTTGAATTTGAGGCCTCGGGTGCGGTGTTTTTGACGTCGTCGCCCCTAACCAAATTGCGCGCACGCTTGTGCGCCGTTTTTACAAAGTTTTCAGATTGCCATTCGGGTTTGCATTTCTAGCTGAATTGGACATAGAATCAATTGTGTCGAGACGGTTTTTGAATTTGAGGCCTCGGGTGCGGAGTTTTTGACGTCGTCGCCCATAGTCAAATTTCACGCACGGTTGTGCGCTGTTTTTACAAAGTTTTCAGATTGCCTCTCGGGTTTGCATTACTAGCTGAATTGGCCATAGAATCAATTGTGTCGAGACGGTTTTTGAATTTGAGGCCTCGGGTGCGGAGTTTTTGACGTCGTCGCCCACAGCCAAATTGCGCGCACGCTTGTGCACCGTTTTTACAAAGTTTTCAAATTGCCTCTCGGGTTTGCATTTCTAGCTAAAATTGGTCATAGAATCAATTGTGTCGAGACGGTTGTTGAATTTGAGACCTCGGGTGTGGAGTTTTTGACGTCGTCGCCCATAGCCAAATTGCGCGCACGCTTGTGCGCCGTTTTTACAAAGTTTTCAGATTGCCTCTCGGTTTTGAATTTCCCACTGAATTGGCCATAGAATCAATTGTGTCGAGACGGTTTTTGAATTTGAGGCCTCGGGTGCGGAGTTTTTGACGTCGTCGCCCATAGCCAAATTGCGCGCACGCTTGTGCGCCATTTTTACAAAGTTTTCAGATTGCCTCCCGGGTTTGCATTTCTAGCTGAATTGGCCATAGAATTAATTTTGTCGAGACGGTTTTTGAATTTGAGGCCTCGGGTGCGGAGTTTTTGACGTCGTCGCCCATCGCCAAATTGCGCGCACGCTTGTGCGCCGTTTTTACAAAGTTTTCAGACTGCCTCTCGGGTTTGCATTTCTAGCTAAAATTGGTCATAGAATCAATTGTGTCGAGACGGTTTTTGAATTTGAGGCCTCGGGTGCGGAGTTTTTGACGTCGTCGCCCATAGCCAAATTGCGCGCACGCTTGTGCGCCGTTTTTACAAAGTTTTCAGATTGCCTCTCGGTTTGCATTTCTAGCTGAATTGGCCATAGAATTAATTTTGTCGAGACGGTTTTTGAATTTGAGGCCTCGGGTGCGGAGTTTTTGACGTCGTCGCCCATCGCCAAATTGCGCGCACGCTTGTGCGCCGTTTTTACAAAGTTTTCAGATTGCCTCTCGGGTTTGCATTTCTAGCTAAAATTGGTCATAGAATCAATTGTGTCGAGACGGTTTTTGAATTTGAGGCCTCGGGTGCGGAGTTTTTGACGTCGTCGCCCATAGCCAAATTGCGCGCACGCTTGTGCGCCGTTTTTACAAAGTTTTCAGATTGCCTCTCGGGTTTGCATTTCTATCTGAATTGGCCATAGAATCAATTGTGTCGAGACGGTTTTTGAATTTGAGGCCTCGGGTGCGGAGTTTTTGACGTCATCGCCCATAGCCAAATTGCGCGCACGCTTGTGCGCCGTTTTTACAAAGTTTTCAGATTGCCTCTCGGGTTTGCATTCCTAGCTGAATTGGCCATAGAATTAATTTTGTCAAGATGGTTTTTGAATTTGACGCCTCGGGTGCGGAGTTTTTGACATCGTCGCCCATCGCCAAATTGCGCGCACGCTTGTGCGCCGTTTTTACAAAGTTTTCAGATTGCCTCTCGGGTTTGCATTTCTAGCTAAAATTGGTCATAGAATCAATTGTGTCGAGACAGTTTTTGAATTTGAGGCTTCGGGTGCGGAGTTTTTTACATCGTCGCCCATAACCAAATTGCGCGCACGCTTGTGCGCCGTTTTTACAAAGTTTTCAGATTGCCTCTCGGGTTTGCATTTCTATCTGAATTGGCCATAGAATCAGTTGTGTCGAGACGGTTTTTGAATTTGAGGCCTCGGGTGCGGAGTTTTTGACGTCGTCGCCCATCGCCAAATTGCGCGCACGCTTGTGCGCCGTTTTTACAAAGTTTTCAGATTGCCTCTCGGGTTTGCATTACTAGCTAAAATTGGTCATAGAATCAATTGTGTCGAGACGGTTTTTGAATTTGAGGCCTCGGGTGCGGAGTTTTTGACGTCGTCGCCCATCGCCAAAATGCGCGCACGCTTGTGCGCCGTTTTTACAAAGTTTTCAGATTGCCTCTCGGGTTTGCATTTCTAGCTAAAATTGGTCATAGAATCAATTGTGTCGAGACGGTTTTTGAATTTGAGGCCTCGGGTGCGGAGTTTTTGACGTCGTCGCCCATAGCCAAATTGCGCGCACGCTTGTGCGCCGTTTTTACAAAGTTTTCAGATTGCCTCTCGGGTTTGCATTTCTATCTGAATTGGCCATAGAATCAATTGTGTCGAGACGGTTTTTGAATTTGAGGCCTCGGGTGCGGAGTTTTTGACGTCGTCGCCCATAGCCAAACTTGCGCGCTTGGTTGTGTGCCATTTTTACAAAGTTTTCAGATTGCCTCCCAAGTTTGCATCCCTCACTGAATTTGCCATAAAATCAATTGTGTCGAGACGGTTTTTGAATTTGAGGCCTCGGGTGCGGATTTTTTGACGTCGTCGCCCATAGCCAAATTGCGCGCACGCTTGTGCGCCGTTTTTACAAAGTTTTCAGATTGCCTCTCGGGTTTGCATTTCTAGCTGAATTGGCCATAGAATCAATTGTGTCGAGACGGTTTTTGAATTTGAGGCCTCGGGTGCGGAGTTTTTGACGTCATCGCCCATAGCCAAATTGCGCGCACGCTTGTGCGCCGTTTTTACAAAGTTTTCAGATTGCCTCTCGGGTTTGCATTCCTAGCTGAATTGGCCATAGAATTAATTTTGTCAAGATGGTTTTTGAATTTGACGCCTCGGGTGCGGAGTTTTTGACGTCGTCGCCCATCGCCAAATTGCGCGCACGCTTGTGCGCCGTTTTTACAAAGTTTTCAGATTGCCTCTCGGGTTTGCATTTCTAGCTAAAATTGGTCATAGAATCAATTGTGTCGAGACGGTTTTTGAATTTGAGGCCTCGGGTGCGGAGTTTTTTACGTCGTCGCCCATAGCCAAATTGCGCGCACGCTTGTGCGCCGTTTTTACAAAGTTTTCAGATTGCCTCTCGGGTTTGCATTTCTATCTGAATTGGCCATAGAATCAATTGTGTCGAGACGGATTTTGAATTTGAGGCCTCGGGTGCGGAGTTTTTGACGTCGTCGCCCATCGCCAAATTGCGCGCACGCTTGTGCGCCGTTTTTACAAAGTTTTCAGATTGCCTCTCGGATTTCCATTACTAGCTAAAATTGGTCATAGAATCAATTGTGTCGAGACGGTTTTTGAATTTGAGGCCTCGGGTGCGGAGTTTTTGACGTCGTCACCCATAGCCAAATTGCGCGCACGCTTGTGCGCCGTTTTTACAAAGTTTTCAGATTGCCTCTCGGGTTTGCAATTCTATCTGAATTGGCCATATAATCAATTGTGTCGAGACGGTTTTTGAATTTGAGGCCTCGGGTGCGGAGTTTTTGACGTTGCCGCCCATAGCCAAACTTGCGCGCTTGGTTGTGTGCCATTTTTACAAAGTTTTCAGATTGCCTCTCGGGTTTGCATTTCTATCTGAATTGGCCATAGAATCAATTGTGTCGAGACGGTTTTTGAATTTGAGGCCTCGGGTGCGGAGTTTTTGACGTCGTCGCCCATAGCCAAATTGCGCGCACGCTTGTGCGCCGTTTTTACAAAGTTTTCAGATTGCCTCTCGGGTTTGCAATTCTATCTGAATTGGCCATATAATCAATTGTGTCGAGACGGTTTTTGAATTTGAGGCCTCGGGTGCGGAGTTTTTGACGTCGTCGCCCATCGCCAAATTGCGCGCACGCTTGTGCGCCGTTTTTACAAAGTTTTCAGATTGCCTCTCGGATTTGCATTACTAGCTAAAATTGGTCATAGAATCAATTGTGTCGAGACGGTTTTTGAATTTGAGGCCTCGGGTGCGGAGTTTTTGACGTCGTCGCCCATAGCCAAATTGCGCGCACGCTTGTGCGCCGTTTTTACAAAGTTTTCAGATTGCCTCTCGGGTTTGCAATTCTATCTGAATTGGCCATATAATCAATTGTGTCGAGACGGTTTTTGAATTTGAGGCCTCGGGTGCGGAGTTTTTGACGTTGCCGCCCATAGCCAAACTTGCGCGCTTGGTTGTGTGCCATTTTTACAAAGTTTTCAGATTGCCTCTCGGTTTTGCATTTCTATCTGAATTGGCCATAGAATCAATTGTGTCGAGACGGTTTTTGAATTTGAGGCCTCGGGTGCGGAGTTTTTTACGTCGTCGCCCATAGCCAAATTGCGCGCACGCTTGTGCGCCGTTTTTACAAAGTTTTCAGATTGCCTCTCGGGTTTGCATTTCTATCTGAATTGGCCATAGAATCAATTGTGTCGAGACGGATTTTGAATTTGAGGCCTCGGGTGCGGAGTTTTTGACATCGTCGCCCATCGCCAAATTGCGCGCACGCTTGTGCGCCGTTTTTACAAAGTTTTCAGATTGCCTCTCGGGTTTGCATTACTAGCTAAAATTGGTCATAGAATCAATTGTGTCGAGACGGTTTTTGAATTTGAGGCCTCGGGTGCGGAGTTTTTGACGTCGTCGCCCATAGCCAAATTGCGCGCACGCTTGTGCGCCGTTTTTACAAAGTTTTCAGATTGCCTCTCGGGTTTGCATTTCTATCTGAATTGGCCATATAATCAATTGTGTCGAGACGGTTTTTGAATTTGAGGCCTCGGGTGCGGAGTTTTTGACGTTGCCGCCCATAGCCAAACTTGCGCGCTTGGTTGTGTGCCATTTTTACAAAGTTTTCAGATTGCCTCTCGGGTTTGCATTTCTATCTGAATTGGCCATAGAATCAATTGTGTCGAGACGGTTTTTGAATTTGAGGCCTCGGGTGCGGAGTTTTTGACGTCGTCGCCCATAGCCAAACTTGCGCGCTTGGTTGTGTGCCATTTTTACAAAGTTTTCAGATTGCCTCCCAAGTTTGCATCCCTCACTGAATTGGCCATAAAATCAATTGTGTCGAGACGGTTTTTGAATTTGAGGCCTCGGGTGCGGATTTTTTGACGTCGTCGCCCAAAGCCAAATTGCGCGCACGCTTGTGCGCCGTTTTTACAAAGTTTTCAGATTGCCTCTCGGGTTTGCATTTCTAGCTAAATTGGCCATAGAATCAATTGTGTCGAGACGGTTTTTGAATTTGAGGCCTCGGGTGCGGAGTTTTTGACGTCATCGCCCATAGCCAAATTGCGCGCACGCTTGTGCGCCGTTTTTACAAAGTTTTCAGATTGCCTCTCGGGTTTGCATTTCTAGCTGAATTGGCCATAGAATTAATTTTGTCGAGACGGTTTTTGAATTTGAGGCCTCGGGTGCGGAGTTTTTGACGTCGTCGCCCATCGCCAAATTGCGCGCACGCTTGTGCCCCGTTTTTACAAAGTTTTCAGATTGCCTCTCGGGTTTGCATTTCTAGCTAAAATTGGTCATAGAATCAATTGTGTCGAGATGGTTTTTGAATTTGAGGCCTCGGGTGCGGAGTTTTTGACGTCGTCGCCCATAGCCAAATTGCGCGCACGCTTGTGCGCCGTTTTTACAAAGTTTTCAAATTGCCTCTCGGGTTTGCATTTCTAGCTAAAATTGGTCATATAATCAATTGTGTCGAGACGGTTTTTGAATTTGAGGCCTCGGGTGCGGTGTTTTTGACGTCGTCGCCCCTAACCAAATTGCGCGCACGCTTGTGCGCCGTTTTTACAAAGTTTTCAGATTGCCATTCGGGTTTGCATTTCTAGCTGAATTGGACATAGAATCAATTGTGTCGAGACGGTTTTTGAATTTGAGGCCTCGGGTGCGGAGTTTTTGACGTCGTCGCCCATAGTCAAATTTCGCGCACGGTTGTGCGCTGTTTTTACAAAGTTTTCAGATTGCCTCTCGGGTTTGCATTACTAGCTGAATTGGCCATAGAATCAATTGTGTCGAGACGGTTTTTGAATTTGAGGCCTCGGGTGCGGAGTTTTTGACGTCGTCGCCCACAGCCAAATTGCGCGCACGCTTGTGCACCGTTTTTACAAAGTTTTCAAATTGCCTCTCGGGTTTGCATTTCTAGCTAAAATTGGTCATAGAATCAATTGTGTCGAGACGGTTGTTGAATTTGAGACCTCGGGTGTGGAGTTTTTGACGTCGTCGCCCATAGCCAAATTGCGCGCACGCTTGTGCGCCGTTTTTACAAAGTTTTCAGATTGCCTCTCGGTTTTGAATTTCCCACTGAATTGGCCATAGAATCAATTGTGTCGAGACGGTTTTTGAATTTGAGGCCTCGGGTGCGGAGTTTTTGACGTCGTCGCCCATAGCCAAATTGCGCGCACGCTTGTGCGCCATTTTTACAAAGTTTTCAGATTGCCTCCCGGGTTTGCATTTCTAGCTGAATTGGCCATAGAATTAATTTTGTCGAGACGGTTTTTGAATTTGAGGCCTCGGGTGCGGAGTTTTTGACGTCGTCGCCCATCGCCAAATTGCGCGCACGCTTGTGCGCCGTTTTTACAAAGTTTTCAGACTGCCTCTCGGGTTTGCATTTCTAGCTAAAATTGGTCATAGAATCAATTGTGTCGAGACGGTTTTTGAATTTGAGGCCTCGGGTGCGGAGTTTTTGACGTCGTCGCCCATAGCCAAATTGCGCGCACGCTTGTGCGCCGTTTTTACAAAGTTTTCAGATTGCCTCTCGGTTTGCATTTCTAGCTGAATTGGCCATAGAATTAATTTTGTCGAGACGGTTTTTGAATTTGAGGCCTCGGGTGCGGAGTTTTTGACGTCGTCGCCCATCGCCAAATTGCGCGCACGCTTGTGCGCCGTTTTTACAAAGTTTTCAGATTGCCTCTCGGGTTTGCATTTCTAGCTAAAATTGGTCATAGAATCAATTGTGTCGAGACGGTTTTTGAATTTGAGGCCTCGGGTGCGGAGTTTTTGACGTCGTCGCCCATAGCCAAATTGCGCGCACGCTTGTGCGCCGTTTTTACAAAGTTTTCAGATTGCCTCTCGGGTTTGCATTTCTATCTGAATTGGCCATAGAATCAATTGTGTCGAGACGGTTTTTGAATTTGAGGCCTCGGGTGCGGAGTTTTTGACGTCATCGCCCATAGCCAAATTGCGCGCACGCTTGTGCGCCGTTTTTACAAAGTTTTCAGATTGCCTCTCGTGTTTGCATTCCTAGCTGAATTGGCCATAGAATTAATTTTGTCAAGATGGTTTTTGAATTTGACGCCTCGGGTGCGGAGTTTTTGACATCGTCGCCCATCGCCAAATTGCGCGCACGCTTGTGCGCCGTTTTTACAAAGTTTTCAGATTGCCTCTCGGGTTTGCATTTCTAGCTAAAATTGGTCATAGAATCAATTGTGTCGAGACAGTTTTTGAATTTGAGGCCTCGGGTGCGGAGTTTTTTACATCGTCGCCCATAGCCAAATTGCGCGCACGCTTGTGCGCCGTTTTTACAAAGTTTTCAGATTGCCTCTCGGGTTTGCATTTCTATCTGAATTGGCCATAGAATCAGTTGTGTCGAGACGGTTTTTGAATTTGAGGCCTCGGGTGCGGAGTTTTTGACGTCGTCGCCCATCGCCAAATTGCGCGCACGCTTGTGCGCCGTTTTTACAAAGTTTTCAGATTGCCTCTCGGGTTTGCATTACTAGCTAAAATTGGTCATAGAATCAATTGTGTCGAGACGGTTTTTGAATTTGAGGCCTCGGGTGCAGAGTTTTTGACGTCGTCGCCCATCGCCAAAATGCGCGCACGCTTGTGCGCCGTTTTTACAAAGTTTTCAGATTGCCTCTCGGGTTTGCATTTCTAGCTAAAATTGGTCATAGAATCAATTGTGTCGAGACGGTTTTTGAATTTGAGGCCTCGGGTGCGGAGTTTTTGACGTCGTCGCCCATAGCCAAATTGCGCGCACGCTTGTGCGCCGTTTTTACAAAGTTTTCAGATTGCCTCTCGGGTTTGCATTTCTATCTGAATTGGCCATAGAATCAATTGTGTCGAGACGATTTTTGAATTTGAGGCCTCGGGTGCGGAGTTTTTGACGTCGTCGCCCATAGCCAAACTTGCGCGCTTGGTTGTGTGCCATTTTTACAAAGTTTTCAGATTGCCTCCCAAGTTTGCATCCCTCACTGAATTTGCCATAAAATCAATTGTGTCGAGACGGTTTTTGAATTTGAGGCCTCGGGTGCGGATTTTTTGACGTCGTCGCCCATAGCCAAATTGCGCGCACGCTTGTGCGCCGTTTTTACAAAGTTTTCAGATTGCCTCTCGGGTTTGCATTTCTAGCTGAATTGGCCATAGAATCAATTGTGTCGAGACGGTTTTTGAATTTGAGGCCTCGGGTGCGGAG
This sequence comes from Galeopsis tetrahit, assembly GCA_963675135.1. Lineage (NCBI taxonomy): Eukaryota > Viridiplantae > Streptophyta > Magnoliopsida > Lamiales > Lamiaceae > Galeopsis > Galeopsis tetrahit. The sequence continues at coordinate 1,528,650 of OY776124.1, forward strand.
TTTTTGACGTCATCGCCCATAGCCAAATTGCGCGCACGCTTGTGCGCCGTTTTTACAAAGTTTTCAGATTGCCTCTCGGGTTTGCATTCCTAGCTGAATTGGCCATAGAATTAATTTTGTCAAGATGGTTTTTGAATTTGACGCCTCGGGTGCGGAGTTTTTGACGTCGTCGCCCATCGCCAAATTGCGCGCACGCTTGTGCGCCGTTTTTACAAAGTTTTCAGATTGCCTCTCGGGTTTGCATTTCTAGCTAAAATTGGTCATAGAATCAATTGTGTCGAGACGGTTTTTGAATTTGAGGCCTCGGGTGCGGAGTTTTTTACGTCGTCGCCCATAGCCAAATTGCGCGCACGCTTGTGCGCCGTTTTTACAAAGTTTTCAGATTGCCTCTCGGGTTTGCATTTCTATCTGAATTGGCCATAGAATCAATTGTGTCGAGACGGATTTTGAATTTGAGGCCTCGGGTGCGGAGTTTTTGACGTCGTCGCCCATCGCCAAATTGCGCGCACGCTTGTGCGCCGTTTTTACAAAGTTTTCAGATTGCCTCTCGGATTTGCATTACTAGCTAAAATTGGTCATAGAATCAATTGTGTCGAGACGGTTTTTGAATTTGAGGCCTCGGGTGCGGAGTTTTTGACGTCGTCGCCCATAGCCAAATTGCGCGCACGCTTGTGCGCCGTTTTTACAAAGTTTTCAGATTGCCTCTCGGGTTTGCAATTCTATCTGAATTGGCCATATAATCAATTGTGTCGAGACGGTTTTTGAATTTGAGGCCTCGGGTGCGGAGTTTTTGACGTTGCCGCCCATAGCCAAACTTGCGCGCTTGGTTGTGTGCCATTTTTACAAAGTTTTCAGATTGCCTCTCGGGTTTGCATTTCTATCTGAATTGGCCATAGAATCAATTGTGTCGAGACGGTTTTTGAATTTGAGGCCTCGGGTGCGGAGTTTTTGACGTCGTCGCCCATAGCCAAACTTGCGCGCTTGGTTGTGTGCCATTTTTACAAAGTTTTCAGATTGCCTCCCAAGTTTGCATCCCTCACTGAATTGGCCATAAAATCAATTGTGTCGAGACGGTTTTTGAATTTGAGGCCTCGGGTGCGGATTTTTTGACGTCGTCGCCCAAAGCCAAATTGCGCGCACGCTTGTGCGCCGTTTTTACAAAGTTTTCAGATTGCCTCTCGGGTTTGCATTTCTAGCTAAATTGGCCATAGAATCAATTGTGTCGAGACGGTTTTTGAATTTGAGGCCTCGGGTGCGGAGTTTTTGACGTCATCGCCCATAGCCAAATTGCGCGCACGCTTGTGCGCCGTTTTTACAAAGTTTTCAGATTGCCTCTCGGGTTTGCATTTCTAGCTGAATTGGCCATAGAATTAATTTTGTCGAGACGGTTTTTGAATTTGAGGCCTCGGGTGCGGAGTTTTTGACGTCGTCGCCCATCGCCAAATTGCGCGCACGCTTGTGCCCCGTTTTTACAAAGTTTTCAGATTGCCTCTCGGGTTTGCATTCCTAGCTAAAATTGGTCATAGAATCAATTGTGTCGAGATGGTTTTTGAATTTGAGGCCTCGGGTGCGGAGTTTTTGACGTCGTCGCCCATAGCCAAATTGCGCGCACGCTTGTGCGCCGTTTTTACAAAGTTTTCAAATTGCCTCTCGGGTTTGCATTTCTAGCTAAAATTGGTCATATAATCAATTGTGTCGAGACGGTTTTTTGAATTTGAGGCCTCGGGTGCGGTGTTTTTGACGTCGTCGCCCCTAACCAAATTGCGCGCACGCTTGTGCGCCGTTTTTACAAAGTTTTCAGATTGCCATTCGGGTTTGCATTTCTAGCTGAATTGGACATAGAATCAATTGTGTCGAGACGGTTTTTGAATTTGAGGCCTCGGGTGCGGAGTTTTTGACGTCGTCGCCCATAGTCAAATTTCGCGCACGGTTGTGCGCTGTTTTTACAAAGTTTTCAGATTGCCTCTCGGGTTTGCATTACTAGCTGAATTGGCCATAGAATCAATTGTGTCGAGACGGTTTTTGAATTGGAGGCCTCGGGTGCGGAGTTTTTGACGTCGTCGCCCACAGCCAAATTGCGCGCACGCTTGTGCACCGTTTTTACAAAGTTTTCAAATTGCCTCTCGGGTTTGCATTTCTAGCTAAAATTGGTCATAGAATCAATTGTGTCGAGACGGTTGTTGAATTTGAGACCTCGGGTGTGGAGTTTTTGACGTCGTCGCCCATAGCCAAATTGCGCGCACGCTTGTGCGCCGTTTTTACAAAGTTTTCAGATTGCCTCTCGGTTTTGAATTTCCCACTGAATTGGCCATAGAATCAATTGTGTCGAGACGGTTTTTGAATTGGAGGCCTCGGGTGCGGAGTTTTTGACGTCGTCGCCCATAGCCAAATTGCGCGCACGCTTGTGCGCCATTTTTACAAAGTTTTCAGATTGCCTCCCGGGTTTGCATTTCTAGCTGAATTGGCCATAGAATTAATTTTGTCGAGACGGTTTTTGAATTTGAGGCCTCGGGTGCGGAGTTTTTGACGTCGTCGCCCATCGCCAAATTGCGCGCACGCTTGTGCGCCGTTTTTACAAAGTTTTCAGACTGCCTCTCGGGTTTGCATTTCTAGCTAAAATTGGTCATAGAATCAATTGTGTCGAGACGGTTTTTGAATTTGAGGCCTCGGGTGCGGAGTTTTTGACGTCGTCGCCCATAGCCAAATTGCGCGCACGCTTGTGCGCCGTTTTTACAAAGTTTTCAGATTGCCTCTCGGTTTGCATTTCTAGCTGAATTGGCCATAGAATTAATTTTGTCGAGACGGTTTTTGAATTTGAGGCCTCGGGTGCGGAGTTTTTGACGTCGTCGCCCATCGCCAAATTGCGCGCACGCTTGTGCGCCGTTTTTACAAAGTTTTCAGATTGCCTCTCGGGTTTGCATTTCTAGCTAAAATTGGTCATAGAATCAATTGTGTCGAGACGGTTTTTGAATTTGAGGCCTCGGGTTCGGAGTTTTTGACGTCGTCGCCCATAGCCAAATTGCGCGCACGCTTGGGCGCCGTTTTTACAAAGTTTTCAGATTGCCTCTCGGGTTTGCATTTCTATCTGAATTGGCCATAGAATCAATTGTGTCGAGACGGTTTTTGAATTTGAGGCCTCGGGTGCGGAGTTTTTGACGTCGTCGCCCATAGCCAAACTTGCGCGCTTGGTTGTGTGCCATTTTTACAAAGTTTTCAGATTACCTCCCAAGTTTGCATCCCTCACTGAATTGGCCATAAAATCAATTGTGTCGAGACGGTTTTTGAATTTGAGGCCTCGGGTGCGGATTTTTTGACGTCGTCGCCCATAGCCAAATTGCGCGCACGCTTGTGCGCCGTTTTTACAAAGTTTTCAGATTGCCTCTCGGGTTTGCATTTCTAGCTGAATTGGCCATAGAATCAATTGTGTCGAGACGGTTTTTGAGTTTGAGGCCTCGGGTGCGGAGTTTTTGACGTCATCGCCCATAGCCAAATTGCGCGCACGCTTGTGCGCCGTTTTTACAAAGTTTTCAGATTGCCTCTCGGGTTTGCATTCCTAGCTGAATTGGCCATAGAATTAATTTTGTCAAGATGGTTTTTGAATTTGACGCCTCGGGTGCTGAGTTTTTGACATTGTCGCCCATCGCCAAATTGCGCGCACGCTTGTGCGCCGTTTTTACAAAGTTTTCAGATTGCCTCTCGGGTTTGCATTTCTAGCTAAAATTGGTCATAGAATCAATTGTGTCGAGACAGTTTTTGAATTTGAGGCCTCGGGTGCGGAGTTTTTTACATCGTCGCCCATAGCCAAATTGCGCGCACGCTTGTGCGCCGTTTTTATAAAGTTTTCAGATTGCCTCTCGGGTTTGCATTTCTATCAGAATTGGCCATAGAATCAATTGTGTCGAGACGGTTTTTGAATTTGAGGCCTCGGGTGCGGAGTTTTTGACGTCGTCGCCCATCGCCAAATTGCGCGCACGCTTGTGCGCCGTTTTTACAAAGTTTTCAGATTGCCTCTCGGGTTTGCATTACTAGCTAAAATTGGTCATAGAATCAATTGTGTGGAGACGGTTTTTGAATTTGAGGCCTCGGGTGCGGAGTTTTTGACGTCGTCGCCCATAGCCAAATTGCGCGTACGCTTGTGCGCCGTTTTTACAAAGTTTTCAGATTGCCTCTCGGGTTTGCATTTCTATCTGAATTGGCCATATAATCAATTGTGTCGAGACGGTTTTTGAATTTGAGGCCTCGGGTGCGGAGTTTTTGACGTTGTCGCCCATAGCCAAACTTGCGCGCTTGGTTGTGTGCCATTTTTACAAAGTTTTCAGATTGCCTCCCAAGTTTGCATCCCTCACTGAATTGGCCATAAAATCAATTGTGTCGAGACGGTTTTTGAATTTGAGGCCTCGGGTGCGGATTTTTTGACGTCGTCGCCCATAGCCAAATTGCGCGCACGCTTGTGCGCCGTTTTTACAAAGTTTTCAGATTGCCTCTCGGGTTTGCATTTCTAGCTAAAAAATTGGTCATAGAATCAATTGTGTCGAGACGCTTTTTGAATTTGGGGCCTCGGGTGCGGAGTTTTTGACGTCGTCGCCCATAGCCAAATTGCGCGCACGCTTGTGCGCCGTGTTTACAAAGTTTTTAGATTGCCTCTCGGGTTTGCATGTCTAGCTGAATTGGCCATAGAATTAATTTTGTCGAGACGGTTTTTGAATTTGAGGCCTCGGGTGCGGAGTTTTTGACGTCGTCGCCCATCGCCAAATTGCGCGCACGCTTGTGCGCCGTTTTTACAAAGTTTTCAGATTGCCTCTCGGGTTTGCATTTCTAGCTAAAATTGGTCATAGAATCAATTGTGTCGAGACGGTTTTTGAATTTGAGGCCTCGGGTGCGGAGTTTTTGACGTCGTCAGCCATAGCCAAAATTGCGCGCACGCTTGTGCGCCGTTTTTACAAAGTTTTCAGATTGCCTCTCGGGTTTGCATTTCTATCTGAATTGGCCATAGAATCAATTGTGTCGAGTTTTCAGATTGCCTCTCGGGTTTGCATTTCTATCTGAATTGGCCATAGAATCAATTGTGTCGAGACGGTTTTTGAATTTGAGGCCTCGGGTGCGGAGTTTTTGACGTCGTCGCCCATAGCCAAACTTGCGCGCTTGGTTGTGTGCCATTTTTACAAAGTTTTCAGATTGTCTCCCAAGTTTGCATCCCTCACTGAATTGGCCATAAAATCAATTGTGTCGAGACGGTATTTGAATTTGAGGCCTCGGGTGCGGATTTTTTGACGTCGTCGCCCATAGCCAAATTGCGCGCACGCTTGTGCGCCGTTTTTACAAAGTTTTCAGATTGCCTCTCGGGTTTGCATTTCTAGCTGAATTGGCCATAGAATCAATTGTGTCGAGACGGTTTTTGAATTTGAGGCCTCGGGTGCGGAGTTTTTGACGTCATCGCCCATAGCCAAATTGCGCGCACGCTTGTGCGCCGTTTTTACAAAGTTTTCAGATTGCCTCTCGGGTTTGCATCCCTAGCTGAATTGGCCATAGAATTAATTTTGTCAAGATGGTTTTTGAATTTGACGCCTCGGGTGCGGAGTTTTTGACGTCGTCGCCCATCGCCAAATTGCGCGCACGCTTGTGCGCCGTTTTTACAAAGTTTTCAGATTGCCTCTCGGGTTTGCATTTCTAGCTAAAATTGGTCATAGAATCAATTGTGTCGAGACGGTTTTTGAATTTGAGGCCTCGGGTGCGGAGTTTTTTACGTCGTCGCCCATAGCCAAATTGCGCGCACGCTTGTGCGCCGTTTTTACAAAGTTTTCAGATTGCCTCTCGGGTTTGCATTTCAATCTGAATTGGCCATAGAATCAATTGTGTCGAGACGGTTTTTGAATTTGAGGCCTCGGGTGCGGAGTTTTTGACGTCGTCGCCCATCGCCAAATTGCGTGCACGCTTGTGCGCCGTTTTTACAAAGTTTTCAGATTGCCTCTCGGGTTTGCATTACTAGCTAAAATTGGTCATAGAATCAATTGTGTCGAGACGGTTTTTGAATTTGAGGCCTCGGGTGCGGAGTTTTTGACGTCGTCGCCCATAGCCAAATTGCGCGCACGCTTGTGCGCCGGTTTTACAAAGTTTTCAGATTGCCTCTCGGGTTTGCATTTCTATCTGAATTGGCCATATAATCAATTGTGTCGAGACGGTTTTTGAATTTGAGGCCTCGGGTGCGGAGTTTTTGACGTTGTCGCCCATAGCCAAACTTGCGCGCTTGGTTGTGTGCCATTTTTACAAAGTTTTCAGATTGCCTCCCAAGTTTGCATCCCTCACTGAATTGGCCATAAAATCAATTGTGTCGAGACGGTTTTTGAATTTGAGGCCTCGGGTGCGGATTTTTTGACGTCGTCGCCCATAGCCAAATTGCGCGCACGCTTGTGCGCCGTTTTTACAAAGTTTTCAGATTGCCTCTCGGGTTTGCATTTCTAGCTAAAATTGGTCATAGAATCAATTGTGTCGAGACGCTTTTTGAATTTGAGGCCTCGGGTGCGGAGTTTTTGACGTCGTCGCCCATAGCCAAATTGCGCGCACGCTTGTGCGCCGTTTTTACAAAGTTTTCAGATTGCCTCTCGGGTTTGCATTTCTAGCTGAATTGGCCATATAATTAATTTTGTCGAGACGGTTTTTGAATTTGAGGCCTCGGGTGCGGAGTTTTTGACGTCGTCGCCCATCGCCAAATTGCGCGCACGCTTGTGCGCCGTTTTTACAAAGTTTTCAGATTGCCTCTCGGGTTTGCATTTCTAGCTAAAATTGGTCATAGAATCAATTGTGTCGAGACGGTTTTTGAATTTGAGGCCTCGGGTGCGGAGTTTTTGACGTCGTCGCCCATAGCCAAATTGCGCGCACGCTTGTGCGCCGTTTTTACAAAGTTTTCAGATTGCCTCTCGGGTTTGCATTTCTATCTGAATTGGCCATAGAATCAATTGTGTCGAGACGGTTTTTGAATTTGAGGCCTCGGGTGCGGAGTTTTTGACGTCGTCGCCCATAGCCAAACTTGCGCGCTTGGTTGTGTGCCATTTTTACAAACTTTTCAGATTGCCTCCCAAGTTTGCATCCCTCACTGAATTGGCCATAAAATCAATTGTGTCGAGACGGTTTTTGAATTTGAGGCCTCGGGTCCGGATTTTTTGACGTCGTCACCCATAGCCAAATTGCGTGCACGCTTGTGCGCCGTTTTTACAAAGTTTTCAGATTGCCTCTCGGATTTGCATTTCTAGCTAAAATTGGTCATAGAATCAATTGTGTCGAGACGGTTTTTGAATTTGAGGCCTCGGGTGCGGAGTTTTTTACGTCGTCGCCCATAGCCAAATTGCGCGCACGCTTGTGCGCCGTTTTTACAAAGTTTTCAGATTGCCTCTCGGGTTTGCATTTCTATCTGAATTGGCCATAGAATCAATTGTGTCGAGACGGTTTTTGAATTTGAGGCCTCGGGTGCGGAGTTTTTGACGTCGTCGCCCATCGCCAAATTGCGTGCACGCTTGTGCGCCGTTTTTACAAAGTTTTCAGATTGCCTCTCGGGTTTGCATTACTAGCTAAAATTGGTCATAGAATCAATTGTGTCGAGACGGTTTTTGAATTTGAGGCCTCGGGTGCGGAGTTTTTGACGTCGTCGCCCATAGCCAAATTGCGCGCACGCTTGTGCGCCGGTTTTACAAAGTTTTCAGATTGCCTCTCGGGTTTGCATTTCTATCTGAATTGGCCATATAATCAATTGTGTCGAGACGGTTTTTGAATTTGAGGCCTCGGGTGCGGAGTTTTTGACGTTGTCGCCCATAGCCAAACTTGCGCGCTTGGTTGTGTGCCATTTTTACAAAGTTTTCAGATTGCCTCCCAAGTTTGCATCCCTCACTGAATTGGCCATAAAATCAATTGTGTCGAGACGGTTTTTGAATTTGACGCCTCGGGTGCGGATTTTTTGACGTCGTCGCCCATAGCCAAATTGCGCGCACGCTTGTGCGCCGTTTTTACAAAGTTTTCAGATTGCCTCTCGGGTTTGCATTTCTAGCTAAAATTGGTCATAGAATCAATTGTGTCGAGACGCTTTTTGAATTTGAGGCCTCGGGTGCGGAGTTTTTGACGTCGTCGCCCATAGCCAAATTGCGCGCACGCTTGTGCGCCGTTTTTACAAAGTTTTCAGATTGCCTCTCGGGTTTGCATTTCTAGCTGAATTGGCCATAGAATTAATTTTGTCGAGACGGTTTTTGAATTTGAGGCCTCGGGTGCAGAGTTTTTGACGTCGTCGCCCATCGCCAAATTGCGCGCACGCTTGTGCGCCGTTTTTACAAAGTTTTCAGATTGCCTCTCGGGTTTGCATTTCTAGCTAAAATTGGTCATAGAATCAATTGTGTCGAGACAGTTTTTGAATTTGAGGCCTCGGGTGCGGAGTTTTTGACGTCGTCGCCCATAGCCAAATTGCGCGCACGCTTGTGCGCCGTTTTTACAAAGTTTTCAGATTGCCTCTCGGGTTTGCATTTCTATCTGAATTGGCCATAGAATCAATTGTGTCGAGACGGTTTTTGAATTTGAGGCCTCGGGTGCGGAGTTTTTGACGTCGTCGCCCATCGCCAAATTGCGCGCACGCTTGTGCGCCGTTTTTACAAAGTTTTCAGATTGCCTCTCGGGTTTGCATTTCTATCTGAATTGGCCATATAATCAATTGTGTCGAGACGGTTTTTGAATTTGAGGCCTCGGGTGCGGAGTTTTTGACGTTGTCGCCCATAGCCAAACTTGCGCGCTTGGTTGTGTGCCATTTTTACAAAGTTTTCAGATTGCCTCCCAAGTTTGCATCCCTCACTGAATTGGCCATAAAATCAATTGTGTCGAGACGGTTTTTGAATTTGAGGCCTCGGGTGCGGAGTTTTTGACGTCGTCGCCCATCGCCAAATTGCGTGCACGCTTGTGCGCCGTTTTTACAAAGTTTTCAGATTGCCTCTCGGGTTTGCATTACTAGCTAAAATTGGTCATAGAATCAATTGTGTCGAGACGGTTTTTGAATTTGAGGCCTCGGGTGCGGAGTTTTTGACGTCGTCGCCCATAGCCAAATTGCGCGCACGCTTGTGCGCCGGTTTTACAAAGTTTTCAGATTGCCTCTCGGGTTTGCATTTCTATCTGAATTGGCCATATAATCAATTGTGTCGAGACGGTTTTTGAATTTGAGGCCTCGGGTGCGGAGTTTTTGACGTTGTCGCCCATAGCCAAACTTGCGCGCTTGGTTGTGTGCCATTTTTACAAAGTTTTCAGATTGCCTCCCAAGTTTGCATCCCTCACTGAATTGGCCATAAAATCAATTGTGTCGAGACGGTTTTTGAATTTGACGCCTCGGGTGCGGATTTTTTGACGTCGTCGCCCATAGCCAAATTGCGCGCACGCTTGTGCGCCGTTTTTACAAAGTTTTCAGATTGCCTCTCGGGTTTGCATTTCTAGCTAAAATTGGTCATAGAATCAATTGTGTCGAGACGCTTTTTGAATTTGAGGCCTCGGGTGCGGAGTTTTTGACGTCGTCGCCCATAGCCAAATTGCGCGCACGCTTGTGCGCCGTTTTTACAAAGTTTTCAGATTGCCTCTCGGGTTTGCATTTCTAGCTGAATTGGCCATAGAATTAATTTTGTCGAGACGGTTTTTGAATTTGAGGCCTCGGGTGCGGAGTTTTTGACGTCGTCGCCCATCGTCAAATTTCGCGCACGGTTGTGCGCTGTTTTTACAAAGTTTTCAGATTGCCTCTCGGGTTTGCATTACTAGCTGAATTGGCCATAGAATCAATTGTGTCGAGACGGTTTTTGAATATGAGGCCTCGGGTGCGGAGTTTTTGACGTCGTCGCCCACAGCCAAATTGCGCGCACGCTTGTGCACCGTTTTTACAAAGTTTTCAAATTGCCTCTCGGGTTTGCATTTCTAGCTAAAATTGGTCATAGAATCAATTGTGTCGAGACGGTTGTTGAATTTGAGACCTCGGGTGTGGAGTTTTTGACGTCGTCGCCCATAGCCAAATTGCGCGCACGCTTGTGCGCCGTTTTTACAAAGTTTTCAGATTGCCTCTCGGTTTTGAATTTCCCACTGAATTGGCCATAGAATCAATTGTGTCGAGACGGTTTTTGAATTTGAGGCCTCGGGTGCGGAGTTTTTGACGTCGTCGCCCATAGCCAAATTGCGCGCACGCTTGTGCGCCATTTTTACAAAGTTTTCAGATTGCCTCCCGGGTTTGCATTTCTAGCTGAATTGGCCATAGAATTAATTTTGTCGAGACGGTTTTTGAATTTGAGGCCTCGGGTGCGGAGTTTTTGACGTCGTCGCCCATCGCCAAATTGCGCGCACGCTTGTGCGCCGTTTTTACAAAGTTTTCAGACTGCCTCTCGGGTTTGCATTTCTAGCTAAAATTGGTCATAGAATCAATTGTGTCGAGACGGTTTTTGAATTTGAGGCCTCGGGTGCGGAGTTTTTGACGTCGTCGCCCATAGCCAAATTGCGCGCACGCTTGTGCGCCGTTTTTACAAAGTTTTCAGATTGCCTCTCGGTTTGCATTTCTAGCTGAATTGGCCATAGAATTAATTTTGTCGAGACGGTTTTTGAATTTGAGGCCTCGGGTGCGGAGTTTTTGACGTCGTCGCCCATCGCCAAATTGCGCGCACGCTTGTGCGCCGTTTTTACAAAGTTTTCAGATTGCCTCTCGGGTTTGCATTTCTAGCTAAAATTGGTCATAGAATCAATTGTGTCGAGACGGGTTTTGAATTTGAGGCCTCGGGTGCGGAGTTTTTGACGTCGTCGCCCATAGCCAAATTGCGCGCACGCTTGTGCGCCGTTTTTACAAAGTTTTCAGATTGCCTCTCGGGTTTGCATTTCTATCTGAATTGGCCATAGAATCAATTGTGTCGAGACGGTTTTTGAATTTGAGGCCTCGGGTGCGGAGTTTTTGACGTCGTCGCCCATAGCCAAACTTGCGCGCTTGGTTGTGTGCCATTTTTACAAAGTTTTCAGATTACCTCCCAAGTTTGCATCCCTCACTGAATTGGCCATAAAATCAATTGTGTCGAGACGGTTTTTTAATTTGAGGCCTCGGGTGCGGATTTTTTGACGTCGTCGCCCATAGCCAAATTGCGCGCACGCTTGTGCGCCGTTTTTACAAAGTTTTCAGATTGCCTCTCGGGTTTGCATTTCTAGCTGAATTGGCCATAGAATCAATTGTGTCGAGACGGTTTTTGAGTTTGAGGCCTCGGGTGCGGAGTTTTTGACGTCATCGCCCATAGCCAAATTGCGCGCACGCTTGTGCGCCGTTTTTACAAAGTTTTCAGATTGCCTCTCGGGTTTGCATTCCTAGTTGAATTGGCCATAGAATTAATTTTGTCAAGATGGTTTTTGAATTTGACGCCTCGGGTGCGGAGTTTTTGACATCGTCGCCCATCGCCAAATTGCGCGCACGCTTGTGCGCCGTTTTTACAAAGTTTTCAGATTGCCTCTCGGGTTTGCATTTCTAGCTAAAATTGGTCATAGAATCAATTGTGTCGAGACAGTTTTTGAATTTGAGGCCTCGGGTGCGGAGTTTTTTACATCGTCGCCCATAGCCAAATTGCGCGCACGCTTGTGCGCCGTTTTTACAAAGTTTTCAGATTGCCTCTCGGGTTTGCATTTCTATCTGAATTGGCCATAGAATCAATTGTTTCGAGACGGTTTTTGAATTTGAGGCCTCGGGTGCGGAGTTTTTGACGTCGTCGCCCATCGCCAAATTGCGCGCACGCTTGTGCGCCGTTTTTACAAAGTTTTCAGATTGCCTCTCGGGTTTGCATTACTAGCTGAATTGGCCATAGAATCAATTGTGTCGAGACGGTTTTTGAATTTGAGGCCTCGGGTGCGGAGTTTTTGACGTCGTCGCCCACAGCCAAATTGCGCGCACGCTTGTGCACCGTTTTTACAAAGTTTTCAAATTGCCTCTCGGGTTTGCATTTCTAGCTAAAATTGGTCATAGAATCAATTGTGTCGAGACGGTTGTTGAATTTGAGACCTCGGGTGTGGAGTTTTTGACGTCGTCGCCCATAGCCAAATTGCGCGCACGCTTGTGCGCCGTTTTTACAAAGTTTTCAGATTGCCTCTCGGTTTTGAATTTCCCACTGAATTGGCCATAGAATCAATTGTGTCGAGACGGTTTTTGAATTTGAGGCCTCGGGTGCGGAGTTTTTGACGTCGTCGCCCATAGCCAAATTGCGCGCACGCTTGTGCGCCATTTTTACAAAGTTTTCAGATTGCCTCCCGGGTTTGCATTTCTAGCTGAATTGGCCATAGAATTAATTTTGTCGAGACGGTTTTTGAATTTGAGGCCTCGGGTGCGGAGTTTTTGACGTCGTCGCCCATCGCCAAATTGCGCGCACGCTTGTGCGCCGTTTTTACAAAGTTTTCAGACTGCCTCTCGGGTTTGCATTTCTAGCTAAAATTGGTTATAGAATCAATTGTGTCGAGACGGTTTTTGAATTTGAGGCCTCGGGTGCGGAGTTTTTGACGTCGTCGCCCATAGCCAAATTGCGCGCACGCTTGTGCGCCGTTTTTACAAAGTTTTCAGATTGCCTCTCGGTTTGCATTTCTAGCTGAATTGGCCATAGAATTAATTTTGTCGAGACGGTTTTTGAATTTGAGGCCTCGGGTGCGGAGTTTTTGACGTCGTCGCCCATCGCCAAATTGCGCGCACGCTTGTGCGCCGTTTTTACAAAGTTTTCAGATTGCCTCTCGGGTTTGCATTTCTAGCTAAAATTGGTCATAGAATCAATTGTGTCGAGACGGGTTTTGAATTTGAGGCCTCGGGTGCGGAGTTTTTGACGTCGTCGCCCATAGCCAAATTGCGCGCACGCTTGTGCGCCGTTTTTACAAAGTTTTCAGATTGCCTCTCGGGTTTGCATTTCTATCTGAATTGGCCATAGAATCAATTGTGTCGAGACGGTTTTTGAATTTGAGGCCTCGGGTGCGGAGTTTTTGACGTCGTCGCCCATAGCCAAACTTGCGCGCTTGGTTGTGTGCCATTTTTACAAAGTTTTCAGATTACCTCCCAAGTTTGCATCCCTCACTGAATTGGCCATAAAATCAATTGTGTCGAGACGGTTTTTGAATTTGAGGCCTCGGGTGCGGATTTTTTGACGTCGTCGCCCATAGCCAAATTGCGCGCACGCTTGTGCGCCGTTTTTACAAAGTTTTCAGATTGCCTCTCGGGTTTGCATTTCTAGCTGAATTGGCCATAGAATCAATTGTGTCGAGACGGTTTTTGAGTTTGAGGCCTCGGGTGCGGAGTTTTTGACGTCATCGCCCATAGCCAAATTGCGCGCACGCTTGTGCGCCGTTTTTACAAAGTTTTCAGATTGCCTCTCGGGTTTGCATTCCTAGCTGAATTGGCCATAGAATTAATTTTGTCAAGATGGTTTTTGAATTTGACGCCTCGGGTGCGGAGTTTTTGACATCGTCGCCCATCGCCAAATTGCGCGCACGCTTGTGCGCCGTTTTTACAAAGTTTTCAGATTGCCTCTCGGGTTTGCATTTCTAGCTAAAATTGGTCATAGAATCAATTGTGTCGAGACAGTTTTTGAATTTGAGGCCTCGGGTGCGGAGTTTTTTACATCGTCGCCCATAGCCAAATTGCGCGCACGCTTGTGCGCCGTTTTTACAAAGTTTTCAGATTGCCTCTCGGGTTTGCATTTCTATCTGAATTGGCCATAGAATCAATTGTTTCGAGACGGTTTTTGAATTTGAGGCCTCGGGTGCGGAGTTTTTGACGTCGTCGCCCATCGCCAAATTGCGCGCACGCTTGTGCGCCGTTTTTACAAAGTTTTCAGATTGCCTCTCGGGTTTGCATTACTAGCTAAAATTGGTCATAGAATCAATTGTGTCGAGACGGTTTTTGAATTTGAGGCCTCGGGTGCGGAGTTTTTGACGTCGTCGCCCATAGCCAAATTGCGCGTACGCTTGTGCGCCGTTTTTACAAAGTATTCAGATTGCCTCTCGGGTTTGCATTTCTATCTGAATTGGCCATATAATCAATTGTGTCGAGACGGTTTTTGAATTTGAGGCCTCGGGTGCGGAGTTTTTGACGTTGTCGCCCATAGCCAAACTTGCGCGCTTGGTTGTGTGCCATTTTTACAAAGTTTTCAGATTGCCTCCCAAGTTTGCATCCCTCACTGAATTGGCCATAAAATCAATTGTGTCGAGACGGTTTTTGAATTTGAGGCCTCGGGTGCGGATTTTTTGACGTCGTCGCCCATAGCCAAATTGCGCGCACGCTTGTGCGCCGTTTTTACAAAGTTTTCAGATTGCCTCTCGGGTTTGCATTTCTAGCTAAAATTGGTAATAGAATCAATTGTGTCGAGACGCTTTTTGAATTTGAGGCCTCGGGTGCGGAGTTTTTGACGTCGTCGCCCATAGCCAAATTGCGCGCACGCTTGTGCGCCGTGTTTACAAAGTTTTTAGATTGCCTCTCGGGTTTGCATTTCTAGCTGAATTGGCCATAGAATTAATTTTGTCGAGACGGTTTTTGAATTTGAGGCCTCGGGTGCGGAGTTTTTGACGTCGTCGCCCATCGCCAAATTGCGCGCACGCTTGTGCGCCGTTTTTACAAAGTTTTCAGATTGCCTCTCGGGTTTGCATTTCTAGCTAAAATTGGTCATAGAATCAATTGTGTCGAGACGGTTTTTGAATTTGAGGCCTCGGGTGCGGAGTTTTTGACGTCGTCAGCCATAGCCAAAATTGCGCGCACGCTTGTGCGCCGTTTTTACAAAGTTTTCAGATTGCCTCTCGGGTTTGCATTTCTATCTGAATTGGCCATAGAATCAATTGTGTCGAGTTTTCAGATTGCCTCTCGGGTTTGCATTTCTATCTGAATTGGCCATAGAATCAATTGTGTCGAGACGGTTTTTGAATTTGAGGCCTCGGGTGCGGAGTTTTTGACGTCGTCGCCCATAGCCAAACTTGCGCGCTTGGTTGTGTGCCATTTTTACAAAGTTTTCAGATTGTCTCCCAAGTTTGCATCCCTCACTGAATTGGCCATAAAATCAATTGTGTCGAGACGGTATTTGAATTTGAGGCCTCGGGTGCGGATTTTTTGACGTCGTCGCCCATAGCCAAATTGCGCGCACGCTTGTGCGCCGTTTTTACAAAGTTTTCAGATTGCCTCTCGGGTTTGCATTTCTAGCTGAATTGGCCATAGAATCAATTGTGTCGAGACGGTTTTTGAATTTGAGGCCTCGGGTGCGGAGTTTTTGACGTCATCGCCCATAGCCAAATTGCGCGCACGCTTGTGCGCCGTTTTTACAAAGTTTTCAGATTGCCTCTCGGGTTTGCATCCCTAGCTGAATTGGCCATAGAATTAATTTTGTCAAGATGGTTTTTGAATTTGACGCCTCGGGTGCGGAGTTTTTGACGTCGTCGCCCATCGCCAAATTGCGCGCACGCTTGTGCGCCGTTTTTACAAAGTTTTCAGATTGCCTCTCGGGTTTGCATCTCTAGCTAAAATTGGTCATAGAATCAATTGTGTCGAGACTGTTTTTGAATTTGAGGCCTCGGGTGCGGAGTTTTTTACGTCGTCGCCCATAGCCAAATTGCGCGCACGCTTGTGCGCCGTTTTTACAAAGTTTTCAGATTGCCTCTCGGGTTTGCATTTCTATCTGAATTGGCCATAGAATCAATTGTGTCGAGACGGTTTTTGAATTTGAGGCCTCGGGTGCGGAGTTTTTGACGTCGTCGCCCATCGCCAAATTGCGTGCACGCTTGTGCGCCGTTTTTACAAAGTTTTCAGATTGCCTCTCGGGTTTGCATCTCTAGCTAAAATTGGTCATAGAATCAATTGTGTCGAGATGGTTTTTGAATTTGAGGCCTCGGGTGCGGAGTTTTTGACGTCGTCGCCCATAGCCAAATTGCGCGCACGCTTGTGCGCCGTTTTTACAAAGTTTTCAGATTGCCTCTCGGGTTTGCATTACTAGCTGAATTGGCCATAGAATCAATTGTGTCGAGACGGTTTTTGAATTTGAGGCCTCGGGTGCGGAGTTTTTGACGTCGTCGCCCACAGCCAAATTGCGCGCACGCTTGTGCACCGTTTTTACAAAGTTTTCAAATTGCCTCTCGGGTTTGCATTTCTAGCTAAAATTGGTCATAGAATCAATTGTGTCGAGACGGTTGTTGAATTTGAGACCTCGGGTGTGGAGTTTTTGACGTCGTCGCCCATAGCCAAATTGCGCGCACGCTTGTGCGCCGTTTTTACAAAGTTTTCAGATTGCCTCTCGGTTTTGAATTTCCCACTGAATTGGCCATAGAATCAATTGTGTCGAGACGGTTTTTGAATTTGAGGCCTCGGGTGCGGAGTTTTTGACGTTGTCGCCCATAGCCAAATTGCGCGCACGCTTGTGCGCCATTTTTACAAAGTTTTCAGATTGCCTCCCGGGTTTGCATTTCTAGCTGAATTGGCCATAGAATTAATTTTGTCGAGACGGTTTTTGAATTTGAGGCCTCGGGTGCGGAGTTTTTGACGTCGTCGCCCATCGCCAAATTGCGCGCACGCTTGTGCGCCGTTTTTACAAAGTTTTCAGACTGCCTCTCGGGTTTGCATTTCTAGCTAAAATTGGTCATAGAATCAATTGTGTCGAGACGGTTTTTGAATTTGAGGCCTCGGGTGCGGAGTTTTTGACGTCGTCGCCCATAGCCAAATTGCGCGCACGCTTGTGCGCCGTTTTTACAAAGTTTTCAGATTGCCTCTCGGTTTGCATTTCTAGCTGAATTGGCCATAGAATTAATTTTGTCGAGACGGTTTTTGAATTTGAGGCCTCGGGTGCGGAGTTTTTGACGTCGTCGCCCATCGCCAAATTGCGCGCACGCTTGTGCGCCGTTTTTACAAAGTTTTCAGATTGCCTCTCGGGTTTGCATTTCTAGCTAAAATTGGTCATAGAATCAATTGTGTCGAGACGGGTTTTGAATTTGAGGCCTCGGGTGCGGAGTTTTTGACGTCGTCGCCCATAGCCAAATTGCGCGCACGCTTGTGCGCCGTTTTTACAAAGTTTTCAGATTGCCTCTCGGGTTTGCATTTCTATCTGAATTGGCCATAGAATCAATTGTGTCGAGACGGTTTTTGAATTTGAGGCCTCGGGTGCGGAGTTTTTGACGTCGTCGCCCATAGCCAAACTTGCGCGCTTGGTTGTGTGCCATTTTTACAAAGTTTTCAGATTACCTCCCAAGTTTGCATCCCTCACTGAATTGGCCATAAAATCAATTGTGTCGAGACGGTTTTTGAATTTGAGGCCTCGGGTGCGGATTTTTTGACGTCGTCGCCCATAGCCAAATTGCGCGCACGCTTGTGCGCCGTTTTTACAAAGTTTTCAGATTGCCTCTCGGGTTTGCATTTCTA
This sequence comes from Galeopsis tetrahit, assembly GCA_963675135.1. Classification (NCBI taxonomy): domain Eukaryota; kingdom Viridiplantae; phylum Streptophyta; class Magnoliopsida; order Lamiales; family Lamiaceae; genus Galeopsis; species Galeopsis tetrahit. Next base: position 1,546,036 of record OY776124.1, read on the forward strand.
GCTGAATTGGCCATAGAATCAATTGTGTCGAGACGGTTTTTGAGTTTGAGGCCTCGGGTGCGGAGTTTTTGACGTCATCGCCCATAGCCAAATTGCGCGCACGCTTGTGCGCCGTTTTTACAAAGTTTTCAGATTGCCTCTCGGGTTTGCATTCCTAGCTGAATTGGCCATAGAATTAATTTTGTCAAGATGGTTTTTGAATTTGACGCCTCGGGTGCGGAGTTTTTGACATCGTCGCCCATCGCCAAATTGCGCGCACGCTTGTGCGCCGTTTTTACAAAGTTTTCAGATTGCCTCTCGGGTTTGCATTTCTAGCTAAAATTGGTCATAGAATCAATTGTGTCGAGACAGTTTTTGAATTTGAGGCCTCGGGTGCGGAGTTTTTTACATCGTCGCCCATAGCCAAATTGCGCGCACGCTTGTGCGCCGTTTTTACAAAGTTTTCAGATTGCCTCTCGGGTTTGCATTTCTATCTGAATTGGCCATAGAATCAATTGTTTCGAGACGGTTTTTGAATTTGAGGCCTCGGGTGCGGAGTTTTTGACGTCGTCGCCCATCGCCAAATTGCGCGCACGCTTGTGCGCCGTTTTTACAAAGTTTTCAGATTGCCTCTCGGGTTTGCATTACTAGCTAAAATTGGTCATAGAATCAATTGTGTCGAGACGGTTTTTGAATTTGAGGCCTCGGGTGCGGAGTTTTTGACGTCGTCGCCCATAGCCAAATTGCGCGTACGCTTGTGCGCCGTTTTTACAAAGTTTTCAGATTGCCTCTCGGGTTTGCATTTCTATCTGAATTGGCCATATAATCAATTGTGTCGAGACGGTTTTTGAATTTGAGGCCTCGGGTGCGGAGTTTTTGACGTTGTCGCCCATAGCCAAACTTGCGCGCTTGGTTGTGTGCCATTTTTACAAAGTTTTCAGATTGCCTCCCAAGTTTGCATCCCTCACTGAATTGGCCATAAAATCAATTGTGTCGAGACGGTTTTTGAATTTGAGGCCTCGGGTGCGGATTTTTTGACGTCGTCGCCCATAGCCAAATTGCGCGCACGCTTGTGCGCCGTTTTTACAAAGTTTTCAGATTGCCTCTCGGGTTTGCATTTCTAGCTAAAATTGGTCATAGAATCAATTGTGTCGAGACGCTTTTTGAATTTGAGGCCTCGGGTGCGGAGTTTTTGACGTCGTCGCCCATAGCCAAATTGCGCGCACGCTTGTGCGCCGTGTTTACAAAGTTTTTAGATTGCCTCTCGGGTTTGCATTTCTAGCTGAATTGGCCATAGAATTAATTTTGTCGAGACGGTTTTTGAATTTGAGGCCTCGGGTGCGGAGTTTTTGACGTCGTCGCCCATCGCCAAATTGCGCGCACGCTTGTGCGCCGTTTTTACAAAGTTTTCAGATTGCCTCTCGGGTTTGCATTTCTAGCTAAAATTGGTCATAGAATCAATTGTGTCGAGACGGTTTTTGAATTTGAGGCCTCGGGTGCGGAGTTTTTGACGTCGTCAGCCATAGCCAAAATTGCGCGCACGCTTGTGCGCCGTTTTTACAAAGTTTTCAGATTGCCTCTCGGGTTTGCATTTCTATCTGAATTGGCCATAGAATCAATTGTGTCGAGTTTTCAGATTGCCTCTCGGGTTTGCATTTCTATCTGAATTGGCCATAGAATCAATTGTGTCGAGACGGTTTTTGAATTTGAGGCCTCGGGTGCGGAGTTTTTGACGTCGTCGCCCATAGCCAAACTTGCGCGCTTGGTTGTGTGCCATTTTTACAAAGTTTTCAGATTGTCTCCCAAGTTTGCATCCCTCACTGAATTGGCCATAAAATCAATTGTGTCGAGACGGTATTTGAATTTGAGGCCTCGGGTGCGGATTTTTTGACGTCGTCGCCCATAGCCAAATTGCGCGCACGCTTGTGCGCCGTTTTTACAAAGTTTTCAGATTGCCTCTCGGGTTTGCATTTCTAGCTGAATTGGCCATAGAATCAATTGTGTCGAGACGGTTTTTGAATTTGAGGCCTCGGGTGCGGAGTTTTTGACGTCATCGCCCATAGCCAAATTGCGCGCACGCTTGTGCGCCGTTTTTACAAAGTTTTCAGATTGCCTCTCGGGTTTGCATCCCTAGCTGAATTGGCCATAGAATTAATTTTGTCAAGATGGTTTTTGAATTTGACGCCTCGGGTGCGGAGTTTTTGACGTCGTCGCCCATCGCCAAATTGCGCGCACGCTTGTGCGCCGTTTTTACAAAGTTTTCAGATTGCCTCTCGGGTTTGCATCTCTAGCTAAAATTGGTCATAGAATCAATTGTGTCGAGACGGTTTTTGAATTTGAGGCCTCGGGTGCGGAGTTTTTTACGTCGTCGCCCATAGCCAAATTGCGCGCACGCTTGTGCGCCGTTTTTACAAAGTTTTCAGATTGCCTCTCGGGTTTGCATTTCTATCTGAATTGGCCATAGAATCAATTGTGTCGAGACGGTTTTTGAATTTGAGGCCTCGGGTGCGGAGTTTTTGACGTCGTCGCCAATCGCCAAATTGCGTGCACGCTTGTGCGCCGTTTTTACAAAGTTTTCAGATTGCCTCTCGGGTTTGCATCTCCAGCTAAAATTGGTCATAGAATCAATTGTGTCGAGATGGTTTTTGAATTTGAGGCCTCGGGTGCGGAGTTTTTGACGTCGTCGCCCATAGCCAAATTGCGCGCACGCTTGTGCGCCGTTTTTACAAAGTTTTCAGATTGCCTCTCGGGTTTGCATTTCTATCTGAATTGGCCATAGAATCAATTGTGTCGAGACGGTTTTTGAATTTGAGGCCTCGGGTGCGGAGTTTTTGACGTCGTCGCCCATAGCCAAACTTGCGCGCTTGGTTGTGTGCCATTTTTACAAAGTTTTCAGATTGCCTCCCAAGTTTGCATCCCTCACTGAATTGGCCATAAAATCAATTGTGTCGAGACGGTTTTTGAATTTGAGGCCTCGGGTCCGGATTTTTTGACGTCGTCACCCATAGCCAAATTGCGTGCACGCTTGTGCGCCGTTTTTACAAAGTTTTCAGATTGCCTCTCGGATTTGCATTTCTAGCTAAAATTGATCATAGAATCAATTGTGTCGAGACGGTTTTTGAATTTGAGGCCTCGGGTGCGGAGTTTTTTACGTCGTCGCCCATAGCCAAATTGCGCGCACGCTTGTGCGCCGTTTTTACAAAGTTTTCAGATTGCCTCTCGGGTTTGCATTTCTATCTGAATTGGCCATAGAATCAATTGTGTCGAGACGGTTTTTGAATTTGAGGCCTCGGGTGCGGAGTTTTTGACGTCGTCGCCCATCGCCAAATTGCGTGCACGCTTGTGCGCCGTTTTTACAAAGTTTTCAGATTGCCTCTCGGGTTTGCATTACTAGCTAAAATTGGTCATAGAATCAATTGTGTCGAGACGGTTTTTGAATTTGAGGCCTCGGGTGCGGAGTTTTTGACGTCGTCGCCCATAGCCAAATTGCGCGCACGCTTGTGCGCCGGTTTTACAAAGTTTTCAGATTGCCTCTCGGGTTTGCATTTCTATCTGAATTGGCCATATAATCAATTGTGTCGAGACGGTTTTTGAATTTGAGGCCTCGGGTGCGGAGTTTTTGACGTTGTCGCCCATAGCCAAACTTGCGCGCTTGGTTGTGTGCCATTTTTACAAAGTTTTCAGATTGCCTCCCAAGTTTGCATCCCTCACTGAATTGGCCATAAAATCAATTGTGTCGAGACGGTTTTTGAATTTGACGCCTCGGGTGCGGATTTTTTGACGTCGTCGCCCATAGCCAAATTGCGCGCACGCTTGTGCGCCGTTTTTACAAAGTTTTCAGATTGCCTCTCGGGTTTGCATTTCTAGCTAAAATTGGTCATAGAATCAATTGTGTCGAGACGCTTTTTGAATTTGAGGCCTCGGGTGCGGAGTTTTTGACGTCGTCGCCCATAGCCAAATTGCGCGCACGCTTGTGCGCCGTTTTTACAAAGTTTTCAGATTGCCTCTCGGGTTTGCATTTCTAGCTGAATTGGCCATAGAATTAATTTTGTCGAGACGGTTTTTGAATTTGAGGCCTCGGGTGCGGAGTTTTTGACGTCGTCGCCCATCGTCAAATTTCGCGCACGGTTGTGCGCTGTTTTTACAAAGTTTTCAGATTGCCTCTCGGGTTTGCATTACTAGCTGAATTGGCCATAGAATCAATTGTGTCGAGACGGTTTTTGAATTTGAGGCCTCGGGTGCGGAGTTTTTGACGTCGTCGCCCACAGCCAAATTGCGCGCACGCTTGTGCACCGTTTTTACAAAGTTTTCAAATTGCCTCTCGGGTTTGCATTTCTAGCTAAAATTGGTCATAGAATCAATTGTGTCGAGACGGTTGTTGAATTTGAGACCTCGGGTGTGGAGTTTTTGACGTCGTCGCCCATAGCCAAATTGCGCGCACGCTTGTGCGCCGTTTTTACAAAGTTTTCAGATTGCCTCTCGGTTTTGAATTTCCCACTGAATTGGCCATAGAATCAATTGTGTCGAGACGGTTTTTGAATTTGAGGCCTCGGGTGCGGAGTTTTTGACGTCGTCGCCCATAGCCAAATTGCGCGCACGCTTGTGCGCCATTTTTACAAAGTTTTCAGATTGCCTCCCGGGTTTGCATTTCTAGCTGAATTGGCCATAGAATTAATTTTGTCGAGACGGTTTTTGAATTTGAGGCCTCGGGTGCGGAGTTTTTGACGTCGTCGCCCATCGCCAAATTGCGCGCACGCTTGTGCGCCGTTTTTACAAAGTTTTCAGACTGCCTCTCGGGTTTGCATTTCTAGCTAAAATTGGTCATAGAATCAATTGTGTCGAGACGGTTTTTGAATTTGAGGCCTCGGGTGCGGAGTTTTTGACGTCGTCGCCCATAGCCAAATTGCGCGCACGCTTGTGCGCCGTTTTTACAAAGTTTTCAGATTGCCTCTCGGTTTGCATTTCTAGCTGAATTGGCCATAGAATTAATTTTGTCGAGACGGTTTTTGAATTTGAGGCCTCGGGTGCGGAGTTTTTGACGTCGTCGCCCATCGCCAAATTGCGCGCACGCTTGTGCGCCGTTTTTACAAAGTTTTCAGATTGCCTCTCGGGTTTGCATTTCTAGCTAAAATTGGTCATAGAATCAATTGTGTCGAGACGGTTTTTGAATTTGAGGCCTCGGGTGCGGAGTTTTTGACGTCGTCGCCCATAGCCAAATTGCGCGCACGCTTGTGCGCCGTTTTTACAAAGTTTTCAGATTGCCTCTCGGGTTTGCATTTCTATCTGAATTGGCCATAGAATCAATTGTGTCGAGACGGTTTTTGAATTTGAGGCCTCGGGTGCGGAGTTTTTGACGTCGTCGCCCATAGCCAAACTTGCGCGCTTGGTTGTGTGCCATTTTTACAAAGTTTTCAGATTACCTCCCAAGTTTGCATCCCTCACTGAATTGGCCATAAAATCAATTGTGTCGAGACGGTTTTTGAATTTGAGGCCTCGGGTGCGGATTTTTTGACGTCGTCGCCCATAGCCAAATTGCGCGCACGCTTGTGCGCCGTTTTTACAAAGTTTTCAGATTGCCTCTCGGGTTTGCATTTCTAGCTGAATTGGCCATAGAATCAATTGTGTCGAGACGGTTTTTGAGTTTGAGGCCTCGGGTGCGGAGTTTTTGACGTCATCGCCCATAGCCAAATTGCGCGCACGCTTGTGCGCCGTTTTTACAAAGTTTTCAGATTGCCTCTCGGGTTTGCATTCCTAGCTGAATTGGCCATAGAATTAATTTTGTCAAGATGGTTTTTGAATTTGACGCCTCGGGTGCGGAGTTTTTGACATCGTCGCCCATCGCCAAATTGCGCGCACGCTTGTGCGCCGTTTTTACAAAGTTTTCAGATTGCCTCTCGGGTTTGCATTTCTAGCTAAAATTGGTCATAGAATCAATTGTGTCGAGACAGTTTTTGAATTTGAGGCCTCGGGTGCGGAGTTTTTTACATCGTCGCCCATAGCCAAATTGCGCGCACGCTTGTGCGCCGTTTTTACAAAGTTTTCAGATTGCCTCTCGGGTTTGCATTTCTATCTGAATTGGCCATAGAATCAATTGTTTCGAGACGGTTTTTGAATTTGAGGCCTCGGGTGCGGAGTTTTTGACGTCGTCGCCCATCGCCAAATTGCGCGCACGCTTGTGCGCCGTTTTTACAAAGTTTTCAGATTGCCTCTCGGGTTTGCATTACTAGCTAAAATTGGTCATAGAATCAATTGTGTCGAGACGGTTTTTGAATTTGAGGCCTCGGGTGCGGAGTTTTTGATGTCGTCGCCCATAGCCAAATTGCGCGTACGCTTGTGCGCCGTTTTTACAAAGTTTTCAGATTGCCTCTCGGGTTTGCATTTCTATCTGAATTGGCCATATAATCAATTGTGTCGAGACGGTTTTTGAATTTGAGGCCTCGGGTGCGGAGTTTTTGACGTTGTCGCCCATAGCTAAACTTGCGCGCTTGGTTGCGTGCCATTTTTACAAAGTTTTCAGATTGCCTCCCAAGTTTGCATCCCTCACTGAATTGGCCATAAAATCAATTGTGTCGAGACGGTTTTTGAATTTGAGGCCTCGGGTGCGGATTTTTTGACGTCGTCGCCCATAGCCAAATTGCGCGCACGCTTGTGCGCCGTTTTTACAAAGTTTTCAGATTGCCTCTCGGGTTTGCATTTCTAGCTAAAATTGGTCATAGAATCAATTGTGTCGAGACGCTTTTTGAATTTGAGGCCTCGGGTGCGGAGTTTTTGACGTCGTCGCCCATAGCCAAATTGCGCGCACGCTTGTGCGCCGTGTTTACAAAGTTTTTAGATTGCCTCTCGGGTTTGCATTTCTAGCTGAATTGGCCATAGAATTAATTTTGTCGAGACGGTTTTTGAATTTGAGGCCTCGGGTGCGGAGTTTTTGACGTCGTCGCCCATCGCCAAATTGCGCGCACGCTTGTGCGCCGTTTTTACAAAGTTTTCAGATTGCCTCTCGGGTTTGCATTTCTAGCTAAAATTGGTCATAGAATCAATTGTGTCGAGACGGTTTTTGAATTTGAGGCCTCGGGTGCGGAGTTTTTGACGTCGTCAGCCATAGCCAAAATTGCGCGCACGCTTGTGCGCCGTTTTTACAAAGTTTTCAGATTGCCTCTCGGGTTTGCATTTCTATCTGAATTGGCCATAGAATCAATTGTGTCGAGTTTTCAGATTGCCTCTCGGGTTTGCATTTCTATCTGAATTGGCCATAGAATCAATTGTGTCGAGACGGTTTTTGAATTTGAGGCCTCGGGTGCGGAGTTTTTGACGTCGTCGCCCATAGCCAAACTTGCGCGCTTGGTTGTGTGCCATTTTTACAAAGTTTTCAGATTGTCTCCCAAGTTTGCATCCCTCACTGAATTGGCCATAAAATCAATTGTGTCGAGACGGTATTTGAATTTGAGGCCTCGGGTGCGGATTTTTTGACGTCGTCGCCCATAGCCAAATTGCGCGCACGCTTGTGCGCCGTTTTTACAAAGTTTTCAGATTGCCTCTCGGGTTTGCATTTCTAGCTGAATTGGCCATAGAATCAATTGTGTCGAGACGGTTTTTGAATTTGAGGCCTCGGGTGCGGAGTTTTTGACGTCATCGCCCATAGCCAAATTGCGCGCACGCTTGTGCGCCGTTTTTACAAAGTTTTCAGATTGCCTCTCGGGTTTGCATCCCTAGCTGAATTGGCCATAGAATTAATTTTGTCAAGATGGTTTTTGAATTTGACGCCTCGGGTGCGGAGTTTTTGACGTCGTCGCCCATCGCCAAATTGCGCGCACGCTTGTGCGCCGTTTTTACAAAGTTTTCAGATTGCCTCTCGGGTTTGCATCTCTAGCTAAAATTTGTCATAGAATCAATTGTGTCGAGACGGTTTTTGAATTTGAGGCCTCGGGTGCGGAGTTTTTTACGTCGTCGCCCATAGCCAAATTGCGCGCACGCTTGTGCGCCGTTTTTACAAAGTTTTCAGATTGCCTCTCGGGTTTGCATTTCTAGCTAAAATTGGTCATAGAATCAATTGTGTCGAGACGGTTTTTGAATTTGAGGCCTCGGGTGCGGAGTTTTTGACGTCGTCAGCCATAGCCAAAATTGCGCGCACGCTTGTGCGCCGTTTTTACAAAGTTTTCAGATTGCCTCTCGGGTTTGCATTTCTATCTGAATTGGCCATAGAATCAATTGTGTCGAGACGGTTTTTGAATTTGAGGCCTCGGGTGCGGAGTTTTTGACGTCGTCGCCCATAGCCAAACTTGCGCGCTTGGTTGTGTGCCATTTTTACAAAGTTTTCAGATTGTCTCCCAAGTTTGCATCCCTCACTGAATTGGCCATAAAATCAATTGTGTCGAGACGGTATTTGAATTTGAGGCCTCGGGTGCGGATTTTTTGACGTCGTCGCCCATAGCCAAATTGCGCGCACGCTTGTGCGCCGTTTTTACAAAGTTTTCAGATTGCCTCTCGGGTTTGCATTTCTAGCTGAATTGGCCATAGAATCAATTGTGTCGAGACGGTTTTTGAATTTGAGGCCTCGGGTGCGGAGTTTTTGACGTCATCGCCCATAGCCAAATTGCGCGCACGCTTGTGCGCCGTTTTTACAAAGTTTTCAGATTGCCTCTCGGGTTTGCATCCCTAGCTGAATTGGCCATAGAATTAATTTTGTCAAGATGGTTTTTGAATTTGACGCCTCGGGTGCGGAGTTTTTGACGTCGTCGCCCATCGCCAAATTGCGCGCACGCTTGTGCGCCGTTTTTACAAAGTTTTCAGATTGCCTCTCGGGTTTGCATCTCTAGCTAAAATTTGTCATAGAATCAATTGTGTCGAGACGGTTTTTGAATTTGAGGCCTCGGGTGCGGAGTTTTTTACGTCGTCGCCCATAGCCAAATTGCGCGCACGCTTGTGCGCCGTTTTTACAAAGTTTTCAGATTGCCTCTCGGGTTTGCATTTCTATCTGAATTGGCCATAGAATCAATTGTGTCGAGACGGTTTTTGAATTTGAGGCCTCGGGTGCGGAGTTTTTGACGTCGTCGCCCATCGCCAAATTGCGTGCACGCTTGTGCGCCGTTTTTACAAAGTTTTCAGATTGCCTCTCGGGTTTGCATTACTAGCTAAAATTGGTCATAGAATCAATTGTGTCGAGACGGTTTTTGAATTTGAGGCCTCGGGTGCGGAGTTTTTGACGTCGTCGCCCATAGCCAAATTGCGCGCACGCTTGTGCGCCGGTTTTACAAAGTTTTCAGATTGCCTCTCGGGTTTGCATTTCTATCTGAATTGGCCATATAATCAATTGTGTCGAGACGGTTTTTGAATTTGAGGCCTCGGGTGCGGAGTTTTTGACGTTGTCGCCCATAGCCAAACTTGCGCGCTTGGTTGTGTGCCATTTTTACAAAGTTTTCAGATTGCCTCCCAAGTTTGCATCCCTCACTGAATTGGCCATAAAATCAATTGTGTCGAGACGGTTTTTGAATTTGAGGCCTCGGGTGCGGATTTTTTGACGTCGTCGCCCATAGCCAAATTGCGCGCACGCTTGTGCGCCGTTTTTACAAAGTTTTCAGATTGCCTCTCGGGTTTGCATTTCTAGCTAAAATTGGTCATAGAATCAATTGTGTCGAGACGCTTTTTGAATTTGAGGCCTCGGGTGCGGAGTTTTTGACGTCGTCGCCCATAGCCAAATTGCGCGCACGCTTGTGCGCCGTTTTTACAAAGTTTTCAGATTGCCTCTCGGGTTTGCATTTCTAGCTGAATTGGCCATAGAATTAATTTTGTCGAGACGGTTTTTGAATTTGAGGCCTCGGGTGCGGAGTTTTTGACGTCGTCGCCCATCGCCAAATTGCGCGCACGCTTGTGCGCCGTTTTTACAAAGTTTTCAGATTGCCTCTCGGGTTTGCATTTCTAGCTAAAATTGGTCATAGAATCAATTGTGTCGAGACGGTTTTTGAATTTGAGGCCTCGGGTGCGGAGTTTTTGACGTCGTCGCCCATAGCCAAATTGCGCGCACGCTTGTGCGCCGTTTTTACAAAGTTTTCAGATTGCCTCTCGGGTTTGCATTTCTATCTGAATTGGCCATAGAATCAATTGTGTCGAGACGGTTTTTGAATTTGAGGCCTCGGGTGCGCAGTTTTTGACGTCGTCGCCCATAGCCAAACTTGCGCGCTTGGTTGTGTGCCATTTTTACAAACTTTTCAGATTGCCTCCCAAGTTTGCATCCCTCACTGAATTGGCCATAAAATCAATTGTGTCGAGACGGTTTTTGAATTTGAGGCCTCGGGTCCGGATTTTTTGACGTCGTCACCCATAGCCAAATTGCGCGCACGCTTGTGCGCCGTTTTTACAAAGTTTTCAGATTGCCTCTCGGATTTGCATTTCTAGCTGAATTGGCCATAGAATCAATTGTGTCGAGACGGTTTTTGAATTTGAGGCCTCGGGTGCGGAGTTTTTGACGTCGTCGCCCATAGTCAAATTTCGCGCACGGTTGTGCGCTGTTTTTACAAAGTTTTCAGATTGCCTCTCGGGTTTGCATTACTAGCTGAATTGGCCATAGAATCAATTGTGTCGAGACGGTTTTTGAATTTGAGGCCTCGGGTGCGGAGTTTTTGACGTCGTCGCCCACAGCCAAATTGCGCGCACGCTTGTGCACCGTTTTTACAAAGTTTTCAAATTGCCTCTCGGGTTTGCATTTCTAGCTAAAATTGGTCATAGAATCAATTGTGTCGAGACGGTTGTTGAATTTGAGACCTCGGGTGCGGAGTTTTTGACGTCGTCGCCCATAACCAAATTGCGCGCACGCTTGTGCGCCGTTTTTACAAAGTTTTCAGATTGCCTCTCGGGTTTGCATTTCTATCTGAATTGGCCATAGAATCAATTGTGTCGAGACGGTTTTTGAATTTGAGGCCTCGGGTGCGGAGTTTTTGACGTCGTCGCCCATCGCCAAATTGCGTGCACGCTTGTGCGCCGTTTTTACAAAGTTTTCAGATTGCCTCTCGGGTTTGCATTACTAGCTAAAATTGGTCATAGAATCAATTGTGTCGAGACGGTTTTTGAATTTGAGGCCTCGGGTGCGGAGTTTTTGACGTCGTCTCCCATCGCCAAATTGCGCGCACGCTTGTGCGCCGTTTTTACAAAGTTTTCAGATTGCCTCTCGGGTTTGCATTTCTAGCTGAATTGGCCATAGAATTAATTTTGTCTAGACGGTTTTTGAATTTGAGGCCTCGGGTGCGGAGTTTTTGACGTCGTCGCCCATCGCCAAATTGCGCGCACGCTTGTGCCCCGTTTTTACAAAGTTTTCAGATTGCCTCTCGGGTTTGCATTTCTAGCTAAATTGGCCATAGAATCAATTGTGTCGAGACGGTTTTTGAATTTGAGGCCTCGGGTGCGGAGTTTTTGACGTCATCGCCCATAGCCAAATTGCGCGCACGCTTGTGCGCCGTTTTTACAAAGTTTTCAGATTGCCTCTCGGGTTTGCATTTCTAGCTGAATTGGCCATAGAATTAATTTTGTCGAGACGGTTTTTGAATTTGAGGCCTCGGGTGCGGAGTTTTTGACGTCGTCGCCCATCGCCAAATTGCGCGCACGCTTGTGCCCCGTTTTTACAAAGTTTTCAGATTGCCTCTCGGGTTTGCATTTCTAGCTAAAATTGGTCATAGAATCAATTGTGTCGAGACGGTTTTTGAATTTGAGGCCTCGGGTGCGGAGTTTTTGACGTCGTCGCCCATAGTCAAATTTCGCGCACGGTTGTGCGCTGTTTTTACAAAGTTTTCAGATTGCCTCTCGGGTTTGCATTACTAGCTGAATTGGCCATAGAATCAATTGTGTCGAGACGGTTTTTGAATTTGAGGCCTCGGGTGCGGAGTTTTTGACGTCGTCGCCCACAGCCAAATTGCGCGCACGCTTGTGCACCGTTTTTACAAAGTTTTCAAATTGCCTCTCGGGTTTGCATTTCTAGCTAAAATTGGTCATAGAATCAATTGTGTCGAGACGGTTGTTGAATTTGAGACCTCGGGTGCGGAGTTTTTGACGTCGTCGCCCATAACCAAATTGCGCGCACGCTTGTGCGCCGTTTTTACAAAGTTTTCAGATTGCCTCTCGGGTTTGCATTTCTATCTGAATTGGCCATAGAATCAATTGTGTCGAGACAGTTTTTGAATTTGAGGCCTCGGGTGCGGAGTTTTTGACGTCGTCGCCCATCGCCAAATTGCGTGCACGCTTGTGCGCCGTTTTTACAAAGTTTTCAGATTGCCTCTCGGGTTTGCATTACTAGCTAAAATTGGTCATAGAATCAATTGTGTCGAGACGGTTTTTGAATTTGAGGCCTCGGGTGCGGAGTTTTTGACGTCGTCTCCCATCGCCAAATTGCGCGCACGCTTGTGCGCCGTTTTTACAAAGTTTTCAGATTGCCTCTCGGGTTTGCATTTCTAGCTGAATTGGCCATAGAATTAATTTTGTCTAGACGGTTTTTGAATTTGAAGCCTCGGGTGCGGAGTTTTTGACGTCGTCGCCCATCGCCAAATTGCGCGCACGCTTGTGCCCCGTTTTTACAAAGTTTTCAGATTGCCTCTCGGGTTTGCATTTCTAGCTAAATTGGCCATAGAATCAATTGTGTCGAGACGGTTTTTGAATTTGAGGCCTCGGGTGCGGAGTTTTTGACGTCATCGCCCATAGCCAAATTGCGCGCACGCTTGTGCGCCGTTTTTACAAAGTTTTCAGATTGCCTCTCGGGTTTGCATTTCTAGCTGAATTGGCCATAGAATTAATTTTGTCGAGACGGTTTTTGAATTTGAGGCCTCGGGTGCGGAGTTTTTGACGTCGTCGCCCATCGCCAAATTGCGCGCACGCTTGTGCCCCGTTTTTACAAAGTTTTCAGATTGCCTCTCGGGTTTGCATTTCTAGCTAAAATTGGTCAAAGAATCAATTGTGTCGAGACGGTTTTTGAATTTGAGGCCTCGGGTGCGGAGTTTTTGACGTCGTCGCCCATAGCCAAATTGCGCGCACGCTTGTGCGCCGTTTTTACAAAGTTTTCAAATTGCCTCTCGGGTTTGCATTTCTAGCTAAAATTGGTCATATAATCAATTGTGTCGAGACGGTTTTTGAATTTGAGGCCTCGAGTGCGGTGTTTTTGACGTCGTCGCCCCTAACCAAATTGCGCGCACGCTTGTGCGCCGTTTTTACAAAGTTTTCAGATTGCCATTCGGGTTTGCATTTCTAGCTGAATTGGACATAGAATCAATTGTATCGAGACGGTTTTTGAATTTGAGGCCTCGGGTGCGGAGTTTTTGACGTCGTCGCCCATAGTCAAATTTCGCGCACGGTTGTGCGCTGTTTTTACAAAGTTTTCAGATTGCCTCTCGGGTTTGCATTACTAGCTGAATTGGCCATAGAATCAATTGTGTCGAGACGGTTTTTGAATTTGAGGCCTCGGGTGCGGAGTTTTTGACGTCGTCGCCCACAGCCAAATTGCGCGCACGCTTGTGCACCGTTTTTACAAAGTTTTCAAATTGCCTCTCGGGTTTGCATTTCTAGCTAAAATTGGTCATAGAATCAATTGTGTCGAGACGGTTGTTGAATTTGAGACCTCGGGTGTGGAGTTTTTGACGTCGTCGCCCATAGCCAAATTGCGCGCACGCTTGTGCGCCGTTTTTACAAAGTTTTCAGATTGCCTCTCGGTTTTGAATTTCCCACTGAATTGGCCATAGAATCAATTGTGTCGAGACGGTTTTTGAATTTGAGGCCTCGGGTGCGGAGTTTTTGACGTCGTCGCCCATAGCCAAATTGCGCGCACGCTTGTGCGCCATTTTTACAAAGTTTTCAGATTGCCTCCCGGGTTTGCATTTCTAGCTGAATTGGCCATAGAATTAATTTTGTCGAGACGGTTTTTGAATTTGAGGCCTCGGGTGCGGAGTTTTTGACGTCGTCGCCCATCGCCAAATTGCGCGCACGCTTGTGCGCCGTTTTTACAAAGTTTTCAGACTGCCTCTCGGGTTTGCATTTCTAGCTAAAATTGGTCATAGAATCAATTGTGTCGAGACGGTTTTTGAATTTGAGGCCTCGGGTGCGGAGTTTTTGACGTCGTCGCCCATAGCCAAATTGCGCGCACGCTTGTGCGCCGTTTTTACAAAGTTTTCAGATTGCCTCTCGGTTTGCATTTCTAGCTGAATTGGCCATAGAATTAATTTTGTCGAGACGGTTTTTGAATTTGAGGCCTCGGGTGCGGAGTTTTTGACGTCGTCGCCCATCGCCAAATTGCGCGCACGCTTGTGCGCCGTTTTTACAAAGTTTTCAGATTGCCTCTCGGGTTTGCATTTCTAGCTAAAATTGGTCATAGAATCAATTGTGTCGAGACGGTTTTTGAATTTGAGGCCTCGGGTGCGGAGTTTTTGACGTCGTCGCCCATAGCCAAATTGCGCGCACGCTTGTGCGCCGTTTTTACAAAGTTTTCAGATTGCCTCTCGGGTTTGCATTTCTATCTGAATTGGCCATAGAATCAATTGTGTCGAGACGGTTTTTGAATTTGAGGCCTCGGGTGCGGAGTTTTTGACGTCGTCGCCCATCGCCAAATTGCGCGCACGCTTGTGCGCCGTTTTTACAAAGTTTTCAGATTGCCTCTCGGGTTTGCATTACTAGCTAAAATTGGTCATAGAATCAATTGTGTCGAGACGGTTTTTGAATTTGAGGCCTCGGGTGCGGAGTTTTTGACGTCGTCGCCCATAGCCAAATTGCGCGCACGCTTGTGCGCCGTTTTTACAAAGTTTTCAGATTGCCTCTCGGGTTTGCATTTCTATCTGAATTGGCCATATAATCAATTGTGTCGAGACGGTTTTTGAATTTGAGGCCTCGGGTGCGGAGTTTTTGACGTTGTCGCCCATAGCCAAACTTGCGCGCTTGGTTGTGTGCCATTTTTACAAAGTTTTCAGATTGCCTCCCAAGTTTGCATCCCTCACTGAATTGGCCATAAAATCAATTGTGTCGAGACGGTTTTTGAATTTGAGGCCTCGGGTGCGGATTTTTTGACGTCGTCGCCCATAGCCAAATTGCGCGCACGCTTGTGCGCCGTTTTTACAAAGTTTTCAGATTGCCTCTCGGGTTTGCACTTCTAGCTAAAATTGGTCATAGAATCAATTGTGTCGAGACGCTTTTTGAATTTGAGGCCTCGGGTGCGGAGTTTTTGACGTCGTCGCCCATAGCCAAATTGCGCGCACGCTTGTGCGCCGTGTTTACAAAGTTTTTAGATTGCCTCTCGGGTTTGCATTTCTAGCTGAATTGGCCATAGAATTAATTTTGTCGAGACGGTTTTTGAATTTGAGGCCTCGGGTGCGGAGTTTTTGACGTCGTCGCCCATCGCCAAATTGCGCGCACGCTTGTGCGCCGTTTTTACAAAGTTTTCAGATTGCCTCTCGGGTTTGCATTTCTAGCTAAAATTGGTCATAGAATCAATTGTGTCGAGACGGTTTTTGAATTTGAGGCCTCGGGTGCGGAGTTTTTGACGTCGTCGCCCATAGCCAAATTGCGCGCACGCTTGTGCGCCGTTTTTACAAAGTTTTCAAATTGCCTCTCGGGTTTGCATTTCTAGCTAAAATTGGTCATATAATCAATTGTGTCGAGACGGTTTTTGAATTTGAGGCCTCGAGTGCGGTGTTTTTGACGTCGTCGCCCCTAACCAAATTGCGCGCACGCTTGTGCGCCGTTTTTACAAAGTTTTCAGATTGCCATTCGGGTTTGCATTTCTAGCTGAATTGGACATAGAATCAATTGTGTCGAGACGGTTTTTGAATTTGAGGCCTCGGGTGCGGAGTTTTTGACGTCGTCGCCCATAGTCAAATTTCGCGCACGGTTGTGCGCTGTTTTTACAAAGTTTTCAGATTGCCTCTCGGGTTTGCATTACTAGCTGAATTGGCCATAGAATCAATTGTGTCGAGACGGTTTTTGAATTTGAGGCCTCGGGTGCGGAGTTTTTGACGTCGTCGCCCACAGCCAAATTGCGCGCACGCTTGTGCACCGTTTTTACAAAGTTTTCAAATTGCCTCTCGGGTTTGCATTTCTAGCTAAAATTGGTCATAGAATCAATTGTGTCGAGACGGTTGTTGAATTTGAGACCTCGGGTGTGGAGTTTTTGACGTCGTCGCCCATAGCCAAATTGCGCGCACGCTTGTGCGCCGTTTTTACAAAGTTTTCAGATTGCCTCTCGGTTTTGAATTTCCCACTGAATTGGCCATAGAATCAATTGTGTCGAGACGGTTTTTGAATTTGAGGCCTCGGGTGCGGAGTTTTTGACGTCGTCGCCCATAGCCAAATTGCGCGCACGCTTGTGCGCCATTTTTACAAAGTTTTCAGATTGCCTCCCGGGTTTGCATTTCTAGCTGAATTGGCCATAGAATTAATTTTGTCGAGACGGTTTTTGAATTTGAGGCCTCGGGTGCGGAGTTTTTGACGTCGTCGCCCATCACCAAATTGCGCGCACGCTTGTGCGCCGTTTTTACAAAGTTTTCAGACTGCCTCTCGGGTTTGCATTACTAGCTAAAATTGGTCATAGAATCAATTGTGTCGAGACGGTTTTTGAATTTGAGGCCTCGGGTGCGGAGTTTTTGACGTCGTCGCCCATAGCCAAATTGCGCGCACGCTTGTGCGCCGTTTTTACAAAGTTTTCAGATTGCCTCTCGGTTTGCATTCCTAGCTGAATTGGCCATAGAATTAATTTTGTCGAGACGGTTTTTGAATTTGAGGCCTCGGGTGCGGAGTTTTTGACGTCGTCGCCCATCGCCAAATTGCGCGCACGCTTGTGCGCCGTTTTTACAAAGTTTTCAGATTGCCTCTCGGGTTTGCATTTCTAGCTAAAATTGGTCATAGAATCAATTGTGTCGAGACGGTTTTTGAATTTGAGGCCTCGGGTGCGGAGTTTTTGACGTCGTCGCCCATAGCCAAATTGCGCGCACGCTTGTGCGCCGTTTTTACAAAGTTTTCAGATTGCCTCTCGGGTTTGCATTTCTATCTGAATTGGCCATATAATCAATTGTGTCGAGACGGTTTTTGAATTTGAGGCCTCGGGTGCGGAGTTTTTGACGTTGTCGCCCATAGCCAAACTTGCGCGCTTGGTTGTGTGCCATTTTTACAAAGTTTTCAGATTGCCTCCCAAGTTTGCATCCCTCACTGAATTGGCCATAAAATCAATTGTGTCGAGACGGTTTTTGAATTTGAGGCCTCGGGTGCGGATTTTTTGACGTCGTCGCCCATAGCCAAATTGCGCGCACGCTTGTGCGCCGTTTTTACAAAGTTTTCAGATTGCCTCTCGGGTTTGCATTTCTAGCTAAAATTGGTCATAGAATCAATTGTGTCGAGACGCTTTTTGAATTTGAGGCCTCGGGTGCGGAGTTTTTGACGTCGTCGCCCATAGCCAAATTGCGCGCACGCTTGTGCGCCGTGTTTACAAAGTTTTTAGATTGCCTCTCGGGTTTGCATTTCTAGCTGAATTGGCCATAGAATTAATTTTGTCGAGACGGTTTTTGAATTTGAGGCCTCGGGTGTGGAGTTTTTGACGTCGTCGCCCATCGCCAAATTGCGCGCACGCTTGTGCGCCGTTTTTACAAAGTTTTCAGATTGCCTCTCGGGTTTGCATTTCTAGCTAAAATTGGTCATAGAATCAATTGTGTCGAGACGGTTTTTGAATTTGAGGCCTCGGGTGCGGAGTTTTTGACGTCGTCGCCCATAGCCAAATTGCGCGCACGCTTGTGCGCCATTTTTACAAAGTTTTCAGATTGCCTCCCGGGTTTGCATTTCTAGCTGAATTGGCCATAGAATTAATTTTGTCGAGACGGTTTTTGAATTTGAGGCCTCGGGTGCGGAGTTTTTGACGTCGTCGCCCATCGCCAAATTGCGCGCACGCTTGTGCGCCGTTTTTACAAAGTTTTCAGACTGCCTCTCGGGTTTGCATTACTAGCTAAAATTGGTCATAGAATCAATTGTGTCGAGACGGTTTTTGAATTTGAGGCCTCGGGTGCGGAGTTTTTGACGTCGTCGCCCATAGCCAAATTGCGCGCACGCTTGTGCGCCGTTTTTACAAAGTTTTCAGATTGCCTCTCGGTTTGCATTTCTAGCTGAATTGGCCATAGAATTAATTTTGTCGAGACGGTTTTTGAATTTGAGGCCTCGGGTGCGGAGTTTTTGACGTCGTCGCCCATCGCCAAATTGCGCGCACGCTTGTGCGCCGTTTTTACAAAGTTTTCAGATTGCCTCTCGGGTTTGCATTTCTAGCTAAAATTGGTCATAGAATCAATTGTGTCGAGACGGTTTTTGAATTTGAGGCCTCGGGTGCGGAGTTTTTGACGTCGTCGCCCATAGCCAAATTGCGCGCACGCTTGTGCGCCGTTTTTACAAAGTTTTCAGATTGCCTCTCGGGTTTGCATTTCTATCTGAATTGGCCATAGCATCAATTGTGTCGAGACGGTTTTTGAATTTGAGGCCTCGGGTGCGGAGTTTTTGACGTCGTCGCCCATCGCCAAATTGCGCGCACGCTTGTGCGCCGTTTTTACAAAGTTTTCAGATTGCCTCTCGGGTTTGCATTACTAGCTAAAATTGGTCATAGAATCAATTGTGTCGAGACGGTTTTTGAATTTGAGGCCTCGGGTGCGGAGTTTTTGACGTCGTCGCACATAGCCAAATTGCGCGCACGCTTGTGCGCCGTTTTTACAAAGTTTTCAGATTGCCTCTCGGGTTTGCATTTCTATCTGAATTGGCCATATAATCAATTGTGTCGAGACGGTTTTTGAATTTGAGGCCTCGGGTGCGGAGTTTTTGACGTTGTCGCCCATAGCCAAACTTGCGCGCTTGGTTGTGTGCCATTTTTACAAAGTTTTCAGATTGCCTCCCAAGTTTGCATCCCTCACTGAATTGGCCATAAAATCAATTGTGTCGAGACGGTTTTTGAATTTGAGGCCTCGGGTGCGGATTTTTTGACGTCGTCGCCCATAGCCAAATTGCGCGCACGCTTGTGCGCCGTTTTTACAAAGTTTTCAGATTGCCTCTCGGGTTTGCATTTCTAGCTAAAATTGGTCATAGAATCAATTGTGTCGAGACGCTTTTTGAATTTGAGGCCTCGGGTGCGGAGTTTTTGACGTCGTCGCCCATAGCCAAATTGCGCGCACGCTTGTGCGCCGTGTTTACAAAGTTTTTAGATTGCCTCTCGGGTTTGCATTTCTAGCTGAATTGGCCATAGAATTAATTTTGTCGAGACGGTTTTTGAATTTGAGGCCTCGGGTGCGGAGTTTTTGACGTCGTCGCCCATCGCCAAATTGCGCGCACGCTTGTGCGCCGTTTTTACAAAGTTTTCAGATTGCCTCTCGGGTTTGCATTTCTAGCTAAAATTGGTCATAGAATCAATTGTGTCGAGACGGTTTTTGAATTTGAGGCCTCGGGTGCGGAGTTTTTGACGTCGTCGCCCATAGCCAAATTGCGCGCACGCTTGTGCGCCGTTTTTACAAAGTTTTCAAATTGCCTCTCGGGTTTGCATTTCTAGCTAAAATTGGTCATATAATCAATTGTGTCGAGACGGTTTTTGAATTTGAGGCCTCGAGTGCGGTGTTTTTGACGTCGTCGCCCCTAACCAAATTGCGCGCACGGTTGTGCGCCGTTTTTACAAAGTTTTCAGATTGCCATTCGGGTTTGCATTTCTAGCTGAATTGGACATAGAATCAATTGTGTCGAGACGGTTTTTGAATTTGAGGCCTCGGGTGCGGAGTTTTTACGTCGTCGCCCATAGTCAAATTTCGCGCACGGTTGTGCGCTGTTTTTACAAAGTTTTCAGATTGCCTCTCGGGTTTGCATTACTAGCTGAATTGGCCATAGAATCAATTGTGTCGAGACGGTTTTTGAATTTGAGGCCTCGGGTGCGGAGTTTTTGACGTCGTCGCCCACAGCAAAATTGCGCGCACGCTTGTGCACCGTTTTTACAAAGTTTTCAAATTGCCTCTCGGGTTTGCATTTCTAGATAAAATTGGTCATAGAATCAATTGTGTCGAGACGGTTGTTGAATTTGAGACCTCGGGTGTGGAGTTTTTGACGTCGTCGCCCATAGCCAAATTGCGCGCACGCTTGTGCGCCGTTTTTACAAAGTTTTCAGATTGCCTCTCGGTTTTGAATTTCCCACTGAATTGGCCATAGAATCAATTGTGTCGAGACGGTTTTTGAATTTGAGGCCTCGGGTGCGGAGTTTTTGACGTCGTCGCCCATAGCCAAATTGCGCGCACGCTTGTGCGCCATTTTTACAAAGTTTTCAGATTGCCTCCCGGGTTTGCATTTCTAGCTGAATTGGCCATAGAATTAATTTTGTCGAGACGGTTTTTGAATTTGAGGCCTCGGGTGCGGAGTTTTTGACGTCGTCGCCCATCGCCAAATTGCGCGCACGCTTGTGCGCCGTTTTTACAAAGTTTTCAGACTGCCTCTCGGGTTTGCATTTCTAGCTAAAATTGGTCATAGAATCAATTGTGTCGAGACGGTTTTTGAATTTGAGGCCTCGGGTGCGGAGTTTTTGACGTCGTCGCCCATAGCCAAATTGCGCGCACGCTTGTGCGCCGTTTTTACAAAGTTTTCAGATTGCCTCTCGGTTTGCATTTCTAGCTGAATTGGCCATAGAATTAATTTTGTCGAGACGGTTTTTGAATTTGAGGCCTCGGGTGCGGAGTTTTTGACGTCGTCGCCCATCGCCAAATTGCGCGCACGCTTGTGCGCCGTTTTTACAAAGTTTTCAGATTGCCTCTCGGGTTTGCATTTCTAGCTAAAATTGGTCATAGAATCAATTGTGTCGAGACGGTTTTTGAATTTGAGGCCTCGGGTGCGGAGTTTTTGACGTCGTCGCCCATAGCCAAATTGCGCGCACGCTTGTGCGCCGTTTTTACAAAGTTTTCAGATTGCCTCTCGGGTTTGCATTTCTATCTGAATTGGCCATAGAATCAATTGTGTCGAGACGGTTTTTGAATTTGAGGCCTCGGGTGCGGAGTTTTTGACGTCGTCGCCCATCGCCAAATTGCGCGCACGCTTGTGCGCCGTTTTTACAAAGTTTTCAGATTGCCTCTCGGGTTTGCATTACTAGCTAAAATTGGTCATAGAATCAATTGTGTCGAGACGGTTTTTGAATTTGAGGCCTCGGGTGCGGAGTTTTTGACGTCGTCGCCCATAGCCAAATTGCGCGCACGCTTGTGCGCCGTTTTTACAAAGTTTTCAGATTGCCTCTCGGGTTTGCATTTCTATCTGAATTGGCCATATAATCAATTGTGTCGAGACGGTTTTTGAATTTGAGGCCTCGGGTGCGGTGTTTTTGACGTTGTCGCCCATAGCCAAACTTGCGCGCTTGGTTGTGTGCCATTTTTACAAAGTTTTCAGATTGCCTCCCAAGTTTGCATCCCTCACTGAATTGGCCATAAAATCAATTGTGTCGAGACGGTTTTTGAATTTGAGGCCTCGGGTGCGGATTTTTTGACGTCGTCGCCCATAGCCAAATTGCGCGCACGCTTGTGCGCCGTGTTTACAAAGTTTTTAGATTGCCTCTCAGGTTTGCATTTCTAGCTGAATTGGCCATAGAATTAATTTTGTCGAGACGGTTTTTGAATTTGAGGCCTCGGGTGCGGAGTTTTTGACGTCGTCGCCCATCGCCAAATTGCGCGCACGCTTGTGCGCCGTTTTTACAAAGTTTTCAGATTGCCTCTCGGGTTTGCATTTCTAGCTAAAATTGGTCATAGAATCAATTGTGTCGAGACGGTTTTTGAATTTGAGGCCTCGGGTGCGGAGTTTTTGACGTCGTCAGCCATAGCCAAAATTGCGCGCACGCTTGTGCGCCGTTTTTACAAAGTTTTCAGATTGCCTCTCGGGTTTGCATTTCTATCTGAATTGGCCATAGAATCAATTGTGTCGAGTTTTCAGATTGCCTCTCGGGTTTAGACTTCTATCTGAATTGGCCATAGAATCAATTGTGTCGAGACGGTTTTTGAATTTGAGGCCTCGGGTGCGGAGTTTTTGACGTCGTCGCCCATAGCCAAACTTGCGCGCTTGGTTGTGTGCCATTTTTACAAAGTTTTCAGATTGTCTCCCAAGTTTGCATCCCTCACTGAATTGGCCATAAAATCAATTGTGTCGAGACGGTATTTGAATTTGAGGCCTCGGGTGCGGATTTTTTGACGTCGTCGCCCATAGCCAAATTGCGCGCACGCTTGTGCGCCGTTTTTACAAAGTTTTCAGATTGCCTCTCGGGTTTGCATTTATAGCTGAATTGGCCATAGAATCAATTGTGTCGAGACGGTTTTTGAATTTGAGGCCTCGGGTGCGGAGTTTTTGACGTCATCGCCCATAGCCAAATTGCGCGCACGCTTGTGCGCCGTTTTTACAAAGTTTTCAGATTGCCTCTCGGGTTTGCATCCCTAGCTGAATTGGCCATAGAATTAATTTTGTCAAGATGGTTTTTGAATTTGACGCCTCGGGTGCGGAGTTTTTGACGTCGTCGCCCATCGCCAAATTGCGCGCACGCTTGTGCGCCGTTTTTACAAAGTTTTCAGATTGCCTCTCGGGTTTGCATTTCTAGCTAAAATTGGTCATAGAATCAATTGTGTCGAGACGGTTTTTGAATTTGAGGCCTCGGGTGCGGAGTTTTTTACGTCGTCGCCCATAGCCAAATTGCGCGCACGCTTGTGCGCCGTTTTTACAAAGTTTTCAGATTGCCTCTCGGGTTTGCATTTCTATCTGAATTGGCCATAGAATCAATTGTGTCGAGACGGTTTTTGAATTTGAGGCCTCGGGTGCGGAGTTTTTGACGTCGTCGCCCATCGCCAAATTGCGTGCACGCTTGTGCGCCGTTTTTACAAAGTTTTCAGATTGCCTCTCGGGTTTGCATTACTAGCTAAAATTGGTCATAGAATCAATTGTGTCGTGACGGTTTTTGAATTTGAGGCCTCGGGTGCGGAGTTTTTGACGTCGTCGCCCATAGCCAAATTGCGCGCACGCTTGTGCGCCGTTTTTACAAAGTTTTCAGATTGCCTCTCGGGTTTGCATTTCTATCTGAATTGGCCATATAATCAATTGTGTCGAGACGGTTTTTGAATTTGAGGCCTCGGGTGCGGAGTTTTTGACGTTGTCGCCCATAGCCAAACTTGCGCGCTTGGTTGTGTGCCATTTTTACAAAGTTTTCAGATTGCCTCCCAAGTTTGCATCCCTCACTGAATTGGCCATAAAATCAATTGTGTCGAGACGGTTTTTGAATTTGAGGCCTCGGGTGCGGATTTTTTGACGTCGTCGCCCATAGCCAAATTGCGCGCACGCTTGTGCGCCGTTTTTACAAAGTTTTCAGATTGCCTCTCGGGTTTGCATTTCTAGCTAAAATTGGTCATAGAATCAATTGTGTCGAGACGCTTTTTGAATTTGAGGCCTCGGGTGCGGAGTTTTTGACGTCGTCGCCCATAGCCAAATTGCGCGCACGCTTGTGCGCCGTGTTTACAAAGTTTTTAGATTGCCTCTCGGGTTTGCATTTCTAGCTGAATTGGCCATAGAATTAATTTTGTCGAGACGGTTTTTGAATTTGAGGCCTCGGGTGCGGAGTTTTTGACGTCGTCGCCCATCGCCAAATTGCGCGCACGCTTGTGCGCCGTTTTTACAAAGTTTTCAGATTGCCTCTCGGGTTTGCATTTCTAGCTAAAATTGGTCATAGAATCAATTGTGTCGAGACGGTTTTTGAATTTGAGGCCTCGGGTGCGGAGTTTTTGACGTCGTCAGCCATAGCCAAAATTGCGCGCACGCTTGTGCGCCGTTTTTACAAAGTTTTCAGATTGCCTCTCGGGTTTGCATTTCTATCTGAATTGGCCATAGAATCAATTGTGTCGAGTTTTCAGATTGCCTCTCGGGTTTGCACTTCTATCTGAATTGGCCATAGAATCAATTGTGTCGAGACGGTTTTTGAATTTGAGGCCTCGGGTGCGGAGTTTTTGACGTCGTCGCCCATAGCCAAACTTGCGCGCTTGGTTGTGTGCCATTTTTACAAAGTTTTCAGATTGTCTCCCAAGTTTGCATCCCTCACTGAATTGGCCATAAAATCAATTGTGTCGAGACGGTATTTGAATTTGAGGCCTCGGGTGCGGATTTTTTGACGTCGTCGCCCATAGCCAAATTGCGCGCACGCTTGTGCGCCGTTTTTACAAAGTTTTCAGATTGCCTCTCGGGTTTGCATTTATAGCTGAATTGGCCATAGAATCAATTGTGTCGAGACGGTTTTTGAATTTGAGGCCTCGGGTGCGGAGTTTTTGACGTCATCGCCCATAGCCAAATTGCGCGCACGCTTGTGCGCCGTTTTTACAAAGTTTTCAGATTGCCTCTCGGGTTTGCATCCCTAGCTGAATTGGCCATAGAATTAATTTTGTCAAGATGGTTTTTGAATTTGACGCCTCGGGTGCGGAGTTTTTGACGTCGTCGCCCATTGCCAAATTGCGCGCACGCTTGTGCGCCGTTTTTACAAAGTTTTCAGATTGCCTCTCGGGTTTGCATTTCTAGCTAAAATTGGTCATAGAATCAATTGTGTCGAGACGGTTTTTGAATTTGAGGCCTCGGGTGCGGAGTTTTTTACGTCGTCGCCCATAGCCAAATTGCGCGCACGCTTGTGCGCCGTTTTTACAAAGTTTTCAGATTGCCTCTCGGGTTTGCATTTCTATCTGAATTGGCCATAGAATCAATTGTGTCGAGACGGTTTTTGAATTTGAGGCCTCGGGTGCGGAGTTTTTGACGTCGTCGCCCATCGCCAAATTGCGTGCACGCTTGTGCGCCGTTTTTACAAAGTTTTCAGATTGCCTCTCAGGTTTGCATTACTAGCTAAAATTGGTCATAGAATCAATTGTGTCGAGACGGTTTTTGAATTTGAGGCCTCGGGTGCGGAGTTTTTGACGTCGTCGCCCATAGCCAAATTGCGCGCACGCTTGTGCGCCGGTTTTACAAAGTTTTCAGATTGCCTCTCGGGTTTGCATTCCTATCTGAATTGGCCATATAATCAATTGTGTCGAGACGGTTTTTGAATTTGAGGCCTCGGGTGCGGAGTTTTTGACGTTGTCGCCCATAGCCAAACTTGCGCGCTTGGTTGTGTGCCATTTTTACAAAGTTTTCAGATTGCCTCCCAAGTTTGCATCCCTCACTGAATTGGCCATAAAATCAA
Organism: Galeopsis tetrahit; assembly: GCA_963675135.1. NCBI lineage: Eukaryota > Viridiplantae > Streptophyta > Magnoliopsida > Lamiales > Lamiaceae > Galeopsis > Galeopsis tetrahit. The sequence continues at coordinate 1,571,195 of OY776124.1, forward strand.
TTGTGTCGAGACGGTTTTTGAATTTGAGGCCTCGGGTGCGGATTTTTTGACGTCGTCGCCCATAGCCAAATTGCGCGCACGCTTGTGCGCCGTTTTTACAAAGTTTTCAGATTGCCTCTCGGGTTTGCATTTCTAGCTAAAATTGGTCATAGAATCAATTGTGTCGAGACGCTTTTTGAATTTGAGGCCTCGGGTGCGGAGTTTTTGACGTCGTCGCCCATAGCCAAATTGCGCGCACGCTTGTGCGCCGTTTTTACAAAGTTTTCAGATTGCCTCTCGGGTTTGCATTTCTAGCTGAATTGGCCATAGAATTAATTTTGTCGAAACGGTTTTTGAATTTGAGGCCTCGGGTGCGGAGTTTTTGACGTCGTCGCCCATCGCCAAATTGCGCGCACGCTTGTGCGCCGTTTTTACAAAGTTTTCAGATTGCCTCTCGGGTTTGCATTTCTAGCTAAAATTGGTCATAGAATCAATTGTGTCGAGACGGTTTTTGAATTTGAGGCCTCGGGTGCGGAGTTTTTGACGTCGTCGCCCATAGCCAAATTGCGCGCACGCTTGTGCGCCGTTTTTACAAAGTTTTCAGATTGCCTCTCGGGTTTGCATTTCTATCTGAATTGGCCATAGAATCAATTGTGTCGAGACGGTTTTTGAATTTGAGGCCTCGGGTGCGGAGTTTTTGACGTCGTCGCCCATAGCCAAACTTGCGCGCTTGGTTGTGTGCCATTTTTACAAACTTTTCAGATTGCCTCCCAAGTTTGCATCCCTCACTGAATTGGCCATAAAATCAATTGTGTCGAGACGGTTTTTGAATTTGAGGCCTCGGGTCCGGATTTTTTTACGTCGTCACCCATAGCCAAATTGCGCGCACGCTTGTGCGCCGTTTTTATAAAGTTTTCAGATTGCCTCTCGGATTTGCATTTCTAGCTGAATTGGCCATAGAATCAATTGTGTCGAGACGGTTTTTGAATTTGAGGCCTCGGGTGCGGAGTTTTTGACGTCGTCGCCCATAGTCAAATTTCGCGCACGGTTGTGCGCTGTTTTTACAAAGTTTTCAGATTGCCTCTCGGGTTTGCATTACTAGCTGAATTGGCCATAGAATCAATTGTGTCGAGACGGTTTTTGAATTTGAGGCCTCGGGTGCGGAGTTTTTGACGTCGTCGCCCACAGCCAAATTGCGCGCACGCTTGTGCACCGTTTTTACAAAGTTTTCAAATTGCCTCTCGGGTTTGCATTTCTAGCTAAAATTGGTCATAGAATCAATTGTGTCGAGACGGTTGTTGAATTTGAGACCTCGGGTGCGGAGTTTTTGACGTCGTCGCCCATAGCCAAATTGCGCGCACGCTTGTGCGCCGTTTTTACAAAGTTTTCAGATTGCCTCTCGGTTTTGAATTTCCCACTGAATTGGCCATAGAATATTTGTGTCGAGACGGTTTTTGAATTTGAGGCCTCGGGTGCGGAGTTTTTGACGTCGTCGCCCATAGCCAAATTGCGCGCACGCTTGTGCGCCGTTTTTACAAAGTTTTCAGATTGCCTCTCGGGTTTGCATTTCTAGCTAAATTGGCCATAGAATCAATTGTGTCGTGACGGTTTTTGAATTTGAGGCCTCGGGTGCGCAGTTTTTGACGTCATCGCCCATAGCCAAATTGCGCGCACGCTTGTGCGCCGTTTTTACAAAGTTTTCAGATTGCCTCTCGGGTTTGCATTTCTAGCTGAATTGGCCATAGAATTAATTTTGTCGAGACGGTTTTTAAATTTGAGGCCTCGGGTGCGGAGTTTTTGACGTCGTCGCCCATCGCCAAATTGCGCGCACGCTTGTGCCCCGTTTTTACAAAGTTTTCAGATTGCCTCTCGGGTTTGCATTTCTAGCTAAAATTGGTCATAGAATCAATTGTGTCGAGACGGTTTTTGAATTTGAGGCCTCGGGTGCGGAGTTTTTGACGTCGTCGCCCATAGCCAAATTGCGCGCACGCTTGTGCGCCGTTTTTACAAAGTTTTCAAATTGCCTCTCGGGTTTGCATTACTAGCTAAAATTGGTCATATAATCAATTGTGTCGAGACGGTTTTTGAATTTGAGGCCTCGGGTGCGGTGTTTTTGAAGTCGTCGCCCCTAACCAAATTGCGCGCACGCTTGTGCGCCGTTTTTACAAAGTTTTCAGATTGCCATTCGGGTTTGCATCTCTAGCTGAATTGGACATAGAATCAATTGTGTCGAGACGGTTTTTGAATTTGAGGCCTCGGGTGCGGAGTTTTTGACGTCGTCGCCCATAGTCAAATTTCGCGCACGGTTGTGCGCTGTTTTTACAAAGTTTTCAGATTGCCTCTCGGGTTTGCATTACTAGCTGAATTGGCCATAGAATCAATTGTGTCGAGACGGTTTTTGAATTTGAGGCCTCAGGTGCGGAGTTTTTGACGTCGTCGCCCACAGCCAAATTGCGCGCACGCTTGTGCACCGTTTTTACAAAGTTTTCAAATTTCCTCTCGGGTTTGCATTTCTAGCTAAAATTGGTCATAGAATCAATTGTTTCGAGACGGTTGTTGAATTTGAGACCTCGGGTGCGGAGTTTTTTACGTCGTCTCCCATAGCCAAATTGCGCGCACGCTTGTGCGCCGTTTATTACAAAGTTTTCAGATTGCCTCTCGGGTTTGCATTTCTAGCTAAATTGGCCATAGAATCAATTGTGTCAAGACGGTTTTTGAATTTGAGGCCTCGGGTGCGGAGTTTTTGACGTCATCGCCCATAGCCAAATTGCGCGCACGCTTGTGCGCCGTTTTTACAAAGTTTTCAGATTGCCTCTCGGGTTTGCATCTCTAGCTGAATTGGCCATAGAATTAATTTTGTCGAGACGGTTTTTGAATTTGAGGCCTCGGGTGCGGAGTTTTTGACGTCGTCGCCCATCGCCAAATTGCGCGCACGCTTGTGCGCCGTTTTTACAAAGTTTTCAGATTGCCTCTCGGGTTTGCATTTCTAGCTAAAATTGGTCATAGAATCAATTGTGTCGAGACGGTTTTTGAATTTGAGGCCTCGGGTGCGGAGTTTTTGACGTCGTCGCCCATAGCCAAATTGCGCGCACGCTTGTGCGCCGTTTTTACAAAGTTTTCAGATTGCCTCTCGGGTTTGCATTTCTATCTGAATTGGCCATAGAATCAATTGTGTCGAGACGGTTTTTGAATTTGAGGCCTCGGGTGCGGAGTTTTTGACGTCGTCGCCCATAGCCAAACTTGCGCGCTTGGTTGTGTGCCATTTTTACAAACTTTTCAGATTGCCTCCCAAGTTTGCATCCCTCACTGAATTGGCCATAAAATCAATTGTGTCGAGACGGTTTTTGAATTTGAGGCCTCGGGTCCGGATTTTTTGACGTCGTCACCCATAGCCAAATTGCGCGCACGCTTGTGCGCCGTTTTTACAAAGTTTTCAGATTGCCTCTCGGATTTGCATTTCTAGCTGAATTGGCCATAGAATCAATTGTGTCGAGACGGTTTTTGAATTTGAGGCCTCGGGTGCGGAGTTTTTGACGTCGTCGCCCATAGTCAAATTTCGCGCACGGTTGTGCGCTGTTTTTACAAAGTTTTCAGATTGCCTCTCGGGTTTGCATTACTAGCTGAATTGGCCATAGAATCAATTGTGTCGAGACGGTTTTTGAATTTGAGGCCTCGGGTGCGGAGTTTTTGACGTCGTCGCCCACAGCCAAATTGCGCGCACGCTTGTGCACCGTTTTTACAAAGTTTTCAAATTGCCTCTCGGGTTTGCATTTCTAGCTAAAATTGGTCATAGAATCAATTGTGTCGAGACGGTTGTTGAATTTGAGACCTCGGGTGCGGAGTTTTTGACGTCGTCGCCCATAGCCAAATTGCGCGCACGCTTGTGCGCCGTTTTTACAAAGTTTTCAGATTGCCTCTCGGTTTTGAATTTCCCACTGAATTGGCCATAGAATATTTGTGTCGAGACGGTTTTTGAATTTGAGGCCTCGGGTGCGGAGTTTTTGACGTCGTCGCCCATAGCCAAATTGCGCGCACGCTTGTGCGCCGTTTTTACAAAGTTTTCAGATTGCCTCTCGGGTTTGCATTTCTAGCTAAATTGGCCATAGAATCAATTGTGTCGAGACGGTTTTTGAATTTGAGGCCTCGGGTGCGGAGTTTTTGACGTCATCGCCCATAGCCAAATTGCGCGCACGCTTGTGCGCCGTTTTTACAAAGTTTTCAGATTGCCTCTCGGGTTTGCATTTCTAGCTGAATTGGCCATAGAATTAATTTTGTCGAGACGGTTTTTGAATTTGAGGCCTCGGGTGCGGAGTTTTTGACGTCGTCGCCCATCGCCAAATTGCACGCACGCTTGTGCCCCGTTTTTACAAAGTTTTCAGATTGCCTCTCGGGTTTGCATTTCTAGCTAAAATTGGTCATAGAATCAATTGTGTCGAGACGGTTTTTGAATTTGAGGCCTCGGGTGCGGAGTTTTTGACGTCGTCGCCCATAGCCAAATTGCGCGCACGCTTGTGCGCCGTTTTTACAAAGTTTTCAAATTGCCTCTCGGGTTTGCATTACTAGCTAAAATTGGTCATATAATCAATTGTGTCGAGACGGTTTTTGAATTTGAGGCCTCGGGTGCGGTGTTTTTGAAGTCGTCGCCCCTAACCAAATTGCGCGCACGCTTGTGCGCCGTTTTTACAAAGTTTTCAGATTGCCATTCGGGTTTGCATTTCTAGCTGAATTGGACATAGAATCAATTGTGTCGAGACGGTTTTTGAATTTGAGGCCTCGGGTGCGGAGTTTTTGACGTCGTCGCCCATAGTCAAATTTCGCGCACGGTTGTGCGCTGTTTTTACAAAGTTTTCAGATTGCCTCTCGGGTTTGCATTACTAGCTGAATTGGCCATAGAATCAATTGTGTCGAGACGGTTTTTGAATTTGAGGCCTGAGGTGCGGAGTTTTTGACGTCGTCGCCCACAGCCAAATTGCGCGCACGCTTGTGCACCGTTTTTACAAAGTTTTCAAATTGCCTCTCGGGTTTGCATTTCTAGCTAAAATTGGTCATAGAATCAATTGTGTCGAGACGGTTGTTGAATTTGAGACCTCGAGTGCGGAGTTTTTGACGTCATCGCCCATAGCCAAATTGCGCGCACGCTTGTGCGCCGTTTTTACAAAGTTTTCAGATTGCCTCTCGGGTTTGCATTTCTAGCTGAATTGGCCATAGAATCAATTGTGTCGAGACGGTTGTTGAATTTGAGACCTCGGGTGCGGAGTTTTTTACGTCGTCTCCCATAGCCAAATTGCGCGCACGCTTGTGCGCCGTTTATTACAAAGTTTTCAGATTGCCTCTCGGGTTTGCATTTCTAGCTAAAATTGGTCATAGAATCAATTGTGTCGAGACGGTTTTTGAATTTGAGGCCTCGGGTGCGGAGTTTTTGACGTCGTCGCCCATAGCCAAATTGCGCGCACGCTTGTGCGCCGTTTTTACAAAGTTTTCAAATTGCCTCTCGGGTTTGCATTACTAGCTAAAATTGGTCATATAATCAATTGTGTCGAGACGGTTTTTGAATTTGAGGCCTCGGGTGCGGTGTTTTTGAAGTCGTCGCCCCTAACCAAATTGCGCGCACGCTTGTGCGCCGTTTTTACAAAGTTTTCAGATTGCCATTCGGGTTTGCATTTCTAGCTGAATTGGACATAGAATCAATTGTGTCGAGACGGTTTTTGAATTTGAGGCCTCGGGTGCGGAGTTTTTGACGTCGTCGCCCATAGTCAAATTTCGCGCACGGTTGTGCGCTGTTTTTACAAAGTTTTCAGATTGCCTCTCGGGTTTGCATTACTAGCTGAATTGGCCATAGAATCAATTGTGTCGAGACGGTTTTTGAATTTGAGGCCTCAGGTGCGGAGTTTTTGACGTCGTCGCCCACAGCCAAATTGCGCGCACGCTTGTGCACCGTTTTTACAAAGTTTTCAAATTGCCTCTCGGGTTTGCATTTCTAGCTAAAATTGGTCATAGAATCAATTGTGTCGAGACGGTTTTTGAATTTGAGGCCTCGGGTGCGGAGTTTTTGACGTAGTCGCCCATAGCCAAATTGCGCGCACGCTTGTGCGCCGTTTTTACAAAGTTTTCAAATTGCCTCTCGGGTTTGCATCTCTAGCTAAAATTGGTCATATAATCAATTGTGTCGAGACGGTTTTTAAATTTGAGGCCTCGGGTGCGGTGTTTTTGACGTCGTCGCCCCTAACCAAATTGCGCGCACGCTTGTACGCCGTTTTTACAAAGTTTTCAGATTGCCTCTCGGGTTTGCATTTCTAGCTAAATTGGCCATAGAATCAATTGTGTCGAGACGGTTTTTGAATTTGAGGCCTCGGGTGCGGAGTTTTTGACGTCATCGCCCATAGCCAAATTGCGCGCACGCTTGTGCGCCGTTTTTACAAAGTTTTCAGATTGCCTCTCGGGTTTGCATTTCTAGCTGAATTGGCCATAGAATTAATTTTGTCGAGATGGTTTTTGAATTTGAGGCCTCGGGTGCGGAGTTTTTGACGTCGTCGCCCATAGTCAAATTTCGCGCACGGTTGTGCGCTGTTTTTACAAAGTTTTCAGATTGCCTCTCGGGTTTGCATTACTAGCTGAATTGGCCATAGAATCAATTGTGTCGAGACGGTTTTTGAATTTGAGGCCTCGGGTGCGGAGTTTTTGACGTCGTCGCCCACAGCCAAATTGCGCGCACGCTTGTGCACCGTTTTTACAAAGTTTTCAAATTGCCTCTCGGGTTTGCATTTCTAGCTAAAATTGGTCATAGAATCAATTGTGTCGAGACGGTTGTTGAATTTGAGACCTCGGGTGCGGAGTTTTTGACGTCGTCGCCCATAGCCAAATTGCGCGCACGTTTGTGCGCCGTTTTTACAAAGTTTTCAGATTGCCTCTCGGGTTTGCATTTCTAGCTAAATTGGCCATAGAATCAATTGTGTCGAGACGGTTTTTGAATTTGAGGCCTCGGGTGCGGAGTTTTTGATGTCATCGCCCATAGCCAAATTGCGCGCACGCTTGTGCGCCGTTTTTACAAAGTTTTCAGATTGCCTCTCGGGTTTGCATTTCTAGCTGAATTGTCCATAGAATTAATTTTGTCGAGACGGTTTTTGAATTTGAGGCCTCGGGTGCGGAGTTTTTGACGTCGTCGCCCATCGCCAAATTGCGCGCACGCTTGTGCCCCGTTTTTACAAAGTTTTCTGATTGCCTCTCGGGTTTGCATTTCTAGCTAAAATTGGTCATAGAATCAATTGTGTCGAGACGGTTTTTGAATTTGAGGCCTCGGGTGCGGAGTTTTTGACGTCGTCGCCCATAGCCAAATTGCGCGCACGCTTGTGCGCCGTTTTTACAAAGTTTTCAAATTGCCTCTCGGGTTTGCATCTCTAGCTAAAATTGGTCATATAATCAATTGTGTCGAGACGGTTTTTGAATTTGAGGCCTCGGGTGCGGTGTTTTTGACGTCGTCGCCCCTAACCAAATTGCGCGCACGCTTGTGCGCCGTTTTTACAAAGTTTTCAGATTGCCTCTCGGGTTTGCATTTCTAGCTAAATTGGCCATAGAATCAATTGTGTCGAGACGGTTTTTGAATTTGAGGCCTCGGGTGCGGAGTTTTTGACGTCATCGCCCATAGCCAAATTGCGCGCACGCTTGTGCGCCATTTTTACAAAGTTTTCAGATTGCCTCTCGGGTTTGCATTTCTAGCTGAATTGGCCATAGAATTAATTTTGTCGAGACGGTTTTTGAATTTGAGGCCTCGGGTGCGGAGTTTTTGACGTCGTCGCCCATCGCCAAATTGCGCGCACGCTTGTGCCCCGTTTTTACAAAGTTTTCAGATTGCCTCTCGGGTTTGCATTTCTAGCTAAAATTGGTCATAGAATCAATTGTGTCGAGACGGTTTTTGAATTTGAGAACTCGGGTGCGGAGTTTTTGACGTCGTCGCCCATAGCCAAATTGCGCGCACGCTTGTGCGCCGTTTTTACAAAGTTTTCAAATTGCCTCTCGGGTTTGCATTGCTAGCTAAAATTGGTCATATAATCAATTGTGTCGAGACGGTTTTTGAATTTGAGGCCTCAGGTGCGGTGTTTTTGACGTCGTCGCCCCTAACCAAATTGCGCGCACGCTTGTGCGCCGTTTTTACAAAGTTTTCAGATTGCCATTCGGGTTTGCATTTCTAGCTGAATTGGACATAGAATCAATTGAGTCGAGACGGTTTTTGAATTTGAGGCCTCGGGTGCGGAGTTTTTGACGTCGTCGCCCATAGTCAAATTTCGCGCACGGTTGTGCGCTGTTTTTACAAAGTTTTCAGATTGCCTCTCGGGTTTGCATTACTAGCTGAATTGGCCATAGAATTAATTTTGTCGAGACGGTTTTTGAATTTGAGGCCTCGGGTGCGGAGTTTTTGACGTCGTCGCCCACAGCCAAATTGCGCGCACGCTTGTGCACCGTTTTTACAAAGTTTTCAAATTGCCTCTCGGGTTTGCATTTCTAGCTAAAATTGGTCATAGAATCAATTGTGTCGAGACGGTTGTTGAATTTGAGACCTAGGGTGCGGAGTTTTTGACGTCGTCGCCCATAGCCAAATTGCGCGCACGCTTGTGCGCCGTTTTTACAAAGTTTTCAGATTGCCTCTCGGTTTTGAATTTCCCACTGAATTGGCCATAGAATCAATTGTGTCGAGACGGTTTTTGAATTTGAGGTCTCGGGTGCGGAGTTTTTGACGTCGTCGCCCATAGCCAAATTGCGCGCACGCTTGTGCGCCGTTTTTACAAAGTTTTCAGATTGCCTCTCGGGTTTGCATCTCTAGCTGAATTGGCCATAGAATTAATTTTGTCGAGACGGTTTTTGAATTTGAGGCCTCGGGTGCGGAGTTTTTTACGTCGTCGCCCATCGCCAAATTGCGCGCACGCTTGTGCCCCGTTTTTACAAAGTTTTCAGATTGCCTCTCGGGTTTGCATTTCTAGCTAAAATTGGTCATAGAATCAATTGTGTCGAGACGGTTTTTGAATTTGAGAACTCGGGTGCGGAGTTTTTGACGTCGTCGCCCATAGCCAAATTGCGCGCACGCTTGTGCGCCGTTTTTACAAAGTTTTCAAATTGCCTCTCGGGTTTGCATTGCTAGCTAAAATTGGTCATATAATCAATTGTGTCAAGACGGTTTTTGAATTTGAGGCCTTGGGTGCGGTGTTTTTGACGTCGTCGCCCCTAACCAAATTTTGTTTTTACAAAGTTTTCAGATTGCCATTCGGGTTTGCATTTCTAGCTGAATTGGACATAGAATCAATTGAGTCGAGACGGTTTTTGAATTTGAGGCCTCGGGTGCGGAGTTTTTGACGTCGTCGCCCATAGTCAAATTTCGCGCACGGTTGTGCGCTGTTTTTACAAAGTTTTCAGATTGCCTCTCGGGTTTGCATTACTAGCTGAATTGGCCATAGAATCAATTGTGTCGAGACGGTTTTTGAATTTGAGGCCTCGGGTGCGGAGTTTTGGACGTCGTCGCCCACAGCCAAATTGCGCGCACGCTTGTGCACCGTTTTTACAAAGTTTTCAAATTGCCTCTCGGGTTTGCATTTCTAGCTAAAATTGGTCATAGAATCAATTGTGTCGAGACGGTTGTTGAATTTGAGACCTCGGGTGCGGAGTTTTTGACGTCGTCGCCCATAGCCAAATTGCGCGCACGCTTGTGCGCCGTTTTTACAAAGTTTTCAGATTGCCTCTCGGTTTTGAATTTCCCACTGAATTGGCCATAGAATCAATTGTGTCGAGACGGTTTTTGAATTTGAGGTCTCGGGTGCGGAGTTTTTGACGTCGTCGCCCATAGCCAAATTGCGCGCACGCTTGTGCGCTGTTTTTACAAAGTTTTCAGATTGCCTCTCGGGTTTGCATTTCTAGCTGAATTGGCCATAGAATTAATTTTGTCGAGACGGTTTTTGAATTTGAGGCCTCGGGTGCGGAGTTTTTGACGTCGTCGCCCATCGCCAAATTGCGCGCACGCTTGTGCGCCGTTTTTACAAAGTTTTCAGACTGCCTCTCGGGTTTGCATTTCTAGCTAAAATTGGTCATAGAATCAATTGTGTCGAGACGGTTTTTGAATTTGAGGCCTCGGGTGCGGAGTTTTTGACGTCGTCGCCCATAGCCAAATTGCGCGCACGCTTGTGCGCCGTTTTTACAAAGTTTTCAGATTGCCTCTCGGTTTGCATTTCTAACTGAATTGGCCATAGAATTAATTTTGTCGAGACGGTTTTTGAATTTGAGGCCTCGGGTGCGGAGTTTTTGACGTCGTCGCCCATCGCCAAATTGCGCGCACGCTTGTGCGCCGTTTTTACAAAGTTTTCAGATTGCCTCTCGGGTTTGCATTTCTAGCTAAAATTGGTCATAGAATCAATTGTGTCGAGACAGTTTTTGAATTTGAGGCCTCGGGTGCGGAGTTTTTGACGTCGTCGCCCAGAGCCAAATTGCGCGCACGCTTGTGCGCCGTTTTTACAAAGTTTTCAAATTGCCTCTCGGGTTTGCATCTCTAGCTAAAATTGGTCATATAATCAATTGTGTCGAGACGGTTTTTGAATTTGAGGCCTCGGGTGCGGTGTTTTTGACGTCGTCGCCCCTAACCAAATTGCGCGCACGCTTATGCGCCGTTTTTACAAAGTTTTCAGATTGCCTCTCGGGTTTGCATTTCTAGCTAAATTGGCCATAGAATCAATTGTGTCGAGACGGTTTTTGAATTTGAGGCCTCGGGTGCGGAGTTTTTGACGTCATCGCCCATAGCCAAATTGCGCGCACGCTTGTGCGCCGTTTTTACAAAGTTTTCAGATTACCTCTCGGGTTTGCATTTCTAGCTGATTTGGCCATAGAATTAATTTTGTCGAGACGGTTTTTGAATTTGAGGCCTCGGGTGCGGAGTTTTTGACGTCGTCGCCCATCGCCAAATTGCGCGCACGCTTGTGCCCCGTTTTTACAAAGTTTTCAGATTGCCTCTCGGGTTTGCATTTCTAGCTAAAATTGGTCATAGAATCAATTGTGTCGAGACGGTTTTTGAATTTGAGGCCTCGGGTGCGGAGTTTTTGACGTCGTCGCCTATAGCCAAATTGCGCGCACGCTTGTGCGCCGTTTTTACAAAGTTTTCAAATTGCCTCTCGGGTTTGCATTTCTAGCTAAAATTGGTCATAGAATCAATTGTGTCGAGACGGTTGTTGAATTTGAGACCTCGGGTGCGTAGTTTTTGACGTCGTCGCCCATAGCCAAATTGCGCGCACGTTTGTGCGCCGTTTTTACAAAGTTTTCAGATTGCCTCTCGGGTTTGCATTTCTAGCTGAATTGGCCATAGAATTAATTTTGTCGAGACGGTTTTTGAATTTGAGGCCTCGGGTGCGGAGTTTTTGACGTCGTCGCCCATCGCCAAATTGCGCGCACGCTTGTGCGCCGTTTTTACAAAGTTTTCAGACTGCCTCTCGGGTTTGCATTTCTAGCTAAAATTGGTCATAGAATCAATTGTGTCGAGACGGTTTTTGAATTTGAGGCCTCGGGTGCGGAGTTTTTGACGTCGTCGCCCATAGCCAAATTGCGCGCACGCTTGTGCGCCGTTTTTACAAAGTTTTCAGATTGCCTCTCGGTTTGCATTTCTAACTGAATTGGCCATAGAATTAATTTTGTCGAGACGGTTTTTGAATTTGAGGCCTCGGGTGCGGAGTTTTTGACGTCGTCGCCCATCGCCAAATTGCGCGCACGCTTGTGCGCCGTTTTTACAAAGTTTTCAGATTGCCTCTCGGGTTTGCATTTCTAGCTAAAATTGGTCATAGAATCAATTGTGTCGAGACAGTTTTTGAATTTGAGGCCTCGGGTGCGGAGTTTTTGACGTCGTCGCCCAGAGCCAAATTGCGCGCACGCTTGTGCGCCGTTTTTACAAAGTTTTCAAATTGCCTCTCGGGTTTGCATCTCTAGCTAAAATTGGTCATATAATCAATTGTGTCGAGACGGTTTTTGAATTTGAGGCCTCGGGTGCGGTGTTTTTGACGTCGTCGCCCCTAACCAAATTGCGCGCACGCTTGTGCGCCGTTTTTACAAAGTTTTCAGATTGCCTCTCGGGTTTGCATTTCTAGCTAAATTGGCCATAGAATCAATTGTGTCGAGACGGTTTTTGAATTTGAGGCCTCGGGTGCGGAGTTTTTGACGTCATCGCCCATAGCCAAATTGCGCGCACGCTTGTGCGCCGTTTTTACAAAGTTTTCAGATTACCTCTCGGGTTTGCATTTCTAGCTGATTTGGCCATAGAATTAATTTTGTCGAGACGGTTTTTGAATTTGAGGCCTCGGGTGCGGAGTTTTTGACGTCGTCGCCCATCGCCAAATTGCGCGCACGCTTGTGCCCCGTTTTTACAAAGTTTTCAGATTGCCTCTCGGGTTTGCATTTCTAGCTAAAATTGGTCATAGAATCAATTGTGTCGAGACGGTTTTTGAATTTGAGGCCTCGGGTGCGGAGTTTTTGACGTCGTCGCCTATAGCCAAATTGCGCGCACGCTTGTGCGCCGTTTTTACAAAGTTTTCAAATTGCCTCTCGGGTTTGCATTTCTAGCTAAAATTGGTCATAGAATCAATTGTGTCGAGACGGTTGTTGAATTTGAGACCTCGGGTGCGTAGTTTTTGACGTCGTCGCCCATAGCCAAATTGCGCGCACGTTTGTGCGCCGTTTTTACAAAGTTTTCAGATTGCCTCTCGGGTTTGCATTTCTAGCTAAATTGGCCATAGAATCAATTGTGTCGAGACGGTTTTTGAATTTGAGGCCTCGGGTGCGGAGTTTTTGACGTCATCGCCCATAGCCAAATTGCGCGCACGCTTGTGCGCCGTTTTTACAAAGTTTTCAGATTGCCTCTCGGGTTTGCATTTCTAGCTGAATTGTCCATAGAATTAATTTTGTCGAGACGGTTTTTGAATTTGAGGCCTCGGGTGCGGAGTTTTTGACGTCGTCGCCCATCGCCAAATTGCGCGCACGCTTGTGCCCCGTTTTTACAAAGTTTTCTGATTGCCTCTCGGGTTTGCATTTCTAGCTAAAATTGGTCATAGAATCAATTGTGTCGAGACGGTTTTTGAATTTGAGGCCTCGGGTGCGGAGTTTTTGACGTCGTCGCCCATAGCCAAATTGCGCGCACGCTTGTGCGCCGTTTTTACAAAGTTTTCAAATTGCCTCTCGGGTTTGCATCTCTAGCTAAAATTGGTCATATAATCAATTGTGTCGAGACGGTTTTTGAATTTGAGGCCTCGGGTGCGGTGTTTTTGACGTCGTCGCCCCTAACCAAATTGCGCGCACGCTTGTGCGCCGTTTTTACAAAGTTTTCAGATTGCCTCTCGGGTTTGCATTTCTAGCTAAATTGGCCATAGAATCAATTGTGTCGAGACGGTTTTTGAATTTGAGGCCTCGGGTGCGGAGTTTTTGACGTCATCGCCCATAGCCAAATTGCGCGCACGCTTGTGCGCCATTTTTACAAAGTTTTCAGATTGCCTCTCGGGTTTGCATTTCTAGCTGAATTGGCCATAGAATTAATTTTGTCGAGACGGTTTTTGAATTTGAGGCCTCGGGTGCGGAGTTTTTGACGTCGTCGCCCATCGCCAAATTGCGCGCACGCTTGTGCCCCGTTTTTACAAAGTTTTCAGATTGCCTCTCGGGTTTGCATTTCTAGCTAAAATTTGTCATAGAATCAATTGTGTCGAGACGGTTTTTGAATTTGAGACCTCGGGTGCGGAGTTTTTGACGTCGTCGCCCATAGCCAAATTGCGCGCACGCTTGTGCGTCGTTTTTACAAAGTTTTCAAATTGCCTCTCGGGTTTGCATTGCTAGCTAAAATTGGTCATATAATCAATTGTGTTGAGACGGTTTTTGAATTTGAGGCCTCGGGTGCGGTGTTTTTGACGTCGTCGCCCCTAACCAAATTGCGCGCACGCTTGTGCGCCGTTTTTACAAAGTTTTCAGATTGCCATTCGGGTTTGCATTTCTAGCTGAATTGGACATAGAATCAATTGAGTCGAGACGGTTTTTGAATTTGAGGCCTCGGGTGCGGAGTTTTTGACGTCGTCGCCCATAGTCAAATTTCGCGCACGGTTGTGCGCTGTTTTTACAAAGTTTTCAGATTGCCTCTCGGGTTTGCATTACTAGCTGAATTGGCCATAGAATTAATTTTGTCGAGACGGTTTTTGAATTTGAGGCCTCGGGTGCGGAGTTTTTAACGTCGTCGCCCACAGCCAAATTGCGCGCACGCTTGTGCACCGTTTTTACAAAGTTTTCAAATTGCCTCTCGGGTTTGCATTTCTAGCTAAAATTGGTCATAGAATCAATTGTGTCGAGACGGTTGTTGAATTTGAGACCTAGGGTGCGGAGTTTTTGACGTCGTCGCCCATAGCCAAATTGCGCGCACGCTTGTGCGCCGTTTTTACAAAGTTTTCAGATTGCCTCTCAGTTTTGAATTTCCCACTGAATTGGCCATAGAATCAATTGTGTCGAGACGGTTTTTGAATTTGAGGTCTCGGGTGCGGAGTTTTTGACGTCGTCGCCCATAGCCAAATTGCGCGCACGCTTGTGCGCCGTTTTTACAAAGTTTTCAGATTGCCTCTCGGGTTTGCATTTCTAGCTGAATTGGCCATAGAATTAATTTTGTCGAGACGGTTTTTGAATTTGAGGCCTCGGGTGCGGAGTTTTTGACGTCGTCGCCCATCGCCAAATTGCGCGCACGCTTGTGCCCCGTTTTTACAAAGTTTTCAGATTGCCTCTCGGGTTTGCATTCCTAGCTAAAATTGGTCATAGAATCAATTGTGTCGAGACGGTTTTTGAATTTGAGACCTCGGGTGCGGAGTTTTTGACGTCGTCGCCCATAGCCAAATTGCGCGCACGCTTGTGCGCCGTTTTTACAAAGTTTTCAAATTGCCTCTCGGGTTTGCATTGCTAGCTAAAATTGGTCATATAATCAATTGTGTCAAGACGGTTTTTGAATTTGAGGCCTTGGGTGCGGTGTTTTTGACGTCGTCGCCCCTAACCAAATTTTGTTTTTACAAAGTTTTCAGATTGCCATTCGGGTTTGCATTTCTAGCTGAATTGGACATAGAATCAATTGAGTCGAGACGGTTTTTGAATTTGAGGCCTCGGGTGCGAAGTTTTTGACGTCGTCGCCCATAGTCAAATTTCGCGCACGGTTGTGCGCTGTTTTTACAAAGTTTTCAGATTGCCTCTCGGGTTTGCATTACTAGCTGAATTGGCCATAGAATCAATTGTGTCGAGACGGTTTTTGAATTTGAGGCCTCGGGTGCGGAGTTTTTGACGTCGTCGCCCACAGCCAAATTGCGCGCACGCTTGTGCACCGTTTTTACAAAGTTTTCAAATTGCCTCTCGGGTTTGCATTTCTAGCTAAAATTGGTCATAGAATCAATTGTGTCGAGACGGTTGTTGAATTTGAGACCTCGGGTGCGGAGTTTTTGACGTCGTCGCCCATAGCCAAATTGCGCGCACGCTTGTGCGCCGTTTTTACAAAGTTTTCAGATTGCCTCTCGGTTTTGAATTTCCCACTGAATTGGCCATAGAATCAATTGTGTCGAGACGGTTTTTGAATTTGAGGTCTCGGGTGCGGAGTTTTTGACGTCGTCGCCCATAGCCAAATTGCGCGCACGCTTGTGCGCTGTTTTTACAAAGTTTTCAGATTGCCTCTCGGGTTTGCATTTCTAGCTGAATTGGCCATAGAATTAATTTTGTCGAGACGGTTTTTGAATTTGAGGCCTCGGGTGCGGAGTTTTTGACGTCGTCGCCCATCGCCAAATTGCGCGCACGCTTGTGCGCCGTTTTTACAAAGTTTTCAGACTGCCTCTCGGGTTTGCACTTCTAGCTAAAATTGGTCATAGAATCAATTGTGTCGAGACGGTTTTTGAATTTGAGGCCTCGGGTGCGGAGTTTTTGACGTCGTCGCCCATAGCCAAATTGCGCGCACGCTTGTGCGCCGTTTTTACAAAGTTTTCAGATTGCCTCTCGGTTTGCATTTCTAGCTGAATTGGCCATAGAATTAATTTTGTCGAGACTGTTTTTGAATTTGAGGCCTCGGGTGCGGAGTTTTTGACGTCGTCGCCCATCGCCAAATTGCGCGCACGCTTGTGTGCCGTTTTTACAAAGTTTTCAGATTGCCTCTCGGGTTTGCATTTCTAGCTAAAATTGGTCATAGAATCAATTGTGTCGAGACAGTTTTTGAATTTGAGGCCTCGGGTGCGGAGTTTTTGACGTCGTCGCCCATAGCCAAATTGCGCGCACGCTTGTGCGCCGTTTTTACAAAGTTTTCAAATTGCCTCTCGGGTTTGCATCTCTAGCTAAAATTGGTCATATAATCAATTGTGTCGAGACGGTTTTTGAATTTGAGGCCTCGGGTGCGGTGTTTTTGACGTCGTCGCCCCTAACCAAATTGCGCGCACGCTTGTGCGCCGTTTTTACAAAGTTTTCAGATTGCCTCTCGGGTTTGCATTTCTAGCTAAATTGGCCATAGAATCAATTGTGTCGAGACGGTTTTTGAATTTGAGGCCTCGGGTGCGGAGTTTTTGACGTCATCGCCCATAGCCAAATTGCGCGCACGCTTGTGCGCCGTTTTTACAAAGTTTTCAGATTGCCTCTCGGGTTTGCATTTCTAGCTGATTTGGCCATAGAATTAATTTTGTCGAGACGGTTTTTGAATTTGAGGCCTCGGGTGCGGAGTTTTTGACGTCGTCGCCCATCGCCAAATTGCGCGCACGCTTGTGCCCCGTTTTTACAAAGTTTTCAGATTGCCTCTCGGGTTTGCATTTCTAGCTAAAATTGGTCATAGAATCAATTGTGTCGAGACGGTTTTTGAATTTGAGGCCTCGGGTGCGGAGTTTTTGACGTCGTCGCCTATAGCCAAATTGCGCGCACGCTTGTGCGCCGTTTTTACAAAGTTTTCAAATTGCCTCTCGGGTTTGCATTTCTAGCTAAAATTGGTCATATAATCAATTGTGTCGAGACGGTTTTTGAATTTAAGGCCTCGGGTGCGGTGTTTTTGACGTCGTCGCCCCTAACCAAATTGCGTGCACGCTTGTGCGCCGTTTTTACAAAGTTTTCAGATTGCCATTCGGGTTTGCATTTCTAGCTGAATTGGACATAGAATCAATTGTGTCGAGACGGTTTTTGAATTTGAGGCCTCGGGTGCGGAGTTTTTGACGTCGTCGCCCATAGTCAAATTTCGCGCACGGTTGTGCGCTGTTTTTATAAAGTTTTCAGATTGCCTCTCGGGTTTGCATTACTAGCTGAATTGGCCATAGAATCAATTGTGTCGAGACGGTTTTTGAATTTGAGGCCTCGGGTGCGGAGTTTTTGACGTCGTCGCCCACAGCCAAATTGCGCGCACGCTTGTGCACCGTTTTTACAAAGTTTTCAAATTGCCTCTCGGGTTTGCATTTCTAGCTAAAATTGGTCATAGAATCAATTGTGTCGAGACGGTTGTTGAATTTGAGACCTCGGGTGCGGAGTTTTTGACGTCGTCGCCCATAGCCAAATTGCGCGCACGCTTGTGCGCCGTTTTTACAAAGTTTTCAGATTGCCTCTCGGTTTTGAATTTCCCACTGAATTGGCCATAGAATCAATTGTGTCGAGACGGTTTTTGAATTTGAGGCCTCGGGTGCGGAGTTTTTGACGTCGTCGCCCATAGCCAAATTGCGCGCACGCTTGTGCGCCGTTTTTACAAAGTTTTCAGATTGCCTCTCGGGTTTGCATTTCTAGCAGAATTGGCCATAGAATTAATTTTGTCGAGACGGTTTTTGAATTTGAGGCCTCGGGTGCGGAGTTTTTGACGTCGTCGCCCATCGCCAAATTGCGCGCACGCTTGTGCGCCGTTTTTACAAAGTTTTCAGACTGCCTCTCGGGTTTGCATTTCTAGCTAAAATTGGTCATAGAATCAATTGTGTCGAGACGGTTTTTGAATTTGAGGCCTCGGGTGCGGAGTTTTTGACGTCGTCGCCCATAGCCAAATTGCGCGCACGCTTGTGCGCCGTTTTTACAAAGTTTTCAGATTGCCTCTCGGTTTGCATTTCTAGCTGAATTGGCCATAGAATTAATTTTGTCGAGACGGTTTTTGAATTTGAGGCCTCGGGTGCGGAGTTTTTGACGTCATCGCCCATAGCCAAATTGCGCGCACGCTTGTGCGCCGTTTTTACAAAGTTTTCAGATTGCCTCTCGGGTTTGCATTTCTAGCTGAATTGGCCATAGAATCAATTTTGTCGAGACGGTTTTTGAATTTGAGGCCTCGGGTGCGGAGTTTTTGACGTCATCGCCCATAGCCAAATTGCGCGCACGCTTGTGCGCCGTTTTTACAAAGTTTTCAGATTGCCTCTCGGGTTTGCATTTCTATCTGAATTGGTCATAGAATCAATTTTGTCGAGACGGTTTTTGAATTTGAGGCCTCGGGTGCGGAGTTTTTGACGTCGTCGCCCATAGCCAAACTTGCGCGCTTGGTTGTGTGCCATTTTTACAAAGTTTTCAGATTGCCTCCCAAGTTTGCATCCCTCACTGAATTGGCCATAAAATCAATTGTGTCGAGACGGTTTTTGAATTTGAGGCCTCGGGTGCGGATTTTTTGACGTCGTCGCCCATAGCCAAATTGCGCGCACGCTTGTGCGCCGTTTTTACAAAGTTTTCAGATTACCTCTCGGGTTTGCATTTCTAGCTAAATTGGCCATAGAATCAATTGTGTCGAGACGGTTTTTGAATTTGAGGCCTCGGGTGCGGAGTTTTTGACGTCATCGCCCATAGCCAAATTGCGCGCACGCTTGTGCGCCGTTTTTACAAAGTTTTCAGATTGCCTCTCGGGTTTGCATTCCTAGCTGAATTGGCCATAGAATTAATTTTGTCAAGATGGTTTTTGAATTTGACGCCTCGGGTGCGGAGTTTTTGACGTCGTCGCCCATCGCCAAATTGCGCGCACGCTTGTGCGCCGTTTTTACAAAGTTTTCAGATTGCCTCTCGGGTTTGCATTACTAGCTAAAATTGGTCATAGAATCAATTGTGTCGAGACGGTTTTTGAATTTGAGGCCACGGGTGCGGAGTTTTTGACGTCGTCGCCCATAGCCAAATTGCGCGCACGCTTGTGCGCCGTTTTTACAAAGTTTTCAGATTGCCTCTCGGGTTTGCATTTCTAGCTGAATTGGCCATAGAATTAATTTTGTCGAGACGGTTTTTGAATTTGAGGCCTCGGGTGCGGAGTTTTTGACGTCGTCTCCCATCGCCAAATTGCGCGCACGCTTGTGCGCCGTTTTTACAAAGTTTTCAGATTGCCTCTCGGGTTTGCATTTCTAGCTGAATTGGCCATAGAATTAATTTTGTCAAGACGGTTTTTGAATTTGAGGCCTCGGGTGCGGAGTTATTGACGTCGTCGCCCATCGCCAAATTGCGCGCACGCTTGTGCCCCGTTTTTACAAAGTTTTCAGATTGCCTCTCGGGTTTGCATTTCTAGCTAAAATTGGTCATAGAATCAATTGTGTCGAGACGGTTTTTGAATTTGAGGCCTCGGGTGCGGAGTTTTTGACGTCGTCGCCCATAGCCAAATTGCGCGCACGCTTGTGCGCCGTTTTTACAAAGTTTTCAGATTGCCTCTCGGGTTTGCACTTCTAGCTGAATTGGCCATAGAATTAATTTTGTCGAGACGGTTTTTGAATTTGAGGCCTCGGGTGCGGAGTTTTTGACGTCGTCGCCCATCGCCAAATTGCGCGCACGCTTGTGCCCCGTTTTTACAAAGTTTTCAGATTGCCTCTCGGGTTTGCATTTCTAGCTAAAATTGGTCATAGAATCAATTGTGTCGAGACTGTTTTTGAATTTGAGGCCTCGGGTGCGGAGTTTTTGACGTCGTCGCCCATAGCCAAATTGCGCGCACGTTTGTGCGCCGTTTTTACAAAGTTTTCAAATTGCCTCTCGGGTTTGCATCTCTAGCTAAAATTGGTCATATAATCAATTGTGTCGAGACGGTTTTTGAATTTGAGGCCTCGGGTGCGGTGTTTTTGACGTCGTCGCCCCTAACCAAATTGCGCGCACGCTAGTGCGCCGTTTTTACAAAGTTTTCAGATTGCCTCTCGGGTTTGCATTTCTAGCTAAAATTGGTCATAGAATCAATTGTGTCGAGACGGTTTTTGAATTTGAGGCCACGGGTGCGGAGTTTTTGACGTCGTCGCCCATAGCCAAATTGCGCGCACGCTTGTGCGCCGTTTTTACAAAGTTTTCAGATTGCCTCTCGGGTTTGCATTTCTAGCTGAATTGGCCATAGAATTAATTTTGTCGAGACGGTTTTTGAATTTGAGGCCTCGGGTGCGGAGTTTTTGACGTCGTCGCCCATAGCCAAATTGCGCGCACGCTTGTGCGCCGTTTTTACAAAGTTTTCAGATTGCCTCTCGGGTTTGCATTTCTAGCAGAATTGGCCATAGAATTAATTTTGTCGAGACGGTTTTTGAATTTGAGGCCTCGGGTGCGGAGTTTTTGACGTCGTCGCCCATCGCCAAATTGCGCGCACGCTTGTGCGCCGTTTTTACAAAGTTTTCAGACTGCCTCTCGGGTTTGCATTTCTAGCTAAAATTGGTCATAGAATCAATTGTGTCGAGACGGTTTTTGAATTTGAGGCCTCGGGTGCGGAGTTTTTGACGTCGTCGCCCATAGCCAAATTGCGCGCACGCTTGTGCGCCGTTTTTACAAAGTTTTCAGATTGCCTCTCGGTTTGCATTTCTAGCTGAATTGGCCATAGAATTAATTTTGTCGAGACGGTTTTTGAATTTGAGGCCTCGGGTGCGGAGTTTTTGACGTCATCGCCCATAGCCAAATTGCGCGCACGCTTGTGCGCCGTTTTTACAAAGTTTTCAGATTGCCTCTCGGGTTTGCATTTCTAGCTGAATTGGCCATAGAATCAATTTTGTCGAGACGGTTTTTGAATTTGAGGCCTCGGGTGCGGAGTTTTTGACGTCATCGCCCATAGCCAAATTGCGCGCACGCTTGTGCGCCGTTTTTACAAAGTTTTCAGATTGCCTCTCGGGTTTGCATTTCTATCTGAATTGGTCATAGAATCAATTGTGTCGAGACGGTTTTTGAATTTGAGGCCTCGGGTGCGGAGTTTTTGACGTCGTCGCCCATAGCCAAACTTGCGCGCTTGGTTGTGTGCCATTTTTACAAAGTTTTCAGATTGCCTCCCAAGTTTGCATCCCTCACTGAATTGGCCATAAAATCAATTGTGTCGAGACGGTTTTTGAATTTGAGGCCTCGGGTGCGGATTTTTTGACGTCGTCGCCCATAGCCAAATTGCGCGCACGCTTGTGCGCCGTTTTTACAAAGTTTTCAGATTACCTCTCGGGTTTGCATTTCTAGCTAAATTGGCCATAGAATCAATTGTGTCGAGACGGTTTTTGAATTTGAGGCCTCGGGTGCGGAGTTTTTGACGTCATCGCCCATAGCCAAATTGCGCGCACGCTTGTGCGCCGTTTTTACAAAGTTTTCAGATTGCCTCTCGGGTTTGCATTCCTAGCTGAATTGGCCATAGAATTAATTTTGTCAAGATGGTTTTTGAATTTGACGCCTCGGGTGCGGAGTTTTTGACGTCGTCGCCCATCGCCAAATTGCGCGCACGCTTGTGCGCCGTTTTTACAAAGTTTTCAGATTGCCTCTCGGGTTTGCATTACTAGCTAAAATTGGTCATAGAATCAATTGTGTCGAGACGGTTTTTGAATTTGAGGCCACGGGTGCGGAGTTTTTGACGTCGTCGCCCATAGCCAAATTGCGCGCACGCTTGTGCGCCGTTTTTACAAAGTTTTCAGATTGCCTCTCGGGTTTGCATTTCTAGCTGAATTGGCCATAGAATTAATTTTGTCGAGACGGTTTTTGAATTTGAGGCCTCGGGTGCGGAGTTTTTGACGTCGTCTCCCATCGCCAAATTGCGCGCACGCTTGTGCGCCGTTTTTACAAAGTTTTCAGATTGCCTCTCGGGTTTGCATTTCTAGCTGAATTGGCCATAGAATTAATTTTGTCGAGACGGTTTTTGAATTTGAGGCCTCGGGTGCGGAGTTATTGACGTCGTCGCCCATCGCCAAATTGCGCGCACGCTTGTGCCCCGTTTTTACAAAGTTTTCAGATTGCCTCTCGGGTTTGCATTTCTAGCTAAAATTGGTCATAGAATCAATTGTGTCGAGATGGTTTTTGAATTTGAGGCCTCGGGTGCGGAGTTTTTGACGTCGTCGCCCATAGCCAAATTGCGCGCACGCTTGTGCGCCGTTTTTACAAAGTTTTCAGATTGCCTCTCGGGTTTGCACTTCTAGCTGAATTGGCCATAGAATTAATTTTGTCGAGACGGTTTTTGAATTTGAGGCCTCGGGTGCGGAGTTTTTGACGTCGTCGCCCATCGCCAAATTGCGCGCACGCTTGTGCCCCGTTTTTACAAAGTTTTCAGATTGCCTCTCGGGTTTGCATTTCTAGCTAAAATTGGTCATAGAATCAATTGTGTCGAGACGGTTTTTGAATTTGAGGCCTCGGGTGCGGAGTTTTTGACGTCGTCGCCCATAGCCAAATTGCGCACACGTTTGTGCGCCGTTTTTACAAAGTTTTCAAATTGCCTCTCGGGTTTGCATCTCTAGCTAAAATTGGTCATATAATCAATTGTGTCGAGACGGTTTTTGAATTTGAGGCCTCGGGTGCGGTGTTTTTGACGTCGTCGCCCCTAACCAAATTGCGCGCACGCTTGTGCGCCGTTTTTACAAAGTTTTCAGATTGCCTCTCGGGTTTGCATTTCTAGCTAAAATTGGTCATAGAATCAATTGTGTCGAGACGGTTTTTGAATTTGAGGCCACGGGTGCGGAGTTTTTGACGTCGTCGCCCATAGCCAAATTGCGCGCACGCTTGTGCGCCGTTTTTACAAAGTTTTCAGATTGCCTCTCGGGTTTGCATTTCTAGCTGAATTGGCCATAGAATTAATTTTGTCGAGACGGTTTTTGAATTTGAGGCCTCGGGTGCGGAGTTTTTGACGTCGTCGCCCATCGCCAAATTGCGCGCACGCTTGTGCGCCGTTTTTACAAAGTTTTCAGATTGCCTCTCGGGTTTGCATTTCTAGCTGAATTGGCCATAGAATTAATTTTGTCGAGACGGTTTTTGAATTTGAGGCCTCGGGTGCGGAGTTTTTGACGTCGTCGCCCATCGCCAAATTGCGCGCACGCTTGTGCCCCGTTTTTACAAAGTTTTCAGATTGCCTCTCGGG
Source organism: Galeopsis tetrahit (assembly GCA_963675135.1). Lineage (NCBI taxonomy): Eukaryota > Viridiplantae > Streptophyta > Magnoliopsida > Lamiales > Lamiaceae > Galeopsis > Galeopsis tetrahit. The sequence goes on from OY776124.1 coordinate 1,594,422, forward strand.
TTTGCATTTCTAGCTAAAATTGGTCATAGAATCAATTGTGTCGAGACGGTTTTTGAATTTGAGGCCTCGGGTGCGGAGTTTTTGACATCGTCGCCCATAGCCAAATTGCGCGCACGCTTGTGCGCCGTTTTTACAAAGTTTTCAGATTGCCTCTCGGGTTTGCACTTCTAGCTGAATTGGCCATAGAATTAATTTTGTCGAGACGGTTTTTGAATTTGAGGCCTCGGGTGCGGAGTTTTTGACGTCGTCGCCCATCGCCAAATTGCGCGCACGCTTGTGCCCCGTTTTTACAAAGTTTTCAGATTGCCTCTCGGGTTTGCATTTCTAGCTAAAATTGGTCATAGAATCAATTGTGTCGAGACGGTTTTTGAATTTGAGGCCTCGGGTGCGGAGTTTTTGACGTCGTCGCCCATAGCCAAATTGCGCGCACGTTTGTGCGCCGTTTTTACAAAGTTTTCAAATTGCCTCTCGGGTTTGCATCTCTAGCTAAAATTGGTCATATAATCAATTGTGTCGAGACGGTTTTTGAATTTGAGGCCTCGGGTGCGGTGTTTTTGACGTCGTCGCCCCTAACCAAATTGCGCGCACGCTTGTGCGCCGTTTTTACAAAGTTTTCAGATTGCCTCTCGGGTTTGCATTTCTAGCTAAAATTGGTCATAGAATCAATTGTGTCGAGACGGTTGTTGAATTTGAGACCTCGGGTGCTGAGTTTTTGACGTCGTCGCCCATAGCCAAATTGCGCGCACGCTTGTGCGCCGTTTTTACAAAGTTTTCAGATTGCCTCTCGGGTTTGCATTTCTAGCTAAATTGGCCATAGAATCAATTGTGTCGAGACGGTTTTTGAATTTGAGGCCTCGGGTGCGGAGTTTTTGACGTCATCGCCCATAGCCAAATTGCGCGCACGCTTGTGCGCCGTTTTTACAAAGTTTTCAGATTGCCTCTCGGGTTTGCATTTCTAGCTAAATTGGCCATAGAATTAATTTTGTCGAGACGGTTTTTGAATTTGAGGCCTCGGGTGCGGAGTTTTTGACGTCGTCGCCCATCGCCAAATTGCGCGCACGCTTGTGCCCCGTTTTTACAAAGTTTTCAGATTGCCTCTCGGGTTTGCATTTCTAGCTAAAATTGGTCATAGAATCAATTGTGTCGAGACGGTTTTTGAATTTGAGGCCTCGGGTGCGGAGTTTTTGACGTCGTCGCCCATAGCCAAATTGCACGCACGCTTGTGCGCCGTTTTTACAAAGTTTTCAGATTGCCTCTCGGGTTTGCATTACTAGCTAAAATTGGTCATAGAATCAATTGTGTCGAGACGGTTTTTGAATTTGAGGCCTCGGGTGCGGAGTTTTTGACGTCATCGCCCATAGCCAAATTGCGCGCACGCTTGTGCGCCGTTTTTACAAAGTTTTCAGATTGCCTCTCGGGTTTGCATTTCTAGCTAAATTGGCCATAGAATTAATTTTGTCGAGACGGTTTTTGAATTTGAGGCCTCGGGTGCGGAGTTTTTGACGTCGTCGCCCATCGCCAAATTGCGCGCACGCTTGTGCCCCGTTTTTACAAAGTTTTCAGATTGCCTCTCGGGTTTGCATTTCTAGCTAAAATTGGTCATAGAATCAATTGTGTCGAGACGGTTTTTGAATTTGAGGCCTCGGGTGCGGAGTTTTTGACGTCGTCTCCCATCGCCAAATTGCGCGCACGCTTGTGCGCCGTTTTTACAAAGTTTTCAAATTGCCTCTCGGGTTTGCATCTCTAGCTAAAATTGGTCATATAATCAATTGTGTCGAGACGGTTTTTGAATTTGAGGCCTCGGGTGCGGAGTTTTTGACGTCATCGCCCATAGCCAAATTGCGCGCACGCTTGTGCGCCGTTTTTACAAAGTTTTCAGATTGCCTCTCGGGTTTGCATTTCTAGCTAAATTGGCCATAGAATTAATTTTGTCGAGACGGTTTTTGAATTTGAGGCCTCGGGTGCGGAGTTTTTGACGTCGTCGCCCATCGCCAAATTGCGCGCACGCTTGTGCCCCGTTTTTACAAAGTTTTCAGATTGCCTCTCGGGTTTGCATTTCTAGCTAAAATTGGTCATAGAATCAATTGTGTCGAGACGGTTTTTGAATTTGAGGCCTCGGGTGCGGAGTTTTTGACGTCGTCTCCCATCGCCAAATTGCGCGCACGCTTGTGCGCCGTTTTTACAAAGTTTTCAAATTGCCTCTCGGGTTTGCATCTCTAGCTAAAATTGGTCATATAATCAATTGTGTCGAGACGGTTTTTGAATTTGAGGCCTCGGGTGCGGTGTTTTTGACGTCGTCGCCCCTAACCAAATTGCGCGCACGCTTGTGCGCCGTTTTTACAAAGTTTTCAGATTGCCTCTCGGGTTTGCATTTCTAGCTAAAATTGGTCATAGAATCAATTGTGTCGAGACGGTTTTTGAATTTGAGGCCACGGGTGCGGAGTTTTTGACGTCGTCGCCCATAGCCAAATTGCGCGCACGCTTGTGCGCCGTTTTTACAAAGTTTTCAGATTGCCTCTCGGGTTTGCATTTCTAGCTGAATTGGCCATAGAATTAATTTTGTCGAGACGGTTTTTGAATTTGAGGCCTCGGGTGCGGAGTTTTTGACGTCGTCGCCCATCGCCAAATTGCGCGCACGCTTGTGCGCCGTTTTTACAAAGTTTTCAGATTGCCTCTCGGGTTTGCATTTCTAGCTGAATTGGCCATAGAATTAATTTTGTCGAGACGGTTTTTGAATTTGAGGCCTCGGGTGCGGAGTTTTTGACGTCGTCGCCCATCGCCAAATTGCGCGCACGCTTGTGCCCCGTTTTTACAAAGTTTTCAGATTGCCTCTCGGGTTTGCATTTCTAGCTAAAATTGGTCATAGAATCAATTGTGTCGAGACGGTTTTTGAATTTGAGGCCTCGGGTGCGGAGTTTTTGACATCGTCGCCCATAGCCAAATTGCGCGCACGCTTGTGCGCCGTTTTTACAAAGTTTTCAGATTGCCTCTCGGGTTTGCACTTCTAGCTGAATTGGCCATAGAATTAATTTTGTCGAGACGGTTTTTGAATTTGAGGCCTCGGGTGCGGAGTTTTTGACGTCGTCGCCCATCGCCAAATTGCGCGCACGCTTGTGCCCCGTTTTTACAAAGTTTTCAGATTGCCTCTCGGGTTTGCATTTCTAGCTAAAATTGGTCATAGAATCAATTGTGTCGAGACGGTTTTTGAATTTGAGGCCTCGGGTGCGGAGTTTTTGACGTCGTCGCCCATAGCCAAATTGCGCGCACGTTTGTGCGCCGTTTTTACAAAGTTTTCAAATTGCCTCTCGGGTTTGCATCTCTAGCTAAAATTGGTCATATAATCAATTGTGTCGAGACGGTTTTTGAATTTGAGGCCTCGGGTGCGGTGTTTTTGACGTCGTCGCCCCTAACCAAATTGCGCGCACGCTTGTGCGCCGTTTTTACAAAGTTTTCAGATTGCCTCTCGGGTTTGCATTTCTAGCTAAAATTGGTCATAGAATCAATTGTGTCGAGACGGTTGTTGAATTTGAGACCTCGGGTGCTGAGTTTTTGACGTCGTCGCCCATAGCCAAATTGCGCGCACGCTTGTGCGCCGTTTTTACAAAGTTTTCAGATTGCCTCTCGGGTTTGCATTTCTAGCTAAATTGGCCATAGAATCAATTGTGTCGAGACGGTTTTTGAATTTGAGGCCTCGGGTGCGGAGTTTTTGACGTCATCGCCCATAGCCAAATTGCGCGCACGCTTGTGCGCCGTTTTTACAAAGTTTTCAGATTGCCTCTCGGGTTTGCATTTCTAGCTAAATTGGCCATAGAATTAATTTTGTCGAGACGGTTTTTGAATTTGAGGCCTCGGGTGCGGAGTTTTTGACGTCGTCGCCCATCGCCAAATTGCGCGCACGCTTGTGCCCCGTTTTTACAAAGTTTTCAGATTGCCTCTCGGGTTTGCATTTCTAGCTAAAATTGGTCATAGAATCAATTGTGTCGAGACGGTTTTTGAATTTGAGGCCTCGGGTGCGGAGTTTTTGACGTCGTCGCCCATAGCCAAATTGCACGCACGCTTGTGCGCCGTTTTTATAAAGTTTTCAAATTGCCTCTCGGGTTTGCATCGCTAGCTAAAATTGGTCATATAATCAATTGTGTCGAGACGGTTTTTGAATTTGAGGCCTCGGGTGCGGTGTTTTTGACGTCGTCGCCCCTAACCAAATTGCGCGCACGCTTGTGCGCCGTTTTTACAAAGTTTTCAGATTGCCTCTCGGGTTTGCATTTCTAGCTAAATTGGCCATAGAATCAATTGTGTCGAGACGGTTTTTGAATTTGAGGCCTCGGGTGCGGAGTTTTTGACGTCATCGCCCATAGCCAAATTGCGCGCACGCTTGTGCGCCGTTTTTACAAAGTTTTCAGATTGCCTCTCGGGTTTGCATTACTAGCTGAATTGGCCATAGAATTAACTTTGTCGAGACGGTTTTTGAATTTGAGGCCTCGAGTGCGGATTTTTTGACGTCGTCGCCCATCGCCAAATTGCGCGCACGCTTGTGCCCCGTTTTTACAAAGTTTTCAGATTGCCTCTCGGGTTTGCATTTCTAGCTAAAATTGGTCATAGAATCAATTGTGTCGAGACGGTTTTTGAATTTGAGGCCTCGGGTGCGGAGTTTTTGACGTCGTCGCCCATAGCCAAATTGCGCGCACGCTTGTGCGCCGTTTTTACAAAGTTTTCAAATTGCCTCTCGGGTTTGCATTTCTAGCTAAAATTGGTCATATAATCAATTGTGTCGAGACGGTTTTTGAATTTGAGGCCTCGGGTGCGGAGTTTTTGACGTCGTCGCCCATAGCCAAATTGCGCGCACGCTTGTGCGCCGTTTTTACAAAGTTTTCAGATTGCCTCTCGGGTTTGCATTTCTAGCTAAATTGGCCATAGAATCAATTGTGTCGAGACGGTTTTTGAATTTGAGGCCTCGGGTGCGGAGTTTTTGACGTCATCGCCCATAGCCAAATTGCGCGCATGCTTGTGCGCCGTTTTTACAAAGTTTTCAGATTGCCTCTCGGGTTTGCATTTCTAGCTGAATTGGCCATAGAATTAATTTTGTCAAGACGGTTTTTGAATTTGAGGCCTCGAGTGCGGAGTTTTTGACGTCGTCGCCCATCGCCAAATTGCGCGCACGCTTGTGCCCCGTTTTTACAAAGTTTTCAGATTGCCTCTCGGGTTTGCATTTCTAGCAAAAATTGGTCATAGAATCAATTGTGTCGAGACGGTTTTTGAATTTGAGGCCTCGGGTGCGGAGTTTTTGACGTCGTCGCCCATAGCCAAATTGCGCGCTCGCTTGTGCGCCGTTTTTACAAAGTTTTCAAATTGCCTCTCGGGTTTGCATCTCTAGCTAAAATTGGTCATATAATCAATTGTGTCGAGACGGTTTTTGAATTTGAGGCCTCGGGTGCGGTGTTTTTGACGTCGTCGCCCCTAACCAAATTGCGCGCACGCTTGTGCGCCGTTTTTACAAAGTTTTCAGATTGCCATTCGGGTTTGCATTTCTAGCTGAATTGGACATAGAATCAATTGTGTCGAGACGGTTTTTGAATTTGAGGCCTCGGGTGCGGAGTTTTTAACGTCGTCGCCCATAGTCAAATTTCGCGCACGGTTGTGCGCTGTTTTTACAAAGTTTTCAGATTGCCTCTCGGGTTTGCATTACTAGCTGAATTGGCCATAGAATCAATTGTGTCGAGACGGTTTTTGAATTTGAGGCCTCGGGTGCGGAGTTTTTGACGTCGTCGCCCACAGCCAAATTGCGCGCACGCTTGTGCACCGTTTTTACAAAGTTTTCAAATTGCCTCTCGGGTTTGCATTTCTAGCTAAAATTGGTCATAGAATCAATTGTGTCGAGACGGTTGTTGAATTTGAGACCTCGGGTGCGGAGTTTTTGACGTCGTCGCCCATAGCCAAATTGCGCGCACGCTTGTGCGCCGTTTTTACAAAGTTTTCAGATTGCCTCTCGGTTTTGAATTTCCCACTGAATTGGCCATAGAATCAATTGTGTCGAGACGGTTTTTGAATTTGAGGCCTCGGGTGCGGAGTTTTTGACGTCGTCGCCCATAGCCAAATTGCGCGCACGCTTGTGCGCCGTTTTTACAAAGTTTTCAGATTGCCTCTCGGGTTTGCATTTCTAGCTGAATTGGCCATAGAATTAATTTTGTCGAGACGGTTTTTGAATTTGAGGCCTCGGGTGCGGAGTTTTTGACGTCGTCGCCCATCGCCAAATTGCGCGCACGCTTGTGCGCCGTTTTTACAAAGTTTTCAGACTGCCTCTCGGGTTTGCATTTCTAGCTAAAATTGGTCATAGAATCAATTGTGTCGAGACGGTTTTTGAATTTGTGGCCTCGGGTGCGGAGTTTTTGACGTCGTCGCCCATAGCCAAATTGCGCGCACGCTTGTGCGCCGTTTTTACAAAGTTTTCAGATTGCCTCTCGGGTTTGCATTTCTATCTGAATTGGCCATAGAATCAATTGTGTCGAGACGGTTTTTGAATTTGAGGCCTCGGGTGCGGAGTTTTTGACGTCGTCGCCCATAGCCAAACTTGCGCGCTTGGTTGTGTGCCATTTTTACAAAGTTTTCAGATTGCCTCCCAAGTTTGTATCCCTCACTGAATTGGCCATAAAATCAATTGTGGCGAGACGGTTTTTGAATTTGAGGCCTCGGGTGCGGATTTTTTGACGTCGTCGCCCATAGCCAAATTGCGCGCACGCTTGTGCGCCGTTTTTACAAAGTTTTCAGATTGCCTCTCGGGTTTGCATTTCTAGCTAAAATTGGTCATAGAATCAATTGTGTCGAGACGGTTTTTGAATTTGAGGCCTCGGATGCGGAGTTTTTGACGTCGTCGCCCATAGCCTAATTGCGCGCACGCTTGTGCGCCGTTTTTACAAAGTTTTCAGATTGCCTCTCGGTTTTGAATTTCCCACTGAATTGGCCATAGAATCAATTGTGTCGAGACGGTTTTTGAATTTGAGGCCTCGGGTGCGGAGTTTTTGACGTCGTCGCCCATAGCCAAATTGCGCGCACGCTTGTGCGCCGTTTTTACAAACTTTTCAGATTGCCTCTCGGGTTTGCATTTCTATCTGAATTGGCCATAGAATCAATTGTGTCGAGACGGTTTTTGAATTTGAGGCCTCGGGTGCGGAGTTTTTGACGTCGTCGCCCATCGCCAAATTGCGCGCACGCTTGTGCGCCGTTTTTACAAAGTTTTCAGATTGCCTCTCGGATTTGCATTACTAGCTAAAATTGGTCATAGAATCAATTGTGTCGAGACGGTTTTTGAATTTGAGGCCTCGGGAGCGGAGTTTTTGACGTCGTCGCCCATAGCCAAATTGCGCGCACGCTTGTGCGCCGTTTTTACAAAGTTTTCAGATTGCCTCTCGGGTTTGCATTCCCATCTGAATTGGCCATATAATCAATTGTGTCGAGACGGTTTTTGAATTTGAGGCCTCGGGTGCGGAGTTTTTGACGTTGTCGCCCATAGCCAAACTTGCGCGCGTGGTTGTGTGCCATTTTTACAAAGTTTTCAGATTGCCTCCCAAGTTTGCATCCCTCACTGAATTGGCCATAAAATCAATTGTGTCGAGACGGTTTTTGAATTTGAGGCCTCGGGTGCGGATTTTTTGACGTCGTCGCCCATAGCCAAATTGCGCGCACGCTTGTGCGCCGTTTTTACAAAGTTTTCAGATTGCCTCTCGGGTTTGCATTTCTAGCTAAAATTGGTCATAAAATCAATTGTGTCGAGACGGTTTTTGAATTTGAGGCCTCGGGTGCGGAGTTTTTGACGTCGTCGCCCATAGCCAAATTGCGCGCACGCTTGTGCGCCGTTTTTACAAAGTTTTCAGATTGCCTCTCGGGTTTGCATTTCTAGCTGAATTGGCCATAGAATTAATTTTGTTGAGACGGTTTTAGAATTTGAGGCCTCGGGTGCGGAGTTTTTGACGTCGTCGCCCATCGCCAAATTGCGTGCACGCTTGTGCGCCGTTTTTACAAAGTTTTCAGATTGCCTCTCGGGTTTGCATTTCTAGCTGAATTGGCCATAGAATTAATTTTGTCGAGACGGTTTTTGAATTTGAGGCCTCGGGTGCGGAGTTTTTGACGTCGTCGCCCATCGCCAAATTGCGCGCACGCTTGTGCCCCGTTTTTACAAAGTTTTCAGATTGCCTCTCGGGTTTGCATTTCTAGCTAAAATTGGTCATAGAATCAATTGTGTCGAGACGGTTTTTGAATTTGAGGCCTCGGGTGCGGTGTTTTTGACGTCGTCGCCCCTAACCAAATTGCGCGCACGCTTGTGCGCCGTTTTTACAAAGTTTTCAGATTGCCATTCGGGTTTGCATTTCTAGCTGAATTGGACATAGAATCAATTGTGTCGAGACGGTTTTTGAATTTGAGGCCTCGGGTGCGGAGTTTTTAACGTCGTCGCCCATAGTCAAATTTCGCGCACGGTTGTGCGCTGTTTTTACAAAGTTTTCAGATTGCCTCTCGGGTTTGCATTACTAGCTGAATTGGCCATAGAATCAATTGTGTCGAGACGGTTTTTGAATTTGAGGCCTCGGGTGCGGAGTTTTTGACGTCGTCGCCCACAGCCAAATTGCGCGCACGCTTGTGCACCGTTTTTACAAAGTTTTCAAATTGCCTCTCGGGTTTGCATTTCTAGCTAAAATTGGTCATAGAATCAATTGTGTCGAGACGGTTGTTGAATTTGAGACCTCGGGTGCGGAGTTTTTGACGTCGTCGCCCATAGCCAAATTGCGCGCACGCTTGTGCGCCGTTTTTACAAAGTTTTCAGATTGCCTCTCGGTTTTGAATTTCCCACTGAATTGGCCATAGAATCAATTGTGTCGAGACGGTTTTTGAATTTGAGGCCTCGGGTGCGGAGTTTTTGACGTCGTCGCCCATAGCCAAATTGCGCGCACGCTTGTGCGCCGTTTTTACAAAGTTTTCAGATTGCCTCTCGGGTTTGCATTTCTAGCTGAATTGGCCATAGAATTAATTTTGTCGAGACGGTTTTTGAATTTGAGGCCTCGGGTGCGGAGTTTTTGACGTCGTCGCCCATCGCCAAATTGCGCGCACGCTTGTGCGCCGTTTTTACAAAGTTTTCAGACTGCCTCTCGGGTTTGCATTTCTAGCTAAAATTGGTCATAGAATCAATTGTGTCGAGACGGTTTTTGAATTTGTGGCCTCGGGTGCGGAGTTTTTGACGTCGTCGCCCATAGCCAAATTGCGCGCACGCTTGTGCGCCGTTTTTACAAAGTTTTCAGATTGCCTCTCGGGTTTGCATTTCTATCTGAATTGGCCATAGAATCAATTGTGTCGAGACGGTTTTTGAATTTGAGGCCTCGGGTGCGGAGTTTTTGACGTCGTCGCCCATAGCCAAACTTGCGCGCTTGGTTGTGTGCCATTTTTACAAAGTTTTCAGATTGCCTCCCAAGTTTGTATCCCTCACTGAATTGGCCATAAAATCAATTGTGGCGAGACGGTTTTTGAATTTGAGGCCTCGGGTGCGGATTTTTTGACGTCGTCGCCCATAGCCAAATTGCGCGCACGCTTGTGCGCCGTTTTTACAAAGTTTTCAGATTGCCTCTCGGGTTTGCATTTCTAGCTAAAATTGGTCATAGAATCAATTGTGTCGAGACGGTTTTTGAATTTGAGGCCTCGGATGCGGAGTTTTTGACGTCGTCGCCCATAGCCTAATTGCGCGCACGCTTGTGCGCCGTTTTTACAAAGTTTTCAGATTGCCTCTCGGTTTTGAATTTCCCACTGAATTGGCCATAGAATCAATTGTGTCGAGACGGTTTTTGAATTTGAGGCCTCGGGTGCGGAGTTTTTGACGTCGTCGCCCATAGCCAAATTGCGCGCACGCTTGTGCGCCGTTTTTACAAACTTTTCAGATTGCCTCTCGGGTTTGCATTTCTATCTGAATTGGCCATAGAATCAATTGTGTCGAGACGGTTTTTGAATTTGAGGCCTCGGGTGCGGAGTTTTTGACGTCGTCGCCCATCGCCAAATTGCGCGCACGCTTGTGCGCCGTTTTTACAAAGTTTTCAGATTGCCTCTCGGATTTGCATTACTAGCTAAAATTGGTCATAGAATCAATTGTGTCGAGACGGTTTTTGAATTTGAGGCCTCGGGAGCGGAGTTTTTGACGTCGTCGCCCATAGCCAAATTGCGCGCACGCTTGTGCGCCGTTTTTACAAAGTTTTCAGATTGCCTCTCGGGTTTGCATTCCCATCTGAATTGGCCATATAATCAATTGTGTCGAGACGGTTTTTGAATTTGAGGCCTCGGGTGCGGAGTTTTTGACGTTGTCGCCCATAGCCAAACTTGCGCGCGTGGTTGTGTGCCATTTTTACAAAGTTTTCAGATTGCCTCCCAAGTTTGCATCCCTCACTGAATTGGCCATAAAATCAATTGTGTCGAGACGGTTTTTGAATTTGAGGCCTCGGGTGCGGATTTTTTGACGTCGTCGCCCATAGCCAAATTGCGCGCACGCTTGTGCGCCGTTTTTACAAAGTTTTCAGATTGCCTCTCGGGTTTGCATTTCTAGCTAAAATTGGTCATAGAATCAATTGTGTCGAGACGGTTTTTGAATTTGAGGCCTCGGGTGCGGAGTTTTTGACGTCGTCGCCCATAGCCAAATTGCGCGCACGCTTGTGCGCCGTTTTTACAAAGTTTTCAGATTGCCTCTCGGGTTTGCATTTCTAGCTGAATTGGCCATAGAATTAATTTTGTTGAGACGGTTTTAGAATTTGAGGCCTCGGGTGCGGAGTTTTTGACGTCGTCGCCCATCGCCAAATTGCGTGCACGCTTGTGCGCCGTTTTTACAAAGTTTTCAGATTGCCTCTCGGGTTTGCATTTCTAGCTGAATTGGCCATAGAATTAATTTTGTCGAGACGGTTTTTGAATTTGAGGCCTCGGGTGCGGAGTTTTTGACGTCGTCGCCCATCGCCAAATTGCGCGCACGCTTGTGCCCCGTTTTTACAAAGTTTTCAGATTGCCTCTCGGGTTTGCATTTCTAGCTAAAATTGGTCATAGAATCAATTGTGTCGAGACGGTTTTTGAATTTGAGGCCTCGGGTGCGGAGTTTTTGACGTCGTCGCCCATAGCCAAATTGCGCGCACGCTTGTGCGCCGTTTTTACAAAGTTTTCAAATTGCCTCTCGGGTTTGCATTTCTAGCTAAAATTGGTCATATAATCAATTGTGTCGAGACGGTTTTTGAATTTGAGGCCTCGGGTGCGGTGTTTTTGACGTCGTCGCCCCTAACCAAATTGCGCGCACGCTTGTGCGCCGTTTTTACAAAGTTTTCAGATTGCCATTCGGGTTTGCATTTCTAGCTGAATTGGACATAGAATCAATTGTGTCGAGACGGTTTTTGAATTTGAGGCCTCGGGTGCGGAGTTTTTGACGTCGTCGCCCATAGTCAAATTTCGCGCACGGTTGTGCGCTGTTTTTACAAAGTTTTCAGATTGCCTCTCGGGTTTGCATTACTAGCTGAATTGGCCATAGAATCAATTGTGTCGAGACGGTTTTTGAATTTGAGGCCTCGGGTGCGGAGTTTTTGACGTCGTCGCCCACAACCAAATTGCGCGCACGCTTGTGCACCGTTTTTACAAAGTTTTCAAATTGCCTCTCGGGTTTGCATTTCTAGCTAAAATTGGCCAAAGAATCAATTGTGTCGAGACGGTTGTTGAATTTGAGACCTCGGGTGCGGAGTTTTTGACGTCGTCGCCCATAGCCAAATTGCGCGCACGCTTGTGCGCCGTTTTTACAAAGTTTTCAGATTGCCTCTCGGGTTTGCATTTCTAGCTGAATTGGCCATAGAATTAATTTTGTCGAGACGGTTTTTGAATTTGAGGCCTCGGGTGCGGAGTTTTTGACGTCGTCGCCCATCGCCAAATTGCGCGCACGCTTGTGCGCCGTTTTTACAAAGTTTTCAGACTGCCTCTCGGGTTTGCATTTCTAGCTAAAATTGGTCATAGAATCAATTGTGTCGAGACGGTTTTTGAATTTGAGGCCTCGGGTGCGGAGTTTTTTACGTCGTTGCCCATAGCCAAATTGTGCGCACGCTTGTGCGCCGTTTTTACAAAGTTTTCAGATTGCCTCTCGGGTTTACATTTCTATCTGAATTGGCCATAGAATCAATTGTGTCGAGACGGTTTTTGAATTTGAGGCCTCGGGTGCGGAGTTTTTGACGTCGTCGCCCATCGCCAAATTGCGCGCACGCTTGTGCGCCGTTTTTACAAAGTTTTCAGATTGCCTCTCGGGTTTGCATTACTAGCTAAAATTGGTCATAGAATCAATTGTGTCGAGACGGTTTTTGAATTTGAGGCCTCGGGTGCGGAGTTTTTGACGTCGTCGCCCATAGCCAAACTTGCGCGCTTGGTTGTGTGCCATTTTTACAAAGTTTTCAGATTGCCTCCCAAGTTTGCATCCCTCACTGAATTGGCCATAAAATCAATTGTGTCGAGACGGTTTTTGAATTTGAGGCCTCGGGTGCGGATTTTTTGACGTCATCGCCCATAGCCAAATTGCGCGCACGCTTGTGCGCCGTTTTTACAAAGTTTTCAGATTGCCTCTCGGGTTTGCATTTCTAGCTAAAATTGGTCATAGAATCAATTGTGTCGAGACGGTTTTTGAATTTGAGGCCTCGGGTGCGGAGTTTTTGACGTCGTCGCCCATAGCCAAATTGCGCGCACGCTTGTGCGCCGTTTTTACAAAGTTTTCAGATTGCCTCTCGGGTTTGCATTTCTAGCTGAATTGGCCATAGAATTAATTTTGTCGAGACGGTTTTTGAATTTGAGGCCTCGGGTGCGGAGTTTTTGACGTCGTCGCCCATCGCCAAATTGCGCGCACGCTTGTGCGCCATTTTTATAAAGTTTTCAGATTGCCTCTCGGGTTTGCATTTCTAGCTAAAATTGGTCATAGAATCAATTGTGTCGAGACGGTTTTTGAATTTGAGGCCTCGGGTGCGGAGTTTTTGACGTCGTCGCCCATAGCCAAATTGCGCGCACGCTTGTGCGCCATTTTTACAAAGTTTTCAGATTGCCTCTCGGGTTTGCATTTCTATCTGAATTGGCCATAGAATCAATTGTGTCGAGACGGTTTTTGAATTTGAGGCCTCGGGTGCGGAGTTTTTGACGTCGTCGTCCATAGCCAAACTTGCGCGCTTGGTTGTGTGCCATTTTTACAAACTTTTCAGATTGCCTCCCAAGTTTGCATCCCTCACTGAATTGGCCATAAAATCAATTGTGTCGAGACGGTTTTTGAATTTGAGGCCTCGGGTGCGGATTTTTTGACGTCGTCGCCCATAGCCAAATTGCGCGCACGCTTCTGCGCCGTTTTTACAAAGTTTTCAGATTGCCTCTCGGATTTGCATTTCTAGCTGAATTGGCCATAGAATCAATTGTGTCGAGACGGTTTTTGAATTTGAGGCCTCGGGTGCGGATTTTTTGACGTCATCGCCCATAGCCAAATTGCGCGCACGCTTGTGCGCCGTTTTTACAAAGTTTTCAGATTGCCTCTCGGGTTTGCATTTCTAGCTGAATTGGCCATAGAATTAATTTTGTCGAGACGGTTTTTGAATTTGAGGCCTCGGGTGCGGAGTTTTTGACGTCGTCGCCCATCGCCAAATTGCGCGCACGCTTGTGCGCCGTTTTTATAAAGTTTTCAGATTGCCTCTCGGGTTTGCATTTCTAGCTAAAATTGGTCATAGAATCAATTGTGTCGAGACGGTTTTTGAATTTGAGGCCTCGGGTGCGGAGTTTTTGACGTCGTCGCCCATAGCCAAATTGCGCGCACGCTTGTGCGCCGTTTTTACAAAGTTTTCAGATTGCCTCTCGGGTTTGCATTTCTATCTGAATTGGCCATAGAATCAATTGTGTCGAGACGGTTTTTGAATTTGAGGCCTCGGGTGCGGAGTTTTTGACGTCGTCGTCCATAGCCAAACTTGCGCGCTTGGTTGTGTGCCATTTTTACAAACTTTTCAGATTGCCTCCCAAGTTTGCATCCCTCACTGAATTGGCCATAAAATCAATTGTGTCGAGACGGTTTTTGAATTTGAGGCCTCGGGTGCGGATTTTTTGACGTCGTCGCCCATAGCCAAATTGCGCGCACGCTTCTGCGCCGTTTTTACAAAGTTTTCAGATTGCCTCTCGGATTTGCATTTCTAGCTGAATTGGCCATAGAATCAATTGTGTCGAGACGGTTTTTGAATTTGAGGCCTCGGGTGCGGAGTTTTTGACGTCGTCGCCCATAGCCAAATTGCGCGCACGCTTGTGCGCCGTTTTTACAAAGTTTTCAGATTGCCTCTCGGGTTTGCATTTCTAGCTGAATTGGCCATAGAATTAATTTTGTCGAGACGGTTTTTGAATTTGAGGCCTCGGGTGCGGAGTTTTTGACGTCGTCGCCCATCGCCAAATTGCGCGCACGCTTGTGCGCCGTTTTTACAAAGTTTTCAGATTGCCTCACGGGTTTGCATTCCTAGCTGAATTGGCCATAGAATTAATTTTGTCGAGACGGTTTTTGAATTTGAGGCCTCGGGTGCGGAGTTTTTGACGTCGTCGCCCATCGCCAAATTGCGCGCACGCTTGTGCCCCGTTTTTACAAAGTTTTTAGATTGCCTCTCGGGTTTGCATTTCTAGCTAAAATTGGTCATAGAATCAATTGTGTCGAGACGGTTTTTGAATTTGAGGCCTCGGGTGCGGAGTTTTTGACGTCGTCGCCCATAGCCAAATTGCGCGCACGCTTGTGCGCCGTTTTTACAAAGTTTTCAAATTGCCTCTCGGGTTTGCATTTCTAGCTAAAATTGGTCATATAATCAATTGTGTCGAGACGGTTTTTGAATTTGAGGCCTCGGGTGCGGTGTTTTTGACGTCGTCGCCCCTAACCAAATTGCGCGCACGCTTGTGCGCCGTTTTTACAAAGTTTTCAGATTGCCATTCGGGTTTGCATTTCCAGCTGAATTGGACATAGAATCAATTGTGTCGAGACGGTTTTTGAATTTGAGGCCTCGGGTGCGGAGTTTTTGACGTCGTCGCCCATAGTCAAATTTCGCGCACGGTTGTGCGCTGTTTTTACAAAGTTTTCAGATTGCCTCTCGGGTTTGCATTACTAGCTGAATTGGCCATAGAATCAATTGTGTCGAGACGGTTTTTGAATTTGAGGCCTCGGGTGCGGAGTTTTTGACGTCGTCGCCCACAGCCAAATTGCGCGCACGCTTGTGCACCGTTTTTACAAAGTTTTCAAATTGCCTCTCGGGTTTGCATTTCTAGCTAAAATTGGTCATAGAATCAATTGTGTCGAGACGGTTGTTGAATTTGAGACCTCGGGTGCGGAGTTTTTGACGTCGTCGCCCATAGCCAAATTGCGCGCACGCTTGTGCGCCGTTTTTACAAAGTTTTCAGATTGCCTCTCGGTTTTGAATTTCCCTCTGAATTGGCCATAGAATCAATTGTGTCGAGACGGTTTTTGAATTTGAGGCCTCGGGTGCGGAGTTTTTGACGTCGTCGCCCATAGCCAAATTGCGCGCACGCTTGTGCGCCGTTTTTACAAAGTTTTCAGATTGCCTCTCGGGTTTGCATTTCTAGCTGAATTGGCCATAGAATTAATTTTGTCGAGACGGTTTTTGAATTTGAGGCCTCGGGTGCGGAGTTTTTGACGTTGTCGCCCATAGCCAAACTTGCGCGCTTGGTTGTGTGCCATTTTTACAAAGTTTTCAGATTGCCTCCCAAGTTTGCAAACCTCACTGAATTGGCCATAAAATCAATTGTGTCGAGACGGTTTTTGAATTTGAGGCCTCGGGTGCGGATTTTTTGACGTCGTCGCCCATAGCCAAATTGCGCGCACGCTTGTGCGCCGTTTTTACAAAGTTTTCAGATTGCCTCTCGGGTTTGCATTTCTAGCTAAAATTGGTCATAGAATCAATTGTGTCGAGACGGTTTTTGAATTTGAGGCCTCGGGTGCGGAGTTTTTGACGTCGTCGCCCATAGCCAAATTGTGCGCACGCTTGTGCGCCGTTTTTACAAAGTTTTCAGATTGCCTCTCGGGTTTGCATTTCTAGCTGAATTGGCCATAGAATTAATTTTGTCGAGACGGTTTTTGAATTTGAGGCCTCGGGTGCGGAGTTTTTGACGTCGTCGCCCATCGCCAAATTGCGCGCACGCTTGTGCGCCGTTTTTATAAAGTTTTCAGATTGCCTCTCGGGTTTGCATTTCTAGCTAAAATTGGTCATAGAATCAATTGTGTCGAGACGGTTTTTGAATTTGAGGCCTCGGGTGCGGAGTTTTTGACGTCGTCGCCCATAGCCAAATTGCGCGCACGCTTGTGCGCCGTTTTTACAAAGTTTTCAGATTGCCTCTCGGGTTTGCATTTCTATCTGAATTGGCCATAGAATCAATTGTGTCGAGACGGTTTTTGAATTTGAGGCCTCGGGTGCGGAGTTTTTGACGTCGTCGTCCATAGCCAAACTTGCGCGCTTGGTTGTGTGCCATTTTTACAAACTTTTCAGATTGCCTCCCAAGTTTGCATCCCTCACTGAATTGGCCATAAAATCAATTGTGTCGAGACGGTTTTTGAATTTGAGGCCTCGGGTGCGGATTTTTTGACGTCGTCGCCCATAGCCAAATTGCGCGCACGCTTCTGCGCCGTTTTTACAAAGTTTTCAGATTGCCTCTCGGATTTGCATTTCTAGCTGAATTGGCCATAGAATCAATTGTGTCGAGACGGTTTTTGAATTTGAGGCCTCGGGTGCGGAGTTTTTGACGTCGTCGCCCATAGCCAAATTGCGCGCACGCTTGTGCGCCGTTTTTACAAAGTTTTCAGATTGCCTCTCGGGTTTGCATTTCTAGCTGAATTGGCCATAGAATTAATTTTGTCGAGACGGTTTTTGAATTTGAGGCCTCGGGTGCGGAGTTTTTGACGTCGTCGCCCATCGCCAAATTGCGCGCACGCTTGTGCGCCGTTTTTACAAAGTTTTCAGATTGCCTCTCGGGTTTGCATTTCTAGCTGAATTGGCCATAGAATTAATTTTGTCGAGACGGTTTTTGAATTTGAGGCCTCGGGTGCGGAGTTTTTGACGTCGTCGCCCATCGCCAAATTGCGCGCACGCTTGTGCCCCGTTTTTACAAAGTTTTTAGATTGCCTCTCGGGTTTGCATTTCTAGCTAAAATTGGTCATAGAATCAATTGTGTCGAGACGGTTTTTGAATTTGAGGCCTCGGGTGCGGAGTTTTTGACGTCGTCGCCCATAGCCAAATTGCGCGCACGCTTGTGCGCCGTTTTTACAAAGTTTTCAAATTGCCTCTCGGGTTTGCATTTCTAGCTAAAATTGGTCATATAATCAATTGTGTCGAGACGGTTTTTGAATTTGAGGCCTCGGGTGCGGTGTTTTTGACGTCGTCGCCCCTAACCAAATTGCGCGCACGCTTGTGCGCCGTTTTTACAAAGTTTTCAGATTGCCATTCGGGTTTGCATTTCCAGCTGAATTGGACATAGAATCAATTGTGTCGAGACGGTTTTTGAATTTGAGGCCTCGGGTGCGGAGTTTTTGACGTTGTCGCCCATAGCCAAACTTGCGCGCTTGGTTGTGTGCCATTTTTACAAAGTTTTCAGATTGCCTCCCAAGTTTGCATCCCTCACTGAATTGGCCATAAAATCAATTGTGTCGAGACGGTTTTTGAATTTGAGGCCTCGGGTGCGGATTTTTTGACGTCGTCGCCCATAGCCAAATTGCGCGCACGCTTGTGCGCCGTTTTTACAAAGTTTTCAGATTGCCTCTCGGGTTTGCATTTCTAGCTAAAATTGGTCATAGAATCAATTGTGTCGAGACGGTTTTTGAATTTGAGGCCTCGGGTGCGGAGTTTTTGACGTCGTCGCCCATAGCCAAATTGTGCGCACGCTTGTGCGCCGTTTTTACAAAGTTTTCAGATTGCCTCTCGGGTTTGCATTTCTAGCTGAATTGGCCATAGAATTAATTTTGTCGAGACGGTTTTTGAATTTGAGGCCTCGGGTGCGGAGTTTTTGACGTCGTCGTCCATAGCCAAACTTGCGCGCTTGGTTGTGTGCCATTTTTACAAACTTTTCAGATTGCCTCCCAAGTTTGCATCCCTCACTGAATTGGCCATAAAATCAATTGTGTCGAGACGGTTTTTGAATTTGAGGCCTCGGGTGCGGATTTTTTGACGTCGTCGCCCATAGCCAAATTGCGCGCACGCTTCTGCGCCGTTTTTACAAAGTTTTCAGATTGCCTCTCGGATTTGCATTTCTAGCTGAATTGGCCATAGAATCAATTGTGTCGAGACGGTTTTTGAATTTGAGGCCTCGGGTGCGGAGTTTTTGACGTCGTCGCCCATAGCCAAATTGCGCGCACGCTTGTGCGCCGTTTTTACAAAGTTTTCAGATTGCCTCTCGGGTTTGCATTTCTAGCTGAATTGGCCATAGAATTAATTTTGTCGAGACGGTTTTTGAATTTGAGGCCTCGGGTGCGGAGTTTTTGACGTCGTCGCCCATCGCCAAATTGCGCGCACGCTTGTGCGCCGTTTTTACAAAGTTTTCAGATTGCCTCTCGGGTTTGCATTTCTAGCTGAATTGGCCATAGAATTAATTTTGTCGAGACGGTTTTTGAATTTGAGGCCTCGGGTGCGGAGTTTTTGACGTCGTCGCCCATCGCCAAATTGCGCGCACGCTTGTTCCCCGTTTTTACAAAGTTTTTAGATTGCCTCTCGGGTTTGCATTTCTAGCTAAAATTGGTCATAGAATCAATTGTGTCGAGACGGTTTTTGAATTTGAGGCCTCGGGTGCGGAGTTTTTGACGTCGTCGCCCATAGCCAAATTGCGCGCACGCTTGTGCGCCGTTTTTACAAAGTTTTCAAATTGCCTCTCGGGTTTGCATTTCTAGCTAAAATTGGTCATATAATCAATTGTGTCGAGACGGTTTTTGAATTTGAGGCCTCGGGTGCGGTGTTTTTGACGTCGTCGCCCCTAACCAAATTGCGCGCACGCTTGTGCGCCGTTTTTACAAAGTTTTCAGATTGCCATACGGGTTTGCATTTCCAGCTGAATTGGACATAGAATCAATTGTGTCGAGACGGTTTTTGAATTTGAGGCCTCGGGTGCGGAGTTTTTGACGTCGTCGCCCATAGTCAAATTTCGCGCACGGTTGTGCGCTGTTTTTACAAAGTTTTCAGATTGCCTCTCGGGTTTGCATTACTAGCTGAATTGGCCATAGAATCAATTGTGTCGAGACGGTTTTTGAATTTGAGGCCTCGGGTGCGGAGTTTTTGACGTCGTCGCCCACAGCCAAATTGCGCGCACGCTTGTGCACCGTTTTTACAAAGTTTTCAAATTGCCTCTCGGGTTTGCATTTCTAGCTAAAATTGGTCAGGGAATCAATTGTGTCGAGACGGTTGTTGAATTTGAGACCTCGGGTGCGGAGTTTTTGACGTCGTCGCCCATAGCCAAATTGCGCGCACGCTTGTGCGCCGTTTTTACAAAGTTTTCAGATTGCCTCTCGGTTTTGAATTTCCCTCTGAATTGGCCATAGAATCAATTGTGTCGAGACGGTTTTTGAATTTGAGGCCTCGGGTGCGGAGTTTTTGACGTCGTCGCCCATAGCCAAATTGCGCGCACGCTTGTGCGCCGTTTTTACAAAGTTTTCAGATTGCCTCTCGGGTTTGCATTTCTAGCTGAATTGGCCATAGAATTAATTTTGTCGAGACGGTTTTTGAATTTGAGGCCTCGGGTGCGGAGTTTTTGACGTCGTCGCCCATCGCCAAATTGCGCGCACGCTTGTGCGCCGTTTTTACAAAGTTTTCAGATTGCCTCTCGGGTTTGCATTTCTAGCTAAAATTGGTCATAGAATCAATTGTGTCGAGACGGTTTTTGAATTTGAGGCCTCGGGTGCGGATTTTTGACGTCGTCGCCCATAGCCAAATTGCGCGCACGCTTGTGCGCCGTTTTTACAAAGTTTTCAGATTGCCTCTCGGGTTTGCATTTCTATCTGAATTGGCCATAGAATCAATTGTGTCGAGACGGTTTTTGAATTTGAGGCCTCGGGTGCGGAGTTTTTGACGTCGTCGCCCATAGCCAAACTTGCGCGCTTGGTTGTGTGCCATTTTTACAAAGTTTTCAGATTGCCTCCCAAGTTTGCATCCCTCACTGAATTGGCCATAAAATCAATTGTGTCGAGACGGTTTTTGAATTTGAGGCCTCGGGTGCAGATTTTTTGACGTCGTCGCCCATAGCCAAATTGCGCGCACGCTTGTGCGCCGTTTTTACAAAGTTTTCAGATTGCCTCTCGGGTTTGCATTTCTAGCTGAATTGGCCATAGAATCAATTGTGTCGAGACGGTTTTTGAATTTGAGGCCTCGGGTGCGGAGTTTTTGACGTCATCGCCCATAGCCAAATTGCGCGCACGCTTGTGCGCCGTTTTTACAAAGTTTTCAGATTGCCTCTCGGGTTTGCATTCCTAGCTGAATTGGCCATAGAATTAATTTTGTCAAGATGGTTTTTGAATTTGACGCCTCGGGTGCGGAGTTTTTGACGTCGTCGCCCATCGCCAAATTGCGCGCACGCTTGTGCGCCGTTTTTACAAAGTTTTCAGATTGCCTCTCGGGTTTGCATTTCTAGCTAAAATTGGTCATAGAATCAATTGTGTCGAGACGGTTTTTGAATTTGAGGCCTCGGGTGCGGAGTTTTTTACGTCGTTGCCCATAGCCAAATTGCGCGCACGCTTGTGCGCCGTTTTTACAAAGTTTTCAGATTGCCTCTCGGATTTGCATTTCTAGCTGAATTGGCCATAGAATCAATTGTGTCGAGACGGTTTTTGAATTTGAGGCCTCGGGTGCGGAGTTTTTGACGTCGACGCCCATAGCCAAATTGCGCGCACGCTTGTGCGCCGTTTTTACAAAGTTTTCAGATTGCCTCTCGGTTTGCATTTCTAGCTGAATTGGCCATAGAATTAATTTTGTCGAGACGGTTTTTGAATTTGAGGCCTCGGGTGCGGAGTTTTTGACGTCGTCGCCCATCGCCAAATTGCGCGCACGCTTGTGCGCCGTTTTTACAAAGTTTTCAGATTGCCTCTCGGGTTTGCATTTCTAGCTAAAATTGGTCATAGAATCAATTGTGTCGAGACGGTTTTTGAATTTGAGGCCTCGGGTGCGGATTTTTGACGTCGTCGCCCATAGCCAAATTGCGCGCACGCTTGTGCGCCGTTTTTACAAAGTTTTCAGATTGCCTCTCGGGTTTGCATTTCTATCTGAATTGGCCATAGAATCAATTGTGTCGAGACGGTTTTTGAATTTGAGGCCTCGGGTGCGGAGTTTTTGACGTCGTCGCCCATAGCCAAATTGCGCGCACGCTTGTGCGCCGTTTTTACAAAGTTTTCAAATTGCCTCTCGGGTTTGCATTTCTAGCTAAAATTGGTCATATAATCAATTGTGTCGAGACGGTTTTTGAATTTGAGGCCTCGGGTGCGGTGTTTTTGACGTCGTCGCCCCTAACCAAATTGCGCGCACGCTTGTGCGCCGTTTTTACAAAGTTTTCAGATTGCCATTCGGGTTTGCATTTCTAGCTGAATTGGACATAGAATCAATTGTGTCGAGACGGTTTTTGAATTTGAGGCCTCGGGTGCGGAGTTTTTGACGTCGTCGCCCATAGTCAAATTTCGCGCACGGTTGTGCGCTGTTTTTACAAAGTTTTCAGATTGCCTCTCGGGTTTGCATTACTAGCTGAATTGGCCATAGAATCAATTGTGTCGAGACGGTTTTTGAATTTGAGGCCTCGGGTGCGGAGTTTTTGACGTCGTCGCCCACAGCCAAATTGCGCGCACGCTTGTGCACCGTTTTTACAAAGTTTTCAAATTGCCTCTCGGGTTTGCATTTCTAGCTAAAATTGGTCATAGAATCAATTGTGTCGAGACGGTTGTTGAATTTGAGACCTCGGGTGCGGAGTTTTTGACGTCGTCGCCCATAGCCAAATTGCGCGCACCCTTGTGCGCCGTTTTTACAAAGTTTTCAGATTGCCTCTCGGTTTTGAATTTCCCTCTGAATTGGCCATATAATCAATTGTGTCGAGACGGTTTTTGAATTTGAGGCCTCGGGTGCGGAGTTTTTGACGTCGTCGCCCATAGCCAAATTGCGCGCACGCTTGTGCGCCGTTTTTACAAAGTTTTCAGATTGCCTCTCGGGTTTGCATTTCTAGCTGAATTGGCCATAGAATTAATTTTGTCGAGACGGTTTTTGAATTTGAGGCCTCGGGTGCGGAGTTTTTGACGTCGTCGCCCATCGCCAAATTGCGCGCACGCTTGTGCGCCGTTTTTACAAAGTTTTCAGATTGCCTCTCGGGTTTGCATTTCTAGCTAAAATTGGTCATAGAATCAATTGTGTCGAGACGGTTTTTGAATTTGAGGCCTCGGGTGCGGATTTTTGACGTCGTCGCCCATAGCCAAATTGCGCGCACGCTTGTGCGCCGTTTTTACAAAGTTTTCAGATTGCCTCTCGGGTTTGCATTTCTATCTGAATTGGCCATAGAATCAATTGTGTCGAGACGGTTTTTGAATTTGAGGCCTCGGGTGCGGAGTTTTTGACGTCGTCGCCCATAGCCAAACTTGCGCGCTTGGTTGTGTGCCATTTTTACAAAGTTTTCAGATTGCCTCCCAAGTTTGCATCCCTCACTGAATTGGCCATAAAATCAATTGTGTCGAGACGGTTTTTGAATTTGAGGCCTCGGGTGCAGATTTTTTGACGTCGTCGCCCATAGCCAAATTGCGCGCACGCTTGTGCGCCGTTTTTACAAAGTTTTCAGATTGCCTCTCGGGTTTGCATTTCTAGCTGAATTGGCCATAGAATCAATTGTGTCGAGACGGTTTTTGAATTTGAGGCCTCGGGTGCGGAGTTTTTGACGTCATCGCCCATAGCCAAATTGCGCGCACGCTTGTGCGCCGTTTTTACAAAGTTTTCAGATTGCCTCTCGGGTTTGCATTCCTAGCTGAATTGGCCATAGAATTAATTTTGTCAAGATGGTTTTTGAATTTGACGCCTCGGGTGCGGAGTTTTTGACGTCGTCGCCCATCGCCAAATTGCGCGCACGCTTGTGCGCCGTTTTTACAAAGTTTTCAGATTGCCTCTCGGGTTTGCATTTCTAGCTAAAATGTGTCATAGAATCAATTGTGTCGAGACGGTTTTTGAATTTGAGGCCTCGGGTGCGGAGTTTTTTACGTCGTTGCCCTTAGCCAAATTGCGCGCACGCTTGTGCGCCGTTTTTACAAAGTTTTCAGATTGCCTCTCGGATTTGCATTTCTAGCTGAATTGGCCATAGAATCAATTGTGTCGAGACGGTTTTTGAATTTGAGGCCTCGGGTGCGGAGTTTTTGACGTCGACGCCCATAGCCAAATTGCGCGCACGCTTGTGCGCCGTTTTTACAAAGTTTTCAGATTGCCTCTCGGTTTGCATTTCTAGCTGAATTGGCCATAGAATTAATTTTGTCGAGACGGTTTTTGAATTTGAGGCCTCGGGTGCGGAGTTTTTGACGTCGTCGCCCATCGCCAAATTGCGCGCACGCTTGTGCGCCGTTTTTACAAAGTTTTCAGATTGCCTCTCGGGTTTGCATTTCTAGCTAAAATTGGTCATAGAATCAATTGTGTCGAGACGGTTTTTGAATTTGAGGCCTCGGGTGCGGTGTTTTTGACGTCGTCGCCCCTAACCAAATTGCGCGCACGCTTGTGCGCCGTTTTTACAAAGTTTTCAGATTGCCATTCGGGTTTGCATTTCTAGCTGAATTGGACATAGAATCAATTGTGTCGAGACGGTTTTTGAATTTGAGGCCTCGGGTGCGGAGTTTTTGACGTCGTCGCCCATAGTCAAATTTCGCGCACGGTTGTGCGCTGTTTTTACAAAGTTTTCAGATTGCCTCTCGGGTTTGCATTACTAGCTGAATTGGCCATAGAATCAATTGTGTCGAGACGGTTTTTGAATTTGAGGCCTCGGGTGCGGAGTTTTTGACGTCGTCGCCCACAGCCAAATTGCGCGCACGCTTGTGCACCGTTTTTACAAAGTTTTCAAATTGCCTCTCGGGTTTGCATTTCTAGCTAAAATTGGTCATAGAATCAATTGTGTCGAGACGGTTGTTGAATTTGAGACCTCGGGTGCGGAGTTTTTGACGTCGTCGCCCATAGCCAAATTGCGCGCACGCTTGTGCGCCGTTTTTACAAAGTTTTCAGATTGCCTCTCGGTTTTGAATTTCCCTCTGAATTGGCCATAAAATCAATTGTGTCGAGACGGTTTTTGAATTTGAGGCCTCGGGTGCGGAGTTTTTGACGTCGTCGCCCATAGCCAAATTGCGCGCACGCTTGTGCGCCGTTTTTACAAAGTTTTCAGATTGCCTCTCGGGTTTGCATTTCTAGCTGAATTGGCCATAGAATTAATTTTGTCGAGACGGTTTTTGAATTTGAGGCCTCGGGTGCGGAGTTTTTGACGTCGTCGCCCATCGCCAAATTGCGCGCACGCTTGTGCGCCGTTTTTACAAAGTTTTCAGATTGCCTCTCGGGTTTGCATTTCTAGCTAAAATTGGTCATAGAATCAATTGTGTCGAGACGGTTTTTGAATTTGAGGCCTCGGGTGCGGATTTTTGACGTCGTCGCCCATAGCCAAATTGCGCGCACGCTTGTGCGCCGTTTTTACAAAGTTTTCAGATTGCCTCTCGGGTTTGCATTTCTATCTGAATTGGCCATAGAATCAATTGTGTCGAGACGGTTTTTGAATTTGAGGCCTCGGGTGCGGAGTTTTTGACGTCGTCGCCCATAGCCAAACTTGCGCGCTTGGTTGTGTGCCATTTTTACAAAGTTTTCAGATTGCCTCCCAAGTTTGCATCCCTCACTGAATTGGCCATAAAATCAATTGTGTCGAGACGGTTTTTGAATTTGAGGCCTCGGGTGCAGATTTTTTGACGTCGTCGCCCATAGCCAAATTGCGCGCACGCTTGTGCGCCGTTTTTACAAAGTTTTCAGATTGCCTCTCGGGTTTGCATTTCTAGCTGAATTGGCCATAGAATCAATTGTGTCGAGACGGTTTTTGAATTTGAGGCCTCGGGTGCGGAGTTTTTGACGTCATCGCCCATAGCCAAATTGCGCGCACGCTTGTGCGCCGTTTTTACAAAGTTTTCAGATTGCCTCTCGGGTTTGCATTCCTAGCTGAATTGGCCATAGAATTAATTTTGTCAAGATGGTTTTTGAATTTGACGCCTCGGGTGCGGAGTTTTTGACGTCGTCGCCCATCGCCAAATTGCGCGCACGCTTGTGCGCCGTTTTTACAAAGTTTTCAGATTGCCTCTCGGGTTTGCATTTCTAGCTAAAATTGGTCATAGAATCAATTGTGTCGAGACGGTTTTTGAATTTGAGGCCTCGGGTGCGGAGTTTTTTACGTCGTTGCCCATAGCCAAATTGCGCGCACGCTTGTGCGCCGTTTTTACAAAGTTTTCAGATTGCCTCTCGGATTTGCATTTCTAGCTGAATTGGCCATAGAATCAATTGTGTCGAGACGGTTTTTGAATTTGAGGCCTCGGGTGCGGAGTTTTTGACGTCGACGCCCATAGCCAAATTGCGCGCACGCTTGTGCGCCGTTTTTACAAAGTTTTCAGATTGCCTCTCGGTTTGCATTTCTAGCTGAATTGGCCATAGAATTAATTTTGTCGAGACGGTTTTTGAATTTGAGGCCTCGGGTGCGGAGTTTTTGACGTCGTCGCCCATCGCCAAATTGCGCGCACGCTTGTGCGCCGTTTTTACAAAGTTTTCAGATTGCCTCTCGGGTTTGCATTTCTAGCTAAAATTGGTCATAGAATCAATTGTGTCGAGACGGTTTTTGAATTTGAGGCCTCGGGTGCGGATTTTTGACGTCGTCGCCCATAGCCAAATTGCGCGCACGCTTGTGCGCCGTTTTTACAAAGTTTTCAGATTGCCTCTCGGGTTTGCATTTCTATCTGAATTGGCCATAGAATCAATTGTGTCGAGACGGTTTTTGAATTTGAGGCCTCGGGTGCGGAGTTTTTGACGTCGTCGCCCATAGCCAAATTGCGCGCACGCTTGTGCGCCGTTTTTACAAAGTTTTCAAATTGCCTCTCGGGTTTGCATTTCTAGCTAAAATTGGTCATATAATCAATTGTGTCGAGACGGTTTTTGAATTTGAGGCCTCGGGTGCGGTGTTTTTGACGTCGTCGCCCCTAACCAAATTGCGCGCACGCTTGTGCGCCGTTTTTACAAAGTTTTCAGATTGCCATTCGGGTTTGCATTTCTAGCTGAATTGGACATAGAATCAATTGTGTCGAGACGGTTTTTGAATTTGAGGCCTCGGGTGCGGAGTTTTTGACGTCGTCGCCCATAGTCAAATTTCGCGCACGGTTGTGCGCTGTTTTTACAAAGTTTTCAGATTGCCTCTCGGGTTTGCATTACTAGCTGAATTGGCCATAGAATCAATTGTGTCGAGACGGTTTTTGAATTTGAGGCCTCGGGTGCGGAGTTTTTGACGTCGTCGCCCACAGCCAAATTGCGCGCACGCTTGTGCACCGTTTTTACAAAGTTTTCAAATTGCCTCTCGGGTTTGCATTTCTAGCTAAAATTGGTCATAGAATCAATTGTGTCGAGACGGTTGTTGAATTTGAGACCTCGGGTGCGGAGTTTTTGACGTCGTCGCCCATAGCCAAATTGCGCGCACGCTTGTGCGCCGTTTTTACAAAGTTTTCAGATTGCCTCTCGGTTTTGAATTTCCCTCTGAATTGGCCATAGAATCAATTGTGTCGAGACGGTTTTTGAATTTGAGGCCTCGGGTGCGGAGTTTTTGACGTCGTCGCCCATAGCCAAATTGCGCGCACGCTTGTGCGCCGTTTTTACAAAGTTTTCAGATTGCCTCTCGGGTTTGCATTTCTAGCTGAATTGGCCATAGAATTAATTTTGTCGAGACGGTTTTTGAATTTGAGGCCTCGGGTGCGGAGTTTTTGACGTCGTCGCCCATCGCCAAATTGCGCGCACGCTTGTGCGCCGTTTTTACAAAGTTTTCAGATTGCCTCTCGGGTTTGCATTTCTAGCTAAAATTGGTCATAGAATCAATTGTGTCGAGACGGTTTTTGAATTTGAGGCCTCGGGTGCGGATTTTTGACGTCGTCGCCCATAGCCAAATTGCGCGCACGCTTGTGCGCCGTTTTTACAAGGTTTTCAGATTGCCTCTCGGGTTTGCATTTCTATCTGAATTGGCCATAGAATCAATTGTGTCGAGACGGTTTTTGAATTTGAGGCCTCGGGTGCGGAGTTTTTGACGTCGTCGCCCATAGCCAAACTTGCGCGCTTGGTTGTGTGCCATTTTTACAAAGTTTTCAGATTGCCTCCCAAGTTTGCATCCCTCACTGAATTGGCCATAAAATCAATTGTGTCGAGACGGTTTTTGAATTTGAGGCCTCGGGTGCAGATTTTTTGACGTCGTCGCCCATAGCCAAATTGCGCGCACGCTTGTGCGCCGTTTTTACAAAGTTTTCAGATTGCCTCTCGGGTTTGCATTTCTAGCTAAAATTGGTCATAGAATCAATTGTGTCGAGACGGTTTTTGAATTTGAGGCCTCGGGTGCGGAGTTTTTTACGTCGTTGCCCTTAGCCAAATTGCGCGCACGCTTCTGCGCCGTTTTTACAAAGTTTTCAGATTGCCTCTCGGATTTGCATTTCTAGCTGAATTGGCCATAGAATCAATTGTGTCGAGACGGTTTTTGAATTTGAGGCCTCGGGTGCGGAGTTTTTGACGTCGACGCCCATAGCCAAATTGCGCGCACGCTTGTGCGCCGTTTTTACAAAGTTTTCAGATTGCCTCTCGGTTTGCATTTCTAGCTGAATTGGCCATAGAATTAATTTTGTCGAGACGGTTTTTGAATTTGAGGCCTCGGGTGCGGAGTTTTTGACGTCGTCGCCCATCGCCAAATTGCGCGCACGCTTGTGCGCCGTTTTTACAAAGTTTTCAGATTGCCTCTCGGGTTTGCATTTCTAGCTAAAATTGGTCATAGAATCAATTGTGTCGAGACGGTTTTTGAATTTGAGGCCTCGGGTGCGGTGTTTTTGACGTCGTCGCCCCTAACCAAATTGCGCGCACGCTTGTGCGCCGTTTTTACAAAGTTTTCAGATTGCCATTCGGGTTTGCATTTCTAGCTGAATTGGACATAGAATCAATTGTGTCGAGACGGTTTTTGAATTTGAGGCCTCGGGTGCGGAGTTTTTGACGTCGTCGCCCATAGTCAAATTTCGCGCACGGTTGTGCGCTGTTTTTACAAAGTTTTCAGATTGCCTCTCGGGTTTGCATTACTAGCTGAATTGGCCATAGAATCAATTGTGTCGAGACGGTTTTTGAATTTGAGGCCTCGGGTGCGGAGTTTTTGACGTCGTCGCCCACAGCCAAATTGCGCGCACGCTTGTGCACCGTTTTTACAAAGTTTTCAAATTGCCTCTCGGGTTTGCATTTCTAGCTAAAATTGGTCATAGAATCAATTGTGTCGAGACGGTTGTTGAATTTGAGACCTCGGGTGCGGAGTTTTTGACGTCGTCGCCCATAGCCAAATTGCGCGCACGCTTGTGCGCCGTTTTTACAAAGTTTTCAGATTGCCTCTCGGTTTTGAATTTCCCTCTGAATTGGCCATAGAATCAATTGTGTCGAGACGGTTTTTGAATTTGAGGCCTCGGGTGCGGAGTTTTTGACGTCGTCGCCCATAGCCAAATTGCGCGCACGCTTGTGCGCCGTTTTTACAAAGTTTTCAGATTGCCTCTCGGGTTTGCATTTCTAGCTGAATTGGCCATAGAATTAATTTTGTCGAGACGGTTTTTGAATTTGAGGCCTCGGGTGCGGAGTTTTTGACGTCGTCGCCCATCGCCAAATTGCGCGCACGCTTGTGCGCCGTTTTTACAAAGTTTTCAGATTGCCTCTCGGGTTTGCATTTCTAGCTAAAATTGGTCATAAAATCAATTGTGTCGAGACGGTTTTTGAATTTGAGGCCTCGGGTGCGGATTTTTGACGTCGTCGCCCATAGCCAAATTGCGCGCACGCTTGTGCGCCGTTTTTACAAAGTTTTCAGATTGCCTCTCGGGTTTGCATTTCTATCTGAATTGGCCATAGAATCAATTGTGTCGAGACGGTTTTTGAATTTGAGGCCTCGGGTGCGGAGTTTTTGACGTCGTCGCCCATAGCCAAACTTGCGCGCTTGGTTGTGTGCCATTTTTACAAAGTTTTCAGATTGCCTCCCAAGTTTGCATCCCTCACTGAATTGGCCATAAAATCAATTGTGTCGAGACGGTTTTTGAATTTGAGGCCTCGGGTGCAGATTTTTTGACGTCGTCGCCCATAGCCAAATTGCGCGCACGCTTGTGCGCCGTTTTTACAAAGTTTTCAGATTGCCTCTCGGGTTTGCATTTCTAGCTGAATTGGCCATAGAATCAATTGTGTCGAGACGGTTTTTGAATTTGAGGCCTCGGGTGCGGAGTTTTTGACGTCATCGCCCATAGCCAAATTGCGCGCACGCTTGTGCGCCGTTTTTACAAAGTTTTCAGATTGCCTCTCGGGTTTGCATTCCTAGCTGAATTGGCCATAGAATTAATTTTGTCAAGATGGTTTTTGAATTTGACGCCTCGGGTGCGGAGTTTTTGACGTCGTCGCCCATCGCCAAATTGCGCGCACGCTTGTGCGCCGTTTTTACAAAGTTTTCAGATTGCCTCTCGGGTTTGCATTTCTAGCTAAAATTGGTCATAGAATCAATTGTGTCGAGACGGTTTTTGAATTTGAGGCCTCGGGTGCGGAGTTTTTTACGTCGTTGCCCTTAGCCAAATTGCGCGCACGCTTGTGCGCCGTTTTTACAAAGTTTTCAGATTGCCTCTCGGATTTGCATTTCTAGCTGAATTGGCCATAGAATCAATTGTGTCGAGACGGTTTTTGAATTTGAGGCCTCGGGTGCGGAGTTTTTGACGTCGACGCCCATAGCCAAATTGCGCGCACGCTTGTGCGCCGTTTTTACAAAGTTTTCAGATTGCCTCTCGGTTTGCATTTCTAGCTGAATTGGCCATAGAATTAATTTTGTCGAGACGGTTTTTGAATTTGAGGCCTCGGGTGCGGAGTTTTTGACGTCGTCGCCCATCGCCAAATTGCGCGCACGCTTGTGCGCCGTTTTTACAAAGTTTTCAGATTGCCTCTCGGGTTTGCATTTCTAGCTAAAATTGGTCATAGAATCAATTGTGTCGAGACGGTTTTTGAATTTGAGGCCTCGGGTGCGGATTTTTGACGTCGTCGCCCATAGCCAAATTGCGCGCACGCTTGTGCGCCGTTTTTACAAAGTTTTCAGATTGCCTCTCGGGTTTGCATTTCTATCTGAATTGGCCATAGAATCAATTGTGTCGAGACGGTTTTTGAATTTGAGGCCTCGGGTGCGGAGTTTTTGACGTCGTCGCCCATAGCCAAACTTGCGCGCTTGGTTGTGTGCCATTTTTACAAACTTTTCAGATTGCCTCCCAAGTTTGCATCCCTCACTGAATTGGCCATAAAATCAATTGTGTCGAGACGGTTTTTGAATTTGAGGCCTCGGGTGCGGATTTTTTTACGTCGTCGCCCATAGCCAAATTGCGCGCACGCTTCTGCGCCGTTTTTACAAAGTTTTCAGATTGCCTCTCGGATTTGCATTTCTAGCTGAATTGGCCATAGAATCAATTGTGTCGAGACGGTTTTTGAATTTGAGGCCTCGGGTGCGGAGTTTTTGACGTTGTCGCCCATAGCCAAATTGCGCGCACGCTTGTGCGCCGTTTTTACAAAGTTTTCAGATTGCCTCTCGGGTTTGCATTTCTAGCTGAATTGGCCATAGAATTAATTTTGTCGAGACGGTTTTTGAATTTGAGGCCTCGGGTGCGGAGTTTTTGACGTCGTCGCCCATCGCCAAATTGCGCGCACGCTTGTGCGCCGTTTTTACAAAGTTTTCAGATTGCCTCTCGGGTTTGCATTTCTAGCTGAATTGGCCATAGAATTAATTTTGTCGAGACGGTTTTTGAATTTGAGGCCTCGGGTGCGGAGTTTTTGACGTCGTCGCCCATCGCCAAATTGCGCGCACGCTTGTGCCCCGTTTTTACAAAGTTTTTAGATTGCCTCTCGGGTTTGCATTTCTAGCTAAAATTGGTCATAGAATCAATTGTGTCGAGACGGTTTTTGAATTTGAGGCCTCGGGTGCGGAGTTTTTGACGTCGTCGCCCATAGCCAAATTGCGCGCACGCTTGTGCGCCGTTTTTACAAAGTTTTCAAATTGCCTCTCGGGTTTGCATTTCTAGCTAAAATTGGTCATATAATCAATTGTGTCGAGACGGTTTTTGAATTTGAGGCCTCGGGTGCGGTGTTTTTGACGTCGTCGCCCCTAACCAAATTGCGCGCACGCTTGTGCGCCGTTTTTACAAAGTTTTCAGATTGCCATTCGGGTTTGCATTTCTAGCTGAATTGGACATAGAATCAATTGTGTCGAGACGGTTTTTGAATTTGAGGCCTCGGGTGCGGAGTTTTTGACGTCGTCGCCCATAGTCAAATTTCGCGCACGGTTGTGCGCTGTTTTTACAAAGTTTTCAGATTGCCTCTCGGGTTTGCATTACTAGCTGAATTGGCCATAGAATCAATTGTGTCGAGACGGTTTTTGAATTTGAGGCCTCGGGTGCGGAGTTTTTGACGTCGTCGCCCACAGCCAAATTGCGCGCACGCTTGTGCACCGTTTTTACAAAGTTTTCAAATTGCCTCTCGGGTTTGCATTTCTAGCTAAAATTGGTCATAGAATCAATTGTGTCGAGACGGTTGTTGAATTTGAGACCTCGGGTGCGGAGTTTTTGACGTCGTCGCCCATAGCCAAATTGCGCGCACGCTTGTGCGCCGTTTTTACAAAGTTTTCAGATTGCCTCTCGGTTTTGAATTTCCCTCTGAATTGGCCATAGAATCAATTGTGTCGAGACGGTTTTTGAATTTGAGGCCTCGGGTGCGGAGTTTTTGACGTCGTCGCCCATAGCCAAATTGCGCGCACGCTTGTGCGCCGTTTTTACAAAGTTTTCAGATTGCCTCTCGGGTTTGCATTTCTAGCTGAATTGGCCATAGAATTAATTTTGTCGAGACGGTTTTTGAATTTGAGGCCTCGGGTGCGGAGTTTTTGACGTCGTCGCCCATCGCCAAATTGCGCGCACGCTTGTGCGCCGTTTTTACAAAGTTTTCAGATTGCCTCTCGGGTTTGCATTTCTAGCTAAAATTGGTCATAGAATCAATTGTGTCGAGACGGTTTTTGAATTTGAGGCCTCGGGTGCGGATTTTTGACGTCGTCGCCCATAGCCAAATTGCGCGCACGCTTGTGCGCCGTTTTTACAAAGTTTTCAGATTGCCTCTCGGGTTTGCATTTCTATCTGAATTGGCCATAGAATCAATTGTGTCGAGACGGTTTTTGAATTTGAGGCCTCGGGTGCGGAGTTTTTGACGTCGTCGCCCATAGCCAAACTTGCGCGCTTGGTTGTGTGCCATTTTTACAAAGTTTTCAGATTGCCTCCCAAGTTTGCATCCCTCACTGAATTGGCCATAAAATCAATTGTGTCGAGACGGTTTTTGAATTTGAGGCCTCGGGTGCAGATTTTTTGACGTCGTCGCCCATAGCCAAATTGCGCGCACGCTTGTGCGCCGTTTTTACAAAGTTTTCAGATTGCCTCTCGGGTTTGCATTTCCAGCTGAATTGGCCATAGAATCAATTGTGTCGAGACGGTTTTTGAATTTGAGGCCTCGGGTGCGGAGTTTTTGACGTCATCGCCCATAGCCAAATTGCGCGCACGCTTGTGCGCCGTTTTTACAAAGTTTTCAGATTGCCTCTCGGGTTTGCATTCCTAGCTGAATTGGCCATAGAATTAATTTTGTCAAGATGGTTTTTGAATTTGACGCCTCGGGTGCGGAGTTTTTGACGTCGTCGCCCATCGCCAAATTGCGCGCACGCTTGTGCGCCGTTTTTAAAAAGTTTTCAGATTGCCTCTCGGGTTTGCATTCCTAGCTAAAATTGGTCATAGAATCAATTGTGTCGAGACGGTTTTTGAATTTGAGGCCTCGGGTGCGGAGTTTTTTACGTCGTTGCCCATAGCCAAATTGCGCGCACGCTTGTGCGCCGTTTTTACAAAGTTTTCAGATTGCCTCTCGGATTTGCATTTCTAGCTGAATTGGCCATAGAATCAATTGTGTCGAGACGGTTTTTGAATTTGAGGCCTCGGGTGCGGAGTTTTTGACGTCGACGCCCATAGCCAAATTGCGCGCACGCTTGTGCGCCGTTTTTACAAAGTTTTCAGATTGCCTCTCGGTTTGCATTTCTAGCTGAATTGGCCATAGAATTAATTTTGTCGAGACGGTTTTTGAATTTGAGGCCTCGGGTGCGGAGTTTTTGACGTCGTCGCCCATCGCCAAATTGCGCGCACGCTTGTGCGCCGTTTTTACAAAGTTTTCAGATTGCCTCTCGGGTTTGCATTTCTAGCTAAAATTGGTCATAGAATCAATTGTGTCGAGACGGTTTTTGAATTTGAGGCCTCGGGTGCGGATTTTTGACGTCGTCGCCCATAGCCAAATTGCGCGCACGCTTGTGCGCCGTTTTTACAAAGTTTTCAGATTGCCTCTCGGGTTTGCATTTCTATCTGAATTGGCCATAGAATCAATTGTGTCGAGACGGTTTTTGAATTTGAGGCCTCGGGTGCGGAGTTTTTGACGTCGTCGCCCATAGCCAAACTTGCGCGCTTGGTTGTGTGCCATTTTTACAAACTTTTCAGATTGCCTCCCAAGTTTGCATCCCTCACTGAATTGGCCATAAAATCAATTGTGTCGAGACGGTTTTTGAATTTGAGGCCTCGGGTGCGGATTTTTTGACGTCGTCGCCCATAGCCAAATTGCGCGCACGCTTCTTCGCCGTTTTTACAAAGTTTTCAGATTGCCTCTCGGATTTGCATTTCTAGCTGAATTGGCCATAGAATCAATTGTGTCGAGACGGTTTTTGAATTTGAGGCCTCGGGTGCGGAGTTTTTGACGTCGTCGCCCATAGCCAAATTGCGCGCACGCTTGTGCGCCGTTTTTACAAAGTTTTCAGATTGCCTCTCGGGTTTGCATTTCTAGCTGAATTGGCCATAGAATTAATTTTGTCGAGACGGTTTTTGAATTTGAGGCCTCGGGTGCGGAGTTTTTGACGTCGTCGCCCATCGCCAAATTGCGCGCACGCTTGTGCCCCGTTTTTACAAAGTTTTTAGATTGCCTCTCGGGTTTGCATTTCTAGCTAAAATTGGTCATAGAATCAATTGTGTCGAGACGGTTTTTGAATTTGAGGCCTCGGGTGCGGAGTTTTTGACGTCGTCGCCCATAGCCAAATTGCGCGCACGCTTGTGCGCCGTTTTTACAAAGTTTTCAAATTGCCTCTCGGGTTTGCATTTCTAGCTAAAATTGGTCATATAATCAATTGTGTCGAGACGGTTTTTGAATTTGAGGCCTCGGGTGCGGTGTTTTTGACGTCGTCGCCCCTAACCAAATTGCGCGCACGCTTGTGCGCCGTTTTTACAAAGTTTTCAGATTGCCATTCGGGTTTGCATTTCTAGCTGAATTGGACATAGAATCAATTGTGTCGAGACGGTTTTTGAATTTGAGGCCTCGGGTGCGGAGTTTTTGACGTCGTCGCCCATCGCCAAATTGCGCGCACGCTTGTGCCCCGTTTTTACAAAGTTTTTAGATTGCCTCTCGGGTTTGCATTTCTAGCTAAAATTGGTCATAGAATCAATTGTGTCGAGACGGTTTTTGAATTTGAGGCCTCGGGTGCGGAGTTTTTGACGTCGTCGCCCATAGCCAAATTGCGCGCACGCTTGTGCGCCGTTTTTACAAAGTTTTCAGATTGCCTCTCGGTTTTGAATTTCTCTCTGAATTGGCCATAGAATCAATTGTGTCGAGACGGTTTTTGAATTTGAGGCCTCGGGTGCGGAGTTTTTGACGTCGTCGCCCATAGCCAAATTGCGCGCACGCTTGTGCGCCGTTTTTACAAAGTTTTCAGATTGCCTCTCGGGTTTGCATTTCTAGCTGAATTGGCCATAGAATTAATTTTGTCGAGACGGTTTTTGAATTTGAGGCCTCGGGTGCGGAGTTTTTGACGTCGTCGCCCATCGCCAAATTGCGCGCACGCTTGTGCGCCGTTTTTACAAAGTTTTCAGATTGCCTCTCGGGTTTGCATTTCTAGCTAAAATTGGTCATAGAATCAATTGTGTCGAGACGGTTTTTGAATTTGAGGCCTCGGGTGCGGATTTTTGACGTCGTCGCCCATAGCCAAATTGCGCGCACGCTTGTGCGCCGTTTTTACAAAGTTTTCAGATTGCCTCTCGGGTTTGCATTTCTATCTGAATTGGCCATAGAATCAATTGTGTCGAGACGGTTTTTGAATTTGAGGCCTCGGGTGCGGAGTTTTTGACGTCGTCGCCCATAGCCAAACTTGCGCGCTTGGTTGTGTGCCATTTTTACAAAGTTTTCAGATTGCCTCCCAAGTTTGCATCCCTCACTGAATTGGCCATAAAATCAATTGTGTCGAGACGGTTTTTGAATTTGAGGCCTCGGGTGCAGATTTTTTGACGTCGTCGCCCATAGCCAAATTGCGCGCACGCTTGTGCGCCGTTTTTACAAAGTTTTCAGATTGCCTCTCGGGTTTGCATTTCTAGCTGAATTGGCCATAGAATCAATTGTGTCGAGACGGTTTTTGAATTTGAGGCCTCGGGTGCGGAGTTTTTGACGTCATCGCCCATAGCCAAATTGCGCGCACGCTTGTGCGCCGTTTTTACAAAGTTTTCAGATTGCCTCTCGGGTTTGCATTCCTAGCTGAATTGGCCATAGAATTAATTTTGTCAAGATGGTTTTTGAATTTGACGCCTCGGGTGCGGAGTTTTTGACGTCGTCGCCCATCGCCAAATTGCGCGCACGCTTGTGCGCCGTTTTTACAAAGTTTTCAGATTGCCTCTCGGGTTTGCATTTCTAGCTAAAATTGGTCATAGAATCAATTGTGTCGAGACGGTTTTTGAATTTGAGGCCTCGGGTGCGGAGTTTTTTACGTCGTTGCCCATAGCCAAATTGCGCGCACGCTTGTGCGCCGTTTTTACAAAGTTTTCAGATTGCCTCTCGGATTTGCATTTCTAGCTGAATTGGCCATAGAATCAATTGTGTCGAGACGGTTTTTGAATTTGAGGCCTCGGGTGTGGAGTTTTTGACGTCGACGCCCATAGCCAAATTGCGCGCACGCTTGTGCGCCGTTTTTACAAAGTTTTCAGATTGCCTCTCGGTTTGCATTTCTAGCTGAATTGGCCATAGAATTAATTTTGTCGAGACGGTTTTTGAATTTGAGGCCTCGGGTGCGGAGTTTTTGACGTCGTCGCCCATCGCCAAATTGCGCGCACGCTTGTGCGCCGTTTTTACAAAGTTTTCAGATTGCCTCTCGGGTTTGCATTTCTAGCTAAAATTGGTCATAGAATCAATTGTGTCGAGACGGTTTTTGAATTTGAGGCCTCGGGTGCGGATTTTTGACGTCGTCGCCCATAGCCAAATTGCGCGCACGCTTGTGCGCCGTTTTTACAAAGTTTTCAGATTGCCTCTCGGGTTTGCATTTCTATCTGAATTGGCCATAGAATCAATTGTGTCGAGACGGTTTTTGAATTTGAGGCCTCGGGTGCGGAGTTTTTGACGTCGTCGCCCATAGCCAAACTTGCGCGCTTGGTTGTGTGCCATTTTTACAAACTTTTCAGATTGCCTCCCAAGTTTGCATCCCTCACTGAATTGGCCATAAAATCAATTGTGTCGAGACGGTTTTTGAATTTGAGGCCTCGGGTGCGGATTTTTTGACGTCGTCGCCCATAGCCAAATTGCGCGCACGCTTCTGCGCCGTTTTTACAAAGTTTTCAGATTGCCTCTCGGATTTGCATTTCTAGCTGAATTGGCCATAGAATCAATTGTGTCGAGACGGTTTTTGAATTTGAGGCCTCGGGTGCGGAGTTTTTGACGTCGTCGCCCATAGCCAAATTGCGCGCACGCTTGTGCGCCGTTTTTACAAAGTTTTCAGATTGCCTCTCGGGTTTGCATTTCTAGCTGAATTGGCCATAGAATTAATTTTGTCGAGACGGTTTTTGAATTTGAGGCCTCGGGTGCGGAGTTTTTGTCGTCGTCGCCCATCGCCAAATTGCGTGCACGCTTGTGCGCCGTTTTTACAAAGTTTTCAGATTGCCTCTCGGGTTTGCATTTCTAGCTGAATTGGCCATAGAATTAATTTTGTCGAGACGGTTTTTGAATTTGAGGCCTCGGGTGCGGAGTTTTTGACGTCGTCGCCCATCGCCAAATTGCGCGCACGCTTGTGCCCCGTTTTTACAAAGTTTTTAGATTGCCTCTCGGGTTTGCATTTCTAGCTAAAATTGGTCATAGAATCAATTGTGTCGAGACGGTTTTTGAATTTGAGGCCTCGGGTGCGGAGTTTTTGACGTCGTCGCCCATAGCCAAATTGCGCGCACGTTTGTGCGCCGTTTTTACAAAGTTTTCAAATTGCCTCTCGGGTTTGCATTTCTAGCTAAAATTGGTCATATAATCAATTGTGTCGAGACGGTTTTTGAATTTGAGGCCTCGGGTGCGGTGTTTTTGACGTCGTCGCCCCTAACCAAATTGCGCGCACTCTTGTGCGCCGTTTTTACAAAGTTTTCAGATTGCCATTCGGGTTTGCATTTCTAGCTGAATTGGACATAGAATCAATTGTGTCGAGACGGTTTTTGAATTTGAGGCCTCGGGTGCGGAGTTTTTGACGTCGTCGCCCATAGTCAAATTTCGCGCACGGTTGTGCGCTGTTTTTACAAAGTTTTCAGATTGCCTCTCGGGTTTGCATTACTAGCTGAATTGGCCATAGAATCAATTGTGTCGAGACGGTTTTTGAATTTGAGGCCTCGGGTGCGGAGTTTTTGACGTCGTCGCCCACAGCCAAATTGCGCGCACGCTTGTGCACCGTTTTTACAAAGTTTTCAAATTGCCTCTCGGGTTTGCATTTCTAGCTAAAATTGGTCATAGAATCAATTGTGTCGAGACGGTTGTTGAATTTGAGACCTCGGGTGCGGAGTTTTTGACGTCGTCGCCCATAGCCAAATTGCGCGCACGCTTGTGCGCCGTTTTTACAAAGTTTTCAGATTGCCTCTCGGTTTTGAATTTCCCTCTGAATTGGCCATAGAATCAATTGTGTCGAGACGGTTTTTGAATTTGAGGCCTCGGGTGCGGAGTTTTTGACGTCGTCGCCCATAGCCAAATTGCGCGCACGCTTGTGCGCCGTTTTTACAAAGTTTTCAGATTGCCTCTCGGGTTTGCATTTCTAGCTGAATTGGCCATAGAATTAATTTTGTCGAGACGGTTTTTGAATTTGAGGCCTCGGG
This sequence comes from Galeopsis tetrahit, assembly GCA_963675135.1. NCBI lineage: Eukaryota > Viridiplantae > Streptophyta > Magnoliopsida > Lamiales > Lamiaceae > Galeopsis > Galeopsis tetrahit. Next base: position 1,632,889 of record OY776124.1, read on the forward strand.
TGCGGAGTTTTTGACGTCGTCGCCCATCGCTAAATTGCGCGCACGCTTGTGCGCCGTTTTTACAAAGTTTTCAGATTGCCTCTCGGGTTTGCATTTCTAGCTAAAATTGGTCATAGAATCAATTGTGTCGAGACGGTTTTTGAATTTGAGGCCTTGGGTGCGGATTTTTGACGTCGTCGCCCATAGCCAAATTGCGCGCACGCTTGTGCGCCGTTTTTACAAAGTTTTCAGATTGCCTCTCGGGTTTGCATTTCTATCTGAATTGGCCATAGAATCAATTGTGTCGAGACGGTTTTTGAATTTGAGGCCTCGGGTGCGGAGTTTTTGACGTCGTCGCCCATAGCCAAACTTGCGCGCTTGGTTGTGTGCCATTTTTACAAAGTTTTCAGATTGCCTCCCAAGTTTGCATCCCTCACTGAATTGGCCATAAAATCAATTTTGTCGAGACGGTTTTTGAATTTGAGGCCTCGGGTGCAGATTTTTTGACGTCGTCGCCCATAGCCAAATTGTGCGCACGCTTGTGCGCCGTTTTTACAAAGTTTTCAGATTGCCTCTCGGGTTTGCATTTCTAGCTGAATTGGCCATAGAATCAATTGTGTCGAGACGGTTTTTGAATTTGAGGCCTCGGGTGCGGAGTTTTTGACGTCATCGCCCATAGCCAAATTGCGCGCACGCTTGTGCGCCGTTTTTACAAAGTTTTCAGATTGCCTCTCGGGTTTGCATTCCTAGCTGAATTGGCCATAGAATTAATTTTGTCAAGATGGTTTTTGAATTTGACGCCTCGGGTGCGGAGTTTTTGACGTCGTCGCCCATCGCCAAATTGCGCGCACGCTTGTGCGCCGTTTTTACAAAGTTTTCAGATTGCCTCTCGGGTTTGCATTTCTAGCTAAAATTGGTCATAGAATCAATTGTGTCGAGACGGTTTTTGAATTTGAGGCCTCGGGTGCGGAGTTTTTTACGTCGTTGCCCATAGCCAAATTGCGCGCACGCTTGTGCGCCGTTTTTACAAAGTTTTCAGATTGCCTCTCGGATTTGCATTTCTAGCTGAATTGGCCATAGAATCAATTGTGTCGAGACGGTTTTTGAATTTGAGGCCTCGGGTGCGGAGTTTTTGACGTCATCGCCCATAGCCAAATTGCGCGCACGCTTGTGCGCCGTTTTTACAAAGTTTTCAGATTGCCTCTCGGGTTTGCATTCCTAGCTGAATTGGCCATAGAATTAATTTTGTCAAGATGGTTTTTGAATTTGACGCCTCGGGTGCGGAGTTTTTGACGTCGTCGCCCATCGCCAAATTGCGCGCACGCTTGTGCGCCGTTTTTACAAAGTTTTCAGATTGCCTCTCGGGTTTGCATTTCTAGCTAAAATTGGTCATAGAATCAATTGTGTCGAGACGGTTTTTGAATTTGAGGCCTCGGGTGCGGAGTTTTTTACGTCGTTGCCCATAGCCAAATTGCGCGCACGCTTGTGCGCCGTTTTTACAAAGTTTTCAGATTGCCTCTCGGATTTGCATTTCTAGCTGAATTGGCCATAGAATCAATTGTGTCGAGACGGTTTTTGAATTTGAGGCCTCGGGTGCGGAGTTTTTGACGTCGACGCCCATAGCCAAATTGCGCGCACGCTTGTGCGCCGTTTTTACAATGTTTTCAGAGTGCCTCTCGGTTTGCATTTCTAGCTGAATTGGCCATAGAATTAATTTTGTCGAGACGGTTTTTGAATTTGAGGCCTCGGGTGCGGAGTTTTTGACGTCGTCGCCCATCGCCAAATTGCGCGCACGCTTGTGCGCCGTTTTTACAAAGTTTTCAGATTGCCTCTCGGGTTTGCATTTCTAGCTAAAATTGGTCATAGAATCAATTGTGTCGAGACGGTTTTTGAATTTGAGGCCTCGGGTGTGGATTTTTGACGTCGTCGCCCATAGCCAAATTGCGCGCACGCTTGTGCGCCGTTTTTACAAAGTTTTCAGATTGCCTCTCGGGTCTGCATTTCTATCTGAATTGGCCATAGAATCAATTGTGTCGAGACGGTTTTTGAATTTGAGGCCTCGGGTGCGGAGTTTTTGACGTCGTCGCCCATAGCCAAACTTGCGCGCTTGGTTGTGTGCCATTTTTACAAAGTTTTCAGATTGCCTCCCAAGTTTGCATCCCTCACTGAATTGGCCATAAAATCAATTGTGTCTAGACGGTTTTTGAATTTGAGGCCTCGGGTGCAGATTTTTTGACGTCGTCGCCCATAGCCAAATTGCGCGCACGCTTGTGCGCCGTTTTTACAAAGTTTTCAGATTGCCTCTCGGGTTTGCATTTCTAGCTGAATTGGCCATAGAATCAATTGTGTCGAGACGGTTTTTGAATTTGAGGCCTCGGGTGCGGAGTTTTTGACGTCGTCGCCCATCGCCAAATTGCGCGCACGCTTGTGCGCCGTTTTTACAAAGTTTTCAGATTGCCTCTCGGGTTTGCATTTCTAGCTAAAATTGGTCATAGAATCAATTGTGTCGAGACGGTTTTTGAATTTGAGGCCTCGGGTGCAGAGTTTTTTACGTCGTTGCCCATAGCCAAATTGCGCGCACGCTTGTGCGCCGTTTTTACAAAGTTTTCAGATTACCTCTCGGGTTTGCATTTCCATCTGAATTGGCCATATAATCAATTGTGTCGAGACGGTTTTTGAATTTGAGGCCTCGGGTGCGGAGTTTTTGACGTTGTCGCCCATAGCCAAACTTGCGCGCTTGGTTGTGTGCCATTTTTACAAAGTTTTCAGATTGCCTCCCAAGTTTGCATCCCTCACTGAATTGGCCATAAAATCAATTGTGTCGAGACGGTTTTTGAATTTGAGGCCTCGGGTGCGGATTTTTTGACGTCGTCGCCCATAGCCAAATTGCGCGCACGCTTGTGCGCCGTTTTTACAAAGTTTTCAGATTGCCTCTCGGGTTTGCATTTCTAGCTAAAATTGGTCATAGAATCAATTGTGTCGAGACGGTTTTTGAATTTGAGGCCTCGGGTGCGGAGTTTTTGACGTCGTCGCCCATAGCCAAATTGCGCGCACGCTTGTGCGCCGTTTTTACAAAGTTTTCAGATTGCCTCTCGGGTTTGCATTTCTAGCTAAAATTGGTCATAGAATCAATTGTGTCGAGACGGTTTTTGAATTTGAGGCCTCGGGTGCGGAGTTTTTGACGTCGTCGCCCATAGCCAAATTGCGCGCACGCTTGTGCGCCGTTTTTACAAAGTTTTCAGATTGCCTCTCGGGTTTGCATTTCTAGCTGAATTGGCCATAGAATTAATTTTGTCGAGACGGTTTTTGAATTTGAGGCCTCGGGTGCGGAGTTTTTGACGTCGTCGCCCATCGCCAAATTGCGCGCACGCTTGTGCGCCGTTTTTATAAAGTTTTCAGATTGCCTCTCGGTTTGCATTTCTAGCTGAATTGGCCATAGAATTAATTTTGTCGAGACGGTTTTTGAATTTGAGGCCTCGGGTGCGGAGTTTTTGACGTCGTCGCCCATCGCCAAATTGCGCGCACGCTTGTGCGCCGTTTTTACAAAGTTTTCAGATTGCCTCTCGGGTTTGCATTTCTAGCTAAAATTGGTCATAGAATCAATTGTGTCGAGACGGTTTTTGAATTTGAGGCCTCGGGTGCGGATTTTTGACGTCGTCGCCCATAGCCAAATTGCGCGCACGCTTGTGTGCCGTTTTTACAAAGTTTTCAGATTGCCTCTCGGGTTTGCATTTCTATCTGAATTGGCCATAGAATCAATTGTGTCGAGACGGTTTTTGAATTTGAGGCCTCGGGTGCGGAGTTTTTGACGTCGTCGCCCATAGCCAAACTTGCGCGCTTGGTTGTGTGCCATTTTTACAAAGTTTTCAGATTGCCTCCCAAGTTTGCATCCCTCACTGAATTGGCCATAAAATCAATTGTGTCTAGACGGTTTTTGAATTTGAGGCCTCGGGTGCAGATTTTTTGACGTCGTCGCCCATAGCCAAATTGCGCGCACGCTTGTGCGCCGTTTTTACAAAGTTTTCAGATTGCCTCTCGGGTTTGCATTTCTAGCTGAATTGGCCATAGAATCAATTGTGTCGAGACGGTTTTTGAATTTGAGGCCTCGGGTGCGGAGTTTTTGACGTCGTCGCCCATCGCCAAATTGCGCGCACGCTTGTGCGCCGTTTTTACAAAGTTTTCAGATTGCCTCTCGGGTTTGCATTTCTAGCTAAAATTGGTCATAGAATCAATTGTGTCGAGACGGTTTTTGAATTTGAGGCCTCGGGTGCAGAGTTTTTTACGTCGTTGCCCATAGCCAAATTGCGCGCACGCTTGTGCGCCGTTTTTACAAAGTTTTCAGATTACCTCTCGGGTTTGCATTTCCATCTGAATTGGCCATATAATCAATTGTGTCGAGACGGTTTTTGAATTTGAGGCCTCGGGTGCGGAGTTTTTGACGTTGTCGCCCATAGCCAAACTTGCGCGCTTGGTTGTGTGCCATTTTTACAAAGTTTTCAGATTGCCTCCCAAGTTTGCATCCCTCACTGAATTGGCCATAAAATCAATTGTGTCGAGACGGTTTTTGAATTTGAGGCCTCGGGTGCGGATTTTTTGACGTCGTCGCCCATAGCCAAATTGCGCGCACGCTTGTGCGCCGTTTTTACAAAGTTTTCAGATTGCCTCTCGGGTTTGCATTTCTAGCTAAAATTGGTCATAGAATCAATTGTGTCGAGACGGTTTTTGAATTTGAGGCCTCGGGTGCGGAGTTTTTGACGTCGACGCCCATAGCCAAATTGCGCGCACGCTTGTGCGCCGTTTTTACAAAGTTTTCAGATTGCCTCTCGGTTTGCATTTCTAGCTGAATTGGCCATAGAATTAATTTTGTCGAGACGGTTTTTGAATTTGAGGCCTCGGGTGCGGAGTTTTTGACGTCGTCGCCCATCGCCAAATTGCGCGCACGCTTGTGCGCCGTTTTTACAAAGTTTTCAGATTGCCTCTCGGGTTTGCATTTCTAGCTAAAATTGGTCATAGAATCAATTGTGTCGAGACGGTTTTTGAATTTGAGGCCTCGGGTGCGGATTTTTGACGTCGTCGCCCATAGCCAAATTGCGCGCACGCTTGTGCGCCGTTTTTACAAAGTTTTCAGATTGCCTCTCGGGTTTGCATTTCTATCTGAATTGGCCATAGAATCAATTGTGTCGAGACGGTTTTTGAATTTGAGGCCTCGGGTGCGGAGTTTTTGACGTCGTCGCCCATAGCCAAACTTGCGCGCTTGGTTGTGTGCCATTTTTACAAAGTTTTCAGATTGCCTCCCAAGTTTGCATCCCTCACTGAATTGGCCATAAAATCAATTGTGTCGAGACGGTTTTTGAATTTGAGGCCTCGGGTGCAGATATTTTGACGTCGTCGCCCATAGCGAAATTGCGCGCACGCTTGTGCGCCGTTTTTACAAAGTTTTCAGATTGCCTCTCGGGTTTGCATTTCTAGCTGAATTGGCCATAGAATCAATTGTGTCGAGACGGTTTTTGAATTTGAGGCCTCGGGTGCGGAGTTTTTGACGTCATCGCCCATAGCCAACTTGCGCGCACGCTTGTGCGCCGTTTTTACAAAGTTTTCAGATTGCCTCTCGGGTTTGCATTCCTAGCTGAATTGGCCATAGAATTAATTTTGTCAAGATAGTTTTTGAATTTGACGCCTCGGGTGCGGAGTTTTTGACGTCGTCGCCCATCGCCAAATTGCGCGCACGCTTGTGCGCCGTTTTTACAAAGTTTTCAGATTGCCTCTCGGGTTTGCATTTCTAGCTAAAATTGGTCATAGAATCAATTGTGTCGAGACGGTTTTTGAATTTGAGGCCTCGGGTGCGGAGTTTTTTACGTCGTTGCCCATAGCCAAATTGCGCGCACGCTTGTGCGCCGTTTTTACAAAGTTTTCAGATTGCCTCTCGGGTTTGCATTTCAATCTGAATTGGCCATTTAATCAATTGTGTCGAGACGGTTTTTGAATTTGAGGCCTCGGGTGCGGAGTTTTTGACGTTGTCGCCCATAGCCAAACTTGCGCGCTTGGTTGTGTGCCATTTTTACAAAGTTTTCAGATTGCCTCCCAAGTTTGCATCCCTCACTGAATTGGCCATAAAATCAATTGTGTCGAGACGGTTTTTGAATTTGAGGCCTCGGGTGCGGATTTTTTTACGTCGTCGCCCATAGCCAAATTGCGCGCACGCTTGTGCGCCGTTTTTACAAAGTTTTCAGATTGCCTCTCGGGTTTGCATTTCTAGCTAAAATTGGTCATAGAATCAATTGTGTCGAGACGGTTTTTGAATTTGAGGCCTCGGGTGCGGAGTTTTTGACGTCGTCGCCCATAGCCAAATTGCGCGCACGCTTGTGCGCCGTTTTTACAAAGTTTTCAGATTGCCTCTCGGGTTTGCATTTCTAGCTGAATTGGCCATAGAATTAATTTTGTCGAGACGGTTTTTGAATTTGAGGCCTCGGGTGTGGAGTTTTTGACGTCGTCGCCCATCGCCAAATTGCGCGCACGCTTGTGCGCCGTTTTTATAAAGTTTTCAGATTGCCTCTCGGGTTTGCATTGCTAGCTAAAATTGGTCATAGAATCAATTGTGTCGAGACGGTTTTTGAATTTGAGGCCTCGGGTGCGGAGTTTTTGACGTCGTCGCCCATAGCCAAATTGCGCGCACGCTTGTGCGCCGTTTTTACAAAGTTTTCAGATTGCCTCTCGGGTTTGCATTCCTAGCTGAATTGGCCATAGAATTAATTTTGTCAAGATGGTTTTTGAATTTGACGCCTCGGGTGCGGAGTTTTTGACGTCGTCGCCCATCGCCAAATTGCGCGCAAGCTTGTGCGCCGTTTTTACAAAGTTTTCAGATTGCCTCTCGGGTTTGCATTTCTAGCTAAAATTGGTCATAGAATCAATTGTGTCGAGACGGTTTTTGAATTTGAGGCCTCGGGTGCGGAGTTTTTTACGTCGTTGCCCATAGCCAAATTGCGCGCACGCTTGTGCGCCGTTTTTACAAAGTTTTCAGATTGCCTCTCGGGTTTGCATTTCTAGCTGAATTGGCCATAGAATTAATTTTGTCGAGACGGTTTTTGAATTTGACGCCTCGGGTGCGGAGTGTTTGACGTCGTCGCCCATCGCCAAATTGCGCGCACGCTTGGGAGCCGTTTTTACAAAGTTTTCAGATTGCCTCTCGGGTTTGCATTTCTAGCTAAAATTGGTCATAGAATCAATTGTGTCGAGACGGTTTTTGAATTTGAGGCCTCGGGTGCGGAGTTTTTGACGTCGTCGCCCATAGCCAAATTGCGCGCACGCTTGTGCGCCGTTTTTACAAAGTTTTCAGATTGCCTCTCGGGTTTGCATTTCCATCTGAATTGGCCATAGAATCAATTGTGTCGAGACGGTTTTTGAATTTGAGGCCTCGGGTGCGGAGTTTTTGACGTCGTCGCCCATCGCCAAATTGCGCGCACGCTTGTGCGCCGTTTTTACAAAGTTTTCAGATTGCCTCTCGGGTTTGCATTTCCAGATAAAATTGGTCATAGAATCAATTGTGTCGCGACGGTTTTTGAATTTGAGGCCTCGGGTGCGGAGTTTTTGACGTCGTCGCCCATAGCCAAATTGCGCGCACGCTTGTGCGCCGTTTTTACAAAGTTTTCAGATTGCCTCTCGGGTTTGCATTTCTAGCTGAATTGGCCATAGAATCAATTGTGTCGAGACGGTTTTTGAATTTGAGGCCTCGGGTGCAGAGTTTTTGACGTCGTCGCCCATAGCCAAATTCCGTGCACGCTTGTGCGCCGTTTTTACAAAGTTTTCAGATTGCCTCTCGGGTTTGCATTTCCAGCTAAAATTGGTCATAGAATCAATTGTGTCGAGACGGTTTTTGAATTTGAGGCCTCGGGTGCGGAGTTTTTGACGTCGTCGCCCATAGCCAAATTGCGCGCACGCTTGTGCCCCGTTTTTACAAAGTTTTCAGATTGCCTCTCGGGTTTGCATTTCTAGCTGAATTGGCCATAGAATCAATTGTGTCGAGACGGTTTTTGAATTTGAGGCCTCGGGTGCGGAGTTTTTGACGTCGTCGCCCATAGCCAAATTGCGTGCACGCTTGTGCGCCGTTTTTACAAAGTTTTCAGATTGCCTCTCGGGTTTGCATTTCTAGCTAAAATTGGTCATAGAATCAATTGTGTCGAGACGGTTTTTGAATTTGAGGCCACGGGTGCGGAGTTTTTGACGTCGTCGCCCATAGCCAAATTGCGCGCACGCTTGTGCGCCGTTTTTACAAAGGTTTCAGATTGCCTCTCGGGTTTGAATTTCCCACTGAATTGGCCATAGAATCAATTGTGTCGAGACGGTTTTTGAATTTGAGGCCTCGGGTGCGGAGTTTTTGACGTCGTCGCCCATAGCCAAATTGCGCGCACGCTTGTGCGCCGTTTTTACAAAGTTTTCAGAGTGCCTCTCGGGTTTGCATTTCCAGCTGAATTGGCCATAGAATCAATTGTGTAGAGAAAATTTTTGAATTTGAGGCCTCGGGTGCGGAGTTTTTGACGTCGTCGCCCATAGCCAAGTTGCGCGCACGCTTGTGCGCCGTTTTTACAAAGTTTTCAGATTGCCTCTCGGGTTTGCATTTCTAGCTGAATTGGCCATAGAATCAATTGTGTCGAGAAAATTTTTGAATTTGAGGCCTCGGGTGCGGAGTTTTTGACGTCGTCGCCCATAACCAAATTGCGCGCACGCTTTTGCGCCGTTTTTACAAAGTTTTCAGATGGCCTCTCGGGTTTGCATTTCTAGCTAAAATTGGTCATAGAATCAATTGTGTCGAGACGGTTTTTGAATTTGAGGACTCGGGTGCGGAGTTTTTGACGTCGTCGCCCATAACCAAATTGCGCGCACGCTTGTGCACCGTGTTTACAAAGTTTTCAGATTGCCTCTCGGGTTTGCATTTCTATCTGAATTGGCCATAGAATCAATTGTGTTGAGACGGTTTTTGAATTTGAGGCCTCGGGTGCGGAGTTTTTGACATCGTCGCCCATAGCCAAACTTGCGCGCATGGTTGTGTGCCATTTTTACAAAGTTTTCAGATTGCCTCCCAAGTTTGCATCCCTCACTGAATTGGCCATAGAATCAATTGTGTCGAGACGGTATTTGAATTTGAGGCCTCGGGTGCGGAGTTTTTGACGTCGTCGCCCATAGCCAAATTGCGCGCACGCTTGTGCGCCGTTTTTACAAAGTTTTCAGATTGCCTCTCGGGTTTGAATTTCCCACTGAATTGGCCATAGAATCAATTGTGTCGAAACGGTTTTTGAATTTGAGGCCTCGGGTGCGGAGTTTTTGACGTCGTCGCCCATAGCCAAATTGCGCGCACGCTTGTGCACCGTTTTTACAAAGTTTTCAGATTGCCTCTCGGGTTTGCATTTCTAGCTGAATTGGCCATTGAATCAATTTTGTCGAGACGGTTTTTTAATTTGAGGCCTCGGGTGCGGAGTTTTTGACGTCGCCGCCCATCGCCAAATTGCGCGCACGCTTGTGCGCCGTTTTTACAAAGTTTTCAGATTGCCTCTCGGGTTTGCATTTCTATCTGAATTGGCCATAGAATCAATTGTGTCGAGACGGTTTTTGAATTTGAGGCCTCGGGTGCGGAGTTTTTGGCGTCGTCGCCCATAGCCAAACTTGCGCGCATGGTTGTGTGCCATTTTTACAAAGTTTTCAGATTGCCTCCCAAGTTTGCATCCCTCACTGAATTGGCCATAGAATCAATTGTGTCGAGACGGTTTTTGAATTTGAGGCCTCGGGTGCGGAGTTTTTGACGTCGTCGCCCATAGCCAAATTGCGCGCACGCTTGTGCGCCATTTTTACAAAGTTTTCAGATTGCCTCTCGGGTTTGCATTTCTAGCTGAATTAGTCATAGAATCAATTGTGTCGAGACGGTTTTTGAATTTGAGGCCTCGGGTGCGGAGTTTTTGACGTCGTCGCCCATAGCCAAGTTGCGCGCACGCTTGTGCGCCGTTTTTACAAAGTTTTCAGATTGCCTCTCGGGTTTGCATTTCTAGCTGAATTGGCCATAGAATCAATTGTGTCGAGAAAATTTTTGAATTTGAGGCCTCGGGTGCGGAGTTTTTGACGTCGTCGCCCATAACCAAATTGCGCGCACGCTTTTGCGCCGTTTTTACAAAGTTTTCAGATGGCCTCTCGGGTTTGCATTTCTAGCTAAAATTGGTCATAGAATCAATTGTGTCGAGACGGTTTTTGAATTTGAGGACTCGGGTGCGGAGTTTTTGACGTCGTCGCCCATAACCAAATTGCGCGCACGCTTGTGCACCGTGTTTACAAAGTTTTCAGATTGCCTCTCGGGTTTGCATTTCTATCTGAATTGGCCATAGAATCAATTGTGTTGAGACGGTTTTTGAATTTGAGGCCTCGGGTGCGGAGTTTTTGACATCGTCGCCCATAGCCAAACTTGCGCGCATGGTTGTGTGCCATTTTTACAAAGTTTTCAGATTGCCTCCCAAGTTTGCATCCCTCACTGAATTGGCCATAGAATCAATTGTGTCGAGACGGTATTTGAATTTGAGGCCTCGGGTGCGGAGTTTTTGACGTCGTCGCCCATAGCCAAATTGCGCGCACGCTTGTGCGCCGTTTTTACAAAGTTTTCAGATTGCCTCTCGGGTTTGAATTTCCCACTGAATTGGCCATAGAATCAATTGTGTCGAAACGGTTTTTGAATTTGAGGCCTCGGGTGCGGAGTTTTTGACGTCGTCGCCCATAGCCAAATTGCGCGCACGCTTGTGCACCGTTTTTACAAAGTTTTCAGATTGCCTCTCGGGTTTGCATTTCTAGCTGAATTGGCCATTGAATCAATTTTGTCGAGACGGTTTTTTAATTTGAGGCCTCGGGTGCGGAGTTTTTGACGTCGCCGCCCATCGCCAAATTGCGCGCACGCTTGTGCGCCGTTTTTACAAAGTTTTCAGATTGCCTCTCGGGTTTGCATTTCTATCTGAATTGGCCATAGAATCAATTGTGTCGAGACGGTTTTTGAATTTGAGGCCTCGGGTGCGGAGTTTTTGACGTCGTCGCCCATAGCCAAACTTGCGCGCATGGTTGTGTGCCATTTTTACAAAGTTTTCAGATTGCCTCCCAAGTTTGCATCCCTCACTGAATTGGCCATAGAATCAATTGTGTCGAGACGGTATTCGAATTTGAGGCCTCGGGTGCGGAGTTTTTGACGTCGTCGCCCATAGCCAAATAGCGCGCACGCTTGTGCACCGTTTTTACAAAGTTTTCAGATTGCCTCTCGGGTTTGCATTTCTAGCTGAATTGGCCATAGAATCAATTGTGTCGAGAAAATTTTTGAATTTGAGGCCTCGGGTGCGGAGTTTTTGACGTCGCCGCCCATAGCCAAGTTGCGCGCACGCTTGTGCGCCGTTTTTAAAAAGTTTTCAGATTGCCTCTCGGGTTTGCATTTCTAGCTAAAATTGGTCATAGAATCAATTGTGTCGAGACGGTTTTTGAATTTGAGGACTCGGGTGCGGAGTTTTTGACGTCGTCGCCCATAACCAAATTGCGCGCACGCTTGTGCACCGTGTTTACAAAGTTTTCAGATTGCCTCTCGGGTTTGCACTTCCATCTGAATTGGCCATAGAATCAATTGTGTCGAGACGGTTTTTGAATTTGAGGCCTCGGGTGCGGAGTTTTTGACATCGTCGCCCATAGCCAAACTTGCGCGCATGGTTGTGTGCCATTTTTACAAAGTTTTCAGATTGCCTCCCAAGTTTGCATCCCTCACTGAATTGGCCATAGAATCAATTGTGTCGAGACGGTTTTTGAATTTGAGGCCTCGGGTGCGGAGTTTTTGACGTCGTCGCCCATAGCCAAATTGCGCGCACGCTTGTGCGCCATTTTTACAAAGTTTTCAGATTGCCTCTCGGGTTTGCATTTCTAGCTGAATTAGTCATAGAATCAATTGTGTCGAGACGGTTTTTGAATTTGAGGCCTCGGGTGCGGAGTTTTTGACGTCGTCGCCCATAGCCAAGTTGCGCGCACGCTTGTGCGCCGTTTTTACAAAGTTTTCAGATTGCCTCTCGGGTTTGCATTTCTAGCTGAATTGGCCATAGAATCAATTGTGTCGAGAAAATTTTTGAATTTGAGGCCTCGGGTGCGGAGTTTTTGACGTCGTCGCCCATAACCAAATTGCGCGCACGCTTTTGCGCCGTTTTTACAAAGTTTTCAGATGGCCTCTCGGGTTTGCATTTCTAGCTAAAATTGGTCATAGAATCAATTGTGTCGAGACGGTTTTTGAATTTGAGGACTCGGGTGCGGAGTTTTTGACGTCGTCGCCCATAACCAAATTGCGTGCACGCTTGTGCACCGTGTTTACAAAGTTTTCAGATTGCCTCTCGAGTTTGCACTTCCATCTGAATTGGCCATAGAATCAATTGTGTCGAGACGGTTTTTGAATTTGAGGCCTCGGGTGCGGAGTTTTTGACATCGTCGCCCATAGCCAAACTTGCGCGCATGGTTGTGTGCCATTTTTACAAAGTTTTCAGATTGCCTCCCAAGTTTGCATCCCTCACTGAATTGGCCATAGAATCAATTGTGTCGAGACGGTATTCGAATTTGAGGCCTCGGGTGCGGAGTTTTTGACGTCGTCGCCCATAGCCAAATTGCGCGCACGCTTGTGCGCCGTTTTTACAAAGTTTTCAGATTGCCTCTCGGGTTTGAATTTCCCACTGAATTGGCCATAGAATCAATTGTGTCGAAACAGTTTTTGAATTTGAGGCCTCGGGTGCGGAGTTTTTGACGTCGTCGCCCATAGCCAAATTGCGCGCACGCTTGTGCACCGTTTTTACAAAGTTTTCAGATTGCCTCTCGGGTTTGCATTTCTAGCTGAATTGGCCATTGAATCAATTTTGTCGAGACGGTTTTTTAATTTGAGGCCTCGGGTGCGGAGTTTTTGACGTCGCCGCCCATCGCCAAATTGCGCGCACGCTTGTGCGCCGTTTTTACAAAGTTTTCAGATTGCCTCTCGGGTTTGCATTTCTATCTGAATTGGCCATAGAATCAATTGTGTCGAGACGGTTTTTGAATTTGAGGCCTCGGGTGCGGAGTTTTTGGCGTCGTCGCCCATAGCCAAACTTGCGCGCATGGTTGTGTGCCATTTTTACAAAGTTTTCAGATTGCCTCCCAAGTTTGCATCCCTCACTGAATTGGCCATAGAATCAATTGTGTCGAGACGGTATTTGAATTTGAGGCCTCGGGTGCGGAGTTTTTGACGTCGTCGCCCATAGCCAAATTGCGCGCACGCTTGTGCGCCGTTTTTACAAAGTTTTCAGATTGCCTCTCGGGTTTGAATTTCCCACTGAATTGGCCATAGAATCAATTGTGTCGAAACGGTTTTTGAATTTGAGGCCTCGGGTGCGGAGTTTTTGACGTCGTCGCCCATAGCCAAATTGCGCGCACGCTTGTGCACCGTTTTTACAAAGTTTTCAGATTGCCTCTCGGGTTTGCATTTCTAGCTGAATTGGCCATTGAATCAATTTTGTCGAGACGGTTTTTTAATTTGAGGCCTCGGGTGCGGAGTTTTTGACGTCGCCGCCCATCGCCAAATTGCGCGCACGCTTGTGCGCCGTTTTTACAAAGTTTTCAGATTGCCTCTCGGGTTTGCATTTCTATCTGAATTGGCCATAGAATCAATTGTGTCGAGACGGTTTTTGAATTTGAGTCCTCGGGTGCGGAGTTTTTGGCGTCGTCGCCCATAGCCAAACTTGCGCGCATGGTTGTGTGCCATTTTTACAAAGTTTTCAGATTGCCTCCCAAGTTTGCATCCCTCACTGAATTGGCCATAGAATCAATTGTGTCGAGACGGTTTTTGAATTTGAGGCCTCGGGTGCGGAGTTTTTGACGTCGTCGCCCATAGCCAAATTGCGCGCACGCTTGTGCGCCATTTTTACAAAGTTTTCAGATTGCCTCTCGGGTTTGCATTTCTAGCTGAATTAGTCATAGAATCAATTGTGTCGAGACGGTTTTTGAATTTGAGGCCTCGGGTGCGGAGTTTTTGACGTCGTCGCCCATAGCCAAGTTGCGCGCACGCTTGTGCGCCGTTTTTACAAAGTTTTCAGATTGCCTCTCGGGTTTGCATTTCTAGCTGAATTGGCCATAGAATCAATTGTGTCGAGAAATTTTTTGAATTTGAGGCCTCGGGTGCGGAGTTTTTGACGTCGTCGCCCATAACCAAATTGCGCGCACGCTTTTGCGCCGTTTTTACAAAGTTTTCAGATGGCCTCTGGGGTTTGCATTTCTAGCTAAAATTGGTCATAGAATCAATTGTGTCGAGACGGTTTTTGAATTTGAGGACTCGGGTGCGGAGTTTTTGACGTCGTCGCCCATAACCAAATTGCGCGCACGCTTGTGCACCGTGTTTACAAAGTTTTCAGATTGCCTCTCGGGTTTGCACTTCCATCTGAATTGGCCATAGAATCAATTGTGTCGAGACGGTTTTTGAATTTGAGGCCTCGGGTGCGGAGTTTTTGACATCGTCGCCCATAGCCAAACTTGCGCGCATGGTTGTGTGCCATTTTTTCAAAGTTTTCAGATTGCCTCCCAAGTTTGCATCCCTCACTGAATTGGCCATAGAATCAATTGTGTCGAGACGGTATTCGAATTTGAGGCCTCGGGTGCGGAGTTTTTGACGTCGTCGCCCATAGCCAAATTGCGCGCACGCTTGTGCGCCGTTTTTACAAAGTTTTCAGATTGCCTCTCGGGTTTGAATTTCCCACTGAATTGGCCATAGAATCAATTGTGTCGAAACGGTTTTTGAATTTGAGGCCTCGGGTGCGGAGTTTTTGACGTCGTCGCCCATAGCCAAATTGCGCGCACGCTTGTGCACCGTTTTTACAAAGTTTTCAGATTGCCTCTCGGGTTTGCATTTCTAGCTGAATTGGCCATTGAATCAATTTTGTCGAGACGGTTTTTTAATTTGAGGCCTCGGGTGCGGAGTTTTTGACGTCGCCGCCCATCGCCAAATTGCGCGCACGCTTGTGCGCCGTTTTTACAAAGTTTTCAGATTGCCTCTCGGGTTTGCATTTCTATCTGAATTGGCCATAGAATCAATTGTGTCGAGACAGTTTTTGAATTTGAGGCCTCGGGTGCGGAGTTTTTGACGTCGTCGCCCATAGCCAAATTGCGCGCACGCTTGTGCGCCATTTTTACAAAGTTTTCAGATTGCCTCTCGGGTTTGCATTTCTAGCTGAATTAGTCATAGAATCAATTGTGTCGAGACGGTTTTTGAATTTGAGGCCTCGGGTGCGGAGTTTTTGACGTCGTCGCCCATAGCCAAATTGCGCGCACGCTTGTGCGCCGTTTTTACAAAGTTTTCAGATTGCCTCTCGGGTTTGCATTTCTAGCTGAATTGGCCATAGAATCAATTGTGTCGAGAAAATTTTTGAATTTGAGGCCTCGGGTGCGGAGTTTTTGACGTCGCCGCCCATAGCCAAGTTGCGCGCACGCTTGTGCGCCGTTTTTAAAAAGTTTTCAGATTGCCTCTCGGGTTTGCATTTATAGCTGAATTGGCCATAGAATCAATTGTGTCGAGAAATTTTTTGAATTTGAGGCCTCGGGTGCGGAGTTTTTGACGTCGTCGCCCATAGCCAAGTTTCGCGCACGCTTGTGCGCCGTTTTTACAAAGTTTTCAGATTGCCTCTCGGGTTTGCATTTCTAGCTGAATTGGCCATAGAATCAATTGTGTCGAGAAATTTTTTGAATTTGAGGCCTCGGGTGCGGAGTTTTTGACGTCGTCGCCCATAACCAAATTGCGCGCACGCTTTTGCGCCGTTTTTACAAAGTTTTCAGATGGCATCTCGGGTTTGCATTTCTAGCTAAAATTGGTCATAGAATCAATTGTGTCGAGACGGTTTTTGATTTTGAGGACTCGGGTGCGAAGTTTTTGACGTCGTCGCCCATAGCCAAATTGCGCGCACGCTTGTGCGCCGTGTTTACAAAGTTTTCAGATTGCCTCTCGGGTTTGCATTTCAATCTGAATTGGCCATAGAATCAGTTGTGTCAAGACGGTTTTTGAATTTGAGGCCTCGGGTGCGGAATTTTTGACATCGTCGCCCATAACCAAACTTGCGCGCATGGTTGTGTGCCATTTTTACAAAGTTTTCAGATTGCCTCCCAAGTTTGCATCCCTCACTGAATTGGCCATAGAATCAATTGTGTCGAGACGGTTTTTGAATTTGAGGCCTCGGGTGCGGAGTTTTTGACGTCGTCGCCCATAGCCAAATTGCGCGCACGCTTGTGCGCCGTTTTTACAAAGTTTTCAGATTGCCTCTCGGGTTTGAATTTCCCACTGAATTGGCCATAGAATCAATTGTGTCGAAACGGTTTTTGAATTTGAGGCCTCGGGTGCGGAGTTTTTGACGTCGTCGCCCATAGCCAAATTGCGCGCACGCTTGTGCACCGTTTTTACAAAGTTTTCAGATTGCCTCTCGGGTTTGCATTTCTAGCTGAATTGGCCATTGAATCAATTTTGTCGAGACGGTTTTTTAATTTGAGGCCTCGGGTGCGGAGTTTTTGACGTCGCCGCCCATCGCCAAATTGCGCGCACGCTTGTGCGCCGTTTTTACAAAGTTTTCAGATTGCCTCTCGGGTTTGCATTTCTATCTGAATTGGCCATAGAATCAATTGTGTCGAGACAGTTTTTGAATTTGAGGCCTCGGGTGCGGAGTTTTTGACGTCGTCGCCCATAGCCAAATTGCGCGCACGCTTGTGCGCCATTTTTACAAAGTTTTCAGATTGCCTCTCGGGTTTGCATTTCTAGCTGAATTAGTCATAGAATCAATTGTGTCGAGACGGTTTTTGAATTTGAGGCCTCGGGTGCGGAGTTTTTGACGTCGTCGCCCATAGCCAAATTGCGCGCACGCTTGTGCGCCGTTTTTACAAAGTTTTCAGATTGCCTCTCGGGTTTGCATTTCTAGCTGAATTGGCCATAGAATCAATTGTGTCGAGAAAATTTTTGAATTTGAGGCCTCGGGTGCGGAGTTTTTGATGTCGCCGCCCATAGCCAAGTTGCGCGCACGCTTGTGCGCCGTTTTTAAAAAGTTTTCAGATTGCCTCTCGGGTTTGCATTTATAGCTGAATTGGCCATAGAATCAATTGTGTCGAGAAATTTTTTGAATTTGAGGCCTCGGGTGCGGAGTTTTTGACGTCGTCGCCCATAGCCAAGTTTCGCGCACGCTTGTGCGCCGTTTTTACAAAGTTTTCAGATTGCCTCTCGGGTTTGCATTTCTAGCTGAATTGGCCATAGAATCAATTGTGTCGAGAAATTTTTTGAATTTGAGGCCTCGGGTGCGGAGTTTTTGACGTCGTCGCCCATAACCAAATTGCGCGCACGCTTTTTCGCCGTTTTTACAAAGTTTTCAGATGGCATCTCGGGTTTGCATTTCTAGCTAAAATTGGTCATAGAATCAATTGTGTCGAGACGGTTTTTGATTTTGAGGACTCGGGTGCGAAGTTTTTGACGTCGTCGCCCATAGCCAAATTGCGCGCACGCTTGTGCGCCGTGTTTACAAAGTTTTCAGATTGCCTCTCGGGTTTGCATTTCAATCTGAATTGGCCATAGAATCAATTGTGTCAAGACGGTTTTTGAATTTGAGGCCTCGGGTGCGGAATTTTTGACATCGTCGCCCATAACCAAACTTGCGCGCATGGTTGTGTGCCATTTTTACAAAGTTTTCAGATTGCCTCCCAAGTTTGCATCCCTCACTGAATTGGCCATAGAATCAATTGTGTCGAGACGGTTTTTGAATTTGAGGCCTCGGGTGCGGAGTTTTTGACGTCGTCGCCCATAGCCAAATTGCGCGCACGCTTGTGCGCCGTTTTTACAAAGTTTTCAGATTGCCTCTCGGGTTTGAATTTCCCACTGAATTGGCCATAGAATCAATTGTGTCGAGACGGGTTTTGAATTTGAGGCCTCGGGTGCGGAGTTTTTGACGTCGTCGCCCATAGCCAAATTGCGCGCACGCTTGTGCACCGTTTTTACAAAGTTTTCAGATTGCCTCTCGGGTTTGCATTTCTAGCTGAATTGGCCATTGAATCAATTTTGTCGAGACGGTTTTTTAATTTGAGGCCTCGGGTGCGGAGTTTTTGACGTCGCCGCCCATCGCCAAATTGCGCGCACGCTTGTGCGCCGTTTTTACAAAGTTTTCAGATTGCCTCTCGGGTTTGCATTACTATCTGAATTGGCCATAGAATCAATTGTGTCGAGACGGTTTTTGAATTTGAGGCCTCGGGTGCGGAGTTTTTGACGTCGTCGCCCATAGCCAAATTGCGCGCACGCTTGTGCGCCATTTTTACAAAGTTTTCAGATTGCCTCTCGGGTTTGCATTTCTAGCTGAATTAGTCATAGAATCAATTGTGTCGAGACGGTTTTTGAATTTGAGGCCTCGGGTGCGGAGTTTTTGACGTCGTCGCCCATAGCCAAATTGCGCGCACGCTTGTGCGCCGTTTTTACAAAGTTTTCAGATTGCCTCTCGGGTTTGCATTTCCAGCTGAATTGGCCATAGAATCAATTGTGTCGAGAAAATTTTTGAATTTGAGGCCTCGGGTGCGGAGTTTTTGACGTCGCCGCCCATAGCCAAGTTGCGCGCACGCTTGTGCGCCGTTTTTAAAAAGTTTTCAGATTGCCTCTCGGGTTTGCATTTCTAGCTAAAATTGGTCATAGAATCAATTGTGTCGAGACGGTTTTTGAATTTGAGGACTCGGGTGCGGAGTTTTTGACGTCGTCGCCCATAACCAAATTGCGCGCACGCTTGTGCACCGTGTTTACAAAGTTTTCAGATTGCCTCTCGGGTTTGCACTTCCATCTGAATTGGCCATAGAATCAATTGTGTCGAGACGGTTTTTGAATTTGAGGCCTCGGGTGCGGAGTTTTTGACATCGTCGCCCATAGCCAAACTTGCGCGCATGGTTGTGTGCCATTTTTACAAAGTTTTCAGATTGCCTCCCAAGTTTGCATCCCTCACTGAATTGGCCATAGAATCAATTGTGTCGAGACGGTATTCGAATTTGAGGCCTCGGGTGCGGAGTTTTTGACGTCGTCGCCCATAGCCAAATAGCGCGCACGCTTGTGCGCCGTTTTTACAAAGTTTTCAGATTGCCTCTCGGGTTTGAATTTCCCACTGAATTGGCCATAGAATCAATTGTGTCGAAACGGTTTTTGAATTTGAGGCCTCGGGTGCGGAGTTTTTGACGTCGTCGCCCATAGCCAAATTGCGCGCACGCTTGTGCACCGTTTTTACAAAGTTTTCAGATTGCCTCTCGGGTTTGCATTTCTAGCTGAATTGGCCATTGAATCAATTTTGTCGAGACGGTTTTTTAATTTGAGGCCTCGGGTGCGGAGTTTTTGACGTCGCCGCCCATCGCCAAATTGCGCGCACGCTTGTGCGCCGTTTTTACAAAGTTTTCAGATTGCCTCTCGGGTTTGCATTTCTATCTGAATTGGCCATAGAATCAATTGTGTCGAGACGGTTTTTGAATTTGAGGCCTCGGGTGCGGAGTTTTTGACGTCGTCGCCCATAGCCAAATTGCGCGCACGCTTGTGCGCCATTTTTACAAAGTTTTCAGATTGCCTCTCGGGTTTGCATTTCTAGCTGAATTAGTCATAGAATCAATTGTGTCGAGACGGTTTTTGAATTTGAGGCCTCGGGTGCGGAGTTTTTGACGTCGTCGCCCATAGCCAAATTGCGCGCACGCTTGTGCGCCGTTTTTACAAAGTTTTCAGATTGCCTCTCGGGTTTGCATTTCCAGCTGAATTGGCCATAGAATCAATTGTGTCGAGAAAATTTTTGAATTTGAGGCCTCGGGTGCGGAGTTTTTGACGTCGCCGCCCATAGCCAAGTTGCGCGCACGCTTGTGCGCCGTTTTTAAAAAGTTTTCAGATTGCCTCTCGGGTTTGCATTTATAGCTGAATTGGCCATAGAATCAATTGTGTCGAGAAATTTTTTGAATTTGAGGCCTCGGGTGCGGAGTTTTTGACGTCGTCGCCCATAGCCAAGTTTCGCGCACGCTTGTGCGCCGTTTTTACAAAGTTTTCAGATTGCCTCTCGGGTTTGCATTTCTAGCTGAATTAGTCATAGAATCAATTGTGTCGAGACGGTTTTTGAATTTGAGGCCTCGGGTGCGGAGTTTTTGACGTCGTCGCCCATAGCCAAATTGCGCGCACGCTTGTGCGCCGTTTTTACAAAGTTTTCAGATTGCCTCTCGGGTTTGCATTTCCAGCTGAATTGGCCATAGAATCAATTGTGTCGAGAAAATTTTTGAATTTGAGGCCTCGGGTGCGGAGTTTTTGACGTCGCCGCCCATAGCCAAGTTGCGCGCACGCTTGTGCGCCGTTTTTAAAAAGTTTTCAGATTGCCTCTCGGGTTTGCATTTATAGCTGAATTGGCCATAGAATCAATTGTGTCGAGAAATTTTTTGAATTTGAGGCCTCGGGTGCGGAGTTTTTGACGTCGTCGCCCATAGCCAAGTTTCGCGCACGCTTGTGCGCCGTTTTTACAAAGTTTTCAGATTGCCTCTCGGGTTTGCATTTCTAGCTGAATTGGCCATAGAATCAATTGTGTCGAGAAATTTTTTGAATTTGAGGCCTCGGGTGCGGAGTTTTTGACGTCGTCGCCCATAACCAAATTGCGCGCACGCTTTTGCGCCGTTTTTACAAAGTTTTCAGATGGCATCTCGGGTTTGCATTTCTAGCTAAAATTGGTCATAGAATCAATTGTGTCGAGACGGTTTTTGATTTTGAGGACTCGGGTGCGAAGTTTTTGACGTCGTCGCCCATAGCCAAATTGCGCGCACGCTTGTGCGCCGTGTTTACAAAGTTTTCAGATTGCCTCTCGGGTTTGCATTTCAATCTGAATTGGCCATAGAATCAATTGTGTCAAGACGGTTTTTGAATTTGAGGCCTCGGGTGCGGAATTTTTGACATCGTCGCCCATAACCAAACTTGCGCGCATGGTTGTGTGCCATTTTTACAAAGTTTTCAGATTGCCTCCCAAGTTTGCATCCCTCACTGAATTGGCCATAGAATCAATTGTGTCGAGACGGTTTTATAATTTGAGGCCTCGGGTGCGGAGTTTTTGACGTCGTCGCCCATAGCCAAATTGCGCGCACGCTTGTGCGCCGTTTTTACAAAGTTTTCAGATTGCCTCTCGGGTTTGAATTTCCCACTGAATTGGCCATAGAATCAATTGTGTCGAGACGGGTTTTGAATTTGAGGCCTCGGGTGCGGAGTTTTTGACGTCGTCGCCCATAGCCAAATTGCGCGCACGCTTGTGCACCGTTTTTACAAAGTTTTCAGATTGCCTCTCGGGTTTGCATTTCTAGCTGAATTGGCCATTGAATCAATTTTGTCGAGACGGTTTTTTAATTTGAGGCCTCGGGTGCGGAGTTTTTTACGTCGCCGCCCATCGCCAAATTGCGCGCACGCTTGTGCGCCGTTTTTACAAAGTTTTCAGATTGCCTCTCGGGTTTGCATTTCTATCTGAATTGGCCATAGAATCAATTGTGTCGAGACGGTTTTTGAATTTGAGGCCTCGGGTGTGGAGTTTTTGACGTCGTCGCCCATAGCCAAATTGCGCGCACGCTTGTGCGCCATTTTTACAAAGTTTTCAGATTGCCTCTCGGGTTTGCATTTCTAGCTGAATTAGTCATAGAATCAATTGTGTCGAGACGGTTTTTGAATTTGAGGCCTCGGGTGCGGAGTTTTTGACGTCGTCGCCCATAGCCAAATTGCGCGCACGCTTGTGCGCCGTTTTTACAAAGTTTTCAGATTGCCTCTCGGGTTTGCATTTCCAGCTGAATTGGCCATAGAATCAATTGTGTCGAGAAAATTTTTGAATTTGAGGCCTCGGGTGCGGAGTTTTTGACGTCGCCGCCCATAGCCAAGTTGCGCGCACGCTTGTGCGCCGTTTTTAAAAAGTTTTCAGATTGCCTCTCGGGTTTGCATTTATAGCTGAATTGGCCATAGAATCAATTGTGTCGAGAAATTTTTTGAATTTGAGGCCTCGGGTGCGGAGTTTTTGACGTCGTCGCCCATAGCCAAGTTTCGCGCACGCTTGTGCGCCGTTTTTACAAAGTTTTCAGATTGCCTCTCGGGTTTGCATTTCTAGCTGAATTGGCCATAGAATCAATTGTGTCGAGAAATTTTTTGAATTTGAGGCCTCGGGTGCGGAGTTTTTGACGTCGTCGCCCATAACCAAATTGCGCGCACGCTTTTGCGCCGTTTTTACAAAGTTTTCAGATGGCATCTCGGGTTTGCATTTCTAGCTAAAATTGGTCATAGAATCAATTGTGTCGAGACGGTTTTTGATTTTGAGGACTCGGGTGCGAAGTTTTTGACGTCGTCGCCCATAGCCAAATTGCGCGCACGCTTGTGCGCCGTGTTTACAAAGTTTTCAGATAGCCTCTCGGGTTTGCATTTCAATCTGAATTGGCCATAGAATCAATTGTGTCAAGACGGTTTTTGAATTTGAGGCCTCGGGTGCGGAATTTTTGACATCGTCGCCCATAACCAAACTTGCGCGCATGGTTGTGTGCCATTTTTACAAAGTTTTCAGATTGCCTCCCAAGTTTGCATCCCTCACTGAATTGGCCATAGAATCAATTGTGTCGAGACGGTTTTTGAATTTGAGGCCTCGGGTGCGGAGTTTTTGACGTCGTCGCCCATAGCCAAATTGCGCGCACGCTTGTGCGCCGTTTTTACAAAGTTTTCAGATTGCCTCTCGGGTTTGAATTTCCCACTGAATTGGCCATAGAATCAATTGTGTCGAGACGGGTTTTGAATTTGAGGCCTCGGGTGCGGAGTTTTTGACGTCGTCGCCCATAGCCAAATTGCGCGCACGCTTGTGCGCCGTTTTTACAAAGTTTTCAGATTGCCTCTCGGGTTTGCATTTCTAGCTGAATTGGCCATAGAATCAATTTTGTTGAGACAGTTTTTGAATTTGAGGCCTCGGGTGCGGAGTTTTTGACGTCGTCGCCCATCGCCAAATTGCGCGCACGCTTGTGCGCCATTTTTACAAAGTTTTCAGATTGCCTCTCAGGCTTGCATTTCTATCTGAATTGGCCATAGAATCAATTGTGTCGAGACGGTTTTTGAATTTGAGGCCTCAGGTGCGGAGTTTTTGGCGTCGTCGCCCATAGCCAAACTTGCGCGCATGGTTGTGTGCCATTTTTACAAAGTATTCAGATTGCCTCCCAAGTTTGCATCCCTCACTGAATTGGCCATAGAATCAATTGTGTCGAGACGGTTTTTGAATTTGAGGCCTCGGGTGCGGAGTTTTTGACGTCGTCGCCCATAGCCAAATTGCGCGCACGCTTGTGCGCCATTTTTACAAAGTTTTCAGATTGCCTCTCGGGTTTAAATTTCTAGCTGAATTGGCCATAGAATCAATTGTGTCGAGAAGGTTTTTGAATTTGAGGCCTCGGGTGCGGAGTTTTTGACATCGTCGCCCATAGCCAAACTTGCGCGCATGGTTGTGTGCCATTTTTACAAAGTTTTCAGATTGCCTCCCAAGTTTACATCCCTCACTGAATTGAACATAGAATCAATTGTGTCGAGACGGTTTTTGAATTTGAGGCCTCGGGTGCGGAGTTTTTGACGTCGTCGCCCATAGCCAAATTGCGCGCACGCTTGTGCGCCGTTTTTACAAAGTTTTCAGATTGCCTCTCGGGCTTGAATTTCCCACTGAATTGGCCATAGAATCAATTGTGTCGAGACGGTTTTTGAATTTGAGGCCTCGGGTGCGGAGTTTTTGACGTCGTCGCCCATAGCCAAATTGTGCGCACGCTTGTGCACCGTTTTTACAAAGTTTTCAGATTGCCCCTCGGGCTTGAATTTCCCACTGAATTGGCCATAGAATCAATTGTGTCGAGATGGTTTTTGAATTTGAGGCCTCGGGTGCGGAGTTTTTGACGTCGTCGCCCATAGCCAAATTACGCGCACGCTTGTGCGCCGTTTTTACAAAGTTTTCAGATTACCTCTCGGGTTTGCATTTCTAGCTGAATTGGCCATAGAATCAATTGTGTCGAGATGGTTTTTGAATTTGAAGCCTCGGGTGCGGAGTTTTTGACGTCGTCGCCCATCGCCAAATTGCGCGCACACTTATGCGCCGTTTTTACAAAGTTTTCAGATTGCCTCTCGGGTTTGCATCCCTATCTAAATTGGCCATAGAATCAATTGTGTCGAGACGGTTTTTGAATTTGAGGCCTCGGGTGCAGAGTTTTTGACGTCGTCGCCCATAGCCAAATTGCGTGCACGCTTGTGCGCCGTTTTTACAAAGTTTTCAGATTGCCTCTCGGGTTTGCATTTCCAGCTAAAATTGGTCATAGAATCAATTGTGTCGAGACGGTTTTTGAATTTGAGGCCTCGGGTGCGGAGTTTTTGACGTCGTCGCCCATAGCCAAATTGCGCGCACGCTTGTGCCCCGTTTTTACAAAGTTTTCAGATTGCCTCTCGGGTTTGCATTTCTAGCTGAATTGGCCATAGAATCAATTGTGTCGAGACGGTTTTTGAATTTGAGGCCTCGGGTGCGGAGTTTTTGACGTCGTCGCCCATAGCCAAATTGGGTGCACGCTTGTGCGCCGTTTTTACAAAGTTTTCAGATTGCCTCTCGGGTTTGCATTTCTAGCTAAAATTGGTCATAGAATCAATTGTGTCGAGACGGTTTTTGAATTTGAGGCCACGGGTGCGGAGTTTTTGACGTCGTCGCCCATAGCCAAATTGCGCGCACGTTTGTGCGCCGTTTTTACAAAGGTTTCAGATTGCCTCTCGGGTTTGAATTTCCCACTGAATTGGCCATAGAATCAATTGTGTCGAGACGGTTTTTGAATTTGAGGCCTCGGGTGCGGAGTTTTTGACGTCGTCGCCCATAGCCAAATTGCGCGCACGCTTGTGCGCCGTTTTTACAAAGTTTTCAGATTGCCTCTCGGGTTTGCATTTCCAGCTGAATTGGCCATAGAATCAATTGTGTCGAGAAAATTTTTGAATTTGAGGCCTCGGGTGCGGAGTTTTTGACGTCGTCGCCCATAGCCAAGTTGCGCGCACGCTTGTGCGCCGTTTTTACAAAGTTTTCAGATTGCCTCTCGGGTTTGCATTTCTAGCTGAATTGGCCATAGAATCAATTGTGTCGAGAAAATTTTTGAATTTGAGGCCTCGGGTGCGGAGTTTTTGACGTCGTCGCCCATAACCAAATTGCGCGCACGCTTTTGCGCCGTTTTTACAAAGTTTTCAGATGGCCTCTCGGGTTTGCATTTCTAGCTAAAATTGGTCATAGAATCAATTGTGTCGAGACGGTTTTTGAATTTGAGGACTCGGGTGCGGAGTTTTTGACGTCGTCGCCCATAACCAAATTGCGCGCACGCTTGTGCACCGTGTTTACAAAGTTTTCAGATTGCCTCTCGGGTTTGCATTTCTATCTGAATTGGCCATAGAATCAATTGTGTTGAGACGGTTTTTGAATTTGAGGCCTCGGGTGCGGAGTTTTTGACATCGTCGCCCATAGCCAAACTTGCGCGCATGGTTGTGTGCCATTTTTACAAAGTTTTCAGATTGCCTCCCAAGTTTGCATCCCTCACTGAATTGGCCATAGAATCAATTGTGTCGAGACGGTATTTGAATTTGAGGCATCGGGTGCGGAGTTTTTGACGTCGTCGCCCATAGCCAAATTGCGCGCACGCTTGTGCGCCGTTTTTACAAAGTTTTCAGATTGCCTCTCGGGTTTGAATTTCCCACTGAATTGGCCATAGAATCAATTGTGTCGAAACGGTTTTTGAATTTGGGTGCGGAGTTTTTGACGTCGTCGCCCATAGCCAAATTGCGCGCACGCTTGTGCACCGTTTTTACAAAGTTTTCAGATTGCCTCTCGGGTTTGCATTTCTAGCTGAATTGGCCATTGAATCAATTTTGTCGAGACGGTTTTTTAATTTGAGGCCTCGGGTGCGGAGTTTTTGACGTCGCCGCCCATCGCCAAATTGCGCGCACGCTTGTGCGCCGTTTTTACAAAGTTTTCAGATTGCCTCTCGGGTTTGCATTTCTATCTGAATTGGCCATAGAATCAATTGTGTCGAGACGGTTTTTGAATTTGAGGCCTCGGGTGCGGAGTTTTTGGCGTCGTCGCCCATAGCCAAACTTGCGCGCATGGTTGTGTGCCATTTTTACAAAGTTTTCAGATTGCCTCCCAAGTTTGCATCCCTCACTGAATTGGCCATAGAATCAATTGTGTCGAGACGGTTTTTGAATTTGAGGCCTCGGGTGCGGAGTTTTTGACGTCGTCGCCCATAGCCAAATTGCGCGCACGCTTGTGCGCCATTTTTACAAAGTTTTCAGATTGCCTCTCGGGTTTGCATTTCTAGCTGAATTAGTCATAGAATCAATTGTGTCGAGACGGTTTTTGAATTTGAGGCCTCGGGTGCGGAGTTTTTGACGTCGTCGCCCATAGCCAAGTTGCGCGCACGCTTGTGCGCCGTTTTTACAAAGTTTTCAGATTGCCTCTCGGGTTTGCATTTCTAGCTGAATTGGCCATAGAATCAATTGTGTCGAGAAAATTTTTGAATTTGAGGCCTCGGGTGCGGAGTTTTTGACGTCGTCGCCCATAACCAAATTGCGCGCACGCTTGTGCACCGTGTTTACAAAGTTTTCTGATGGCCTCTCGGGTTTGCATTCCTAGCTAAAATTGGTCATAGAATCAATTGTGTCGAGACGGTTTTTGAATTTGAGGCCACGGGTGCGGAGTTTTTGACGTCGTCGCCCATAGCCAAATTGCGCGCACGTTTGTGCGCCGTTTTTACAAAGGTTTCAGATTGCCTCTCGGGTTTGAATTTCCCACTGAATTGGCCATAGAATCAATTGTGTCGAGACGGTTTTTGAATTTGAGGCCTCGGGTGCGGAGTTTTTGACGTCGTCGCCCATAGCCAAATTGCGCGCACGCTTGTGCCCCGTTTTTACAAAGTTTTCAGATTGCCTCTCGGGTTTGCATTTCTAGCTGAATTGGCCATAGAATCAATTGTGTCGAGACGGTTTTTGAATTTGAGGCCTCGGGTGCGGAGTTTTTGACGTCGTCGCCCATAGCCAAATTGGGTGCACGCTTGTGCGCCGTTTTTACAAAGTTTTCAGATTGCCTCTCGGGTTTGCATTTCTAGCTAAAATTGGTCATAGAATCAATTGTGTCGAGACGGTTTTTGAATTTGAGGCCACGGGTGCGGAGTTTTTGACGTCGTCGCCCATAGCCAAATTGCGCGCACGTTTGTGCGCCGTTTTTACAAAGGTTTCAGATTGCCTCTCGGGTTTGAATTTCCCACTGAATTGGCCATAGAATCAATTGTGTCGAGACGGTTTTTGAATTTGAGGCCTCGGGTGCGGAGTTTTTGACGTCGTCGCCCATAGCCAAATTGCGCGCACGCTTGTGCGCCGTTTTTACAAAGTTTTCAGATTGCCTCTCGGGTTTGCATTTCCAGCTGAATTGGCCATAGAATCAATTGTGTCGAGAAAATTTTTGAATTTGAGGCCTCGGGTGCGGAGTTTTTGACGTCGTCGCCCATAGCCAAGTTGCGCGCACGCTTGTGCGCCGTTTTTACAAAGTTTTCAGATTGC
The DNA here is from genome assembly GCA_963675135.1 of Galeopsis tetrahit. NCBI lineage: Eukaryota > Viridiplantae > Streptophyta > Magnoliopsida > Lamiales > Lamiaceae > Galeopsis > Galeopsis tetrahit. The sequence goes on from OY776124.1 coordinate 1,660,487, forward strand.
CTCTCGGGTTTGCATTTCTAGCTGAATTGGCCATAGAATCAATTGTGTCGAGAAAATTTTTGAATTTGAGGCCTCGGGTGCGGAGTTTTTGACGTCGTCGCCCATAACCAAATTGCGCGCACGCTTTTGCGCCGTTTTTACAAAGTTTTCAGATGGCCTCTCGGGTTTGCATTTCTAGCTAAAATTGGTCATAGAATCAATTGTGTCGAGACGGTTTTTGAATTTGAGGACTCGGGTGCGGAGTTTTTGACGTCGTCGCCCATAACCAAATTGCGCGCACGCTTGTGCACCGTGTTTACAAAGTTTTCAGATTGCCTCTCGGGTTTGCATTTCTATCTGAATTGGCCATAGAATCAATTGTGTTGAGACGGTTTTTGAATTTGAGGCCTCGGGTGCGGAGTTTTTGACATCGTCGCCCATAGCCAAACTTGCGCGCATGGTTGTGTGCCATTTTTACAAAGTTTTCAGATTGCCTCCCAAGTTTGCATCCCTCACTGAATTGGCCATAGAATCAATTGTGTCGAGACGGTATTTGAATTTGAGGCATCGGGTGCGGAGTTTTTGACGTCGTCGCCCATAGCCAAATTGCGCGCACGCTTGTGCGCCGTTTTTACAAAGTTTTCAGATTGCCTCTCGGGTTTGAATTTCCCACTGAATTGGCCATAGAATCAATTGTGTCGAAACGGTTTTTGAATTTGGGTGCGGAGTTTTTGACGTCGTCGCCCATAGCCAAATTGCGCGCACGCTTGTGCACCGTTTTTACAAAGTTTTCAGATTGCCTCTCGGGTTTGCATTTCTAGCTGAATTGGCCATTGAATCAATTTTGTCGAGACGGTTTTTTAATTTGAGGCCTCGGGTGCGGAGTTTTTGACGTCGCCGCCCATCGCCAAATTGCGCGCACGCTTGTGCGCCGTTTTTACAAAGTTTTCAGATTGCCTCTCGGGTTTGCATTTCTATCTGAATTGGCCATAGAATCAATTGTGTCGAGACGGTTTTTGAATTTGAGGCCTCGGGTGCGGAGTTTTTGGCGTCGTCGCCCATAGCCAAACTTGCGCGCATGGTTGTGTGCCATTTTTACAAAGTTTTCAGATTGCCTCCCAAGTTTGCATCCCTCACTGAATTGGCCATAGAATCAATTGTGTCGAGACGGTTTTTGAATTTGAGGCCTCGGGTGCGGAGTTTTTGACGTCGTCGCCCATAGCCAAATTGCGCGCACGCTTGTGCGCCATTTTTACAAAGTTTTCAGATTGCCTCTCGGGTTTGCATTTCTAGCTGAATTAGTCATAGAATCAATTGTGTCGAGACGGTTTTTGAATTTGAGGCCTCGGGTGCGGAGTTTTTGACGTCGTCGCCCATAGCCAAGTTGCGCGCACGCTTGTGCGCCGTTTTTACAAAGTTTTCTGATGGCCTCTCGGGTTTGCATTTCTAGCTAAAATTGGTCATAGAATCAATTGTGTCGAGACGGTTTTTGAATTTGAGGACTCGGGTGCGGAGTTTTTGACGTCGTCGCCCATAACCAAATTGCGCGCACGCTTGTGCACCGTGTTTACAAAGTTTTCAGATTGCCTCTCGGGTTTGCACTTCCATCTGAATTGGCCATAGAATCAATTGTGTCGAGACGGTTTTTGAATTTGAGGCCTCGGGTGCGGAGTTTTTGACATCGTCGCCCATAGCCAAACTTGCGCGCATGGTTGTGTGCCATTTTTACAAAGTTTTCAGATTGCCTCCCAAGTTTGCATCCCTCACTGAATTGGCCATAGAATCAATTGTGTCGAGACGGTATTCGAATTTGAGGCCTCGGGTGCGGAGTTTTTGACGTCGTCGCCCATAGCCAAATTGCGCGCACGCTTGTGCGGCGTTTTTACAAAGTTTTCAGATTGCCTCTCGGGTTTGAATTTCCCACTGAATTGGCCATAGAATCAATTGTGTCGAAACGGTTTTTGAATTTGAGGCCTCAGGTGCGGAGTTTTTGACGTCGTCGCCCATAGCCAAATTGCGCGCACGCTTGTGCACCGTTTTTACAAAGTTTTCAGATTGCCTCTCGGGTTTGCATTTCTAGCTGAATTGGCCATTGAATCAATTTTGTCGAGACGGTTTTTTAATTTGAGGCCTCGGGTGCGGAGTTTTTGACGTCGCCGCCCATCGCCAAATTGCGCGCACGCTTGTGCGCCGTTTTTACAAAGTTTTCAGATTGCCTCTCGAGTTTGTATTTCTATCTGAATTGGCCATAGAATCAATTGTGTCGAGACGGTTTTTGAATTTGAGGCCTCGGGTGCGGAGTTTTTGGCGTCGTCGCCCATAGCCAAACTTGCGCGCATGGTTGTGTGCCATTTTTACAAAGTTTTCAGATTGCCTCCCAAGTTTGCATCCCTCACTGAATTGGCCATAGAATCAATTGTGTCGAGACGGTTTTTGAATTTGAGGCCTCGGGTGCGGAGTTTTTGACGTCGTCGCCCATAGCCAAATTGCGCGCACGCTTGTGCGCCATTTTTACAAAGTTTTCAGATTGCCTCTCGGGTTTGCATTTCTAGCTGAATTAGTCATAGAATCAATTGTGTCGAGACGGTTTTTGAATTTGAGGCCTCGGGTGCGGAGTTTTTGACGTCGTCGCCCATAGCCAAATTGCGCGCACGCTTGTGCGCCGTTTTTACAAAGTTTTCAGATTGCCTCTCGGGTTTGCATTTCCAGCTGAATTGGCCATAAAATCAATTGTGTCGAGAAAATTTTTGAATTTGAGGCCTCGGGTGCGGAGTTTTTGACGTCGCCGCCCATAGCCAAGTTGCGCGCACGCTTGTGCGCCGTTTTTAAAAAGTTTTCAGATTGCCTCTCGGGTTTGGATTTATAGCTGAATTGGCCATAGAATCAATTGTGTCGAGAAATTTTTTGAATTTGAGGCCTCGGGTGCGGAGTTTTTGACGTCGTCGCCCATAGCCAAGTTTCGCGCACGCTTGTGCGCCGTTTTTACAAAGTTTTCAGATTGCCTCTCGGGTTTGCATTTCTAGCTGAATTGGCCATAGAATCAATTGTGTCGAGAAAATTTTTGAATTTGAGGCCTCGGGTGCGGAGTTTTTGACGTCGTCGCCCATAACCAAATTGCGCGTACGCTTTTGCGCCGTTTTTACAAAGTTTTCAGATGGCATCTCGGGTTTGCATTTCTAGCTAAAATTGGTCATAGAATCAATTGTGTCGAGACGGTTTTTGATTTTGAGGACTCGGGTGCGAAGTTTTTGACGTCGTCGCCCATAGCCAAATTGCGCGCACGCTTGTGCGCCGTGTTTACAAAGTTTTCAGATTGCCTCTCGGGTTTGCATTTCAATCTGAATTGGCCATAGAATCAATTGTGTCGAGACGGTTTTTGAATTTGAGGCCTCGGGTGCGGAATTTTTGACATCGTCGCCCATAACCAAACTTGCGCGCATGGTTGTGTGCCATTTTTACAAAGTTTTCAGATTGCCTCCCAAGTTTGCATCCCTCACTGAATTGGCCATAGAATCAATTGTGTCGAGACGGTTTTTGAATTTGAGGCCTCGGGTGCGGAGTTTTTGACGTCGTCGCCCATAGCCAAATTGCGTGCACGCTTGTGCGCCGTTTTTACAAAGTTTTCAGATTGCCTCTCGGGTTTGAATTTCCCACTGAATTGGCCATAGAATCAATTGTGTCGAGACGGTTTTTGAATTTGAGGCTTCGGGTGCGGAGTTTTTGACGTCGTCGCCCATAGCCAAATTGCGCGCACGCTTGTGCGCCGTTTTTACAAAGTTTTCAGATTGCCTCTCGGGTTTGCATTTCTTGCTGAATTGGCCATAGAATCAATTTTGTTGAGACGGTTTTTGAATTTGAGGCCTCGGGTGCGGAGTTTTTGACGTCGTCGCCCATCGCCAAATTGCGCGCACGCTTGTGCGCCATTTTTACAAAGTTTTCAGATTGCCTCTCAGGCTTGCATTTCTATCTGAATTGGCCATAGAATCAATTGTGTCGAGACGGTTTTTGAATTTGAGGCCTCAGGTGCGGAGTTTTTGGCGTCGTCGCCCATAGCCAAACTTGCGCGCATGGTTGTGTGCCGTTTTTACAAAGTTTTCAGATTGCCTCTCGGGTTTGCATTTCCAGCTGAATTGGCCATAAAATCAATTGTGTCGAGAAAATTTTTGAATTTGAGGCCTCGGGTGCGGAGTTTTTGACGTCGCCGCCCATAGCCAAGTTGCGCGCACGCTTGTGCGCCGTTTTTAAAAAGTTTTCAGATTGCCTCTCGGGTTTGGATTTATAGCTGAATTGGCCATAGAATCAATTGTGTCGAGAAATTTTTTGAATTTGAGGCCTCGGGTGCGGAGTTTTTGACGTCGTCGCCCATAGCCAAGTTTCGCGCACGCTTGTGCGCCGTTTTTACAAAGTTTTCAGATTGCCTCTCGGGTTTGCATTTCTAGCTGAATTGGCCATAGAATCAATTGTGTCGAGAAAATTTTTGAATTTGAGGCCTCGGGTGCGGAGTTTTTGACGTCGTCGCCCATAACCAAATTGCGCGTACGCTTTTGCGCCGTTTTTACAAAGTTTTCAGATGGCATCTCGGGTTTGCATTTCTAGCTAAAATTGGTCATAGAATCAATTGTGTCGAGACGGTTTTTGATTTTGAGGACTCGGGTGCGAAGTTTTTGACGTCGTCGCCCATAGCCAAATTGCGCGCACGCTTGTGCGCCGTGTTTACAAAGTTTTCAGATTGCCTCTCGGGTTTGCATTTCAATCTGAATTGGCCATAGAATCAATTGTGTCGAGACGGTTTTTGAATTTGAGGCCTCGGGTGCGGAATTTTTGACATCGTCGCCCATAACCAAACTTGCGCGCATGGTTGTGTGCCATTTTTACAAAGTTTTCAGATTGCCTCCCAAGTTTGCATCCCTCACTGAATTGGCCATAGAATCAATTGTGTCGAGACGGTTTTTGAATTTGAGGCCTCGGGTGCGGAGTTTTTGACGTCGTCGCCCATAGCCAAATTGCGTGCACGCTTGTGCGCCGTTTTTACAAAGTTTTCAGATTGCCTCTCGGGTTTGAATTTCCCACTGAATTGGCCATAGAATCAATTGTGTCGAGACGGTTTTTGAATTTGAGGCCTCGGGTGCGGAGTTTTTGACGTCGTCGCCCATAGCCAAATTGCGCGCACGCTTGTGCGCCGTTTTTACAAAGTTTTCAGATTGCCTCTCGGGTTTGCATTTCTTGCTGAATTGGCCATAGAATCAATTTTGTTGAGACGGTTTTTGAATTTGAGGCCTCGGGTGCGGAGTTTTTGACGTCGTCGCCCATCGCCAAATTGCGCGCACGCTTGTGCGCCATTTTTACAAAGTTTTCAGATTGCCTCTCAGGCTTGCATTTCTATCTGAATTGGCCATAGAATCAATTGTGTCGAGACGGTTTTTGAATTTGAGGCCTCAGGTGCGGAGTTTTTGGCGTCGTCGCCCATAGCCAAACTTGCGCGCATGGTTGTGTGCCATTTTTACAAAGTATTCAGATTGCCTCCCAAGTTTGCATCCCTCACTGAATTGGCCATAGAATCAATTGTGTCGAGACGGTTTTTGAATTTGAGGCCTCGGGTGCGGAGTTTTTGACGTCGTCGCCCATAGCCAAATTGCGCGCACGCTTGTGCGCCATTTTTACAAAGTTTTCAGATTGCCTCTCGGGTTTAAATTTCTAGCTGAATTGGCCATAGAATCAATTGTGTCGAGAAGGTTTTTGAATTTGAGGCCTCGGGTGCGGAGTTTTTGACATCGTCGCCCATAGCCAAACTTGCGCGCATGGTTGTGTGCCATTTTTACAAAGTTTTCTGATTGCCTCCCAAGTTTACATCCCTCACTGAATTGGCCATAGAATCAATTGTGTCGAGACGGTTTTTGAATTTGAGGCCTCGGGTGCGGAGTTTTTGACGTCGTCGCCCATAGCCAAATTGCGCGCACGCTTGTGCGCCGTTTTTACAAAGTTTTCAGATTGCCTCTCGGGCTTGCATTTCTAGCTGAATTGGCCATAGAATCAATTTTTTCGAGACGGTTTTTGAATTTGAGGCCTCGGGTGCAGAGTTTTTGACGTTGTCGCCCATCGCCAAATTGCGCGCACGCTTGTGCGCCATTTTTATAAAGTTTTCAGATTGCCTCTCAGGCTTGCATTTCTATCTGAATTGGCCATAGAATCAATTGTGTCGAGACGGTTTTTGAATTTGAGGCCTCGGGTGCGGAGTTTTTGGCGTCGTCGCCCATAGCCAAACTTGCGCGCATGGTTGTGTGCCATTTTTACAAAGTATTCAGATTGCCTCCCAAGTTTGCATCCCTCACTGAATTGGCCATAGAATCAATTGTGTCGAGACGGTTTTTGAATTTGAGGCCTCGGGTGCGGAGTTTTTGACGTCGTCGCCCATAGCCAAATTGCGCGCACGCTTGTGTGCCGTTTTTACAAAGTTTTCAGATTGCCTCTCGGGTTTGAATTTCCCACTGAATTGGCCATAGAATCAATTGTGTCGAGACGGTTTTTGAATTTGAGGCCTCGGGTGCGGAGTTTTTGACGTCGTCGCCCATAGCCAAATTGCGCGCACGCTTGTGCGCCGTTTTTACAAAGTTTTCAGATTGCCTCTCGGGTTTGCATTTCCAGCTGAATTGGCCATAGAATCAATTTTGTCGAGACGGTTTTTGAATTTGAGGCCTCGGGTGCAGAGTTTTTGACGTCGTCGCCCATCGCCAAATTGCGCGCACGCTTGTGCGCCATTTTTACAAAGTTTTCAGATTGCCTCTCAGGCTTGCATTTCTATCTGAATTGGCCATAGAATCAATTGTGTCGAGACGGTTTTTGAATTTGAGGCCTCGGGTGCGGAGTTTTTGGCGTCGTCGCCCATAGCCAAACTTGCGCGCATGGTTGTGTGCCATTTTTACAAAGTATTCAGATTGCCTCCCAAGTTTGCATCCCTCACTGAATTGGCCATAGAATCAATTGTGTCGAGACGGTTTTTGAATTTGAGGCCTCGGGTGCAGAGTTTTTGACGTCGTCGCCCATAGCCAAATTGCGCGCACGCTTGTGCGCCATTTTTACAAAGTTTTCAGATTGCCTCTCGGGTTTAAATTTCTAGCTGAATTGGCCATAGAATCAATTGTGTCGAGAAGGTTTTTGAATTTGAGGCCTCGGGTGCGGAGTTTTTGACATCGTCGCCCATAGCCAAACTTGCGCGCATGGTTGTGTGCCATTTTTACAAAGTTTTCAGATTGCCTCCCAAGTTTACATCCCTCACTGAATTGGCCATAGAATCAATTGTGTCGAGACGGTTTTTGAATTTGAGGCCTCGGGTGCGGAGTTTTTGACGTCGTCGCCCATAGCCAAATTGCGCGCACGCTTGTGCGCCGTTTTTACAAAGTTTTCAGATTGCCCCTCGGGCTTGAATTTCCCACTGAATTGGCCATAGAATCAATTGTGTCGAGATGGTTTTTGAATTTGAGGCCTCGGGTGCGGAGTTTTTGACGTCGTCGCCCATAGCCAAATTACGCGCACGCTTGTGCGCCGTTTTTACAAAGTTTTCAGATTACCTCTCGGGTTTGCATTTCCAGCTGAATTGGCCATAGAATCAATTGTGTCGAGATGGTTTTTGAATTTGAAGCCTCGGGTGCGGAGTTTTTGACGTCGTCGCCCATCGCCAAATTGCGCGCACACTTATGAGCCGTTTTTACAAAGTTTTCAGATTGCCTCTCGGGTTTGCATTCCTATCTAAATTGGCCATAGAATCAATTGTGTCGAGACGGTTTTTGAATTTGAGGCCTCGGGTGCGGAGTTTTTTACGTCGTCGCCCATAGCCAAATTGCGCGCACGCTTGTGCGCCATTTTTACAAAGTTTTCAAATTACCTCTCGGGTTTGAATTTCCCACTGAATTGGCCATAGAATCAATTGTGTCGAGACGGTTTTTGAATTTGAGGCCTCGGGTGCGGAGTTTTTGACGTCGTCGCCCATAGCCAAATTGCGCGCACGCTTGTGCGCCGTTTTTACAAAGTTTTCAGATTGCCTCTCGTGTTTGCATTTCTAGCTGAATTGGCCATAGAATCAATTTTGTCGAGACGGTTTTTGAATTTGAGGCCTCGGGTGCGGAGTTTTTGACGTCGTCGCCCATCGCCAAATTGCGCGCACGCTTGTGCGCCATTTTTACAAAGTTTTCAGATTGCCTCTCAGGCTTGCATTTCTATCTGAATTGGCCATAGAATCAATTGTGTCGAGACGGTTTTTGAATTTGAGGCCTCGGGTGCGGAGTTTTTGGCGTCGTCGCCCATAGCCAAACTTGCGCGCATGGTTGTGTGCCATTTTTACAAAGTATTCAGATTGCCTCCCAAGTTTGCATCCCTCATTGAATTGGCCATAGAATCAATTGTGTCGAGACGGTTTTTGAATTTGAGGCCTCGGGTGCGGAGTTTTTGAAGTCGTCGCCCATAGCAAAATTGCGCGCACGCTTGTGCGCCATTTTTACAAAGTTTTCAGATTGCCTCTCGGGTTTAAATTTCTAGCTGAATTGGCCATAGAATCAATTGTGTCGAGAAGGTTTTTGAATTTGAGGCCTCGGGTGCGGAGTTTTTGACATCGTCGCCCATAGCCAAACTTGCGCGCATGGTTGTGTGCCATTTTTACAAAGTTTTCAGATTGCCTCCCAAGTTTACATCCCTCACTGAATTGGCCATAGAATCAATTGTGTCGAGACGGTTTTTGAATTTGAGGCCTCGGGTGCAGAGTTTTTGACGTCGTCGCCCATAGCCAAATTGCGTGCACGCTTGTGCGCCGTTTTTACAAAGTTTTCAGATTGCCTCTCGGGCTTGAATTTCCCACTGAATTGGCCATAGAATCAATTGTGTCGAGATGGTTTTTGAATTTGAGGCCTCGGGTGCGGAGTTTTTGACGTCGTCGCCCATAGCCAAATTACGCGCACGCTTGTGCGCCGTTTTTACAAAGTTTTCAGATTACCTCTCGGGTTTGCATTTCTAGCTGAATTGGCCATAGAATCAATTGTGTCGAGATGGTTTTTGAATTTGAAGCCTCGGGTGCGGAGTTTTTGACGTCGTCGCCCATCGCCAAATTGCGCGCACACTTATGCGCCGTTTTTACAAAGTTTTCAGATTGCCTCTCGGGTTTGAATTTCCCACTGAATTGGCCATAGAATCAATTGTGTCGAGACGGTTTTTGAATTTGAGGCCTCGGGTGCGGAGTTTTTGACGTCGTCGCCCATAGCCAAATTGCGCGCACGCTTGTGCGCCGTTTTTATAAAGTTTTCAGATTGCCTCTCGGGTTTGCATTTCCAGCTGAATTGGCCATAGAATCAATTTTGTCGAGACGGTTTTTGAATTTGAGGCCTCGGGTGCAGAGTTTTTGACGTCGTCGCCCATCGCCAAATTGCGCGCACGCTTGTGCGCCATTTTTACAAAGTTTTCAGATTGCCTCTCAGGCTTGCATTTCTATCTGAATTGGCCATAGAATCAATTGTGTCGAGACGGTTTTTGAATTTGAGGCCTCGGGTGCGGAGTTTTTGGCGTCGTCGCCCATAGCCAAACTTGCGCGCATGGTTGTGTGCCATTTTTACAAAGTATTCAGATTGCCTCCCAAGTTTGCATCCCTCACTGAATTGGCCATAGAATCAATTGTGTCGAGACGGTTTTTGAATTTGAGGCCTCGGGTGCAGAGTTTTTGACGTCGTCGCCCATAGCCAAATTGCGCGCACGCTTGTGCGCCATTTTTACAAAGTTTTCAGATTGCCTCTCGGGTTTAAATTTCTAGCTGAATTGGCCATAGAATCAATTGTGTCGAGAAGGTTTTTGAATTTGAGGCCTCGGGTGCGGATTTTTGACATCGTCGCCCATAGCCAAACTTGCGCGCATGGTTGTGTGCCATTTTTACAAAGTTTTCAGATTGCCTCCCAAGTTTACATCCCTCACTGAATTGGCCATAGAATCAATTGTGTCGAGACGGTTTTTGAATTTGAGGCCTCGGGTGCGGAGTTTTTGACGTCGTCGCCCATAGCCAAATTGCGCGCACGCTTGTGCGCCGTTTTTACAAATTTTTCAGATTGCCCCTCGGGCTTGAATTTCCCACTGAATTGGCCATAGAATCAATTGTGTCGAGATGGTTTTTGAATTTGAGGCCTCGGGTGCGGAGTTTTTGACGTCGTCGCCCATAGCCAAATTACGCGCACGCTTGTGCGCCGTTTTTACAAAGCTTTCAGATTACCTCTCGGGTTTGCATTTCTAGCTGAATTGGCCATAGAATCAATTGTGTCGAGATGGTTTTTGAATTTGAAGCCTCGGGTGCGGAGTTTTTGACGTCGTCGCCCATCGCCAAATTGCGCGCACACTTATGAGCCGTTTTTACAAAGTTTTCAGATTGCCTCTCGGGTTTGCATTCCTATCTAAATTGGCCATAGAATCAATTGTGTCGAGACGGTTTTTGAATTTGAGGCCTCGGGTGCGGAGTTTTTTACGTCGTCGCCCATAGCCAAATTGCGCGCACGCTTGTGCGCCATTTTTACAAAGTTTTCAAATTACCTCTCGGGTTTGAATTCCCCACTGAATTGGCCATAGAATCAATTGTGTCGAGACGGTTTTTGAATTTGAGGCCTCGGGTGCGGAGTTTTTGACGTCGTCGCCCATAGCCAAATTGCGCGCACGCTTGTGCGCCGTTTTTACAAAGTTTTCAGATTGCCTCTCGGGTTTGCATTTCTAGCTGAATTGGCCATAGAATCAATTTTGTCGAGACGGTTTTTGAATTTGAGGCCTCGGGTGCGGAGTTTTTGACGTCGTCGCCCATCGCCAAATTGCGCGCACGCTTGTGCGCCATTTTTACAAAGTTTTCAGATTGCCTCTCAGGCTTGCATTTCTATCTGAATTGGCCATAGAATCAATTGTGTCGAGACGGTTTTTGAATTTGAGGCCTCGGGTGCGGAGTTTTTGGCGTCGTCGCCCATAGCCAAACTTGCGCGCATGGTTGTGTGCCATTTTTACAAAGTATTCAGATTGCCTCTCAAGTTTGCATCCCTCATTGAATTGGCCATAGAATCAATTGTGTCGAGACGGTTTTTGAATTTGAGGCCTCGGGTGCGGAGTTTTTTACGTCGTCGCCCATAGCCAAATTGCGCGCACGCTTGTGCGCCATTTTTACAAAGTTTTCAAATTACCTCTCGGGTTTGAATTTCCCACTGAATTGGCCATAGAATCAATTGTGTCGAGACGGTTTTTGAATTTGAGGCCTCGGGTGCGGAGTTTTTGACGTCGTCGCCCATAGCCAAATTGCGCGCACGCTTGTGCGCCGTTTTTACAAAGTTTTCAGATTGCCTCTCGTGTTTGCATTTCTAGCTGAATTGGCCATATAATCAATTTTGTCGAGACGGTTTTTGAATTTGAGGCCTCGGGTGCGGAGTTTTTGACGTCGTCGCCCATCGCCAAATTGCGCGCACGCTTGTGCGCCATTTTTACAAAGTTTTCAGATTGCCTCTCAGGCTTGCATTTCTATCTGAATTGGCCATAGAATCAATTGTGTCGAGACGGTTTTTGAATTTGAGGCCTCGGGTGCGGAGTTTTTGACGTCGTCGCCCATAGCCAAATTGCGCGCACGCTTGTGCGCCGGTTTTACAAAGTTTTCAGATTGCCTCTCGGGTTTGAATTTCCCACTGAATTGGCCATAGAATCAATTGTGTCGAGACGGTTTTTGAATTTGAGGCCTCGGGTGCGGAGTTTTTGACGTCGTCGCCCATAGCCAAATTGCGCGCACGCTTGTGCGCCGTTTTTACAAAGTTTTCAGATTGCCTCTCGGGTTTGCATTTCCAGCTGAATTGGCCATAGAATCAATTTTGTCGAGACGGTTTTTGAATTTGAGGCCTCGGGTGCAGAGTTTTTGACGTCGTCGCCCATCGCCAAATTGCGCGCACGCTTGTGCGCCATTTTTACAAAGTTTTCAGATTGCCTCTCAGGCTTGCATTTCTATCTGAATTGGCCATAGAATCAATTGTGTCGAGACGGTTTTTGAATTTGAGGCCTCGGGTGCGGAGTTTTTGGCGTCGTCGCCCATAGCCAAACTTGCGCGCATGGTTGTGTGCCATTTTTACAAAGTATTCAGATTGCCTCCCAAGTTTGCATCCCTCACTGAATTGGCCATAGAATCAATTGTGTCGAGACGGTTTTTGAATTTGAGGCCTCGGGTGCAGAGTTTTTGACGTCGTCGCCCATAGCCAAATTGCGCGCACGCTTGTGCGCCATTTTTACAAAGTTTTCAGATTGCCTCTCGGGTTTAAATTTCTAGCTGAATTGGCCATAGAATCAATTGTGTCGAGAAGGTTTTTGAATTTGAGGCCTCGGGTGCGGAGTTTTTGACGTCGTCGCCCATAGCCAAATTGCGCGCACGCTTGTGCGCCGTTTTTACAAATTTTTCAGATTGCCCCTCGGGCTTGAATTTCCCACTGAATTGGCCATAGAATCAATTGTGTCGACATGGTTTTTGAATTTGAGGCCTCGGGTGCGGAGTTTTTGACGTCGTCGCCCATAGCCAAATTACGCGCACGCTTGTGCGCCGTTTTTACAAAGCTTTCAGATTACCTCTCGGGTTTGCATTTCTAGCTGAATTGGCCATAGAATCAATTGTGTCGAGATGGTTTTTGAATTTGAAGCCTCGGGTGCGGAGTTTTTGACGTCGTCGCCCATCGCCAAATTGCGCGCACACTTATGAGCCGTTTTTACAAAGTTTTCAGATTGCCTCTCGGGTTTGCATTCCTATCTAAATTGGCCATAGAATCAATTGTGTCGAGACGGTTTTTGAATTTGAGGCCTCGGGTGCGGAGTTTTTTACGTCGTCGCCCATAGCCAAATTGCGCGCACGCTTGTGCGCCATTTTTACAAAGTTTTCAAATTACCTCTCGGGTTTGAATTTCCCACTGAATTGGCCATAGAATCAATTGTGTCGAGACGGTTTTTGAATTTGAGGCCTCGGGTGCGGAGTTTTTGACGTCGTCGCCCATAGCCAAATTGCGCGCACGCTTGTGCGCCGTTTTTACAAAGTTTTCAGATTGCCTCTCGGGTTTGCATTTCTAGCTGAATTGGCCATAGAATCAATTTTGTCGAGACGGTTTTTGAATTTGAGGCCTCGGGTGCGGAGTTTTTGACGTCGTCGCCCATCGCCAAATTGCGCGCACGCTTGTGCGCCATTTTTACAAAGTTTTCAGATTGCCTCTCAGGCTTGCATTTCTATCTGAATTGGCCATAGAATCAATTGTGTCGAGACGGTTTTTGAATTTGAGGCCTCGGGTGCGGAGTTTTTGGCGTCGTCGCCCATAGCCAAACTTGCGCGCATGGTTGTGTGCCATTTTTACAAAGTATTCAGATTGCCTCCCAAGTTTGCATCCCTCATTGAATTGGCCATAGAATCAATTGTGTCGAGACGGTTTTTGAATTTGAGGCCTCGGGTGCGGAGTTTTTTACGTCGTCGCCCATAGCCAAATTGCGCGCACGCTTGTGCGCCATTTTTACAAAGTTTTCAAATTACCTCTCGGGTTTGAATTTCCCACTGAATTGGCCATAGAATCAATTGTGTCGAGACGGTTTTTGAATTTGAGGCCTCGGGTGCGGAGTTTTTGACGTCGTCGCCCATAGCCAAATTGCGCGCACGCTTGTGCGCCGGTTTTACAAAGTTTTCAGATTGCCTCTCGGGTTTGAATTTCCCACTGAATTGGCCATAGAATCAATTGTGTCGAGACGGTTTTTGAATTTGAGGCCTCGGGTGCGGAGTTTTTGACGTCGTCGCCCATAGCCAAATTGCGCGCACGCTTGTGCGCCGTTTTTACAAAGTTTTCAGATTGCCTCTCGGGTTTGCATTTCCAGCTGAATTGTCCATAGAATCAATTTTGTCGAGACGGTTTTTGAATTTGAGGCCTCGGGTGCAGAGTTTTTGACGTCGTCGCCCATCGCCAAATTGCGCGCACGCTTGTGCGCCATTTTTACAAAGTTTTCAGATTGCCTCTCAGGCTTGCATTTCTATCTGAATTGGCCATAGAATCAATTGTGTCGAGACGGTTTTTGAATTTGAGGCCTCGGGTGCGGAGTTTTTGGCGTCGTCGCCCATAGCCAAACTTGCGCGCATGGTTGTGTGCCATTTTTACAAAGTATTCAGATTGCCTCCCAAGTTTGCATCCCTCACTGAATTGGCCATAGAATCAATTGTGTCGAGACGGTTTTTGAATTTGAGGCCTCGGGTGCAGAGTTTTTGACGTCGTCGCCCATAGCCAAATTGCGCGCACGCTTGTGCGCCATTTTTACAAAGTTTTCAGATTGCCTCTCGGGTTTAAATTTCTAGCTGAATTGGCCATAGAATCAATTGTGTCGAGAAGGTTTTTGAATTTGAGGCCTCGGGTGCGGAGTTTTTTACATCGTCGCCCATAGCCAAACTTGCGCGCATGGTTGTGTGCCATTTTTACAAAGTTTTCAGATTGCCTCCCAAGTTTACATCCCTCACTGAATTGGCCATAGAATCAATTGTGTCGAGACGGTTTTTGAATTTGAGGCCTCGGGTGCGGAGTTTTTGACGTCGTCGCCCATAGCCAAATTGCGCGCACGCTTGTGCGCCGTTTTTACAAAGTTTTCAGATTGCCCCTCGGGCTTGAATTTCCCACTGAATTGGCCATAGAATCAATTGTGTCGAGATGGTTTTTGAATTTGAGGCCTCGGGTGCGGAGTTTTTGACGTCGTCGCCCATAGCCAAATTACGCGCACGCTTGTGCGCCGTTTTTACAAAGTTTTCAGATTACCTCTCGGGTTTGCATTTCCAGCTGAATTGGCCATAGAATCAATTGTGTCGAGATGGTTTTTGAATTTGAAGCCTCGGGTGCGGAGTTTTTGACGTCGTCGCCCATCGCCAAATTGCGCGCACACTTATGAGCCGTTTTTACAAAGTTTTCAGATTGCCTCTCGGGTTTGCATTCCTATCTAAATTGGCCATAGAATCAATTGTGTCGAGACGGTTTTTGAATTTGAGGCCTCGGGTGAGGAGTTTTTTACGTCGTCGCCCATAGCCAAATTGCGCGCACGCTTGTGCGCCATTTTTACAAAGTTTTCAAATTACCTCTCGGGTTTGAATTTCCCACTGAATTGGCCATAGAATCAATTGTGTCGAGACGGTTTTTGAATTTGAGGCCTCGGGTGCGGAGTTTTTGACGTCGTCGCCCATAGCCAAATTGCGCGCACGCTTGTGCGCCGTTTTTACAAAGTTTTCAGATTGCCTCTCGTGTTTGCATTTCTAGCTGAATTGGCCATAGAATCAATTTTGTCGAGACGGTTTTTGAATTTGAGGCCTCGGGTGCGGAGTTTTTGACGTCGTCGCCCATCGCCAAATTGCGCGCACGCTTGTGCGCCATTTTTACAAAGTTTTCAGATTGCCTCTCAGGCTTGCATTTCTATCTGAATTGGCCATAGAATCAATTGTGTCGAGACGGTTTTTTAATTTGAGGCCTCGGGTGCGGAGTTTTTGGCGTCGTCGCCCATAGCCAAACTTGCGCGCATGGTTGTGTGCCATTTTTACAAAGTATTCAGATTGCCTCCCAAGTTTGCATCCCTCATTGAATTGGCCATAGAATCAATTGTGTCGAGACGGTTTTTGAATTTGAGGCCTCGGGTGCGGAGTTTTTGAAGTCGTCGCCCATAGCAAAATTGCGCGCACGCTTGTGCGCCATTTTTACAAAGTTTTCAGATTGCCTCTCGGGTTTAAATTTCTAGCTGAATTGGCCATAGAATCAATTGTGTCGAGAAGGTTTTTTAATTTGAGGCCTCGGGTGCGGAGTTTTTGACATCGTCGCCCATAGCCAAACTTGCGCGCATGGTTGTGTGCCATTTTTACAAAGTTTTCAGATTGCCTCCCAAGTTTACATCCCTCACTGAATTGGCCATAGAATCAATTGTGTCGAGACGGTTTTTGAATTTGAGGCCTCGGGTGCAGAGTTTTTGACGTCGTCGCCCATAGCCAAATTGCGCGCACGCTTGTGCGCCGTTTTTACAAAGTTTTCAGATTGCCTCTCGGGCTTGAATTTCCCACTGAATTGGCCATAGAATCAATTGTGTCGAGATGGTTTTTGAATTTGAGGCCTCGGGTGCGGAGTTTTTGACGTCGTCGCCCATAGCCAAATTACGCGCACGCTTGTGCGCCGTTTTTACAAAGTTTTCAGATTACCTCTCGGGTTTGCATTTCTAGCTGAATTGGCCATAGAATCAATTGTGTCGAGATGGTTTTTGAATTTGAAGCCTCGGGTGCGGAGTTTTTGACGTCGTCGCCCATCGCCAAATTGCGCGCACACTTATGCGCCGTTTTTACAAAGTTTTCAGATTGCCTCTCGGGTTTGAATTTCCCACTGAATTGGCCATAGAATCAATTGTGTCGAGACGGTTTTTGAATTTGAGGCCTCGGGTGCGGAGTTTTTGACGTCGTCGCCCATAGCCAAATTGCGCGCACGCTTGTGCGCCGTTTTTATAAAGTTTTCAGATTGCCTCTCGGGTTTGCATCTCCAGCTGAATTGGCCATAGAATCAATTTTGTCGAGACGGTTTTTGAATTTGAGGCCTCGGGTGCAGAGTTTTTGACGTCGTCGCCCATCGCCAAATTGCGCGCACGCTTGTGCGCCATTTTTACAAAGTTTTCAGATTGCCTCTCAGGCTTGCATTTCTATCTGAATTGGCCATAGAATCAATTGTGTCGAGACGGTTTTTGAATTTGAGGCCTCGGGTGCGGAGTTTTTGGCGTCGTCGCCCATAGCCAAACTTGCGCGCATGGTTGTGTGCCATTTTTACAAAGTATTCAGATTGCCTCCCAAGTTTGCATCCCTCATTGAATTGGCCATAGAATCAATTGTGTCGAGACGGTTTTTGAATTTGAGGCCTCGGGTGCGGAGTTTTTTACGTCGTCGCCCATAGCCAAATTGCGCGCACGCTTGTGCGCCATTTTTACAAAGTTTTCAAATTACCTCTCGGGTTTGAATTTCCCACTGAATTGGCCATAGAATCAATTGTGTCGAGACGGTTTTTGAATTTGAGGCCTCGGGTGCGGAGTTTTTGACGTCGTCGCCCATAGCCAAATTGCGCGCACGCTTGTGCGCCGTTTTTACAAAGTTTTCAGATTGCCTCTCGTGTTTGCATTTCTAGCTGAATTGGCCATAGAATCAATTTTGTCGAGACGGTTTTTGAATTTGAGGCCTCGGGTGCGGAGTTTTTGACGTCGTCGCCCATCGCCAAATTGCGCGCACGCTTGTGCGCCATTTTTACAAAGTTTTCAGATTGCCTCTCAGGCTTGCATTTCTATCTGAATTGGCCATAGAATCAATTGTGTCGAGACGGTTTTTGAATTTGAGGCCTCGGGTGCGGAGTTTTTGACGTCGTCGCCCATAGCCAAATTGCGCGCACGCTTGTGCGCCGGTTTTACAAAGTTTTCAGATTGCCTCTCGGGTTTGAATTTCCCACTGAATTGGCCATAGAATCAATTGTGTCGAGACGGTTTTTGAATTTGAGGCCTCGGGTGCGGAGTTTTTGACGTCGTCGCCCATAGCCAAATTGCGCGCACGCTTGTGCGCCGTTTTTACAAAGTTTTCAGATTGCCTCTCGGGTTTGCATTTCCAGCTGAATTGTCCATAGAATCAATTTTGTCGAGACGGTTTTTGAATTTGAGGCCTCGGGTGCAGAGTTTTTGACGTCGTCGCCCATCGCCAAATTGCGCGCACGCTTGTGCGCCATTTTTACAAAGTTTTCAGATTGCCTCTCAGGCTTGCATTTCTATCTGAATTGGCCATAGAATCAATTGTGTCGAGACGGTTTTTGAATTTGAGGCCTCGGGTGCGGAGTTTTTGGCGTCGTCGCCCATAGCCAAACTTGCGCGCATGGTTGTGTGCCATTTTTACAAAGTATTCAGATTGCCTCCCAAGTTTGCATCCCTCACTGAATTGGCCATAGAATCAATTGTGTCGAGACGGTTTTTGAATTTGAGGCCTCGGGTGCAGAGTTTTTGACGTCGTCGCCCATAGCCAAATTGCGCGCACGCTTGTGCGCCATTTTTACAAAGTTTTCAGATTGCCTCTCGGGTTTAAATTTCTAGCTGAATTGGCCATAGAATCAATTGTGTCGAGAAGGTTTTTGAATTTGAGGCCTCGGGTGCGGAGTTTTTTACATCGTCGCCCATAGCCAAACTTGCGCGCATGGTTGTGTGCCATTTTTACAAAGTTTTCAGATTGCCTCCCAAGTTTACATCCCTCACTGAATTGGCCATAGAATCAATTGTGTCGAGACGGTTTTTGAATTTGAGGCCTCGGGTGCGGAGTTTTTGACGTCGTCGCCCATAGCCAAATTGCGCGCACGCTTGTGCGCCGTTTTTACAAAGTTTTCAGATTGCCCCTCGGGCTTGAATTTCCCACTGAATTGGCCATAGAATCAATTGTGTCGAGATGGTTTTTGAATTTGAGGCCTCGGGTGCGGAGTTTTTGACGTCGTCGCCCATAGCCAAATTACGCGCACGCTTGTGCGCCGTTTTTACAAAGTTTTCAGATTACCTCTCGGGTTTGCATTTCCAGCTGAATTGGCCATAGAATCAATTGTGTCGAGATGGTTTTTGAATTTGAAGCCTCGGGTGCGGAGTTTTTGACGTCGTCGCCCATCGCCAAATTGCGCGCACACTTATGAGCCGTTTTTACAAAGTTTTCAGATTGCCTCTCGGGTTTGCATTCCTATCTAAATTGGCCATAGAATCAATTGTGTCGAGACGGTTTTTGAATTTGAGGCCTCGGGTGAGGAGTTTTTTACGTCGTCGCCCATAGCCAAATTGCGCGCACGCTTGTGCGCCATTTTTACAAAGTTTTCAAATTACCTCTCGGGTTTGAATTTCCCACTGAATTGGCCATAGAATCAATTGTGTCGAGACGGTTTTTGAATTTGAGGCCTCGGGTGCGGAGTTTTTGACGTCGTCGCCCATAGCCAAATTGCGCGCACGCTTGTGCGCCGTTTTTACAAAGTTTTCAGATTGCCTCTCGTGTTTGCATTTCTAGCTGAATTGGCCATAGAATCAATTTTGTCGAGACGGTTTTTGAATTTGAGGCCTCGGGTGCGGAGTTTTTGACGTCGTCGCCCATCGCCAAATTGCGCGCACGCTTGTGCGCCATTTTTACAAAGTTTTCAGATTGCCTCTCAGGCTTGCATTTCTATCTGAATTGGCCATAGAATCAATTGTGTCGAGACGGTTTTTTAATTTGAGGCCTCGGGTGCGGAGTTTTTGGCGTCGTCGCCCATAGCCAAACTTGCGCGCATGGTTGTGTGCCATTTTTACAAAGTATTCAGATTGCCTCCCAAGTTTGCATCCCTCATTGAATTGGCCATAGAATCAATTGTGTCGAGACGGTTTTTGAATTTGAGGCCTCGGGTGCGGAGTTTTTGAAGTCGTCGCCCATAGCAAAATTGCGCGCACGCTTGTGCGCCATTTTTACAAAGTTTTCAGATTGCCTCTCGGGTTTAAATTTCTAGCTGAATTGGCCATAGAATCAATTGTGTCGAGAAGGTTTTTTAATTTGAGGCCTCGGGTGCGGAGTTTTTGACATCGTCGCCCATAGCCAAACTTGCGCGCATGGTTGTGTGCCATTTTTACAAAGTTTTCAGATTGCCTCCCAAGTTTACATCCCTCACTGAATTGGCCATAGAATCAATTGTGTCGAGACGGTTTTTGAATTTGAGGCCTCGGGTGCAGAGTTTTTGACGTCGTCGCCCATAGCCAAATTGCGCGCACGCTTGTGCGCCGTTTTTACAAAGTTTTCAGATTGCCTCTCGGGCTTGAATTTCCCACTGAATTGGCCATAGAATCAATTGTGTCGAGATGGTTTTTGAATTTGAGGCCTCGGGTGCGGAGTTTTTGACGTCGTCGCCCATAGCCAAATTACGCGCACGCTTGTGCGCCGTTTTTACAAAGTTTTCAGATTACCTCTCGGGTTTGCATTTCTAGCTGAATTGGCCATAGAATCAATTGTGTCGAGATGGTTTTTGAATTTGAAGCCTCGGGTGCGGAGTTTTTGACGTCGTCGCCCATCGCCAAATTGCGCGCACACTTATGCGCCGTTTTTACAAAGTTTTCAGATTGCCTCTCGGGTTTGAATTTCCCACTGAATTGGCCATAGAATCAATTGTGTCGAGACGGTTTTTGAATTTGAGGCCTCGGGTGCGGAGTTTTTGACGTCGTCGCCCATAGCCAAATTGCGCGCACGCTTGTGCGCCGTTTTTACAAAGTTTTCAGATTGCCTCTCGTGTTTGCATTTCTAGCTGAATTGGCCATAGAATCAATTTTGTCGAGACGGTTTTTGAATTTGAGGCCTCGGGTGCGGAGTTTTTGACGTCGTCGCCCATCGCCAAATTGCGCGCACGCTTGTGCGCCATTTTTACAAAGTTTTCAGATTGCCTCTCAGGCTTGCATTTCTATCTGAATTGGCCATAGAATCAATTGTGTCGAGACGGTTTTTTAATTTGAGGCCTCGGGTGCGGAGTTTTTGGCGTCGTCGCCCATAGCCAAACTTGCGCGCATGGTTGTGTGCCATTTTTACAAAGTATTCAGATTGCCTCCCAAGTTTGCATCCCTCATTGAATTGGCCATAGAATCAATTGTGTCGAGACGGTTTTTGAATTTGAGGCCTCGGGTGCGGAGTTTTTGAAGTCGTCGCCCATAGCAAAATTGCGCGCACGCTTGTGCGCCATTTTTACAAAGTTTTCAGATTGCCTCTCGGGTTTAAATTTCTAGCTGAATTGGCCATAGAATCAATTGTGTCGAGAAGGTTTTTTAATTTGAGGCCTCGGGTGCGGAGTTTTTGACATCGTCGCCCATAGCCAAACTTGCGCGCATGGTTGTGTGCCATTTTTACAAAGTTTTCAGATTGCCTCCCAAGTTTACATCCCTCACTGAATTGGCCATAGAATCAATTGTGTCGAGACGGTTTTTGAATTTGAGGCCTCGGGTGCAGAGTTTTTGACGTCGTCGCCCATAGCCAAATTGCGCGCACGCTTGTGCGCCGTTTTTACAAAGTTTTCAGATTGCCTCTCGGGCTTGAATTTCCCACTGAATTGGCCATAGAATCAATTGTGTCGAGATGGTTTTTGAATTTGAGGCCTCGGGTGCGGAGTTTTTGACGTCGTCGCCCATAGCCAAATTACGCGCACGCTTGTGCGCCGTTTTTACAAAGTTTTCAGATTACCTCTCGGGTTTGCATTTCTAGCTGAATTGGCCATAGAATCAATTGTGTCGAGATGGTTTTTGAATTTGAAGCCTCGGGTGCGGAGTTTTTGACGTCGTCGCCCATCGCCAAATTGCGCGCACACTTATGCGCCGTTTTTACAAAGTTTTCAGATTGCCTCTCGGGTTTGAATTTCCCACTGAATTGGCCATAGAATCAATTGTGTCGAGACGGTTTTTGAATTTGAGGCCTCGGGTGCGGAGTTTTTGACGTCGTCGCCCATAGCCAAATTGCGCGCACGCTTGTGCGCCGTTTTTATAAAGTTTTCAGATTGCCTCTCGGGTTTGCATCTCCAGCTGAATTGGCCATAGAATCAATTTTGTCGAGACGGTTTTTGAATTTGAGGCCTCGGGTGCAGAGTTTTTGACGTCGTCGCCCATCGCCAAATTGCGCGCACGCTTGTGCGCCATTTTTACAAAGTTTTCAGATTGCCTCTCAGGCTTGCATTTCTATCTGAATTGGCCATAGAATCAATTGTGTCGAGACGGTTTTTGAATTTGAGGCCTCGGGTGCGGAGTTTTTGGCGTCGTCGCCCATAGCCAAACTTGCGCGCATGGTTGTGTGCCATTTTTACAAAGTATTCAGATTGCCTCCCAAGTTTGCATCCCTCATTGAATTGGCCATAGAATCAATTGTGTCGAGACGGTTTTTGAATTTGAGGCCTCGGGTGCGGAGTTTTTTACGTCGTCGCCCATAGCCAAATTGCGCGCACGCTTGTGCGCCATTTTTACAAAGTTTTCAAATTACCTCTCGGGTTTGAATTTCCCACTGAATTGGCCATAGAATCAATTGTGTCGAGACGGTTTTTGAATTTGAGGCCTCGGGTGCGGAGTTTTTGACGTCGTCGCCCATAGCCAAATTGCGCGCACGCTTGTGCGCCGTTTTTACAAAGTTTTCAGATTGCCTCTCGTGTTTGCATTTCTAGCTGAATTGGCCATAGAATCAATTTTGTCGAGACGGTTTTTGAATTTGAGGCCTCGGGTGCGGAGTTTTTGACGTCGTCGCCCATCGCCAAATTGCGCGCACGCTTGTGCGCCATTTTTACAAAGTTTTCAGATTGCCTCTCAGGCTTGCATTTCTATCTGAATTGGCCATAGAATCAATTGTGTCGAGACGGTTTTTGAATTTGAGGCCTCGGGTGCGGAGTTTTTGACGTCGTCGCCCATAGCCAAATTGCGCGCACGCTTGTGCGCCGGTTTTACAAAGTTTTCAGATTGCCTCTCGGGTTTGAATTTCCCACTGAATTGGCCATAGAATCAATTGTGTCGAGACGGTTTTTGAATTTGAGGCCTCGGGTGCGGAATTTTTGACGTCGTCGCCCATAGCCAAATTGCGCGCACGCTTGTGCGCCGTTTTTACAAAGTTTTCAGATTGCCTCTCGGGTTTGCATTTCCAGCTGAATTGTCCATAGAATCAATTTTGTCGAGACGGTTTTTGAATTTGAGGCCTCGGGTGCAGAGTTTTTGACGTCGTCGCCCATCGCCAAATTGCGCGCACGCTTGTGCGCCATTTTTACAAAGTTTTCAGATTGCCTCTCAGGCTTGCATTTCTATCTGAATTGGCCATAGAATCAATTGTGTCGAGACGGTTTTTGAATTTGAGGCCTCGGGTGCGGAGTTTTTGGCGTCGTCGCCCATAGCCAAACTTGCGCGCATGGTTGTGTGCCATTTTTACAAAGTATTCAGATTGCCTCCCAAGTTTGCATCCCTCACTGAATTGGCCATAGAATCAATTGTGTCGAGACGGTTTTTGAATTTGAGGCCTCGGGTGCAGAGTTTTTGACGTCGTCGCCCATAGCCAAATTGCGCGCACGCTTGTGCGCCATTTTTACAAAGTTTTCAGATTGCCTCTCGGGTTTAAATTTCTAGCTGAATTGGCCATAGAATCAATTGTGTCGAGAAGGTTTTTGAATTTGAGGCCTCGGGTGCGGAGTTTTTTACATCGTCGCCCATAGCCAAACTTGCGCGCATGGTTGTGTGCCATTTTTACAAAGTTTTCAGATTGCCTCCCAAGTTTACATCCCTCACTGAATTGGCCATAGAATCAATTGTGTCGAGACGGTTTTTGAATTTGAGGCCTCGGGTGCGGAGTTTTTGACGTCGTCGCCCATAGCCAAATTGCGCGCACGCTTGTGCGCCGTTTTTACAAAGTTTTCAGATTGCCCCTCGGGCTTGAATTTCCCACTGAATTGGCCATAGAATCAATTGTGTCGAGATGGTTTTTGAATTTGAGGCCTCGGGTGCGGAGTTTTTGACGTCGTCGCCCATAGCCAAATTACGCGCACGCTTGTGCGCCGTTTTTACAAAGTTTTCAGATTACCTCTCGGGTTTGCATTTCCAGCTGAATTGGCCATAGAATCAATTGTGTCGAGATGGTTTTTGAATTTGAAGCCTCGGGTGCGGAGTTTTTGACGTCGTCGCCCATCGCCAAATTGCGCGCACACTTATGAGCCGTTTTTACAAAGTTTTCAGATTGCCTCTCGGGTTTGCATTCCTATCTAAATTGGCCATAGAATCAATTGTGTCGAGACGGTTTTTGAATTTGAGGCCTCGGGTGCGGAGTTTTTTACGTCGTCGCCCATAGCCAAATTGCGCGCACGCTTGTGCGCCATTTTTACAAAGTTTTCAAATTACCTCTCGGGTTTGAATTTCCCACTGAATTGGCCATAGAATCAATTGTGTCGAGACGGTTTTTGAATTTGAGGCCTCGGGTGCGGAGTTTTTGACGTCGTCGCCCATAGCCAAATTGCGCGCACGCTTGTGCGCCGTTTTTACAAAGTTTTCAGATTGCCTCTCGTGTTTGCATTTCTAGCTGAATTGGCCATAGAATCAATTTTGTCGAGACGGTTTTTGAATTTGAGGCCTCGGGTGCGGAGTTTTTGACGTCGTCGCCCATCGCCAAATTGCGCGCACGCTTGTGCGCCATTTTTACAAAGTTTTCAGATTGCCTCTCAGGCTTGCATTTCTATCTGAATTGGCCATAGAATCAATTGTGTCGAGACGGTTTTTGAATTTGAGGCCTCGGGTGCGGAGTTTTTGGCGTCGTCGCCCATAGCCAAACTTGCGCGCATGGTTGTGTGCCATTTTTACAAAGTATTCAGATTGCCTCCCAAGTTTGCATCCCTCATTGAATTGGCCATAGAATCAATTGTGTCGAGACGGTTTTTGAATTTGAGGCCTCGGGTGCGGAGTTTTTGAAGTCGTCGCCCATAGCAAAATTGCGCGCACGCTTGTGCGCCATTTTTACAAAGTTTTCAGATTGCCTCTCGGGTTTAAATTTCTTGCTGAATTGGCCATAGAATCAATTGTGTCGAGAAGGTTTTTGAATTTGAGGCCTCGGGTGCGGAGTTTTTGACATCGTCGCCCATAGCCAAACTTGCGCGCATGGTTGTGTGCCATTTTTACAAAGTTTTCAGATTGCCTCCCAAGTTTACATCCCTCACTGAATTGGCCATAGAATCAATTGTGTCGAGACGGTTTTTGAATTTGAGGCCTCGGGTGCAGAGTTTTTGACGTCGTCGCCCATAGCCAAATTGCGCGCACGCTTGTGCGCCGTTTTTACAAAGTTTTCAGATTGCCTCTCGGGCTTGAATTTCCCACTGAATTGGCCATAGAATCAATTGTGTCGAGATGGTTTTTGAATTTGAGGCCTCGGGTGCGGAGTTTTTGACGTCGTCGCCCATAGCCAAATTACGCGCACGCTTGTGCGCCGTTTTTACAAAGTTTTCAGATTACCTCTCGGGTTTGCATTTCTAGCTGAATTGGCCATAGAATCAATTGTGTCGAGATGGTTTTTGAATTTGAAGCCTCGGGTGCGGAGTTTTTGACGTCGTCGCCCATCGCCAAATTGCGCGCACACTTATGCGCCGTTTTTACAAAGTTTTCAGATTGCCTCTCGGGTTTGAATTTCCCACTGAATTGGCCATAGAATCAATTGTGTCGAGACGGTTTTTGAATTTGAGGCCTCGGGTGCGGAGTTTTTGACGTCGTCGCCCATAGCCAAATTGCGCGCACGCTTGTGCGCCGTTTTTATAAAGTTTTCAGATTGCCTCTCGGGTTTGCATTTCCAGCTGAATTGGCCATAGAATCAATTTTGTCGAGACGGTTTTTGAATTTGAGGCCTCGGGTGCAGAGTTTTTGACGTCGTCGCCCATCGCCAAATTGCGCGCACGCTTGTGCGCCATTTTTACAAAGTTTTCAGATTGCCTCTCAGGCTTGCATTTCTATCTGAATTGGCCATAGAATCAATTGTGTCGAGACGGTTTTTGAATTTGAGGCCTCGGGTGCGGAGTTTTTGGCGTCGTCGCCCATAGCCAAACTTGCGCGCATGGTTGTGTGCCATTTTTACAAAGTATTCAGATTGCCTCCCAAGTTTGCATCCCTCACTGAATTGGCCATAGAATCAATTGTGTCGAGACGGTTTTTGAATTTGAGGCCTCGGGTGCAGAGTTTTTGACGTCGTCGCCCATAGCCAAATTGCGCGCACGCTTGTGCGCCATTTTTACAAAGTTTTCAGATTGCCTCTCGGGTTTAAATTTCTAGCTGAATTGGCCATAGAATCAATTGTGTCGAGAAGGTTTTTGAATTTGAGGCCTCGGGTGCGGAGTTTTTGACATCGTCGCCCATAGCCAAACTTGCGCGCATGGTTGTGTGCCATTTTTACAAAGTTTTCAGATTGCCTCCCAAGTTTACATCCCTCACTGAATTGGCCATAGAATCAATTGTGTCGAGACGGTTTTTGAATTTGAGGCCTCGGGTGCGGAGTTTTTGACGTCGTCGCCCATAGCCAAATTGCGCGCACGCTTGTGCGCCGTTTTTACAAATTTTTCAGATTGCCCCTCGGGCTTGAATTTCCCACTGAATTGGCCATAGAATCAATTGTGTCGAGATGGTTTTTGAATTTGAGGCCTCGGGTGCGGAGTTTTTGACGTCGTCGCCCATAGCCAAATTACGCGCACGCTTGTGCGCCGTTTTTACAAAGCTTTCAGATTACCTCTCGGGTTTGCATTTCTAGCTGAATTGGCCATAGAATCAATTGTGTCGAGATGGTTTTTGAATTTGAAGCCTCGGGTGCGGAGTTTTTGACGTCGTCGCCCATCGCCAAATTGCGCGCACACTTATGAGCCGTTTTTACAAAGTTTTCAGATTGCCTCTCGGGTTTGCATTCCTATCTAAATTGGCCATAGAATCAATTGTGTCGAGACGGTTTTTGAATTTGAGGCCTCGGGTGCGGAGTTTTTTACGTCGTCGCCCATAGCCAAATTGCGCGCACGCTTGTGCGCCATTTTTACAAAGTTTTCAAATTACCTCTCGGGTTTGAATTTCCCACTGAATTGGCCATAGAATCAATTGTGTCGAGACGGTTTTTGAATTTGAGGCCTCGGGTGCGGAGTTTTTGACGTCGTCGCCCATAGCCAAATTGCGCGCACGCTTGTGCGCCGTTTTTACAAAGTTTTCAGATTGCCTCTCGGGTTTGCATTTCTAGCTGAATTGGCCATAGAATCAATTTTGTCGAGACGGTTTTTGAATTTGAGGCCTCGGGTGCGGAGTTTTTGACGTCGTCGCCCATCGCCAAATTGAGCGCACGCTTGTGCGCCATTTTTACAAAGTTTTCAGATTGCCTCTCAGGCTTGCATTTCTATCTGAATTGGCCATAGAATCAATTGTGTCGAGACGGTTTTTGAATTTGAGGCCTCGGGTGCGGAGTTTTTGGCGTCGTCGCCCATAGCCAAACTTGCGCGCATGGTTGTGTGCCATTTTTACAAAGTATTCAGATTGCCTCCCAAGTTTGCATCCCTCATTGAATTGGCCATAGAATCAATTGTGTCGAGACGGTTTTTGAATTTGAGGCCTCGGGTGCGGAGTTTTTTACGTCGTCGCCCATAGCCAAATTGCGCGCACGCTTGTGCGCCATTTTTACAAAGTTTTCATATTACCTCTCGGGTTTGAATTTCCCACTGAATTGGCCATAGAATCAATTGTGTCGAGACGGTTTTTGAATTTGAGGCCTCGGGTGCGGAGTTTTTGACGTCGTCGCCCATAGCCAAATTGCGCGCACGCTTGTGCGCCGTTTTTACAAAGTTTTCAGATTGCCTCTCGGGTTTGCATTTCTAGCTGAATTGGCCATAGAATCAATTTTGTCGAGACGGTTTTTGAATTTGAGGCCTCGGGTGCGGAGTTTTTGACGTCGTCGCCCATCGCCAAATTGCGCGCACGCTTGTGCGCCATTTTTACAAAGTTTTCAGATTGCCTCTCAGGCTTGCATTTCTATCTGAATTGGCCATAGAATCAATTGTGTCGAGACGGTTTTTGAATTTGAGGCCTCGGGTGCGGAGTTTTTGGCGTCGTCGCCCATAGCCAAACTTGCGCGCATGGTTGTGTGCCATTTTTACAAAGTATTCAGATTGCCTCCCAAGTTTGCATCCCTCATTGAATTGGCCATAGAATCAATTGTGTCGAGACGGTTTTTGAATTTGAGGCCTCGGGTGCGGAGTTTTTTACGTCGTCGCCCATAGCCAAATTGCGCGCACGCTTGTGCGCCATTTTTACAAAGTTTTCAAATTACCTCTCGGGTTTGAATTTCCCACTGAATTGGCCATAGAATCAATTGTGTCGAGACGGTTTTTGAATTTGAGGCCTCGGGTGCGGAGTTTTTGACGTCGTCGCCCATAGCCAAATTGCGCGCACGCTTGTGCGCCGTTTTTACAAAGTTTTCAGATTGCCTCTCGTGTTTGCATTTCTAGCTGAATTGGCCATAGAATCAATTTTGTCGAGACGGTTTTTGAATTTGAGGCCTCGGGTGCGGAGTTTTTGACGTCGTCGCCCATCGCCAAATTGCGCGCACGCTTGTGCGCCATTTTTACAAAGTTTTCAGATTGCCTCTCAGGCTTGCATTTCTATCTGAATTGGCCATAGAATCAATTGTGTCGAGACGGTTTTTGAATTTGAGGCCTCGGGTGCGGAGTTTTTGGCGTCGTCGCCCATAGCCAAACTTGCGCGCATGGTTGTGTGCCATTTTTACAAAGTATTCAGATTGCCTCCCAAGTTTGCATCCCTCATTGAATTGGCCATAGAATCAATTGTGTCGAGACGGTTTTTGAATTTGAGGCCTCGGGTGCGGAGTTTTTGACGTCGTCGCCCATAGAAAAATTGCGCGCACGCTTGTGCGCCATTTTTACAAAGTTTTCAGATTGCCTCTCGGGTTTAAATTTCTAGCTGAATTGGCCATAGAATCAATTGTGTCGAGAAGGTTTTTGAATTTGAGGCCTCGGGTGCGGAGTTTTTGACATCGTCGCCCATAGCCAAACTTGCGCGCATGGTTGTGTGCCATTTTTACAAAGTTTTCAGATTGCCTCCCAAGTTTACATCCCTCACTGAATTGGCCATAGAATCAATTGTGTCGAGACGGTTTTTGAATTTGAGGCCTCGGGTGCAGAGTTTTTGACGTCGTCGCCCATAGCCAAATTGCGCGCACGCTTGTGCGCCGTTTTTACAAAGTTTTCAGATTGCCTCTCGGGCTTGAATTTCCCACTGAATTGGCCATAGAATCAATTGTGTCGAGATGGTTTTTGAATTTGAGGCCTCGGGTGCGGAGTTTTTGACGTCGTCGCCCATAGCCAAATTACGCGCACGCTTGTGCGCCGTTTTTACAAAGTTTTCAGATTACCTCTCGGGTTTGCATTCCTAGCTGAATTGGCCATAGAATCAATTGTGTCGAGATGGTTTTTGAATTTGAAGCCTCGGGTGCGGAGTTTTTGACGTCGTCGCCCATCGCCAAATTGCGCGCACACTTATGCGCCGTTTTTACAAAGTTTTCAGATTGCCTCTCGGGTTTGAATTTCCCACTGAATTGGCCATAGAATCAATTGTGTCGAGACGGTTTTTGAATTTGAGGCCTCGGGTGCGGAGTTTTTGACGTCGTCGCCCATAGCCAAATTGCGCGCACACTTGTGCGCCGTTTTTATAAAGTTTTCAGATTGCCTCTCGGGTTTGCATTTCCAGCTGAATTGGCCATAGAATCAATTTTGTCGAGACGGTTTTTGAATTTGAGGCCTCGGGTGCAGAGTTTTTGACGTCGTCGCCCATCGCCAAATTGCGCGCACGCTTGTGCGCCATTTTTACAAAGTTTTCAGATTGCCTCTCAGGCTTGCATTTCTATCTGAATTGGCCATAGAATCAATTGTGTCGAGACGGTTTTTGAATTTGAGGCCTCGGGTGCGGAGTTTTTGGCGTCGTCGCCCATAGCCAAACTTGCGCGCATGGTTGTGTGCCATTTTTACAAAGTATTCAGATTGCCTCCCAAGTTTGCATCCCTCACTGAATTGGCCATAGAATCAATTGTGTCGAGACGGTTTTTGAATTTGAGGCCTCGGGTGCAGAGTTTTTGACGTCGTCGCCCATAGCCAAATTGCGCGCACGCTTGTGCGCCATTTTTACAAAGTTTTCAGATTGCCTCTCGGGTTTAAATTTCTAGCTGAATTGGCCATAGAATCAATTGTGTCGAGAAGGTTTTTGAATTTGAGGCCTCGGGTGCGGAGTTTTTGACATCGTCGCCCATAGCCAAACTTGCGCGCATGGTTGTGTGCCATTTTTACAAAGTTTTCAGATTGCCTCCCAAGTTTACATCCCTCACTGAATTGGCCATAGAATCAATTGTGTCGAGACGGTTTTTGAATTTGAGGCCTCGGGTGCGGAGTTTTTGACGTCGTCGCCCATAGCCAAATTGCGCGCACGCTTGTGCGCCGTTTTTACAAAGTTTTCAGATTGCCCCTCGGGCTTGAATTTCCCACTGAATTGGCCATAGAATCAATTGTGTCGAGATGGTTTTTGAATTTGAGGCCTCGGGTGCGGAGTTTTTGACGTCGTCGCCCATAGCCAAATTACGCGCACGCTTGTGCGCCGTTTTTACAAAGCTTTCAGATTACCTCTCGGGTTTGCATTTCTAGCTGAATTGGCCATAGAATCAATTGTGTCGAGATGGTTTTTGAATTTGAAGCCTCGGGTGCGGAGTTTTTGACGTCGTCGCCCATCGCCAAATTGCGCGCACACTTATGAGCCGTTTTTACAAAGTTTTCAGATTGCCTCTCGGGTTTGCATTCCTATCTAAATTGGCCATAGAATCAATTGTGTCGAGACGGTTTTTGAATTTGAGGCCTCGGGTGCGGAGTTTTTTACGTCGTCGCCCATAGCCAAATTGCGCGCACGCTTGTGCGCCATTTTTACAAAGTTTTCAAATTACCTCTCGGGTTTGAATTTCCCACTGAATTGGCCATAGAATCAATTGTGTCGAGACGGTTTTTGAATTTGAGGCCTCGGGTGCGGAGTTTTTGACGTCGTCGCCCATAGCCAAATTGCGCGCACGCTTGTGCGCCGTTTTTACAAAGTTTTCAGATTGCCTCTCGGGTTTGCATTTCTAGCTGAATTGGCCATAGAATCAATTTTGTCGAGACGGTTTTTGAATTTGAGGCCTCGGGTGCGGAGTTTTTGACGTCGTCGCCCATCGCCAAATTGCGCGCACGCTTGTGCGCCATTTTTACAAAGTTTTCAGATTGCCTCTCAGGCTTGCATTTCTATCTGAATTGGCCATAGAATCAATTGTGTCGAGACGGTTTTTGAATTTGAGGCCTCGGGTGCGGAGTTTTTGGCGTCGTCGCCCATAGCCAAACTTGCGCGCATGGTTGTGTGCCATTTTTACAAAGTATTCAGATTGCCTCCCAAGTTTGCATCCCTCATTGAATTGGCCATAGAATCAATTGTGTCGAGACGGTTTTTGAATTTGAGGCCTCGGGTGCGGAGTTTTTGACGTCGTCGCCCATAGCCAAATTGCGCGCACGCTTATGCGCCATTTTTACAAAGTTTTCAGATTGCCTCTCGGGTTTAAATTTCTAGCTGAATTGGCCATAGAATCAATTGTGTCGAGAAGGTTTTTGAATTTGAGGCCTCGGGTGCGGAGTTTTTGACATCGTCGCCCATAGCCAAACTTGCGCGCATGGTTGTGCGCCGTTTTTACAAAGTTTTCAGATTGCCTCTCGGGTTTGCATTTCTAGCTAAAATTGGTCATAGAATCAATTGTGTCGAGACGGTTTTTGAATTTGAGGCCTCGGGTGCGGAGTTTTTGACGTCGTCGCCCATAGCCAAATTGCGCGCACGCTTGTGCGCCGTTTTTACAAAGTTTTCAGATTGCCTCTCGGGTTTGCATTTCTAGCTGAATTGGCCATAGAATTAATTTTGTCGAGACGGTTTTTGAATTTGAGGCCTCGGGTGCGGAGTTTTTGACGTCGTCGCCCATCGCCAAATTGCGCGCACGCTTGTGCGCCGTTTTTACAAAGTTTTCAGATTGCCTCTCGGGTTTGCATTTCTAGCTAAAATTGGTCATAGAATCAATTGTGTCGAGACGGTTTTTGAATTTGAGTCCTCGGGTGCAGAGTTTTTGACGTCGTCGCCCATAGCTAAAATTGCGCGCACGCTTGTGCGCCGTTTTTACAAAGTTTTCAGATTGCCTCTCGGGTTTGCATTTCTATCTGAATTGGCCATAGAATCAATTGTGTCGAGTTTTCAGATTGCCTCTCGGGTTTGCATTTCTATCTGAATTGGCCATAGAATCAATTGTGTCGAGACGGTTTTTGAATTTGAGGCCTCGGGTGCGGAGTTTTTAACGTCGTCGCCCATAGCCAAACTTGCGCGCTTGGTTGTGTGCCATTTTTACAAAGTTTTCAGATTGCCTCCCAAGTTTGCATCCATCACTGAATTGGCCATAAAATCAATTGTGTCGAGACGGTTTTTGAATTTGAGGCCTCGGGTGCGGATTTTTTGACGTCGTCGCCCATAGCCAAATTGCGCGCACGCTTGTGCGCCGTTTTTACAAAGTTTTCAGATTGCCTCTCGGGTTTGCATTTCTAGCTGAATTGGCCATAGAATCAATTGTGTCGAGACAGTTTTTGAATTTGAGGCCTCGGGTGCGGAGTTTTTGACGTCATCGCCCATAGCCAAATTGCGCGCACGCTTGTGCGCCGTTTTTACAAAGTTTTCAGATTGCCTCTCGGGTTTGCATTTCTAGCTAAAATTGGTCATAGAATCAATTGTGTCGAGACGGTTTTTGAATTTGAGGCCTCGGGTGCGGAGTTTTTGACGTCGTCGCCCATAGCCAAACTTGCGCGCTTGGTTGTGTGCCATTTTTACAAAGTTTTCAGATTGTCTCCCAAGTTTGCATCCATCACTGAATTGGCCATAAAATCAATTGTGTCGAGACGGTTTTTGAATTTGAGGCCTCGGGTGCGGATTTTTTGACGTCGTCGCCCATAGCCAAATTTCGCGCACGCTTGTGCGCCGTTTTTACAAAGTTTTCAGATTGCCTCTCGGGTTTGCATTTCTAGCTGAATTGGCCATAGAATCAATTTTGTCGAGACGGTTTTTGAATTTGAGGCCTCGGGTGCGGAGTTTTTGACGTCATCGCCCATAGCCAAATTGCGCGCACGCTTGTGCGCCGTTTTTACAAAGTTTTCAGATTGCCTCTCGGGTTTGCATTTCTAGCTAAAATTGGTCATAGAATCAATTGTGTCGAGACGGTTTTTGAATTTGAGGCCTCGGGTGCGGAGTTTTTGACGTCGTCGCCCATAGCCAAATTGCGCGCACGCTTGTGCGCCGTTTTTACAAAGTTTTCAGATTGCCTCTCGGGTTTGCATTTCTATCTGAATTGGCCATAGAATCAATTGTGTCGAGACGGTTTTTGAATTTGAGGCCTCGGGTGCGGAGTTTTTGACGTCGTCGCCCATCGCCAAATTGCGCGCACGCTTGTGCGCCGTTTTTACAAAGTTTTCAGATTGCCTCTCGGGTTTGCATTTCTAGCTAAAATTGGTCATAGAATCAATTGTGTCGAGACGGTTTTTGAATTTGAGGCCTCGGGTGCGGAGTTTTTGACGTCGTCACCCATAGCCAAATTGCGCGCACGCTTGTGCGCCGTTTTTACAAAGTTTTCAGATTGCCTCTCGGGTTTGCATTTCTATCTGAATTGGCCATAGAATCAATTGTGTCGAGACGGTTTTTGAATTTGAGGCCTCAGGTGCGGAGTTTTTGACGTCGTCGCCCATAGCCAAACTTGCGCGCTTGGTTGTGTGCCATTTTTACAAACTTTTCAGATTGCCTCCCAAGTTTGCATCCCTCACTGAATTGGCCATAAAATCAATTGTGTCGAGACGGTTTTTGAATTTGAGGCCTCGGGTGCGGATTTTTTGACGTCGTCGCCCATAGCCAAATTGCGCGCACGCTTGTGCGCCGTTTTTACAAAGTTTTCAGATTGCCTCTCGGATTTGCATTTCTAGCTGAATTGGCCATAGAATTAATTGTGTCGAGACGGTTTTTGAATTTAAGGCCTCGGGTGCGAAGTTTTTGACGTCGTCGCCCATAGTCAAATTTCGCGCACGGTTGTGCGCTGTTTTTACAAAGTTTTCAGATTGCCTCTCGGGTTTGCATTACTAGCTGAATTGGCCATAGAATCAATTGTGTCGAGACGGTTTTTGAATTTGAGGCCTCGGGTGCGGAGTTTTTGACGTCGTCGCCCACAGCCAAATTGCGCGCACGCTTGTGCACCGTTTTTACAAAGTTTTCAAATTGCCTCTCGGGTTTGCATTTCTAGCTAAAATTGGTCATAGAATCAATTGTGTCGAGACGGTTGTTGAATTTGAGACCTCGGGTGCGGAGTTTTTGACGTCGTCGCCCATAGCCAAATTGCGCGCACGCTTGTGCGCCGTTTTTACAAACTTTTCAGATTGCCTCTCGGTTTTGAATTTCCCACTGAATTGGCCATAGAATCAATTGTGTCGAGACGGTTTTTGAATTTGAGGCCTCGGGTGCGGAGTTTTTGACGTCGTCGCCCATAGCCAAATTGCGCGCACGCTTGTGCGCCGTTTTTACAAAGTTTTCAGATTGCCTCTCGGGTTTGCATTTCCAGCTAAATTGGCCATAGAATCAATTGTGTCGAGACGGTTTTTGAATTTGAGGCCTCGGGTGCGGAGTTTTTGACGTCATCGCCCATAGCCAAATTGCGCGCACGCTTGTGCGCCGTTTTTACAAAGTTTTCAGATTGCCTCTCGGGTTTGCATTTCTAGCTGAATTGGCCATAGAATTAATTTTGTCGAGACGGTTTTTGAATTTGAGGCCTCGGGTGCGGAGTTTTTGACGTCGTCGCCCATCGCCAAATTGCGCGCACGCTTGTGCCCCGTTTTTATAAAGTTTTCAGATTGCCTCTCGGGTTTGCATTTCTAGCTAAAATTGGTCATAGAATCAATTGTGTCGAGACGGTTTTTGAATTTGAGGCCTCGGGTGCGGAGTTTTTGACGTCGTCGCCCATAGCCAAATTGCGCGCACGCTTGTGCGCCGTTTTTACAAAGTTTTCAAATTGCCTCTCGGGTTTGCATTTCTAGCTAAAATTGGTCATATAATCAATTGTGTCGAGACGGTTTTTGAATTTGAGGCCTCGGGTGCGGTGTTTTTGAAGTCGTCGCCCCTAACCAAATTGCGCGCACGCTTGTGCGCCGTTTTTACAAAGTTTTCAGATTGCCATTCGGGTTTGCATTTCTAGCTGAATTGGACATAGAATCAATTGTGTCGAGACGGTTTTTGAATTTGAGGCCTCGGGTGCGGAGTTTTTGACGTCGTCGCCCATAGTCAAATTTCGCGCACGGTTGTGCGCTGTTTTTACAAAGTTTTCAGATTACCTCTCGGGTTTGCATTACTAGCTGAATTGGCCATAGAATCAATTGTGTCGAGACGGTTTTTGAATTTGAGGCCTCAGGTGCGGAGTTTTTTGACGTCGTCGCCCACAGCCAAATTGCGCGCACGCTTGTGCACCGTTTTTACAAAGTTTTCAAATTGCCTCTCGGGTTTGCATTTCTAGCTAAAATTGGTCATAGAATCAATTGTGTCAAGACGGTTGTTGAATTTGAGACCTCGGGTGCGGAGTTTTTGACGTCGTCGCCCATAGCCAAATTGCGCGCACGCTTGTGCGCCGTTTTTACAAAGTTTTCAGATTGCCTCTCGGGTTTGCATTTCTAGCTAAATTGGCCATAGAATCAATTGTGTCGAGACGGTTTTTGAATTTGAGGCCTCGGGTGCGGAGTTTTTGACGTCATCGCCCATAGCCAAATTGCGCGCACGCTTGTGCGCCGTTTTTACAAAGTTTTCAGATTGCCTCTCGGGTTTGCATTTCTAGCTGAATTGGCCATAGAATTAATTTTGTCGAGACGGTTTTTGAATTTGAGGCCTCGGGTGCGGAGTTTTTGACGTCGTCGCCCATCGCCAAATTGCGCGCACGCTTGTGCCCCGTTTTTACAAAGTTTTCAGATTGCCTCTCGGGTTTGAATTTCTAGCTAAAATTGGTCATAGAATCAATTGTGTCGAGACGGTTTTTGAATTTGAGGCCTCGGGTGCGGAGTTTTTGACGTCGTCGCCCATAGCCAAATTGCGCGCACGCTTGTGCGCCGTTTTTACAAAGTTTTCAAATTACCTCTCGGGTTTGCATCTCTAGCTAAAATTGGTCATATAATCAATTGTGTCGAGACGGTTTTTGAATTTGAGGCCTCGGGTGCGGAGTTTTTGACGTCGTCGCCCACATCCAAATTGCGTGCACGCTTGTGCACCGTTTTTACAAAGTTTTCAAATTGCCTCTCGGGTTTGCATTTCTAGCTAAAATTGGTCATAGAATCAATTGTGTCGAGACGGTTGTTGAATTTGAGACCTCGGGTGCGGAGTTTTTGACGTCGTCGCCCATAGCCAAATTGCGCGCACGCTTGTGCGCCGTTTTTACAAAGTTTTCAGATTGCCTCTCGGGTTTGCATTTCTAGCTAAATTGGCCATATAATCAATTGTGTCGAGACGGTTTTTGAATTTGAGGCCTCGGGTGCGGAATTTTTGACGTCATCGCCCATAGCCAAATTGCGCGCACGCTTGTGCGCCGTTTTTACAAAGTTTTCTGATTGCCTCTCGGGTTTGCATTTCTAGCTGAATTGGCCATAGAATTAATTTTGTCGAGACGGTTTTTGAATTTGAGGCCTCGGGTGCGGAGTTTTTGACGTCTTCGCCCATCGCCAAATTGCGCGCACGCTTGTGCGCCGTTTTTACAAAGTTTTCAGATTGCCTCTCGGGTTTGCATTTCTATCTAAAATTGGTCATAGAATCAATTGTGTCGAGACGGTTTTTGAATTTGAGGCCTCGGGTGCGGAGTTTTTGACGTCGTCGCCCATAGCCAAATTGCGCGCACGCTTGTGCGCCGTTTTTACAAAGTTTTCAGATTGCCTCTCGGGTTTGCATTTCTATCTAAAATTGGTCATAGAATCAATTGTGTCGAGACGGTTTTTGAATTTGAGGCCTCGGGTGCGGAGTTTTTGACGTCGTCGCCCATAGCCAAATTGCGCGCACGCTTGTGCGCCATTTTTACAAAGTTTTCAGATTGCCTCTCGGGTTTGCATTTCTATCTGAATTGGCCATAGAATCAATTGTGTCGAGACGGTTTTTGAATTTGAGGCCTCGGGTGCGGAGTTTTTGACGTCGTCGCCCATAGCCAAACTTGCGCGCTTGGTTGTGTGCCATTTTTACAAAGTTTTCAGATTGCCTCCCAAGTTTGCATCCCTCACTGAATTGGCCATAAAATCAATTGTGTCGAGACGGTTTTTGAATTTGAGGCCTCGGGTGCGTATTTTTTGACGTCGTCGCCCATAGCCAAATTGCGCGCACGCTTGTGCGCCGTTTTTACAAAGTTTTCAGATTGCCTCTCGGGTTTGCATTTCTAGCTAAATTGGCCATAGAATCAAATGTGTCGAGACGGTTTTTGAATTTGAGGCCTCGGGTGCGGAGTTTTTGACGTCATCGCCCATAGCCAAATTGCGCGCACGCTTGTATGCCGTTTTTACAAAGTTTTCAGATTGCCTCTCGGGTTTGCATTTCTAGCTGAATTGGCCATAGAATTAATTTTGTCGAGACGGTTTTTGAATTTGAGGCCTCGGGTGCGGAGTTTTTGACGTCGTCGCCCATCGCCAAATTGCGCGCACGCTTGTGCGCCGTTTTTACAAAGTTTTCAGATTGCCTCTCGGGTTTGCATTTCTATCTAAAATTGGTCATAGAATCAATTGTGTCGAGACGGTTTTTGAATTTGAGGCCTCGGGTGTGGAGTTTTTGACGTCGTCGCCCATAGCCAAATTGCGCGCACGCTTGTGCGCCGTTTTTACAAAGTTTTCAGATTGCCTCTCGGGTTTGCATTTCTATCTAAAATTGGTCATAGAATCAATTGTGTCGAGACGGTTTTTGAATTTGAGGCCTCGGGTGCGGAGTTTTTGACGTCGTCGCCCATAGTCAAATTGCGCGCACGCTTGTGCGCCATTTTTACAAAGTTTTCAGATTGCCTCTCGGGTTTGCATTTCTATCTGAATTGGCTATAGAATCAATTGTGTCGAGACGGTTTTTGAATTTGAGGCCTCGGGTGCGGAGTTTTTGACGTCGTCGCCCATAGCCAAACTTGCGCGCTTGGTTGTGTGCCATTTTTACAAAGTTTTCAGATTGCCTCCCAAGTTTGCATCCCTCACTGAATTGGCCATAAAATCAATTGTGTCGAGACGGTTTTTGAATTTGAGGCCTCGGGTGCGGATTTTTTGACGTCGTCGCCCATAGCCAAATTGCGCGCACGCTTGTGCGCCGTTTTTACAAAGTTTTCAGATTGCCTCTCGGGTTTGCATTTCTAGCTAAATTGGCCATTGAATCAATTGTGTCGAGACGGTTTTTGAATTTGAGGCCTCGGGTGCGGAGTTTTTGACGTCATCGCCCATAGCCAAATTGCGCGCACGCTTGTGCGCCGTTTTTACAAAGTTTTCAGATTGCCTCTCGGGTTTGCATTTCTAGCTGAATTGGCCATAGAATTAATTTTGTCGAGACGGTTTTTGAATTTGAGGCCTCGGGTGCGGAGTTTTTGACGTCGTCGCCCATCGCCAAATTGCGCGCACGCTTGTGCCCCGTTTTTACAAAGTTTTCAGATTGCCTCTCGGGTTTGCATTTCTAGCTAAAATTGGTCATAGAATCAATTGTGTCGAGACGGTTTTTGAATTTGAGGCCTCGGGTGCGGAGTTTTTGACGTCGTCGCCCATAGCCAAATTGCGCGCACGCTTGTGCGCCGTTTTTACAAAGTTTTCAAATTGCCTCTCGGGTTTGCATTTCTAGCTAAAATTGGTCATATAATCAATTGTGTCGAGACGGTTTTTGAATTTGAGGC
The DNA here is from genome assembly GCA_963675135.1 of Galeopsis tetrahit. Taxonomy (NCBI): domain Eukaryota; kingdom Viridiplantae; phylum Streptophyta; class Magnoliopsida; order Lamiales; family Lamiaceae; genus Galeopsis; species Galeopsis tetrahit. Next base: position 1,698,996 of record OY776124.1, read on the forward strand.
CCCGGGTGCGGTGTTTTTGACGTCGTCGCCCCTAACCAAATTGCGCGCACGCTTGTGCGCCGTTTTTACAAAGTTTTCAGATTGCCATTCGGGTTTGCATTTCTAGCTGAATTGGACATAGAATCAATTGTGTCGAGACGGTTTTTGAATTTGAGGCCTCGGGTGCGGAGTTTTTGACGTCGTCGCCCATAGTCAAATTTCGCGCACGGTTGTGCGCTGTTTTTACAAAGTTTTCAGATTGCCTCTCGGGTTTGCATTACTAGCTGAATTGGCCATAGAATCAATTGTGTCAAGACGGTTTTTGAATTTGAGGCCTCGGGTGCGGAGTTTTTGACGTCGTCGCCCACAGCCAAATTGCGCGCACGCTTGTGCACCGTTTTTACAAAGTTTTCAAATTGCCTCTCGGGTTTGCATTTCTAGCTAAAATTGGTCATAGAATCAATTGTGTCGAGACGGTTTTTGAATTTGAGGCCTCGGGTGCGGAGTTTTTGACGTCGTCGCCCATAGCCAAATTGCGCGCACGCTTGTGCGCCGTTTTTACAAAGTTTTCAGATTGCCTCTCGGTTTGCATTACTAGCTGAATTGGCCATAGAATTAATTTTGTCGAGACGGTTTTTGAATTTGAGGCCTCGGGTGCGGAGTTTTTTACGTCGTCGCCCATCGCCAAATTGCGCGCACGCTTGTGCCCCGTTTTTACAAAGTTTTCAGATTGCCTCTCGGGTTTGCATTTCTAGCTAAAATTGGTCATAGAATCAATTGTGTCGAGACGGTTGTTGAATTTGAGACCTCGAGTGCGGAGTTTTTGACGTCGTCGCCCATAGCCAAATTGCGCGCACGCTTGTGCGCCGTTTTTACAAAGTTTTCAGATTGCCTCTCGGGTTTGCATCTCTAGCTAAATTGGCCATAGAATCAATTTTGTCGAGACGGTTTTTGAATTTGAGGCCTCGGGTGCAGAGTTTTTGACGTCATCGCCCATAGCCAAATTCCGCGCACGCTTGTGCACCGTTTTTACAAAGTTTTCAAATTGTCTCTCGGGTTTGCATTTCTAGCTAAAATTGGTCATAGAATCAATTGTGTCGAGACGGTTTTTGAATTTGAGGCCTCGGGTGCGGAGTTTTTGACGTCGTCGCCCATAGCCAAATTGCGCGCGCGCTTGTGCGCCGTTTTTACAAAGTTTTCAGATTGCCTCTCGGGTTTGCACTTCTATCTGAATTGGCCATAGAATCAATTGTGTCGAGACGGTTTTTGAATTTGAGGCCTCGGGTGCGGAGTTTTTGACGTCGTCGCCCATAGCCAAACTTGCGCGCTTGGTTGTGTGCCATTTTTACAAACTTTTCAGATTGCCTCCCAAGTTTGCATCCCTCACTGAATTGGCCATAAAATCAATTGTGTCGAGACGGTTTTTGAATTTGAGGCCTCGGGTGCGGAGTTTTTGACGTCGTCGCCCATCGCTAAATTGCGCGCACGCTTGTGCGCCGTTTTTACAAAGTTTTCAGATTGCCTCTCGGGTTTGCATTTCTAGCTAAAATTGGTCATAGAATCAATTGTGTCGAGACGGTTTTTGAATTTGAGGCCTCAGGTGCAGAGTTTTTGACGTCGTCGCCCATAGCCAAATTGCGCGCACGCTTGTGCGCCGTTTTTACAAAGTTTTCAGATTGCCTCTCGGGTTTGCATTTCTATCTGAATTGGCCATAGAATCAATTGTGTCGATACGGTTTTTGAATTTGAGGCCTCGGGTGCGGAGTTTTTGACGTCGTCGCCCATAGCCAAACTTGCGCGCTTGGTTGTGTGCCATTTTTACAAAGTTTTCAGATTGCCTCCCAAGTTTGCATCCCTCACTGAATTGGCCATAAAATCAATTGTGTCGAGACGGTTTTTGAATTTGAGGCCTCGGGTGCGGATTTTTTGACGTCGTCGCCCATAGCCAAATTGCGCGCACGCTTGTGCGCCGTTTTTACAAAGTTTTCAGATTGCCTCTCGAGTTTGCATTTCTAGCTGAATTGGCCATAGAATCAATTGTGTCGAGACGGTTTTTGAATTTGAGGCCTCGGGTGCGGAGTTTTTGACGTCATCGCCCATAGCCAAATTGCGCGCACGCTTGTGCGCCGTTTTTACAAAGTTTTCAGATTGCCTCTCGGGTTTGCATTCCTAGCTGAATTGGCCAAAGAATTAATTTTGTCAAGATGGTTTTTGAATTTGACGCCTCGGGTGCGGAGTTTTTGACGTCGTCGCCCATCGCTAAATTGCGCGCACGCTTGTGCGCCGTTTTTACAAAGTTTTCAGATTGCCTCTCGGGTTTGCATTTCTAGCTAAAATTGGTCATAGAATCAATTGTGTCGAGACGGTTTTTGAATTTGAGGCCTCGGGTGCGGAGTTTTTTACGTCGTCGCCCATAGCCAAATTGCGCGCACGCTTGTGCGCCGTTTTTACAAAGTTTTCAGATTGCCTCTCGGGTTTGCATTCCTATCTGAATTGGCCATAGAATCAATTGTGTCGAGACGGTTTTTGAATTTGAGGCCTCGGGTGCGGAGTTTTTGACGTCGTCGCCCATCGCCAAATTGCGCGCACGCTTGTGCACCGTTTTTACAAAGTTTTCAGATTGCCTCTCGGGTTTGCATTACTAGCTAAAATTGGTCATAGAATCAATTGTGTCGAGACGGTTTTTGAATTTGAGGCCTCGGGTGCGGAGTTTTTGACGTCGTCGCCCATAGCCAAATTGCGCGCACGCTTGTGCGCCGTTTTTACAAAGTTTTCAGATTGCCTCTCGGGTTTGCATTACTATCTGAATTGGCCATATAATCAATTGTGTCGAGACGGTTTTTGAATTTGAGGCCTCGGGTGCGGAGTTTTTGACGTTGTCGCCCATAGCCAAACTTGCGCGCTTGGTTGTGTGCCATTTTTACAAAGTTTTCAGATTGCCTCCCAAGTTTGCATCCCTCACTGAATTGGCCATAAAATCAATTGTGTCGAGACGGTTTTTGAATTTGAGGCCTCGGGTGCGGATTTTTTGACGTCGTCGCCCATAGCCAAATTGCGCGCACGCTTGTGCGCCGTTTTTACAAAGTTTTCAGATTGCCTCTCGGGTTTGCATTTCTAGCTAAAATTGGTCATAGAATCAATTGTGTCGAGACGCTTTTTGAATTTGAGGCCTCGGGTGCGGAGTTTTTGACGTCGTCGCCCATAGCCAAATTGCGCGCACGCTTGTGCGCCGTTTTTACAAAGTTTTCAGATTGCCTCTCGGGTTTGCATTTCTAGCTGAATTGGCCAAAGAATTAATTTTGTCGAGACGGTTTTTGAATTTGAGGCCTCGGGTGCGGAGTTTTTGACGTCGTCGCCCATCGCCAAATTGCGCGCACGCTTGTGCGCCGTTTTTACAAAGTTTTCAGATTGCCTCTCGGGTTTGCATCTCTAGCTAAAATTGGTCATAGAATCAATTGTGTCGAGACGGTTTTTGAATTTGAGGCCTCGGGTGCGGAGTTTTTGACGTCGTCGCCCATAGCCAAAATTGCGCGCACGCTTGTGCGCCGTTTTTACAAAGTTTTCAGATTGCCTCTCGGGTTTGCATTTCTATCTGAATTGGCCATAGAATCAATTGTGTCGAGTTTTCAGATTGCCTCTCGGGTTTGCATCTCTATCTGAATTGGCCATAGAATCAATTGTGTCGAGACGGTTTTTAAATTTGAGGCCTCGGGTGTGGAGTTTTTGACGTCGTCGCCCATAGCCAAACTTGCGCGCTTGGTTGTGTGCCATTTTTACAAAGTTTTCAGATTGCCTCCCAAGTTTGCATCCCTCACTGAATTGGCCATAAAATCAATTGTGTCGAGACGGTTTTTGAATTTGAGGCCTCGGGTGCGGATTTTTTGACGTCGTCGCCCATAGCCAAATTGCGCGCACGCTTGTGCGCCGTTTTTACAAAGTTTTCAGATTGCCTCTCGGGTTTGCATTTCTAGCTGAATTGGCCATAGAATCAATTGTGTCGAGACGGTTTTTGAATTTGAGTCCTCGGGTGCGGAGTTTTTGTCGTCATCGCCCATAGCCAAATTGCGCGCACGCTTGTGCGCCGTTTTTACAAAGTTTTCAAATTGCCTCTCGGGTTTGCATTCCTAGCTGAATTGGCCATAGAATTAATTTTGTCAAGATGGTTTTTGAATTTGACGCCTCGGGTGCGGAGTTTTTGACGTCGTCGCCCATCGCCAAATTGCGCGCACGCTTGTGCGCCGTTTTTACAAAGTTTTCAGATTGCCTCTCGGGTTTGCATTTCTAGCTAAAATTGGTCATATAATCAATTGTGTCGAGACGGTTTTTGAATTTGAGGCCTCGGGTGCGGAGTTTTTTACGTCGTCGCCCATAGCCAAATTGCGCGCACGCTTGTGCGCCGTTTTTACAAAGTTTTCAGATTGCCTCTCGGGTTTGCATTTCTATCTGAATTGGCCATAGAATCAATTGTGTCGAGACGGTTTTTGAATTTGAGGCCTCGGGTGCGGAGTTTTTGACGTCGTCGCCCATCGCCAAATTGCGCGCACGCTTGTGCGCCGTTTTTACAAAGTTTTCAGATTGCCTCTCGGGTTTGCATTACTAGCTAAAATTGGTCATAGAATCAATTGTGTCGAGACGGTTTTTGAATTTGAGGCCTCGGGTGCGGAGTTTTTGACGTCGTCGCCCATAGCCAAATTGCGCGCACGCTTGTGCGCCGTTTTTACAAAGTTTTCAGATTGCCTCTCGGGTTTGCATTTCTATCTGAATTGGCCATATAATCAATTGTGTCGAGACGGTTTTTGAATTTGAGGCCTCGGGTGCGGAGTTTTTGACGTTGTCGCCCATAGCCAAACTTGCGCGCTTGGTTGTGTGCCATTTTTACAAAGTTTTCAGATTGCCTCCCAAGTTTGCATCCCTCACTGAATTGGCCATAAAATCAATTGTGTCGAGACGGTTTTTGAATTTGAGGCCTCGGGTGCGGATTTTTTGACGTCGTCGCCCATAGCCAAATTGCGCGCACGCTTGTGCGCCGTTTTTACAAAGTTTTCAGATTGCCTCTCGGGTTTGCATTTCTAGCTAAAATTGGTCATAGAATCAATTGTGTCGAGACGCTTTTTGAATTTGAGGCCTCGGGTGCGGAGTTTTTGACGTCGTCGCCCATAGCCAAATTGCGCGCACGCTTGTGCGCCGTTTTTACAAAGTTTTCAGATTGCCTCTCGGGTTTGCATTTCTAGCTGAATTGGCCATAGAATTAATTTTGTCGAGACGGTTTTTGAATTTGAGGCCTCGGGTGCGGAGTTTTTGACGTCGTCGCCCATAGCCAAACTTGCGCGCTTGGTTGTGTGCCATTTTTACAAAGTTTTCAGATTGCCTCCCAAGTTTGCATCCCTCACTGAATTGGCCATAAAATCAATTGTGTCGAGACGGTTTTTGAATTTGAGGCCTCGGGTGCGGATTTTTTGACGTCGTCGCCCATAGCCAAATTGCGCGCACGCTTGTGCGCCGTTTTTACAAAGTTTTCAGATTGCCTCTCGGGTTTGCATTTCTAGCTGAATTGGCCAAAGAATTAATTTTGTCGAGACGGTTTTTGAATTTGAGGCCTCGGGTGCGGAGTTTTTGACGTCGTCGCCCATCGCCAAATTGCGCGCACGCTTGTGCGCCGTTTTTACAAAGTTTTCAGATTGCCTCTCGGGTTTGCATCTCTAGCTAAAATTGGTCATAGAATCAATTGTGTCGAGACGGTTTTTGAATTTGAGGCCTCGGGTGCGGAGTTTTTTACGTCGTCGCCCATAGCCAAAATTGCGCGCACGCTTGTGCGCCGTTTTTACAAAGTTTTCAGATTGCCTCTCGGGTTTGCATTTCTATCTGAATTGGCCATAGAATCAATTGTGTCGAGTTTTCAGATTGCCTCTCGGGTTTGCATCTCTATCTGAATTGGCCATAGAATCAATTGTGTCGAGACGGTTTTTGAATTTGAGGCCTCGGGTGCGGAGTTTTTGACGTCGTCGCCCATAGCCAAACTTGCGCGCTTGGTTGTGTGCCATTTTTACAAAGTTTTCAGATTGCCTCCCAAGTTTGCATCCCTCACTGAATTGGCCATAAAATCAATTGTGTCGAGACGGTTTTTGAATTTGAGGCCTCGGGTGCGGATTTTTTGACGTCGTCGCCCATAGCCAAATTGCGCGCACGCTTGTGCGCCGTTTTTACAAAGTTTTCAGATTGCCTCTCGGGTTTGCATTTCTAGCTGAATTGGCCATAGAATCAATTGTGTCGAGACGGTTTTTGAATTTGAGTCCTCGGGTGCGGAGTTTTTGTCGTCATCGCCCATAGCCAAATTGCGCGCACGCTTGTGCGCCGTTTTTACAAAGTTTTCAAATTGCCTCTCGGGTTTGCATTCCTAGCTGAATTGGCCATAGAATTAATTTTGTCAAGATGGTTTTTGAATTTGACGCCTCGGGTGCGGAGTTTTTGACGTCGTCGCCCATCGCCAAATTGCGCGCACGCTTGTGCGCCGTTTTTACAAAGTTTTCAGATTGCCTCTCGGGTTTGCATTTCTAGCTAAAATTGGTCATATAATCAATTGTGTCGAGACGGTTTTTGAATTTGAGGCCTCGGGTGCGGAGTTTTTTACGTCGTCGCCCATAGCCAAATTGCGCGCACGCTTGTGCGCCGTTTTTACAAAGTTTTCAGATTGCCTCTCGGGTTTGCATTTCTATCTGAATTGGCCATAGAATCAATTGTGTCGAGACGGTTTTTGAATTTGAGGCCTCGGGTGCGGAGTTTTTGACGTCGTCGCCCATCGCCAAATTGCGCGCACGCTTGTGCGCCGTTTTTACAAAGTTTTCAGATTGCCTCTCGGGTTTGCATTACTAGCTAAAATTGGTCATAGAATCAATTGTGTCGAGACGGTTTTTGAATTTGAGGCCTCGGGTGCGGAGTTTTTGACGTCGTCGCCCATAGCCAAATTGCGCGCACGCTTGTGCGCCGTTTTTACAAAGTTTTCCGATTGCCTCTCGGGTTTGCATTTCTATCTGAATTGGCCATATAATCAATTGTGTCGAGACGGTTTTTGAATTTGAGGCCTCGGGTGCGGAGTTTTTGACGTTGTCGCCCATAGCCAAACTTGCGCGCTTGGTTGTGTGCCATTTTTACAAAGTTTTCAGATTGCCTCCCAAGTTTGCATCCCTCACTGAATTGGCCATAAAATCAATTGTGTCGAGACGGTTTTTGAATTTGAGGCCTCGGGTGCGGATTTTTTGACGTCGTCGCCCATAGCCAAATTGCGCGCACGCTTGTGCGCCGTTTTTACAAAGTTTTCAGATTGCCTCTCGGGTTTGCATTTCTAGCTAAAATTGGTCATAGAATCAATTGTGTCGAGACGCTTTTTGAATTTGAGGCCTCGGGTGCGGAGTTTTTGACGTCGTCGCCCATAGCCAAATTGCGCGCACGCTTGTGCGCCGTTTTTACAAAGTTTTCAGATTGCCTCTCGGGTTTGCATTTCTAGCTGAATTGGCCATAGAATTAATTTTGTCGAGACGGTTTTTGAATTTGAGGCCTCGGGTGCGGAGTTTTTGACGTCGTCGCCCATAGCCAAACTTGCGCGCTTGGTTGTGTGCCATTTTTACAAAGTTTTCAGATTGCCTCCCAAGTTTGCATCCCTCACTGAATTGGCCATAAAATCAATTGTGTCGAGACGGTTTTTGAATTTGAGGCCTCGGGTGCGGATTTTTTGACGTCGTCGCCCATAGCCAAATTGCGCGCACGCTTGTGCGCCGTTTTTACAAAGTTTTCAGATTGCCTCTCGGGTTTGCATGCCTAGCTAAAATTGGTCATAGAATCAATTGTGTCGAGACGCTTTTTGAATTTGAGGCCTCGGGTGCGGAGTTTTTGACGTCGTCGCCCATAGCCAAATTGCACGCACGCTTGTGCGCCATTTTTACAAAGTTTTCAGATTGCCTCTCGGGTTTGCATTTCTATTTGAATTGGCTATAGAATCAATTGTGTCGAGACGGTTTTTGAATTTGAGGCCTCGGGTGCGGATTTTTTGACGTCGTCGCCCATAGCCAAATTGCGCGCACGCTTGTGCGCCGTTTTTACAAAGTTTTCAGATTGCCTCTCGGGTTTGCATTTCTAGCTAAATTGGCCATAGAATCAATTGTGTCGAGACGGTTTTTGAATTTGAGGCCTCGGGTGCGGAGTTTTTGACGTCATCGCCCATAGCCAAATTGCGCGCACGCTTGTGCGCCGTTTTTACAAAGTTTTCAGATTGCCTCTCGGGGTTTGCATTTCTAGCTGAATTGGCCATAGAATTAATTTTGTCGAGACGGTTTTTGAATTTGAGGCCTCGGGTGCGGAGTTTTTGACGTCGTCGCCCATCGCCAAATTGCGCGCACGCTTGTGCCCCGTTTTTACAAAGTTTTCAGATTGCCTCTCGGGTTTGCATTTCTAGCTAAAATTGATCATAGAATCAATTGTGTCGAGACGGTTTTTGAATTTGAGGCCTCGGGTGCGGAGTTTTTGACGTCGTCGCCCATAGCCAAATTGCGCGCACGCTTGTGCGCCGTTTTTACAAAGTTTTCAAATTGCCTCTCGGGTTTGCATTTCTAGCTAAAATTGGTCATATAATCAATTGTGTCGAGACGGTTTTTGAATTTGAGGCCCCGGGTGCGGTGTTTTTGACGTCGTCGCCCCTAACCAAATTGCGCGCACGCTTGTGCGCCGTTTTTACAAAGTTTTCAGATTGCCATTCGGGTTTGCATTTCTAGCTGAATTGGACATAGAATCAATTGTGTCGAGACAGTTTTTGAATTTGAGGCCTCGGGTGCGGAGTTTTTGACGTCGTCGCCCATAGTTAAATTTCGCGCATGGTTGTGCACTGTTTTTACAAAGTTTTCAGATTGCCTCTCGGGTTTGCATTACTAGCTGAATTGGCCATAGAATCAATTGTGTCAAGACGGTTTTTGAATTTGAGGCCTCGGGTGCGGAGTTTTTGACGTCGTCGCCCACAGCCAAATTGCGCGCACGCTTGTGCACCGTTTTTACAAAGTTTTCAGATTGCCTCTCGGGTTTGCATTTCTAGCTGAATTGGCCATAGAATTAATTTTGTCGAGACGGTTTTTGAATTTGAGGCCTCGGGTGCGGAGTTTTTGACGTCGTCGCCCATCGCCAAATTGCGCGCACGCTTGTGCCCCGTTTTTACAAAGTTTTCAGATTGCCTCTCGGGTTTGCATTTCTAGCTAAAATTGGTCATAGAATCAATTGTGTCGAGACGGTTTTTGAATTTGAGGCCTCGGGTGCGGAGTTTTTGACGTCGTCGCCCATAGCCAAATTGCGCGCACGCTTGTGCGCCGTTTTTACAAAGTTTTCAAATTGCCTCTCGGGTTTGCATTTCTAGCTAAAATTGGTCATATAATCAATTGTGTCGAGACGGTTTTTGAATTTGAGGCCCCGGGTGCGGTGTTTTTGACGTCATCGCCCCTAACCAAATTGCGCGCACGCTTGTGCGCCGTTTTTACAAAGTTTTCAGATTGCCATTCGGGTTTGCATTTCTAGCTGAATTGGACATAGAATCAATTGTGTCGAGACAGTTTTTGAATTTGAGGCCTCGGGTGCGGAGTTTTTGACGTCGTCGCCCATAGTCAAATTTCGCGCATGGTTGTGCACTATTTTTACAAAGTTTTCAGATTGCCTCTCGGGTTTGCATTACTAGCTGAATTGGCCATAGAATCAATTGTGTCAAGACGGTTTTTGAATTTGAGGCCTCGGATGCGGAGTTTTTGACGTCGTCGCCCACAGCCAAATTGCGCGCACGCTTGTGCACCGTTTTTACAAAGTTTTCAAATTGCCTCTCGGGTTTGCATTTCTAGCTAAAATTGGTCATAGAATCAATTGTGTCGAGACGGTTTTTGAATTTGAGGCCTCGGGTGCGGAGTTTTTGACGTCGTCGCCCATAACCAAATTGCGCGCACGCTTGTGCGCCGTTCTTACAAAGTTTTCAGATTGCCTCTCGGGTTTGCATTTCTAGCTAAATTGGCCATAGAATCAATTGTGTCGAGACGGTTTTTGAATTTGAGGCCTCGGGTGCGGAGTTTTTGACGTCGTCGCCCATAGCCAAACTTGCGCGCTTGGTTGTGTGCCATTTTTACAAAGTTTTCAGATTGCCTCCCAAGTTTGCATCCCTCACTGAATTGGCCATAAAATCAATTGTGTCGAGACGGTTTTTGAATTTGAGGCCTCGGGTGCGGATTTTTTGACGTCGTCGCCCAAAGCCAAATTGCGCGCACGCTTGTGCGCCGTTTTTACAAAGTTTTCAGATTGCCTCTCGGGTTTGCATTCCTAGCTAAAATTGGTCATAGAATCAATTGTGTCGAGACGCTTTTTGAATTTGAGGCCTCGGGTGCGGAGTTTTTGACGTCGTCGCCCATAGCCAAATTGCACGCACGCTTGTGCGCCATTTTTACAAAGTTTTCAGATTGCCTCTCGGGTTTGCATTTCTATTTGAATTGGCTATAGAATCAATTGTGTCGAGACGGTTTTTGAATTTGAGGCCTCGGGTGCGGATTTTTTGACGTCGTCGCCCATAGCCAAATTGCGCGCACGCTTGTGCGCCGTTTTTACAAAGTTTTCAGATTGCCTCTCGGGTTTGCATTTCTAGCTAAATTGGCCATAGAATCAATTGTGTCGAGACGGTTTTTGAATTTGAGGCCTCGGGTGCGGAGTTTTTGACGTCATCGCCCATAGCCAAATTGCGCGCACGCTTGTGCGCCGTTTTTACAAAGTTTTCAGATTGCCTCTCGGGGTTTGCATTTCTAGCTGAATTGGCCATAGAATTAATTTTGTCGAGACGGTTTTTGAATTTGAGGCCTCGGGTGCGGAGTTTTTGACGTCGTCGCCCATCGCCAAATTGCGCGCACGCTTGTGCCCCGTTTTTACAAAGTTTTCAGATTGCCTCTCGGGTTTGCATTTCTAGCTAAAATTGATCATAGAATCAATTGTGTCGAGACGGTTTTTGAATTTGAGGCCTCGGGTGCGGAGTTTTTGACGTCGTCGCCCATAGCCAAATTGCGCGCACGCTTGTGCGCCGTTTTTACAAAGTTTTCAAATTGCCTCTCGGGTTTGCATTTCTAGCTAAAATTGGTCATATAATCAATTGTGTCGAGACGGTTTTTGAATTTGAGGCCCCGGGTGCGGTGTTTTTGACGTCGTCGCCCCTAACCAAATTGCGCGCACGCTTGTGCGCCGTTTTTACAAAGTTTTCAGATTGCCATTCGGGTTTGCATTTCTAGCTGAATTGGACATAGAATCAATTGTGTCGAGACAGTTTTTGAATTTGAGGCCTCGGGTGCGGAGTTTTTGACGTCGTCGCCCATAGTTAAATTTCGCGCATGGTTGTGCACTGTTTTTACAAAGTTTTCAGATTGCCTCTCGGGTTTGCATTACTAGCTGAATTGGCCATAGAATCAATTGTGTCAAGACGGTTTTTGAATTTGAGGCCTCGGGTGCGGAGTTTTTGACGTCGTCGCCCACAGCCAAATTGCGCGCACGCTTGTGCACCGTTTTTACAAAGTTTTCAGATTGCCTCTCGGGTTTGCATTTCTAGCTGAATTGGCCATAGAATTAATTTTGTCGAGACGGTTTTTGAATTTGAGGCCTCGGGTGCGGAGTTTTTGACGTCGTCGCCCATCGCCAAATTGCGCGCACGCTTGTGCCCCGTTTTTACAAAGTTTTCAGATTGCCTCTCGGGTTTGCATTTCTAGCTAAAATTGGTCATAGAATCAATTGTGTCGAGACGGTTTTTGAATTTGAGGCCTCGGGTGCGGAGTTTTTGACGTCGTCGCCCATAGCCAAATTGCGCGCACGCTTGTGCGCCGTTTTTACAAAGTTTTCAAATTGCCTCTCGGGTTTGCATTTCTAGCTAAAATTGGTCATATAATCAATTGTGTCGAGACGGTTTTTGAATTTGAGGCCCCGGGTGCGGTGTTTTTGACGTCATCGCCCCTAACCAAATTGCGCGCACGCTTGTGCGCCGTTTTTACAAAGTTTTCAGATTGCCATTCGGGTTTGCATTTCTAGCTGAATTGGACATAGAATCAATTGTGTCGAGACAGTTTTTGAATTTGAGGCCTCGGGTGCGGAGTTTTTGACGTCGTCGCCCATAGTCAAATTTCGCGCATGGTTGTGCACTGTTTTTACAAAGTTTTCAGATTGCCTCTCGGGTTTGCATTACTAGCTGAATTGGCCATAGAATCAATTGTGTCAAGACGGTTTTTGAATTTGAGGCCTCGGGTGCGGAGTTTTTGACGTCGTCGCCCACAGCCAAATTGCGCGCACGCTTGTGCACCGTTTTTACAAAGTTTTCAAATTGCCTCTCGGGTTTGCATTTCTAGCTAAAATTGGTCATAGAATCAATTGTGTCGAGACGGTTTTTGAATTTGAGGCCTCGGGTGCGGAGTTTTTGACGTCGTCGCCCATAACCAAATTGCGCGCACGCTTGTGCGCCGTTCTTACAAAGTTTTCAGATTGCCTCTCGGGTTTGCATTTCTATCTAAAATTGGTCATAGAATCAATTGTGTCGAGACGGTTTTTGAATTTGAGGCCTCGGGTGCGGAGTTTTTGACGTCGTCGCCCATAGCCAAACTTGCGCGCTTGGTTGTGTGCCATTTTTACAAAGTTTTCAGATTGCCTCCCAAGTTTGCATCCCTCACTGAATTGGCCATAAAATCAATTGTGTCAAGACGGTTTTTGAATTTGAGGCCTCGGGTGCGGATTTTTTAACGTCGTCGCCCATAGCCAAATTGTGCGCACGCTTGTGCGCCGTTTTTACAAAGTTTTCAGATTGCCTCTCGGGTTTGCATTTCTAGCTAAATTGGCCATAGAATCAATTGTGTCGAGACGGTTTTTGAATTTGAGGCCTCGTGTGCGGAGTTTTTGACGTCATCGCCCATAGCCAAATTGCGCGCACGCTTGTGCGCCGTTTTTACAAAGTTTTCAGATTGCCTCTCGGGTTTGCATTTCTAGCTGAATTGGCCATAGAATTAATTTTGTCGAGACGGTTTTTGAATTTGAGGCCTCGGGTGCGGAGTTTTTGACGTCGTCGCCCATCGCCAAATTGTGCGCACGCTTGTGCGCCGTTTTTACAAAGTTTTCAGATTGCCTCTCGGGTTTGCATTCCTATCTAAAATTGGTCATAGAATCAATTGTGTCGAGATGGTTTTTGAATTTGAGGCCTCGGGTGCGGAGTTTTTGACGTCGTCGCCCATAGCCAAATTGCGCGCACGCTTGTGCGCCGTTTTTACAAAGTTTTCAGATTGCCTCTCGGGTTTGCATTTCTATCTAAAATTGGTCATAGAATCAATTGTGTCGAGACGGTTTTTGAATTTGAGGCCTCGGGTGCGGAGTTTTTGACGTCGTCGCCCATAGCCAAATTGCGCGCACGCTTGTGCGCCATTTTTACAAAGTTTTCAGATTGCCTCTCGGGTTTGCATTTCTAGCTAAATTGGCCATAGAATCAATTGTGTCGAGACGGTTTTTGAATTTGAGGCCTCGGGTGCGGAGTTTTTGACGTCGTCGCCCATCGCCAAATTGCGCGCACGCTTGTGCCCCGTTTTTACAAAGTTTTCAGATTGCCTCTCGGGTTTGCATTTCTAGCTAAAATTGGTCATAGAATCAATTGTGTCGAGACGGTTTTTGAATTTGAGGCCTCGGGTGCGGAGTTTTTGACGTCGTCGCCCATAGCCAAATTGCGCGCACGCTTGTGCGCCGTTTTTACAAAGTTTTCAAATTGCCTCTCGGGTTTGCATTTCTAGCTAAAATTGGTCATATAATCAATTGTGTCGAGACGGTTTTTGAATTTGAGGCCCCGGGTGCGGTGTTTTTTACGTCGTCGCCCCTAACCAAATTGCGCGCACGCTTGTGCGCCGTTTTTACAAAGTTTTCAGATTGCCATTCGGGTTTGCATTTCTAGCTGAATTGGACATAGAATCAATTGTGTCGAGACGGTTTTTGAATTTGAGGCCTCGGGTGCGGAGTTTTTGACGTCGTCGCCCATAGTCAAATTTCGCGCATGGTTGTGCGCTGTTTTTACAAAGTTTTCAGATTGCCTCTCGGGTTTGCATTACTAGCTGAATTGGCCATAAAATCAATTGTGTCAAGACGGTGTTTGAATTTGAGGCCTCGGGTGCGGAGTTTTTGACGTCGTCGCCCACAGCCAAATTGCGCGCACGCTTGTGCACCGTTTTTACAAAGTTTTCAAATTGCCTCTCGGGTTTGCATTTCTAGCTAAAATTGGTCATAGAATCAATTGTGTCGAGACGGTTTTTGAATTTGAGGCCTCGGGTGCGGAGTTTTTGACGTCGTCGCCCATAGCCAAATTGCGCGCACGCTTGTGCGCCGTTTTTACAAAGTTTTCAGATTGCCTCTCGGGTTTGCATTTCTATCTGAATTGGCCATAGAATCAATTGTGTCGAGACGGTTTTTGAATTTGAGGCCTCGGGTGCGGAGTTTTTAACGTCGTCGCCCATAGCCAAACTTGCGCGCTTGGTTGTGTGCCATTTTTACAAACTTTTCAGATTGCCTCCCAAGTTTGCATCCCTCACTGAATTGGCCATAAAATCAATTGTGTCGAGACGGTTTTTGAATATAAGGCCTCGGGTGTGGAGTTTTTGACGTCGTCGCCCATCGCTAAATTGCGCGCACGCTTGTGCGCCGTTTTTACAAAGTTTTCAGATTGCCTCTCGGGTTTGCATTTCTAGCTAAAATTGGTCATAGAATCAATTGTGTCGAGACGGTTTTTGAATTTGAGGCCTCGGGTGCAGAGTTTTTGACGTCGTCGCCCATAGCCAAATTGCGCGCACGCTTGTGCGCCGTTTTTACAAAGTTTTCAGATTGCCTCTCGGGTTTGCATTTCTAGCTAAAATTGGTCATAGAATCAATTGTGTCGAGACGCTTTTTGAATTTGAGGCCTCGGGTGCGGAGTTTTTGACGTCGTCGCCCATAGCCAAATTGCGCGCACGCTTGTGCGCCGTTTTTACAAAGTTTTCAGATTGCCTCTCGGGTTTGCATTTCTAGCTGAATTGGCCATAGAATTAATTTTGTCGAGACGGTTTTTGAATTTGAGGCCTCGGGTGCGGAGTTTTTGACGTCGTCGCCCATCGCCAAATTGCGCGCACGCTGTGCGCCGTTTTTACAAAGTTTTCAGATTGCCTCTCGGGTTTGCATCACTAGCTAAAATTGGTCATAGAATCAATTGTGTCGAGACGGTTTTTGAATTTGAGGCCTCGGGTGCGGAGTTTTTGACGTCGTCGCCCATAGCCAAATTGCGCGCATGCTTGTGCGCCGTTTTTACAAAGTTTTCAGATTGCCTCTCGGGTTTGCATTTCTATCTGAATTGGCCATATAATCAATTGTGTCGAGACGGTTTTTGAATTTGAGGCCTCGGGTGCGGAGTTTTTGACGTTGTCGCCCATAGCCAAACTTGCGCGCTTGGTTGTGTGCCATTTTTACAAAGTTTTCAGATTGCCTCCCAAGTTTGCATCCCTCACTGAATTGTCCATAAAATCAATTGTGTCGAGACGGTTTTTGAATTTGAGGCCTCGGGTGCGGATTTTTTGACGTCGTCGCCCATAGCCAAATTGCGCGCACGCTTGTGCGCCGTTTTTACAAAGTTTTCAGATTGCCTCTCGGGTTTGCATTTCTAGCTAAAATTGGTCATAGAATCAATTGTGTCGAGACGCTTTTTGAATTTGAGGCCTCGGGTGCGGAGTTTTTGACGTCGTCGCCCATAGCCAAATTGCGCGCACGCTTGTGCGCCGTTTTTACAAAGTTTTCAGATTGCCTCTCGGGTTTGCATTTCTAGCTGAATTGGCCATAGAATTAATTTTGTCGAGACGGTTTTTGAATTTGAGGCCTCGGGTGCGGAGTTTTTGACGTCGTCGCCCATCGCCAAATTGCGCGCACGCTGTGCGCCGTTTTTACAAAGTTTTCAGATTGCCTCTCGGGTTTGCATCACTAGCTAAAATTGGTCATAGAATCAATTGTGTCGAGACGGTTTTTGAATTTGAGGCCTCGGGTGCGGAGTTTTTGACGTCGTCGCCCATAGCCAAATTGCGCGCATGCTTGTGCGCCGTTTTTACAAAGTTTTCAGATTGCCTCTCGGGTTTGCATTTCTATCTGAATTGGCCATATAATCAATTGTGTCGAGACGGTTTTTGAATTTGAGGCCTCGGGTGCGGAGTTTTTGACGTTGTCGCCCATAGCCAAACTTGCGCGCTTGGTTGTGTGCCATTTTTACAAAGTTTTCAGATTGCCTCCCAAGTTTGCATCCCTCACTGAATTGTCCATAAAATCAATTGTGTCGAGACGGTTTTTGAATTTGAGGCCTCGGGTGCGGATTTTTTGACGTCGTCGCCCATAGCCAAATTGCGCGCACGCTTGTGCGCCGTTTTTACAAAGTTTTCAGATTGCCTCTCGGGTTTGCATTTCTAGCTAAAATTGGTCATAGAATCAATTGTGTCGAGACGCTTTTTGAATTTGAGGCCTCGGGTGCGGAGTTTTTGACGTCGTCGCCCATAGCCAAATTGCGCGCACGCTTGTGCGCCGTTTTTACAAAGTTTTCAGATTGCCTCTCGGGTTTGCATTTCTAGCTGAATTGGCCATAGAATTAATTTTGTCGAGACGGTTTTTGAATTTGAGGCCTCGGGTGCGGAGTTTTTTACGTCGTCGCCCATCGCCAAATTGCGCGCACGCTTGTGCGCCGTTTTTACAAAGTCTTCAGATTGCCTCTCGGGTTTGCATTTCTAGCTAAAATTGGTCATAGAATCAATTGTGTCGAGACGGTTTTTGAATTTGAGGCCTCGGGTGCGGAGTTTTTGACGTCGTCGCCCATAGCCAAATTGCGCGCACGCTTGTGCGCCGTTTTTACAAAGTTTTCAGATTGCCTCTCGGGTTTGCATTTCTATCTGAATTGGCCATAGAATCAATTGTGTCGAGACGGTTTTTGAATTTGAGGCCTCGGGTGCGGAGTTTTTGACGTCGTCGCCCATAGCCAAACTTGCGCGCTTGGTTGTGTGCCATTTTTACAAAGTTTTCAGATTGCCTCCCAAGTTTGCATCCCTCACTGAATTGGCCATAAAATCAATTGTGTCGAGACGGTTTTTGAATTTGAGGCCTCGGGTGCGGATTTTTTGACGTCGTCGCCCATAGCCAAATTGCGCGCACGCTTGTGCGCCGTTTTTACAAAGTTTTCAGATTGCCTCTCGGGTTTGCATTTCTAGCTGAATTGGCCATAGAATAAATTGTGTCGAGACGGTTTTTGAATTTGAGGCCTCGGGTGCGGAGTTTTTGACGTCATCGCCCATAGCCAAATTGCGCGCACGCTTGTGCGCCGTTTTTACAAAGTTTTCAGATTGCCTCTCGGGTTTGCATTCCTAGCTGAATTGGCCATAAAATTAATTTTGTCAAGATGGTTTTTGAATTTGACGCCTCGGGTGCGGAGTTTTTGACGTCGTCGCCCATCGCCAAATTGCGCGCACGCTTGTGCGCCGTTTTTACAAAGTTTTCAGATTGCCTCTCGGGTTTGCATTTCTAGCTAAATTTGGTCATATAATCAATTGTGTCGAGACGGTTTTTGAATTTGAGGCCTCGGGTGCGGAGTTTTTTACATCGTCGCCCATAGCCAAATTGCGCGCACGCTTGTGCGCCGTTTTTACAAAGTTTTCAGATTGCCTCTCAGGCTTACATTTCTATCTGAATTGGCCATAGAATCAATTGTGTCGAGACGGTTTTTGAATTTGAGGCCTCGGGTGCGGAGTTTTTGACGTCGTCGCCCATAGCCAAATTGCGCGCACGCTTGTACGCCGTTTTTACAAAGTTTTCAGATTGCCCCTCGGGCTTGAATTTCCCACTGAATTGGACATAGAATCAATTGTGTCGAGATGGTTTTTGAATTTGAGGCCTCGGGTGCGGAGTTTTTGACGTCGTCGCCCATAGCCAAATTACGCGCACGCTTGTGCGCCGTTTTTACAAAGTTTTCAGATTACCTCTCGGGTTTGCATTTCTAGCTGAATTGGCCATAGAATCAATTGTGTCGAGATGGTTTTTGAATTTGAAGCCTCGGGTGCGGAGTTTTTGACGTCGTCGCCCATCGCCAAATTGCGCGCACACTTATGCGCCGTTTTTACAAAGTTTTCAGATTGCCTCTCGGGTTTGCATTCCTATCTAAATTGGCCATAGAATCAATTGTGTCGAGACGGTTTTTGAATTTGAGGCTTCGAGTGCGGAGTTTTTGACGTCGTCGCCCATAGCCAAATTGCGCGCACGCTTGTGCGCCGTTTTTACAAAGTTTTCAGATTGCCTCTCGGGTTTGAATTTCCCACTGAATTGGCCATAGAATCAATTGTGTCGAGACGGTTTTTGAATTTGAGGCCTCGGGTGCGGAGTTTTTGACGTCGTCGCCCATAGCCAAATTGCGCGCACGCTTGTGCGCCTTTTTTACAAAGTTTTCAGATTGCCTCTCGGGTTTGCATTTCTAGCTGAATTGGCCATAGAATCAATTTTGTCGAGACGGTTTTTGAATTTGAGGCTTCGAGTGCGGAGTTTTTGACGTCGTCGCCCATAGCCAAATTGCGCGCACGCTTGTGCGCCGTTTTTACAAAGTTTTCAAATTGCCTCTCGGGTTTGAATTTCCCACTGAATTGGCTATAGAATCAATTGTGTCGAGACGGTTTTTGAATTTGAGGCCTCGGGTGCGGAGTTTTTGACGTCGTCGCCCATAGCCAAATTGCACGCACGCTTGTGCGCCGTTTTTACAAAGTTTTCAGATTGCCTCTCGGGTTTGCATTTCTAGCTGAATTGGCCATAGAATCAATTTTGTCGAGACGGTTTTTGAATTTGAGGCCTCGGGTGCGGAGTTTTTGACGTCGTCGCCCATCGCCAAATTGCGCGCACGCTTGTGCGCCATTTTTACAAAGTTTTCAGATTGCCTCTCAGGCTTGCATTTCTATCTGAATTGGCCATAGAATCAATTGTGTCGAGACGGTTTTTGAATTTGAGGCCTCGGGTGCGCCGTTTTTACAAAGTTTTCAGATTGCCTCTCGGGTTTGCATTTCTAGCTAAAATTGGTCATAGAATCAATTGTGTCGAGACGGTTTTTGAATTTAAGTCCTCGGGTGCGGAGTTTTTTACGTCGTTGCCCATAGCCAAATTACGCGCACGCTTGTGCGCCGTTTTTACAAAGTTTTCAGATTGCCTCTCGGGTTTGCATTTCTAGCTGAATTGGCCATAGAATTAATTTTGTCGAGACGGTTTTTGAATTTGACGCCTCGGGTGCGGAGTTTTTGACGTCGTCGCCCATCGCCAAATTGCGCGCACGCTTGGGAGCCGTTTTTACAAAGTTTTCAGATTGCCTCTCGGGTTTGCATTTCTAGCTAAAATTGGTCATAGAATCAATTGTGTCGAGACGGTTTTTGAATTTGAGGCCTCGGGTGCGGAGTTTTTGACGTCGTCGCCCATAGCCAAATTGCGCGCACGTTTGTGCGCCGTTTTTACAAAGTTTTCAGATTGCCTCTCGGGTTTGCATTTCCATCTGAATTGGCCATAGAATCAATTGTGTCGAGACGGTTTTTGAATTTGAGGCCTCGGGTGCGGAGTTTTTGACGTCGTCGCCCATCGCCAAATTGCGCGCACGCTTGTGCGCCGTTTTTACAAAGTTTTCAGATTGCCTCTCGGGTTTGCATTTCTAGCTAAAATTGGTCATAGAATCAATTGTGTCGCGACGGTTTTTGAATTTGAGGCCTCGGGTGCGGAGTTTTTGACGTCGTCGCCCATAGCCAAATTGCGCGCACGCTTGTGCGCCGTTTTTACAAAGTTTTCAGATTGCCTCTCGGGTTTGCATTTCTAGCTGAATTGGCCATAGAATCAATTGTGTCGAGACGGTTTTTGAATTTGAGGCCTCGGGTGCAGAGTTTTTGACGTCGTCGCCCATAGCCAAATTGCGTGCACGCTTGTGCACCGTTTTTACAAAGTTTTCAGATTGCCTCTCGGGTTTGCATTACTAGCTAAAATTGGTCATAGAATCAATTGTGTCGAGACGGTTTTTGAATTTGAGGCCTCGGGTGCGGAGTTTTTTACGTCGTCGCCCATAGCCAAATTGCGCACACGCTTGTGCCCCGTTTTTACAAAGTTTTCAGATTGCCTCTCGGGTTTGCATTTCTAGCTGAATTGGCCATAGAATCAATTGTGTCGAGACGGTTTTTGAATTTGAGGCCTCGGGTGCGGAGTTTTTGACGTCGTCGCCCATAGCCAAATTGCGTGCACGCTTGTGCGCCGTTTTTACAAAGTTTTCAGATTGCCTCTCGGGTTTGCATTTCTAGCTAAAATTGGTCATAGAATCAATTGTGTCGAGACGGTTTTTGAATTTGAGGCCTCGGGTGCGGAGTTTTTGACGTCGTCGGCCATAGCCAAATTGCGCGCACGCTTGTGCGCCGTTTTTACAAAGTTTTCAGATTGCCTCTCGGGTTTGCATTTCCATCTGAATTGGCCATAGAATCAATTGTGTCGAGACGGTTTTTGAATTTGAGGCCTCGGGTGCGGAGTTTTTGACGTCGTCGCCCATCGCCAAATTGCGCGCACGCTTGTGCGCCGTTTTTACAAAGTTTTCAGATTGCCTCTCGGGTTTGCATTTCTAGCTAAAATTGGTCATAGAATCAATTGTGTCGCGACGGTTTTTGAATTTGAGGCCTCGGGTGCGGAGTTTTTGACGTCGTCGCCCATAGCCAAATTGCGCGCACGCTTGTGCGCCGTTTTTACAAAGTTTTCAGATTGCCTCTCGGGTTTGCATTTCTAGCTGAATTGGCCATAGAATCAATTGTGTCGAGACGGTTTTTGAATTTGAGGCCTCGGGTGCAGAGTTTTTGACGTCGTCGCCCATAGCCAAATTGCGTGCACGCTTGTGCGCCGTTTTTACAAAGTTTTCAGATTGCCTCTCGGGTTTGCATTTCTAGCTAAAATTGGTCATAGAATCAATTGTGTCGAGACGGTTTTTGAATTTGAGGCCTCGGGTGCGGAGTTTTTGACGTCGTCGCCCATAGCCAAATTGCGCACACGCTTGTGCCCCGTTTTTACAAAGTTTTCAGATTGCCTCTCGGGTTTGCATTTCTAGCTGAATTGGCCATAGAATCAATTGTGTCGAGACGGTTTTTGAATTTGAGGCCTCGGGTGCGGAGTTTTTGACGTCGTCGCCCATAGCCAAATTGCGTGCACGCTTGTGCGCCGTTTTTACAAAGTTTTCAGATTGCCTCTCGGGTTTGCATTTCTAGCTAAAATTGGTCATAGAATCAATTGTGTCGAGACGGTTTTTGAATTTGAGGCCTCGGGTGCGGAGTTTTTGACGTCGTCGCCCATAGCCAAATTGCGCGCACGCTTGTGCGCCGTTTTTACAAAGGTTTCAGATTGCCTCTCGGGTTTGAATTTCCCACTGAATTGGCCATAGAATCAATTGTGTCGAGACGGGTTTTGAATTTGAGGCCTCGGGTGCGGAGTTTTTGACGTCGTCGCCCATAGCCAAATTGCGAGCACGCTTGTGCGCCGTTTTTACAAAGTTTTCAGATTGCCTCTCGGGTTTGCATTTCCAGCTGAATTGGCCATAGAATCAATTGTGTCGAGAAATTTTTTGAATTTGAGGCCTCGGGTGCGGAGTTTTTGACGTCGTCGCCCATAGCCAAGTTGCGCGCACGCTTGTGCGCCGTTTTTACAAAGTTTTCAGATTGCCTCTCGGGTTTGCATTTCTAGCTGAATTGGCCATAGAATCAATTGTGTCGAGAAATTTTTTGAATTTGAGGCCTCGGGTGCGGAGTTTTTGACGTCGTCGCCCATAACCAAATTGCGCGCACGCTTTTGCGCCGTTTTTACAAAGTTTTCAGATGGCCTCTCGGGTTTGCATTTCTAGCTAAAATTGGTCATAGAATCAATTGTGTCGAGACGGTTTTTGAATTTGAGGCCTCGGGTGCGGAGTTTTTGACGTCGTCGCCCATAGCCAAATTGCACGCACGCTTGTGCGCCGTTTTTACAAAGTTTTCAGATTGCCTCTCGGGTTTGCATTTCTAGCTGAATTGGCCATAGAATCAATTTTGTCGAGACGGTTTTTGAATTTGAGGCCTCGGGTGCGGAGTTTTTGACGTCGTCGCCCATCGCCAAATTGCGCGCACGCTTGTGCGCCATTTTTACAAAGTTTTCAGATTGCCTCTCAGGCTTGCATTTCTATCTGAATTGGCCATAGAATCAATTGTGTCGAGACGGTTTTTGAATTTGAGGCCTCGGGTGCGGAGTTTTTGGCGTCGTCGCCCATAGCCAAACTTGCGCGCATGGTTGTGTGCCATTTTTACAAAGTATTCAGATTGCCTCCCAAGTTTGCATCCCTCACTGAATTGGCCATAGAATCAATTGTGTCGAGACGGTTTTTGAATTTGAGGCCTCGGGTGCGCCGTTTTTACAAAGTTTTCAGATTGCCTCTCGGGTTTGCATTTCTAGCTAAAATTGGTCATAGAATCAATTGTGTCGAGACGGTTTTTGAATTTGAGGCCTCGGGTGCGGAGTTTTTTACGTCGTTGCCCATAGCCAAATTGCGCGCACGCTTGTGCGCCGTTTTTACAAAGTTTTCAGATTGCCTCTCGGGTTTGCATTTCTAGCTGAATTGGCCATAGAATTAATTTTGTCGAGACGGTTTTTGAATTTGACGCCTCGGGTGCGGAGTTTTTGACGTCGTCGCCCATCGCCAAATTGCGCGCACGCTTGGGAGCCGTTTTTACAAAGTTTTCAGATTGCCTCTCGGGTTTGCATTTCTAGCTAAAATTGGTCATAGAATCAATTGTGTCGAGACGGTTTTTGAATTTGAGGCCTCGGGTGCGGAGTTTTTGACGTCGTCGCCCATAGCCAAATTGCGCGCACGCTTGTGCGCCGTTTTTACAAAGTTTTCAGATTGCCTCTCGGGTTTGCACTTCCATCTGAATTGGCCATAGAATCAATTGTGTCGAGACGGTTTTTGAATTTGAGGCCTCGGGTGCGGAGTTTTTGGCGTCGTCGCCCATCGCCAAATTGCGCGCACGCTTGTGCGCCGTTTTTACAAAGTTTTCAGATTGCCTCTCGGGTTTGCATCTCTAGCTAAAATTGGTCATAGAATCAATTGTGTCGCGACGGTTTTTGAATTTGAGGCCTCGGGTGCGGAGTTTTTGACGTCGTCGCCCATAGCCAAATTGCGCGTACGCTTGTGCGCCGTTTTTACAAAGTTTTTAGATTGCCTCTCGGGTTTGCATTTCTAGCTGAATTGGCCATAGAATCAATTGTGTCGAGACGGTTTTTGAATTTGAGGCCTCGGGTGCAGAGTTTTTGACGTCGTCGCCCATAGCCAAATTGCGTGCACGCTTGTGCGCCGTTTTTACAAAGTTTTCAGATTGCCTCTCGGGTTTGCATTTCTAGCTAAAATTGGTCATAGAATCAATTGTGTCGAGACGGTTTTTGAATTTGAGGCCTCGGGTGCGGAGTTTTTGACGTCGTCGCCCATAGCCAAATTGCGCACACGCTTGTGCCCCGTTTTTACAAAGTTTTCAGATTGCCTCTCGGGTTTGCATTTCTAGCTGAATTGGCCATAGAATCAATTGTGTCGAGACGGTTTTTGAATTTGAGGCCTCGGGTGCGGAGTTTTTGACGTCGTCGCCCATAGCCAAATTGCGTGCACGCTTGTGCGCCGTTTTTACAAAGTTTTCAGATTGCCTCTCGGGTTTGCATTTCTAGCTAAAATTGGTGATAGAATCAATTGTGTCGAGACGGTTTTTGAATTTGAGGCCTCGGGTGCGGAGTTTTTGACGTCGTCGCCCATAGCCAAATTGCGCGCACGCTTGTGCGCCGTTTTTACAAAGGTTTCAGATTGCCTCTCGGGTTTGAATTTCCCACTGAATTGGCCATAGAATCAATTGTGTCGAGACGGTTTTTGAATTTGAGGCCTCGGGTGCGGAGTTTTTGACGTCGTCGCCCATAGCCAAATTGCGCGCACGCTTGTGCGCCGTTTTTACAAAGTTTTCAGATTGCCTCTCGGGTTTGCATTTCCAGCTGAATTGGCCATAGAATCAATTGTGTCGA
The DNA here is from genome assembly GCA_963675135.1 of Galeopsis tetrahit. Taxonomy (NCBI): domain Eukaryota; kingdom Viridiplantae; phylum Streptophyta; class Magnoliopsida; order Lamiales; family Lamiaceae; genus Galeopsis; species Galeopsis tetrahit. Next base: position 1,723,098 of record OY776124.1, read on the forward strand.
GAAAATTTTTGAATTTGAGGCCTCGGGTGCGGAGTTTTTGACGTCGTCGCCCATAGCCAAGTTGCGCGCACGCTTGTGCGCCGTTTTTACAAAGTTTTCAGATTGCCTCTCGGGTTTGCATTTCTAGCTGAATTGGCCATAGAATCAATTGTGTCGAGAAAATTTTTGAATTTGAGGCCTCGGGTGCGGAGTTTTTGACGTCGTCGCCCATAACCAAATTGCGCGCACGCTTTTGCGCCGTTTTTACAAAGTTTTCAGATTGCCTCTCGGGTTTAAATTTCTAGCTGAATTGGCCATAGAATCAATTGTGTCGAGAAGGTTTTTGAATTTGAGGCCTCGGGTGCGGAGTTTTTGACATCGTCGCCCATAGCCAAACTTGCGCGCATGGTTGTGTGCCATTTTTACAAAGTTTTCAGATTGCCTCCCAAGTTTACATCCCTCACTGAATTGGCCATAGAATCAATTGTGTCGAGACGGTTTTTGAATTTGAGGCCTCGGGTGCGGAGTTTTTGACGTCGTCGCCCATAGCCAAATTGCGCGCACGCTTGTGCGCCGTTTTTACAAAGTTTTCAGATTGCCTCTCGGGCTTGAATTTCCCACTGAATTGGCCATAGAATCAATTGTGTCGAGATGGTTTTTGAATTTGAGGCCTCGGGTGCGGAGTTTTTGACGTCGTCGCCCATAGCCAAATTACGCGCACGCTTGTGCGCCGTTTTTACAAAGTTTTCAGATTACCTCTCGGGTTTGCATTTCTAGCTGAATTGGCCATAGAATCAATTGTGTCGAGATGGTTTTTGAATTTGAAGCCTCGGGTGCGGAGTTTTTGACGTCGTCGCCCATCGCCAAATTGCGCGCACACTTATGCGCCGTTTTTACAAAGTTTTCAGATTGCCTCTCGGGTTTGCATTCCCATCTAAATTGGCCATAGAATCAATTGTGTCGAGACGGTTTTTGAATTTGAGGCTTCGAGTGCGGAGTTTTTGACGTCGTCGCCCATAGCCAAATTGCGCGCACGCTTGTGCGCCGTTTTTACAAAGTTTTCAGATTGCCTCTCGGGTTTGAATTTCCCACTGAATTGGCCATAGAATCAATTGTGTCGAGACGGTTTTTGAATTTGAGGCCTCGGGTGCGGAGTTTTTGACGTCGTCGCCCATAGCCAAATTGCGCGCACGCTTGTGCGCCGTTTTTACAAAGTTTTCAGATTGCCTCTCGGGTTTGCATTTCTAGCTGAATTGGCCATAGAATCAATTTTGTCGAGACGGTTTTTGAATTTGAGGCCTCGGGTGCGGAGTTTTTAACGTCGTCGCCCATCGCCAAATTGCGCGCACGCTTGTGCGCCATTTTTACAAAGTTTTCAGATTGCCTCTCAGGCTTGCATTTCTATCTGAATTGGCCATAGAATCAATTGTGTCGAGACGGTTTTTGAATTTGAGGCCTCGGGTGCGGAGTTTTTGGCGTCGTCGCCCATAGCCAAACTTGCGCGCATGGTTGTGTGCCATTTTTACAAAGTATTCAGATTGCCTCCCAAGTTTGCATCCCTCACTGAATTGGCCATAGAATCAATTGTGTCGAGACGGTTTTTGAATTTGAGGCCTCGGGTGCAGAGTTTTTGACGTCGTCGCCCATAGCCAAATTGCGCGCACGCTTGTGCGCCATTTTTACAAAGTTTTCAGATTGCCTCTCGGGTTTAAATTTCTAGCTGAATTGGCCATAGAATCAATTGTGTCGAGAAGGTTTTTGAATTTGAGGCCTCGGGTGCGGAGTTTTTGACATCGTCGCCCATAGCCAAACTTGCGCGTATGGTTGTGTGCCATTTTTACAAAGTTTTCAGATTGCCTCCCAAGTTTACATCCCTCACTGAATTGGCCATAGAATCAATTGTGTCGAGACGGTTTTTGAATTTGAGGCCTCGGGTGCGGAGTTTTTGACGTCGTCGCCCATAGCCAAATTGCGCGCACGCTTGTGCGCCGTTTTTACAAAGTTTTCAGATTGCCCCTCGGGCTTGAATTTCCCACTGAATTGGCCATAGAATCAATTGTGTCGAGACGGTTTTTGAATTTGAGGCCTCGGGTGCGGAGTTTTTGACGTCGTCGCCCATAGCCAAATTGCGCGCACGCTTGTGCGCCGTTTTTACAAAGTTTTCAGATTGCCTCTCGGGTTTGCATTTCTAGCTGAATTGGCCATAGAATCAATTTTGTCGAGACGGTTTTTGAATTTGAGGCCTCGGGTGCGGAGTTTTTAACGTCGTCGCCCATCGCCAAATTGCGCGCACGCTTGTGCGCCATTTTTACAAAGTTTTCAGATTGCCTCTCAGGCTTGCATTTCTATCTGAATTGGCCATAGAATCAATTGTGTCGAGACGGTTTTTGAATTTGAGGCCTCGGGTGCGGAGTTTTTGGCGTCGTCGCCCATAGCCAAACTTGCGCGCATGGTTGTGTGCCATTTTTACAAAGTATTCAGATTGCCTCCCAAGTTTGCATCCCTCACTGAATTGGCCATAGAATCAATTGTGTCGAGACGGTTTTTGAATTTGAGGCCTCGGGTGCAGAGTTTTTGACGTCGTCGCCCATAGCCAAATTGCGCGCACGCTTGTGCGCCATTTTTACAAAGTTTTCAGATTGCCTCTCGGGTTTAAATTTCTAGCTGAATTGGCCATAGAATCAATTGTGTCGAGAAGGTTTTTGAATTTGAGGCCTCGGGTGCGGAGTTTTTGACATCGTCGCCCATAGCCAAACTTGCGCGTTTGGTTGTGTGCCATTTTTACAAAGTTTTCAGATTGCCTCCCAAGTTTACATCCCTCACTGAATTGGCCATAGAATCAATTGTGTCGAGACGGTTTTTGAATTTGAGGCCTCGGGTGCGGAGTTTTTGACGTCGTCGCCCATAGCCAAATTGCGCGCACGCTTGTGCGCCGTTTTTACAAAGTTTTCAGATTGCCCCTCGGGCTTGAATTTCCCACTGAATTGGCCATAAAATCAATTGTGTCGAGATGGTTTTTGAATTTGAGGCCTCGGGTGCGGAGTTTTTGACGTCGTCGCCCATAGCCAAATTACGCGCACGCTTGTGCGCCGTTTTTACAAAGTTTTTAGATTACCTCTCGGGTTTGCATTTCTAGCTGAATTGGCCATAGAATCAATTGTGTCGAGATGGTTTTTGAATTTGAAGCCTCGGGTGCGGAGTTTTTGACGTCGTCGCCCATCGCCAAATTGCGCGCACACTTATGCGCCGTTTTTACAAAGTTTTCAGATTGCCTCTCGGGTTTGCATTCCTATCTAAATTGGCCATAGAATCAATTGTGTCGAGACGGTTTTTGAATTTGAGGCTTCGAGTGCGGAGTTTTTGACGTCGTCGCCCATAGCCAAATTGCGCGCACGCTTGTGCGCCGTTTTTACAAAGTTTTCAGATTGCCTCTCGGGTTTGAATTTCCCACTGAATTGGCCATAGAATCAATTGTGTCGAGACGGTTTTTGAATTTGAGGCCTCGGGTGCGGAGTTTTTGACGTCGTCGCCCATAGCCAAATTGCGCGCACGCTTGTGCGCCTTTTTTACAAAGTTTTCAGATTGCCTCTCGGGTTTGCATTTCTAGCTGAATTGGCCATAGAATCAATTTTGTCGAGACGGTTTTTGAATTTGAGGCTTCGAGTGCGGAGTTTTTGACGTCGTCGCCCATAGCCAAATTGCGCGCACGCTTGTGCGCCGTTTTTACAAAGTTTTCAGATTGCCTCTCGGGTTTGAATTCTCACTGAATTGGCCATAGAATCAATTGTGTCGAGACGGTTTTTGAATTTGAGGCCTCGGGTGCGGAGTTTTTGACGTCGTCGCCCATAGCCAAATTGCACGCACGCTTGTGCGCCGTTTTTACAAAGTTTTCAGATTGCCTCTCGGGTTTGCATTTCTAGCTGAATTGGCCATAGAATCAATTTTGTCGAGACGGTTTTTGAATTTGAGGCCTCGGGTGCGGAGTTTTTGACGTCGTCGCCCATCGCCAAATTGCGCGCACGCTTGTGCGCCATTTTTACAAAGTTTTCAGATTGCCTCTCAGGCTTGCATTTCTATCTGAATTGGCCATAGAATCAATTGTGTCGAGACGGTTTTTGAATTTGAGGCCTCGGGTGCGCCGTTTTTACAAAGTTTTCAGATTGCCTCTCGGGTTTGCATTTCTAGCTAAAATTGGTCATAGAATCAATTGTGTCGAGACGGTTTTTGAATTTGAGTCCTCGGGTGCGGAGTTTTTTACGTCGTTGCCCATAGCCAAATTGCGCGCACGCTTGTGCGCCGTTTTTACAAAGTTTTCAGATTGCCTCTCGGGTTTGCATTCCTAGCTGAATTGGCCATAGAATTAATTTTGTCGAGACGGTTTTTGAATTTGACGCCTCGGGTGCGGAGTTTTTGACGTCGTCGCCCATCGCCAAATTGCGCGCACGCTTGGGAGCCGTTTTTACAAAGTTTTCAGATTGCCTCTCGAGTTTGCATTTCTAGCTAAAATTGGTCATAGAATCAATTGTGTCGAGACGGTTTTTGAATTTGAGGCCTCGGGTGCGGAGTTTTTGACGTCGTCGCCCATAGCCAAATTGCGCGCACGCTTGTGCGCCGTTTTTACAAAGTTTTCAGATTGCCTCTCGGGTTTGCATTTCCATCTGAATTGGCCATAGAATCAATTGTGTCGAGACGGTTTTTGAATTTGAGGCCTCGGGTGCGGAGTTTTTGACGTCGTCGCCCATCGCCAAATTGCGCGCACGCTTGTGCGCCGTTTTTACAAAGTTTTCAGATTGCCTCTCGGGTTTGCATTTCTAGCTAAAATTGGTCATAGAATCAATTGTGTCGCGACGGTTTTTGAATTTGAGGCCTCGGGTGCGGAGTTTTTGACGTCGTCGCCCATAGCCAAATTGCGCGCACGCTTGTGCGCCGTTTTTACAAAGTTTTCAGATTGCCTCTCGGGTTTGCATTTCTAGCTGAATTGGCCATAGAATCAATTGTGTCGAGACGGTTTTTGAATTTGAGGCCTCGGGTGCAGAGTTTTTGACGTCGTCGCCCATAGCCAAATTGCGTGCACGCTTGTGCGCCGTTTTTACAAAGTTTTCAGATTGCCTCTCGGGTTTGCATTTCTAGCTAAAATTGGTCATAGAATCAATTGTGTCGAGACGGTTTTTGAATTTGAGGCCTCGGGTGCGGAGTTTTTTACGTCGTCGCCCATAGCCAAATTGCGCACACGCTTGTGCCCCGTTTTTACAAAGTTTTCAGATTGCCTCTCGGGTTTGCATTTCTAGCTGAATTGGCCATAGAATCAATTGTGTCGAGACGGTTTTTGAATTTGAGGCCTCGGGTGCGGAGTTTTTGACGTCGTCGCCCATAGCCAAATTGCGTGCACGCTTGTGCGCCGTTTTTACAAAGTTTTCAGATTGCCTCTCGGGTTTGCATTTCTAGCTAAAATTGGTCATAGAATCAATTGTGTCGAGACGGTTTTTGAATTTGAGGCCTCGGGTGCGGAGTTTTTGACGTCGTCGCCCATAGCCAAATTGCGCGCACGCTTGTGCGCCGTTTTTACAAAGTTTTCAGATTGCCTCTCGGGTTTGCATTTCCATCTGAATTGGCCATAGAATCAATTGTGTCGAGACGGTTTTTGAATTTGAGGCCTCGGGTGCGGAGTTTTTGACGTCGTCGCCCATCGCCAAATTGCGCGCACGCTTGTGCGCCGTTTTTACAAAGTTTTCAGATTGCCTCTCGGGTTTGCATTTCTAGCTAAAATTGGTCATAGAATCAATTGTGTCGCGACGGTTTTTGAATTTGAGGCCTCGGGTGCGGAGTTTTTGACGTCGTCGCCCATAGCCAAATTGCGCGCACGCTTGTGCGCCGTTTTTACAAAGTTTTCAGATTGCCTCTCGGGTTTGCATTTCTAGCTGAATTGGCCATAGAATCAATTGTGTCGAGACGGTTTTTGAATTTGAGGCCTCGGGTGCAGAGTTTTTGACGTCGTCGCCCATAGCCAAATTGCGTGCACGCTTGTGCGCCGTTTTTACAAAGTTTTCAGATTGCCTCTCGGGTTTGCATTTCTAGCTAAAATTGGTCATAGAATCAATTGTGTCGAGACGGTTTTTGAATTTGAGGCCTCGGGTGCGGAGTTTTTGACGTCGTCGCCCATAGCCAAATTGCGCACACGCTTGTGCCCCGTTTTTACAAAGTTTTCAGATTGCCTCTCGGGTTTGCATTTCTAGCTGAATTGGCCATAGAATCAATTGTGTCGAGACGGTTTTTGAATTTGAGGCCTCGGGTGCGGAGTTTTTGACGTCGTCGCCCATAGCCAAATTGCGCACACGCTTGTGCCCCGTTTTTACAAAGTTTTCAGATTGCCTCTCGGGTTTGCATTTCTAGCTGAATTGGCCATAGAATCAATTGTGTCGAGACGGTTTTTGAATTTGAGGCCTCGGGTGCGGAGTTTTTGACGTCGTCGCCCATAGCCAAATTGCGTGCACGCTTGTGCGCCGTTTTTACAAAGTTTTCAGATTGCCTCTCGGGTTTGCATTTCTAGCTGAATTGGCCATAGAATCAATTGTGTCGAGAAAATTTTTGAATTTGAGGCCTCGGGTGCGGAGTTTTTGACGTCGTCGCCCATAACCAAATTGCGCGCACGCTTTCGCGCCGTTTTTACAAAGTTTTCAGATGGCCTCTCGGGTTTGCATTTCTAGCTAAAATTGGTCATAGAATCAATTGTGTCGAGACGGTTTTTGAATTTGAGGCCTCGGGTGCGGAGTTTTTGACGTCGTCGCCCATAGCCAAATTGCACGCACGCTTGTGCGCCGTTTTTACAAAGTTTTCAGATTGCCTCTCGGGTTTGCATTTCTAGCTGAATTGGCCATAGAATCAATTTTGTCGAGACGGTTTTTGAATTTGAGGCCTCGGGTGCGGAGTTTTTGACGTCGTCGCCCATCGCCAAATTGCGCGCACGCTTGTGCGCCATTTTTACAAAGTTTTCAGATTGCCTCTCAGGCTTGCATTACTATCTGAATTGGCCATAGAATCAATTGTGTCGAGACGGTTTTTGAATTTGAGGCCTCGGGTGCGGAGTTTTTGGCGTCGTCGCCCATAGCCAAACTTGCGCGCATGGTTGTGTGCCATTTTTACAAAGTATTCTGATTGCCTCCCAAGTTTGCATCCCTCACTGAATTGGCCATAGAATCAATTGTGTCGAGACGGTTTTTGAATTTGAGGCCTCGGGTGCGCCGTTTTTACAAAGTTTTCAGATTGCCTCTCGGGTTTGCATTTCTAGCTAAAATTGGTCATAGAATCAATTGTGTCGAGACGGTTTTTGAATTTGAGGCCTCGGGTGCGGAGTTTTTTACGTCGTTGCCCATAGCCAAATTGCGCGCACGCTTGTGCGCCGTTTTTACAAAGTTTTCAGATTGCCTCTCGGGTTTGCATTTCTAGCTGAATTGGCCATAGAATTAATTTTGTCGAGACGGTTTTTGAATTTGACGCCTCGGGTGCGGAGTTTTTGACGTCGTCGCCCATCGCCAAATTGCGCGCACGCTTGGGAGCCGTTTTTACAAAGTTTTCAGATTGCCTCTTGGGTTTGCATTTCTAGCTAAAATTGGTCATAGAATCAATTGTGTCGAGACGGTTTTTGAATTTGAGGCCTCGGGTGCGGAGTTTTTGACGTCGTCGCCCATAGCCAAATTGCGCGCACGCTTGTGCGCCGTTTTTACAAAGTTTTCAGATTGCCTCTCGGGTTTGCACTTCCATCTGAATTGGCCATAGAATCAATTGTGTCGAGACGGTTTTTGAATTTGAGGCCTCGGGTGCGGAGTTTTTGACGTCGTCGCCCATCGCCAAATTGCGCGCACGCTTGTGCGCCGTTTTTACAAAGTTTTCAGATTGCCTCTCGGGTTTGCATTTCTAGCTAAAATTGGTCATAGAATCAATTGTGTCGCGACGGTTTTTGAATTTGAGGCCTCGGGTGCGGAGTTTTTGACGTCGTCGCCCATAGCCAAATTGCACGTACGCTTGTGCGCCGTTTTTACAAAGTTTTTAGATTGCCTCTCGGGTTTGCATTCCTAGCTGAATTGGCCATAGAATCAATTGTGTCGAGACGGTTTTTGAATTTGAGGCCTCGGGTGCAGAGTTTTTGACGTCGTCGCCCATAGCCAAATTGCGTGCACGCTTGTGCGCCGTTTTTACAAAGTTTTCAGATTGCCTCTCGGGTTTGCATTTCTAGCTAAAATTGGTCATAGAATCAATTGTGTCGAGACGGTTTTTGAATTTGAGGCCTCGGGTGCGGAGTTTTTGACGTCGTCGCCCATAGCCAAATTGCGCACACGCTTGTGCCCCGTTTTTACAAAGTTTTCAGATTGCCTCTCGGGTTTGCATTTCTAGCTGAATTGGCCATAGAATCAATTGTGTCGAGACGGTTTTTGAATTTGAGGCCTCGGGTGCGGAGTTTTTGACGTCGTCGCCCATAGCCAAATTGCGTGCACGCTTGTGCGCCGTTTTTACAAAGTTTTCAGATTGCCTCTCGGGTTTGCATTTCTAGCTAAAATTGGTCATAGAATCAATTGTGTCGAGACGGTTTTTGAATTTGAGGCCTCGGGTGCGGAGTTTTTGACGTCGTCGCCCATAGCCAAATTGCGCGCACGCTTGTGCGCCGTTTTTACAAAGGTTTCAGATTGCCTCTCGGGTTTGAATTTCCCACTGAATTGGCCATAGAATCAATTGTGTCGAGACGGTTTTTGAATTTGAGGCCTCGGGTGCGGAGTTTTTGACGTCGTCGCCCATAGCCAAATTGCGCGCACGCTTGTACGCCGTTTTTACAAAGTTTTCAGATTGCCTCTCGGGTTTGCATTTCCAGCTGAATTGGCCATAGAATCAATTGTGTCGAGAAAATTTTTGAATTTGAGGCCTCGGGTGCGGAGTTTTTGACGTCGTCGCCCATAGCCAAGTTGCGCGCACGCTTGTGCGCCGTTTTTACAAAGTTTTCAGATTGCCTCTCGGGTTTGCATTTCCAGCTGAATTGGCCATAGAATCAATTGTGTCGAGAAAATTTTTGAATTTGAGGCCTCGGGTGCGGAGTTTTTGACGTCGTCGCCCATAACCAAATTGCGCGCACGCTTTTGCGCCGTTTTTACAAAGTTTTCAGATGGCCTCTCGGGTTTGCATTTCTAGCTAAAATTGGTCATAGAATCAATTGTGTCGAGACGGTTTTTAAATTTGAGGACTCGGGTGCGGAGTTTTTGACGTCGTCGCCCATAACCAAATTGCGCGCACGCTTGTGCACCGTGTTTACAAAGTTTTCAGATTGCCTCTCGGGTTTGCATCTCTATCTGAATTGGCCATAGAATCAATTGTGTCGAGACGGTTTTTGAATTTGAGGCCTCGGGTGCGGAGTTTTTGACATCGTCGCCCATAGCCAAACTTGCGCGCATGGTTGTGTGCCATTTTTACAAAGTTTTCAGATTGCCTCCCAAGTTTGCATCCCTCACTGAATTGGCCATAGAATCAATTGTGTCGAGACGGTTTTTGAATTTGAGGCCTCGGGTGCGGAGTTTTTGACATCGTCGCCCATAGCCAAATTGCGCGCACGCTTGTGCGCCGTTTTTACAAAGTTTTCAGATTGCGTCTCGGGTTTGAATTTCCCACTGAATTGGCCATAAAATCAATTGTGTCGAAACGGCTTTTGAATTTGAGGCCTCGGGTGCGGAGTTTTTGACGTCGTCGCCCATAGCCAAATTGCGCGCACGCTTGTGCACCGTTTTTACAAAGTTTTCAAATTGCCTCTCGGGTTTGCATTTCTAGCTGAATTGGCCATTGAATCAATTTTGTTGAGACGGTTTTTTAATTTGAGGCCTCGGGTGCGGAGTTTTAGACGTCGCCGCCCATCGCCAAATTGCGCGCACGCTTGTGCGCCGTTTTTACAAAGTTTTCAGATTGCCTCTCGGGTTTGCATTTCTATCTGAATTGGCCATAGAATCAATTGTGTCGAGATGGTTTTTGAATTTGAGGCCTCGGGTGCGGAGTTTTTGGCGTCGTCGCCCATAGCCAAACTTGCGCGCATGGTTGTGTGCCATTTTTACAAAGTTTTCAGATTGCCTCCCAAGTTTGCATCCCTCACTGAATTGGCCATAGAATCAATTGTGTCGAGACGGTTTTTGAATTTGAGGCCTCGGGTGCGGAGTTTTTGACGTCGTCGCCCATAGCCAAATTGCGCGCACGCTTGTGCGCCATTTTTACAAAGTTTTCAGATTGCCTCTCGGGTTTGCATTTCTAGCTGAATTAGTCATAGAATCAATTGTGTCGAGACGGTTTTTGAATTTGAGGCCTCGGGTGCGGAGTTTTTGACGTCATCGCCCATAGCCAAATTGCGCGCACGCTTGTGCGCCGTTTTTACAAAGTTTTCAGATTGCCTCTCGGGTTTGCATTTCCAGCTGAATTGGCCATAGAATCAATTGTGTCGAGAAAATTTTTGAATTTGAGGCCTCGGGTGCGGAGTTTTTGACGTCGCCGCCCATAGCCAAGTTGCGCGCACGCTTGTGCGCCGTTTTTAAAAAGTTTTCAGATTGCCTCTCGGGTTTGCATTTATAGCTGAATTGGCCATAGAATCAATTGTGTCGAGAAAATTTTTGAATTTGAGGCCTCGGGTGCGGAGTTTTTGACGTCGTCGCCCATAGCCAAGTTGCGCGCACGCTTGTGCGCCGTTTTTACAAAGTTTTCAGATTGCCTCTCGGGTTTGCATTTCTAGCTGAATTGGCCATAGAATCAATTGTGTCGAGAAAATTTTTGAATTTGAGGCCTCGGGTGCGGAGTTTTTGACGTCGTCGCCCATAACCAAATTGCGCGCACGCTTTTGCGCCGTTTTTACAAAGTTTTCAGATGGCATCTCGGGTTTGCATTTCTAGCTAAAATTGGTCATAGAATCAATTGTGTCGAGACGGTTTTTGATTTTGAGGACTCGGGTGCGAAGTTTTTGACGTCGTCGCCCATAGCCAAATTGCGCGCACGCTTGTGCGCCGTGTTTACAAAGTTTTCAGATTGCCTCTCGGGTTTGCATTTCTATCTGAATTGGCCATAGAATCAATTGTGTCGAGACGGTTTTTGAATTTGAGGCCTCGGGTGCGGAATTTTTGACATCGTCGCCCATAGCCAAACTTGCGCGCATGGTTGTGTGCCATTTTTACAAAGTTTTCAGATTGCCTCCCAAGTTTGCATCCCTCACTGAATTGGCCATAGAATCAATTGTGTCGAGACGGTTTTTGAATTTGAGGCCTCGGGTGCGGAGTTTTTGACGTCGTCGCCCATAGCCAAATTGCGCGCACGCTTGTGCGCCGTTTTTACAAAGTTTTCAGATTGCCTCTCGGGTTTGAATTTCCCACTCAATTGGCCATAGAATCAATTGTGTCGAGACGGTTTTTGAATTTGAGGCCTCCGGTGCGGAGTTTTTGACGTCGTCGCCCATAGCCAAATTGCGCGCACGCTTGTGCGCCGTTTTTACAAAGTTTTCAGATTTCCTCTCGGGTTTGCATTTCTAGCTGAATTGGCCATAGAATCAATTTTGTTGAGACGGTTTTTGAATTTGAGGCCTCGGGTGCGGAGTTTTTGACGTCGTCGCCCATCGCCAAATTGCGCGCACGCTTGTGCGCCATTTTTACAAAGTTTTCAGATTGCCTCTCAGGCTTGCATTTCTATCTGAATTGGCCATAGAATCAATTGTGTCGAGACAGTTTTTGAATTTGAGGCCTCGGGTGCGGAGTTTTTGGCGTCGTCGCCCATAGCCAAACTTGCGCGCATCGTTGTGTGCCATTTTTACAGAGTATTCAGATTGCCTCCCAAGTTTGCATCCCTCACTGAATTGGCCATAGAATCAATTGTGTCGAGACGGTTTTTGAATTTGAGGCCTCGGGTGCGGAGTTTTTGACATCGTCGCCCATAGCCAAATTGCGCGCACGCTTGTGCGCCATTTTTACAAAGTTTTCAGATTGCCTCTCGGGTTTAAATTTCTAGCTGAATTGGCCATAGAATCAATTGTGTCCAGAAGGTTTTTGAATTTGAGGCCTCGGGTGCGGAGTTTTTGACATCGTCGCCCATAGCCAAACTTGCGCGCATGGTTGTGTGCCATTTTTACAAAGTTTTCAGATTGCCTCCCAAGTTTACATCCCTCACTGAATTGGCCATAGAATCAATTGTGTCGAGACGGTTTTTGAATTTGAGGCCTCGGGTGCGGAGTTTTTGACGTCGTCGCCCATAGCCAAATTGCGCGCACGCTTGTGCGCCGTTTTTACAAAGTTTTCAGATTGCCTCTCGGGTTTGCATTTCCAGCTGAATTGGCCATAGAATCAATTGTGTCGAGAAAATTTTTGAATTTGAGGCCTCGGGTGCGGAGTTTTTGACGTCGTCGCCCATAGCCAAGTTGCGCGCACGCTTGTGCGCCGTTTTTACAAAGTTTTCAGATTGCCTCTCGGGTTTGCATTTCTAGCTGAATTGGCCATAGAATCAATTGTGTCGAGAAAATTTTTGAATTTGAGGCCTCGGGTGCGGAGTTTTTGACGTCGTCGCCCATAACCAAATTCCGCGCACGCTTTTGCGCCGTTTTTACAAAGTTTTCAGATGGCCTCTCGGGTTTGCATTTCTAGCTAAAATTGGTCATAGAATCAATTGTGTCGAGACGGTTTTTAAATTTGAGGACTCGGGTGCGGAGTTTTTGACGTCGTCGCCCATAACCAAATTGCGCGCACGCTTGTGCACCGTGTTTACAAAGTTTTCAGATTGCCTCTCGGGTTTGCATTTCTATCTGAATTGGCCATAGAATCAATTGTGTCGAGACGGTTTTTGAATTTGAGGCCTCGGGTGTGGAGTTTTTGACATCGTCGCCCATAGCCAAACTTGCGCGCATGGTTGTGTGCCATTTTTACAAAGTTTTCAGATTGCCTCCCAAGTTTGCATCCCTCACTGAATTGGCCATAGAATCAATTGTGTCGAGATGGTTTTTGAATTTGAGGCCTCGGGTGCGGAGTTTTTGACATCGTCGCCCATAGCCAAATTGCGCGCACGCTTGTGCGCCGTTTTTACAAAGTTTTCAGATTGCCTCTCGGGTTTGAATTTCCCACTGAATTGGCCATAGAATCAATTGTGTCGAAACGGTTTTTGAATTTGAGGCCTCGGGTGCGGAGTTTTTGACGTCGTCGCCCATAGCCAAATTGCGCGCACGCTTGTGCACCGTTTTTACAAAGTTTTCAAATTGCCTCTCGGGTTTGCATCTCTAGCTGAATTGGCCATTGAATCAATTTTGTTGAGACGGTTTTTTAATTTGAGGCCTCGGGTGCGGAGTTTTAGACGTCGCCGCCCATCGCCAAATTGCGCGCACGCTTGTGCGCCGTTTTTACAAAGTTTTCAGATTGCCTCTCGGGTTTGCATTTCTATCTGAATTGGCCATAGAATCAATTGTGTCGAGACGGTTTTTGAATTTGAGGCCTCGGGTGCGGAGTTTTTGGCGTCGTCGCCCATAGCCAAACTTGCGCGCATGGTTGTGTGCCATTTTTACAAAGTTTTCAGATTGCCTCCCAAGTTTGCATCCCTCACTGAATTGGCCATAGAATCAATTGTGTCGAGACGGTTTTTGAATTTGAGGCCTCGGGTGCGGAGTTTTTGACGTCGTCGCCCATAGCCAAATTGCGCGCACGCTTGTGCGCCATTTTTACAAAGTTTTCAGATTGCCTCTCGGGTTTGCATTTCTAGCTGAATTAGTCATAGAATCAATTGTGTCGAGACGGTTTTTGAATTTGAGGCCTCGGGTGCGGAGTTTTTGACGTCATCGCCCATAGCCAAATTGCGCGCACGCTTGTGCGCCGTTTTTACAAAGTTTTCAGATTGCCTCTCGGGTTTGCATTTCCAGCTGAATTGGCCATAGAATCAATTGTGTCGAGAAATTTTTTGAATTTGAGGCCTCGGGTGCGGAGTTTTTGACGTCGCCGCCCATAGCCAAGTTGCGCGCACGCTTGTGCGCCGTTTTTAAAAAGTTTTCAGATTGCCTCTCGGGTTTGCATTTATAGCTGAATTGGCCATAGAATCAATTGTGTCGAGAAAATTTTTGAATTTGAGGCCTCGGGTGCGGAGTTTTTGACGTCGTCGCCCATAGCCAAGTTGCGCGCACGCTTGTGCGCCGTTTTTACAAAGTTTTCAGATTGCCTCTCGGGTTTGCATTTCTAGCTGAATTGGCCATAGAATCAATTGTGTCGAGAAAATTTTTGAATTTGAGGCCTCGGGTGCGGAGTTTTTGACGTCGTCGCCCATAACCAAATTGCGCGCACGTTTTTGCGCCGTTTTTACAAAGTTTTCAGATGGCATCTCGGGTTTGCATTTCTAGCTAAAATTGGTCATAGAATCAATTGTGTCGAGACGGTTTTTGATTTTGAGGACTCGGGTGCGAAGTTTTTGACGTCGTCGCCCATAGCCAAATTGCGCGCACGCTTGTGCGCCGTGTTTACAAAGTTTTCAGATTGCCTCTCGGGTTTGCATTTCTATCTGAATTGGCCATAGAATCAATTGTGTCGAGACGGTTTTTGAATTTGAGGCCTCGGGTGCGGAATTTTTGACATCGTCGCCCATAGCCAAACTTGCGCGCATGGTTGTGTGCCATTTTTACAAAGTTTTCAGATTGCCTCCCAAGTTTGCATCCCTCACTGAATTGGCCATAGAATCAATTGTGTCGAGACGGTTTTTGAATTTAGGGCCTCGGGTGCGGAGTTTTTGACGTCGTCGCCCATAGCCAAATTGCGCGCACGCTTGTGCGCCGTTTTTACAAAGTTTTCAGATTGCCTCTCGGGTTTGAATTTCCCACTCAATTTGCCATAGAATCAATTGTGTCGAGACGGTTTTTGAATTTGAGGCCTCGGGTGCGGAGTTTTTGACGTCGTCGCCCATAGCCAAATTGCGCGCACGCTTGTGCGCCGTTTTTACAAAGTTTTCAGATTGCCTCTCGGGTTTGCATTTCTAGCTGAATTGGCCATAGAATCAATTTTGTTGAGACGGTTTTTGAATTTGAGGCCTCGGGTGCGGAGTTTTTGACGTCGTCGCCCATCGCCAAATTGCGCGCACGCTTGTGCGCCATTTTTACAAAGTTTTCAGATTGCCTCTCAGGCTTGCATTTCTATCTGAATTGGCCATAGAATCAATTGTGTCGAGACAGTTTTTGAATTTGAGGCCTCGGGTGCGGAGTTTTTGGCGTCGTCGCCCATAGCCAAACTTGCGCGCATCGTTGTGTGCCATTTTTACAGAGTATTCAGATTGCCTCCCAAGTTTGCATCCCTCACTGAATTGGCCATAGAATCAATTGTGTCGAGACGGTTTTTGAATTTGAGGCCTCGGGTGCGGAGTTTTTGACGTCGTCGCCCATAGCCAAATTGCGCGCACGCTTGTGCGCCATTTTTACAAAGTTTTCAGATTGCCTCTCGGGTTTAAATTTCTAGCTGAATTGGCCATAGAATCAATTGTGTCCAGAAGGTTTTTGAATTTGAGGCCTCGGGTGCGGAGTTTTTGACATCGTCGCCCATAGCCAAACTTGCGCGCATGGTTGTGTGCCATTTTTACAAAGTTTTCAGATTGCCTCCCAAGTTTACATCCCTCACTGAATTGGCCATAGAATCAATTGTGTCGAGACGGTTTTTGAATTTGAGGCCTCGGGTGCGGAGTTTTTGACGTCGTCGCCCATAGCCAAATTGCGCGCACGCTTGTGCGCCGTTTTTACAAAGTTTTCAGATTGCCTCTCGGGCTTGAATTTCCCACTGAATTGGCCATAGAATCAATTGTGTCGAGATGGTTTTTGAATTTGAGGCCTCGGGTGCGGAGTTTTTGACGTCGTCGCCCATAGCCAAATTACGCGCACGCTTGTGCGCCGTTTTTACAAAGTTTTCAGATTACCTCTCGGGTTTGCATTTCTAGCTGAATTGGCCATAGAATCAATTGTGTCGAGATGGTTTTTGAATTTGAAGCCTCGGGTGCGGAGTTTTTGACGTCGTCGCCCATCGCCAAATTGCGCGCACACTTATGCGCCGTTTTTACAAAGTTTTCAGATTGCCTCTCGGGTTTGCATTCCCATCTAAATTGGCCATAGAATCAATTGTGTCGAGACGGTTTTTGAATTTGAGGCTTCGAGTGCGGAGTTTTTGACGTCGTCGCCCATAGCCAAATTGCGCGCACGCTTGTGCGCCGTTTTTACAAAGTTTTCAGATTGCCTCTCGGGTTTGAATTTCCCACTGAATTGGCCATAGAATCAATTGTGTCGAGACGGTTTTTGAATTTGAGGCCTCGGGTGTGGAGTTTTTGACGTCGTCGCCCATAGCCAAATTGCGCGCACGCTTGTGCGCCGTTTTTACAAAGTTTTCAGATTGCCTCTAGGGTTTGCATTTCTAGCTGAATTGGCCATAGAATCAATTTTGTCGAGACGGTTTTTGAATTTGAGGCCTCGGGTGCGGAGTTTTTAACGTCGTCGCCCATCGCCAAATTGCGCGCACGCTTGTGCGCCATTTTTACAAAGTTTTCAGATTGCCTCTCAGGCTTGCATTTCTATCTGAATTGGCCATAGAATCAATTGTGTCGAGACGGTTTTTGAATTTGAGGCCTCGGGTGCGGAGTTTTTGGCGTCGTCGCCCATAGCCAAACTTGCGCGCATGGTTGTGTGCCATTTTTACAAAGTATTCAGATTGCCTCCCAAGTTTGCATCCCTCACTGAATTGGCCATAGAATCAATTGTGTCGAGACGGTTTTTGAATTTGAGGCCTCGGGTGCAGAGTTTTTGACGTCGTCGCCCATAGCCAAATTGCGCGCACGCTTGTGCGCCGTTTTTACAAAGTTTTCAGATTGCCCCTCGGGCTTGAATTTCCCACTGAATTGGCCATAGAATCAATTGTGTCGAGATGGTTTTTGAATTTGAGGCCTCGGGTGCGGAGTTTTTAACGTCGTCGCCCATAGCCAAATTACGCGCACGCTTGTGCGCCGTTTTTACAAAGTTTTCAGATTACCTCTCGGGTTTGCATTTCTAGCTGAATTGGCCATAGAATCAATTGTGTCGAGATGGTTTTTGAATTTGAAGCCTCGGGTGCGGAGTTTTTGACGTCGTCGCCCATCGCCAAATTGCGCGCACACTTATGCGCCGTTTTTACAAAGTTTTCAGATTGCCTCTCGGGTTTGCATTCCTATCTAAATTGGCCATAGAATCAATTGTGTCGAGACGGTTTTTGAATTTGAGGCTTCGAGTGCGGAGTTTTTGACGTCGTCGCCCATAGCCAAATTGCGCGCACGCTTGTGCGCCGTTTTTACAAAGTTTTCAGATTGCCTCTCGGGTTTGAATTTCCCACTGAATTGGCCATAGAATCAATTGTGTCGAGACGGTTTTTGAATTTGAGGCCTCGGGTGCGGAGTTTTTGACGTCGTCGCCCATAGCCAAATTGCGCGCACGCTTGTGCGCCTTTTTTACAAAGTTTTCAGATTGCCTCTCGGGTTTGCATTTCTAGCTGAATTGGCCATAGAATCAATTGTGTCGAGATGGTTTTTGAATTTGAAGCCTCGGGTGCGGAGTTTTTGACGTCGTCGCCCATCGCCAAATTGCGCGCACACTTATGAGCCGTTTTTACAAAGTTTTCAGATTGCCTCTCGGGTTTGCATTCCTATCTAAATTGGCCATAGAATCAATTGTGTCGAGACGGTTTTTGAATTTGAGGCCTCGGGTGCGGAGTTTTTGACGTCGTCGCCCATAGCCAAATTGCGCGCACGCTTGTGCGCCATTTTTACAAAGTTTTCAGATTGCCTCTCGGGTTTGAATTTCCCACTGAATTGGCCATAGAATCAATTGTGTCGAGACGGTTTTTGAATTTGAGGCCTCGGGTGCGGAGTTTTTGACGTCGTCGCCCATAGCCAAATTGCGCGCACGCTTGTGCGCCGTTTTTACAAAGTTTTCAGATTGCCTCTCGGGTTTGCATCTCTAGCTGAATTGGCCATAGAATCAATTTTGTCGAGACGGTTTTTGAATTTGAGGCCTCGGGTGCGGAGTTTTTGACGTCGTCGCCCATCGCCAAATTGCGCGCACGCTTGTGCGCCATTTTTACAAAGTTTTCAGATTGCCTCTCAGGCTTGCATTTCTATCTGAATTAGCCATAGAATCAATTGTGTCGAGACGGTTTTTGAATTTGAGGCCTCGGGTGCGGAGTTTTTGGCGTCGTCGCCCATAGCCAAACTTGCGCGCATGGTTGTGTGCCATTTTTACAAAGTATTCAGATTGCCTCCCAAGTTTGCATCCCTCACTGAATTGGCCATAGAATCAATTGTGTCGAGACGGTTTTTGAATTTGAGGCCTCGGGTGCGGAGTTTTTGACGTCGTCGCCCATAGCCAAATTGCGCGCACGCTTGTGCGCCATTTTTACAAAGTTTTCAGATTGCCTCTCGGGTTTAAATTTCTAGCTGAATTGGCCATAGAATCAATTGTCTCGAGAAGGTTTTTGAATTTGAGGCCTCGGGTGCGGAGTTTTTGACATCGTCGCCCATAGCCAAACTTGTGCGCATGGTTGTGTGCCATTTTTACAAAGTTTTCAGATTGCCTCACAAGTTTACATCCCTCACTGAATTGGCCATAGAATCAATTGTGTCGAGACGGTTTTTGAATTTGAGGCCTCGGGTGCGGAGTTTTTGACGTCGTCGCCCATAGCCAAATTGCGCGCACGCTTGTGCGCCGTTTTTACAAAGTTTTCAGATTGCCTCTCGGGCTTGAATTTCCCACTGAATTGGCCATAGAATCAATTGTGTCGAGATGGTTTTTGAATTTGAGGCCTCGGGTGCGGAGTTTTTGACGTCGTCGCCCATAGCCAAATTACGCGCACGCTTGTGCGCCGTTTTTACAAAGTTTTCAGATTACATCTCGGGTTTGCATTTCTAGCTGAATTGGCCATAGAATCAATTGTGTCGAGATGGTTTTTGAATTTGAAGCCTCGGGTGCGGAGTTTTTTACGTCGTCGCCCATCGCCAAATTGCGCGCACACTTGTGCGCCATTTTTACAAAGTTTTCAGATTGCCTCTCGGGTTTGCATTCCCAACTAAATTGGCCATAGAATCAATTGTGTCGAGACGGTTTTTGAATTTGAGGCCTCGGGTGCGGAGTTTTTGGCGTCGTCGCCCATAGCCAAACTTGCGCGCATGGTTGTGTGCCATTTTTACAAAGTTTTCAGATTGCCTCCCAAGTTTGCATCCCTCACTGAATTGGCCATTGAATCAATTGTGTCGAGACGGTTTTTGATTTTGAGGACTCGGGTGCGAAGTTTTTGACGTCGTCGCCCATAGCCAAATTGCGCGCACGCTTGTGCGCCGTGTTTACAAAGTTTTCAGATTGCCTCTCGGGTTTGCATTTCTATCTGAATTGGCCATAGAATCAATTGTGTCGAGACGGTTTTTGAATTTGAGGCCTCGGGTGCGGAGTTTTTGACATCGTCGCCCATAGCCAAACTTGCGCGCATGGTTGTGTGCCATTTTTACAAAGTTTTCAGATAGCCTCCCAAGTTTGCATCCCTCACTGAATTGGCCATAGAATCAATTGTGTCGAGACGGTTTTTGAATTTTAGGCCTCGGGTGCGGAGTTTTTTACGTCGTCGCCCATAGCCAAATTGCGCGCACGCTTGTGCGCCGTTTTTACAAAGTTTTCAGATTGCCTCTCGGGTTTGAATTTCCCACTGAATTGGCCATAGAATCAATTGTGTCGAGACGGTTTTTGAATTTGAGGCCTCGGGTGCGGAGTTTTTGACGTCGTCGCCCATAGCCAAATTGCTCGCACGCTTGTGCGCCGTTTTTACAAAGTTTTCAGATTGCCTCTCGGGTTTGCATTTCTAGCTGAATTGGCCATAGAATCAATTTTGTCGAGACGGTTTTTGAATTTGAGGCCTCGGGTGCGGAGTTTTTGATGTCGTCGCCCATAGCCAAATTGCGCGCACGCTTGTGAGCCGTTTTTACAAAGTTTTCAGATTGCCTCTCGGGCTTGAATTTCCCACTGAATTGGCCATAGAATCAATTGTGTCGAGATGGTTTTTGAATTTGAGGCCTCGGGTGCGGAGTTTTTGACGTCGTCGCCCATAGCCAAATTACGCGCACGCTTGTGCGCCGTTTTTACAATGTTTTCAGGTTACCTCTCGGGTTTGCATTTCTAGCTGAATTGGCCATAGAATCAATTGTGTCGAGATGGTTTTTGAATTTGAAGACTCGGGTGCGGAGTTTTTGACGTCGTCGCCCATCGCCAAATTGCGCGCACACTTGTGCGCCGTTTTTACAAAGTTTTCAGATTGCCTCTCGGGTTTGCATACCCATCTAAATTGGCCATAGAATCAATTGTGTCGAGACGGTTTTTGAATTTGAGGCCTCGGGTGCGGAGTTTTTGACGTCGTCGCCCATAGCCAAATTGCGCGCACGCTTGTGCGCCGTTTTTACAAAGTTTTCAGATTGCCTCTCGGGTTTGAATTTCCCACTGAATTGGCCATAGAACAATTGTGTCGAGACGGTTTTTGAATTTGAGGCCTCGGGTGCGGAGTTTTTGACGTCGTCGCCCATAGCCAAATTGCGCGCACGCTTGTGCGCCGTTTTTACAAAGTTTTCAGATTGCCTCTCGGGTTTGCATTTCTATCTGAATTGGCCATAGAATCAATTTTGTCGAGACGGTTTTTGAATTTGAGGCCTCGGGTGCGGAGTTTTTGACGTCGTCGCCCATCGCCAAATTGCGCGCACGCTTGTGCGCCATTTTTACAAAGTTTTCAGATTGCCTCTCAGGCTTGCATTTCTATCTGAATTGGCCATAGAATCAATTGTGTCGAGACGGTTTTTGAATTTGAGGCCTCGGGTGCGGAGTTTTTGGCGTCGTCGCCCATAGCCAAACTTGCGCGCATGGTTGTGTGCCATTTTTACAAAGTATTCAGATTGCCTCCCAAGTTTGCATCCCTCACTGAATTGGCCATAGAATCAATTGTGTCGAGACGGTTTTTGAATTTGAGGCCTCGGGTGCGGAGTTTTTGACGTCGTCGCCCATAGCCAAATTGCGCGCACGCTTGTGCGCCATTTTTACAAAGTTTTCAGATTGCCTCTCGGGCTTGAATTTCCCACTGAATTGGCCATAGAATCAATTGTGTCGAGATGGTTTTTGAATTTGAGGCCTCGGGTGCGGAGTTTTTGACGTCGTCGCCCATAGCCAAATTACGCGCACGCTTGTGCGCCGTTTTTACAAAGTTTTCAGATTACCTCTCGGGTTTGCATTTCTAGCTGAATTGGCCATAAAATCAATTGTGTCGAGATGGTTTTTGAATTTGAAGCCTCGGGTGCGGAGTTTTTGACGTCGTCGCCCATCGCCAAATTGCGCGCACACTTGTGCGCCGTTTTTACAAAGTTTTCAGATTGCCTCTCGGGTTTGCACTCCCATCTAAATTGGCCATAGAATCAATTGTGTCGAGACGGTTTTTGAATTTGAGGCCTCGGGTGCGGAGTTTTTGACGTCGTCGCCCATAGCCAAATTGCGCGCACGCTTGTGCGCCATTTTTACAAAGTTTTCAGATTGCCTCTCGGGTTTGCATTCCTATCTAAATTGGCCATAGAATCAATTGTGTCGAGACGGTTTTTGAATTTGAGGCCTCGGGTGCGGAGTTTTTGACGTCGTCGCCTATAGCCAAATTGCGCGCACGCTTGTGCGCCATTTTTACAAAGTTTTCAGATTGCCTCTCGGGTTTGAATTTCCCACTGAATTGGCCATAGAATCAATTGTGTCGAGACGGTTTTTGAATTTGAGGCCTCGGGTGCGGAGTTTTTGACGTCGTCGCCCATAGCCAAATTGCGCGCACGCTTGTGCGCCGTTTTTACAAAGTTTTCAGATTGCCTCTCGGGTTTGCATTTCTAGCTGAATTGGCCATAGAATCAATTTTGTCGAGACGGTTTTTGAATTTGAGGCCTCGGGTGCGGAGTTTTTGACGTCGTCGCCCATCGCCAAATTGCGCGCACGCTTGTGCGCCATTTTTACAAAGTTTTCAGATTGCCTCTCAGGCTTGCATTTCTATCGGAATTGGCCATAGAATCAATTGTGTCGAGACGGTTTTTGAATTTGAGGCCTCGGGTGCGGAGTTTTTGGCGTCGTCGCCCATAGCCAAACTTGCGCGCATGGTTGTGTGCCATTTTTACAAAGTATTCAGATTGCCTCCCAAGTTTGCATCCCTTACTGAATTGGCCATAGAATCAATTGTGTCGAGACGGTTTTTGAATTTGAGGCCTCGGGTGCGGAGTTTTTGACGTCGTCGCCCATAGCCAAATTGCGCGCACGCTTGTGCGCCATTTTTACAAAGTTTTCAGATTGCCTCTCGGGTTTAAATTTCTAGCTGAATTGGCCATAGAATCAATTGTGTCGAGAAGGTTTTTGAATTTGAGGCCTCGGGTGCGGAGTTTTTGACATCGTCGCCCATAGCCAAACTTGCGCGCATGGTTGTGTGCCATTTTTACAAAGTTTTCAGATTGCCTCACAAGTTTACATCCCTCACTGAATTGGCCATAGAATCAATTGTGTCGAGACGGTTTTTGAATTTGAGGCCTCGGGTGCGGAGTTTTTGACGTCGTCGCCCATAGCCAAATTGCGCGCACGCTTGTGCGCCATTTTTACAAAGTTTTCAGATTGCCTCTCGGGCTTGAATTTCCCACTGAATTGGCCATAGAATCAATTTTGTCGAGATGGTTTTTGAATTTGAGGCCTCGGGTGCGGAGTTTTTGACGTCGTCGCCCATAGCCAAATTACGCGCACGCTTGTGCGCCGTTTTTACAAAGTTTTCAGATTACCTCTCGGGTTTGCATTTCTAGCTGAATTGGCCATAGAATCAATTGTGTCGAGATGGTTTTTGAATTTGAAGCCTCGGGTGCGGAGTTTTTTACGTCGTCGCCCATCGCCAAATTGCGCGCACACTTGTGCGCCATTTTTACAAAGTTTTCAGATTGCCTCTCGGGTTTGCATCCCCAACTAAATTGGCCATAGAATCAATTGTGTCGAGACGGTTTTTGAATTTGAGGCCTCGGGTGCGGAGTTTTTGGCGTCGTCGCCCATAGCCAAACTTGCGCGCATGGTTGTGTGCCATTTTTACAAAGTTTTCAGATTGCCTCCCAAGTTTGCATCCCTCACTGAATTGGCCATAGAATCAATTGTGTCGAGACGGTTTTTGATTTTGAGGACACGGGTGCGAAGTTTTTGACGTCGTCGCCCATAGCCAAATTGCGCGCACGCTTGTGCGCCGTGTTTACAAAGTTTTCAGATTGCCTCTCGGGTTTGCATTTCTATCTGAATTGGCCATAGAATCAATTGTGTCGAGACGGTTTTTGAATTTGAGGCCTCGGGTGCGGAGTTTTTGACATCGTCGCCCATAGCCAAACTTGCGCGCATGGTTGTGTGCCATTTTTACAAAGTTTTCAGATAGCCTCCCAAGTTTGCATCCCTCACTGAATTGGCCATAGAATCAATTGTGTCGAGACGGTTTTTGAATTTTAGGCCTCGGGTGCGGAGTTTTTGACGTCGTCGCCCATAGCCAAATTGCGCGCACGCTTGTGCGCCGTTTTTACAAAGTTTTCAGATTGCCTCTCGGGTTTGCATTTCTAGCTGAATTGGCCATAGAATCAATTTTGTCGAGACGGTTTTTGAATTTGAGGCCTCGGGTGCGGAGTTTTTAACGTCGTCGCCCATCGCCAAATTGCGCGCACGCTTGTGCGCCATTTTTACAAAGTTTTCAGATTGCCTCTCAGGCTTGCATTTCTATCGGAATTGGCCATAGAATCAATTGTGTCGAGACGGTTTTTGAATTTGAGGCCTCGGGTGCGGAGTTTTTGGCGTCGTCGCCCATAGCCAAATTGCGCGCACGCTTGTGCGCCGTGTTTACAAAGTTTTCAGATTGCCTCTCGGGTTTGCATTTCTATCTGAATTGGCCATAGAATCAATTGTGTCGAGACGGTTTTTGAATTTGAGGCCTCGGGTGCGGAGTTTTTGACGTCGTCGCCCATAGCCAAATTGCGCGCACGCTTGTGAGCCGTTTTTACAAAGTTTTCAGATTGCCTCTCGGGCTTGAATTTCCCACTGAATTGGCCATAGAATCAATTGTGTCGAGATGGTTTTTGAATTTGAGGCCTCGGGTGCGGAGTTTTTGACGTCGTCGCCCATAGCCAAATTACGCGCACGCTTGTGCGCCGTTTTTACAAAGTTTTCAGATTACCTCTCGGGTTTGCATTTCTAGCTGAATTGGCCATAGAATCAATTGTGTCGAGATGGTTTTTGAATTTGAAGCCTCGGGTGCGGAGTTTTTGACGTCGTCGCCCATCGCCAAATTGCGCGCACACTTGTGCGCCGTTTTTACAAAGTTTTCAGATTGCCTCTCGGGTTTGCATACCCATCTAAATTGGCCATAGAATCAATTGTGTCGAGACGGTTTTTGAATTTGAGGCCTCGGGTGCGGAGTTTTTGACGTCGTCGCCCATAGCCAAATTGCGCGCACGCTTGTGCGCCGTTTTTACAAAGTTTTCAGATTGCCTCTCGGGTTTGAATTTCCCACTGAATTGGCCATAGAACAATTGTGTCGAGACGGTTTTTGAATTTGAGGCCTCGGGTGCGGAGTTTTTTACGTCGTCGCCCATAGCCAAATTGCGCGCACGCTTGTGCGCCGTTTTTACAAAGTTTTCAGATTGCCTCTCGGGTTTGCATTCCTATCTGAATTGGCCATAGAATCAATTTTGTCGAGACGGTTTTTGAATTTGAGGCCTCGGGTGCGGAGTTTTTGACGTCGTCGCCCATCGCCAAATTGCGCGCACGCTTGTGCGCCATTTTTACAAAGTTTTCAGATTGCCTCTCAGGCTTGCATTTCTATCTGAATTGGTCATAGAATCAATTGTGTCGAGACGGTTTTTGAATTTGAGGCCTCGGGTGCGGAGTTTTTGGCGTCGTCGCCCATAGCCAAACTTGCGCGCATGGTTGTGTGCCATTTTTACAAAGTATTCAGATTGCCTCCCAAGTTTGCATCCCTCACTGAATTGGCCATAGAATCAATTGTGTCGAGACGGTTTCTGAATTTGAGGCCTCGGGTGCGGAGTTTTTGACGTCGTCGCCCATAGCCAAATTGCGCGCACGCTTGTGCGCCATTTTTACAAAGTTTTCAGATTGCCTCTCGGGCTTGAATTTCCCACTGAATTGGCCATAGAATCAATTGTGTCGAGATGGTTTTTGAATTTGAGGCCTCGGGTGCGGAGTTTTTGACGTCGTCGCCCATAGCCAAATTACGCGCACGCTTGTGCGCCGTTTTTACAAAGTTTTCAGATTACCTCTCGGGTTTGCATTTCTAGCTGAATTGGCCATAGAATCAATTGTGTCGAGATGGTTTTTGAATTTGAAGCCTCGGGTGCGGAGTTTTTTACGTCGTCGCCCATCGCCAAATTGCGCGCACACTTGTGCGCCATTTTTACAAAGTTTTCAGATTGCCTCTCGGGTTTGCATCCCCAACTAAATTGGCCATAGAATCAATTGTGTCGAGACGGTTTTTGAATTTGAGGCCTCGGGTGCGGAGTTTTTGGCGTCGTCGCCCATAGCCAAACTTGCGCGCATGGTTGTGTGCCATTTTTACAAAGTTTTCAGATTGCCTCCCAAGTTTGCATCCCTCACTGAATTGGCCATAGAATCAATTGTGTCGAGACGGTTTTTGATTTTGAGGACACGGGTGCGAAGTTTTTGACGTCGTCGCCCATAGCCAAATTGCGCGCACGCTTGTGCGCCGTGTTTACAAAGTTTTCAGATTGCCTCTCGGGTTTGCATTTCTATCTGAATTGGCCATAGAATCAATTGTGTCGAGACGGTTTTTGAATTTGAGGCCTCGGGTGCGGAGTTTTTGACATCGTCGCCCATAGCCAAACTTGCGCGCATGGTTGTGTGCCATTTTTACAAAGTTTTCAGATAGCCTCCCAAGTTTGCATCCCTCACTGAATTGGCCATAGAATCAATTGTGTCGAGACGGTTTTTGAATTTTAGGCCTCGGGTGCGGAGTTTTTGACGTCGTCGCCCATAGCCAAATTGCGCGCACGCTTGTGCGCCGTTTTTACAAAGTTTTCAGATTGCCTCTCGGGTTTGCATTTCTAGCTGAATTGGCCATAGAATCAATTTTGTCGAGACGGTTTTTGAATTTGAGGCCTCGGGTGCGGAGTTTTTAACGTCGTCGCCCATCGCCAAATTGCGCGCACGCTTGTGCGCCATTTTTACAAAGTTTTCAGATTGCCTCTCAGGCTTGCATTTCTATCGGAATTGGCCATAGAATCAATTGTGTCGAGACGGTTTTTGAATTTGAGGCCTCGGGTGCGGAGTTTTTGGCGTCGTCGCCCATAGCCAAATTGCGCGCACGCTTGTGCGCCGTGTTTACAAAGTTTTCAGATTGCCTCTCGGGTTTGCATTTCTATCTGAATTGGCCATAGAATCAATTGTGTCGAGACGGTTTTTGAATTTGAGGCCTCGGGTGCGGAGTTTTTGACGTCGTCGCCCATAGCCAAATTGCGCGCACGCTTGTGAGCCGTTTTTACAAAGTTTTCAGATTGCCTCTCGGGCTTGAATTTCCCACTGAATTGGCCATAGAATCAATTGTGTCGAGATGGTTTTTGAATTTGAGGCCTCGGGTGCGGAGTTTTTGACGTCGTCGCCCATAGCCAAATTACGCGCACGCTTGTGCGCCGTTTTTACAAAGTTTTCAGATTACCTCTCGGGTTTGCATTTCTAGCTGAATTGGCCATAGAATCAATTGTGTCGAGATGGTTTTTGAATTTGAAGCCTCGGGTGCGGAGTTTTTGACGTCGTCGCCCATCGCCAAATTGCGCGCACACTTGTGCGCCGTTTTTACAAAGTTTTCAGATTGCCTCTCGGGTTTGCATACCCATCTAAATTGGCCATAGAATCAATTGTGTCGAGACGGTTTTTGAATTTGAGGCCTCGGGTGCGGAGTTTTTGACGTCGTCGCCCATAGCCAAATTGCGCGCACGCTTGTGAGCCGTTTTTACAAAGTTTTCAGATTGCCTCTCGGGCTTGAATTTCCCACTGAATTGGCCATAGAATCAATTGTGTCGAGATGGTTTTTGAATTTGAGGCCTCGGGTGCGGAGTTTTTGACGTCGTCGCCCATAGCCAAATTACGCGCACGCTTGTGCGCCGTTTTTACAAAGTTTTCAGATTACCTCTCGGGTTTGCATTTCTAGCTGAATTGGCCATAGAATCAATTGTGTCGAGATGGTTTTTGAATTTGAAGCCTCGGGTGCGGAGTTTTTGACGTCGTCGCCCATCGCCAAATTGCGCGCACACTTGTGCGCCGTTTTTACAAAGTTTTCAGATTGCCTCTCGGGTTTGCATACCCATCTAAATTGGCCATAGAATCAATTGTGTCGAGACGGTTTTTGAATTTGAGGCCTCGGGTGCGGAGTTTTTGACGTCGTCGCCCATAGCCAAATTGCGCGCACGCTTGTGCGCCGTTTTTACAAAGTTTTCAGATTGCCTCTCGGGTTTGAATTTCCCACTGAATTGGCCATAGAACAATTGTGTCGAGACGGTTTTTGAATTTGAGGCCTCGGGTGCGGAGTTTTTTACGTCGTCGCCCATAGCCAAATTGCGCGCACGCTTGTGCGCCGTTTTTACAAAGTTTTCAGATTGCCTCTCGGGTTTGCATTTCTATCTGAATTGGCCATAGAATCAATTTTGTCGAGACGGTTTTTGAATTTGAGGCCTCGGGTGCGGAGTTTTTGACGTCGTCGCCCATCGCCAAATTGCGCGCACGCTTGTGCGCCATTTTTACAAAGTTTTCAGATTGCCTCTCAGGCTTGCATTTCTATCTGAATTGGTCATAGAATCAATTGTGTCGAGACGGTTTTTGAATTTGAGGCCTCGGGTGCGGAGTTTTTGGCGTCGTCGCCCATAGCCAAACTTGCGCGCATGGTTGTGTGCCATTTTTACAAAGTATTCAGATTGCCTCCCAAGTTTGCATCCCTCACTGAATTGGCCATAGAATCAATTGTGTCGAGACGGTTTCTGAATTTGAGGCCTCGGGTGCGGAGTTTTTGACGTCGTCGCCCATAGCCAAATTGCGCGCACGCTTGTGCGCCATTTTTACAAAGTTTTCAGATTGCCTCTCGGGCTTGAATTTCCCACTGAATTGGCCATAGAATCAATTGTGTCGAGATGGTTTTTGAATTTGAGGCCTCGGGTGCGGAGTTTTTGACGTCGTCGCCCATAGCCAAATTACGCGCACGCTTGTGCGCCGTTTTTACAAAGTTTTCAGATTACCTCTCGGGTTTGCATTTCTAGCTGAATTGGCCATAGAATCAATTGTGTCGAGATGGTTTTTGAATTTGAAGCCTCGGGTGCGGAGTTTTTTACGTCGTCGCCCATCGCCAAATTGCGCGCACACTTGTGCGCCATTTTTACAAAGTTTTCAGATTGCCTCTCGGGTTTGCATCCCCAACTAAATTGGCCATAGAATCAATTGTGTCGAGACGGTTTTTGAATTTGAGGCCTCGGGTGTGGAGTTTTTGGCGTCGTCGCCCATAGCCAAACTTGCGCGCATGGTTGTGTGCCATTTTTACAAAGTTTTCAGATTGCCTCCCAAGTTTGCATCCCTCACTGAATTGGCCATAGAATCAATTGTGTCGAGACGGTTTTTGAATTTGAGGCCTCGGGTGCGGAGTTTTTGACGTCGTCGCCCATAGCCAAATTGCTCGCACGCTTGTGCGCCGTTTTTACAAAGTTTTCAGATTGCCTCTCGGGCTTGCATTTCTATCTGAATTGGCCATAGAATCAATTGTGTCGAGACGGTTTTTGAATTTGAGGCCTCGGGTGCGGAGTTTTTGGCGTCGTCGCCCATAGCCAAACTTGCGCGCATGGTTGTGTGCCATTTTTACAAAGTATTCAGATTGCCTCCCAAGTTTGCATCCCTCACTGAATTGGCCATAGAATCAATTGTGTCGAGACGGTTTTTGAATTTGAGGCCTCGGGTGCGGAGTTTTTGACGTCGTCGCCCATAGCCAAATTGCGCGCACGCTTGTGCGCCGTTTTTACAAAGTTTTCAGATTGCCTCTCGGGCTTGAATTTCCCACTGAATTTGCCATAGAATCAATTGTGTCGAGATGGTTTTTAATTTGAGGCCTCGGGTGCGGAGTTTTTGACGTCGTCGCCCATAGCCAAATTACGCGCACGCTTGTGCGCCGTTTTTACAAAGTTTTCAGATTACCTCTCGGGTTTGCATTTCTAGCTGAATTGGCCATAGAATCAATTGTGTCGAGATGGTTTTTGAATTTGAAGCCTCGGGTGCGGAGTTTTTGACGTCGTCGCCCATCGCCAAATTGCGCGCACACTTGTGCGCCGTTTTTACAAAGTTTTCAGATTGCCTCTCGGGTTTGCATTCCCATTTAAATTGGCCATAGAATCAATTGTGTCGAGACGGTTTTTGAATTTGAGGCCTCGGGTGCGGAGTTTTTGACGTCGTCGCCCATAGCCAAATTGCGCGCACGCTTGTGCGCCATTTTTACAAAGTTTTCAGATTGCCTCTCGGGTTTGAATTTCCCACTGAATTGGCCATAGAACAATTGTGTCGAGACGGTTTTTGAATTGGAGGCCTCGGGTGCGGAGTTTTTGACGTCGTCGCCCATAGCCAAATTGCGCGCACGCTTGTGCGCCGTTTTTACAAAGTTTTCAGATTGCCTCTCGGGTTTGCATTTTTAGCTGAATTGGCCATAGAATCAATTTTGTCGAGACGGTTTTTGAATTTGAGGCCTCGGGTGCGGAGTTTTTGACGTCGTCGCCCATCGCCAAATTGCGCGCACGCTTGTGCGCCATTTTTACAAAGTTTTCAGATTGCCTCTCAGGCTTGCATTTCTATCTGAATTGGCCATAGAATCAATTGTGTCGAGACGGTTTTTGAATTTGAGGCCTCGGGTGCGGAGTTTTTGGCGTCGTCGCCCATAGCCAAACTTGCGCGCATGGTTGTGTGCCATTTTTACAAAGTATTCAGATTGCCTCCCAAGTTTGCATCCCTCACTGAATTGGCCATAGAATCAATTGTGTCGAGACGGTTTTTGAATTTGAGGCCTCGGGTGCGGAGTTTTTGACGTCGTCGCCCATAGCCAAATTGCGCGCACGCTTGTGCGCCATTTTTACAAAGTTTTCAGATTGCCTCTCGGGTTTAAATTTCTAGCTGAATTGGCCATAGAATCAATTGTGTCGAGAAGGTTTTTGAATTTGAGGCCTCGGGTGCGGAGTTTTTGACATCGTCGCCCATAGCCAAACTTGCGCGCATGGTTGTGTGCCATTTTTACAAAGTTTTCAGATTGCCTCCCAAGTTTACATCCCTCACTGAATTGGCCATATAATCAATTTTGTCGAGACGGTTTTTGAATTTGATGCCTCGGGTGCGGAGTTTTTGACGTCGTCGCCCATAGCCAAATTGCGCGCACGCTTGTGCGCCGTTTTTACAAAGTTTTCAGATTGCCTCTCGGGCTTGAATTTCCCACTGAATTGGCCATAGAATCAATTGTGTCGAGATGGTTTTTGAATTTGAGGCCTCGGGTGCGGAGTTTTTGACGTCGTCGCCCATAGCCAAATTACGCGCACGCTTGTGCGCCGTTTTTACAAAGTTTTCAGATTACCTCACGGGTTTGCATTTCTAGCTGAATTGGCCATAGAATCAATTGTGTCGAGATGGTTTTTGAATTTGAAGCGTCGGGTGCGGAGTTTTTGACGTCGTCGCCCATCGCCAAATTGCGCGCACACTTGTGCGCCGTTTTTACAAAGTTTTCAGATTGCCTCTCTGGTTTGCATTCCTATCTAAATTGGCCATAGAATCAATTGTGTCGAGACGGTTTTTGAATTTGAGGCCTCGGGTGCGGAGTTTTTGGCGTCGTCGCCCATAGCCAAACTTGCGCGCATGGTTGTGTGCCATTTTTACAAAGTTTTCAGATTGCCTCCCAAGTTTGCATCCCTCACTGAATTGGCCATAGAATCAATTGTGTCGAGACGGTTTTTGAATTTGAGGCCTCGGGTGCGGAGTTTTTGACGTCGTCGCCCATAGCCAAATTGCACGCACGTTTGTGCACCGTTTTTACAAAGTTTTCAGATTGCCTCTCGGGTTTGAATTTCCCACTGAATTGGCCATAGAATCAATTGTGTCGAGACGGTTTATGAATTTGAGGCCTCGGGTGCGGAGTTTTTGACGTCGTCGCCCATAGCCAAATTGCGCGCACGCTTGTGCGCCGTGTTTACAAAGTTTTCAGATTGCCTCTCGGGTTTGCATTTCTATCTGAATTGGCCATAGAATCAATTGTGTCGAGACGGTTTTTGAATTTGAGGCCTCGGGTGCGGAGTTTTTGACATCGTCGCCCATAGCCAAACTTGCGCGCATGGTTGTGTGCCATTTTTACAAAGTTTTCAGATAGCCTCCCAAGTTTGCATCCCTCACTGAATTGGCCATAGAATCAATTGTGTCGAGACGGTTTTTGAATTTTAGGCCTCGGGTGCGGAGTTTTTGACGTCGTCGCCCATAGCCAAATTGCGCGCACGCTTGTGCGCCGTTTTTACAAAGTTTTCAGATTGCCTCTCGGGTTTGAATTTCCCACTGAATTGGCCATAGAATCAATTGTGTCGAGACGGTTTTTGAATTTGAGGCCTCGGGTGCGGAGTTTTTGACGTCGTCGCCCATAGCCAAATTGCTCGCACGCTTGTGCGCCGTTTTTACAAAGTTTTCAGATTGCCTCTCGGGTTTGCATTTCCAGCTGAATTGGCCATAGAATCAATTTTGTCGAGACGGTTTTTGAATTTGAGGCCTCGGGTGCGGAGTTTTTGACGTCGTCGCCCATAGCCAAATTGCGCGCACGCTTGTGAGCCGTTTTTACAAAGTTTTCAGATTGCCTCTCGGGCTTGAATTTCCCACTGAATTGGCCATAGAATCAATTGTGTCGAGATGGTTTTTGAATTTGAGGCCTCGGGTGCGGAGTTTTTGACGTCGTCGCCCATAGCCAAATTACGCGCACGCTTGTGCGCCGTTTTTACAAAGTTTTCAGATTACCTCTCGGGTTTGCATTTCCAGCTGAATTGGCCATAGAATCAATTGTGTCGAGATGGATTTTGAATTTGAAGCCTCGGGTGCGGAGTTTTTGACGTCGTCGCCCATCGCCAAATTGCGCGCACACTTGTGCGCCGTTTTTACAAAGTTTTCAGATTGCCTCTCGGGTTTGCATTCCCATCTAAATTGGCCATAGAATCAATTGTGTCGAGACGGTTTTTGAATTTGAGGCCTCGGGTGCGGAGTTTTTGACGTCGTCGCCCATAGCCAAATTGCGCGCACGCTTGTGCGCCGTTTTTACAAAGTTTTCAGATTGCCTCTCGGGTTTGAATTTCCCACTGAATTGGCCATAGAACAATTGTGTCGAGACGGTTTTTGAATTTGAGGCCTCGGGTGCGGAGTTTTTGACGTCGTCGCCCATAGCCAAATTGCGCGCACGCTTGTGCGCCGTTTTTACAAAGTTTTCAGATTGCCTCTCGGGTTTGCATTTCTAGCTGAATTGGCCATAGAATCAATTTTGTCGAGACGGTTTTTGAATTTGAGGCCTCGGGTGCGGAGTTTTTGACGTCGTCGCCCATCGCCAAATTGCGCGCACGCTTGTGCGCCATTTTTACAAAGTTTTCAGATTGCCTCTCAGGCTTGCATTTCTATCTGAATTGGCCATAGAATCAATTGTGTCGAGACGGTTTTTGAATTTGAGGCCTCGGGTGCGGAGTTTTTGGCGTCGTCGCCCATAGCCAAACTTGCGCGCATGGTTGTGTGCCATTTTTACAAAGTATTCAGATTGCCTCCCAAGTTTGCATCCCTCACTGAATTGGCCATAGAATCAATTGTGTCGAGACGGTTTTTGAATTTGAGGCCTCGGGTGCGGAGTTTTTGACGTCGTCGCCCATAGCCAAATTGCGCGCACGCTTGTGCGCCATTTTTACAAAGTTTTCAGATTGCCTCTCGGGCTTGAATTTCCCACTGAATTTGCCATAGAATCAATTGTGTCGAGATGGTTTTTAATTTGAGGCCTCGGGTGCGGAGTTTTTGACGTCGTCGCCCATAGCCAAATTACGCGCACGCTTGTGCGCCGTTTTTACAAAGTTTTCAGATTACCTCTCGGGTTTGCATTTCTAGCTGAATTGGCCATAGAATCAATTGTGTCGAGATGGTTTTTGAATTTGAAGCCTCGGGTGCGGAGTTTTTGACATCGTCGCCCATCGCCAAATTGCGCGCACACTTGTGCGCCGTTTTTACAAAGTTTTCAGATTGCCTCTCGGGTTTGCATTCCCATTTAAATTGGCCATAGAATCAATTGTGTCGAGACGGTTTTTGAATTTGAGGCCTCGGGTGCGGAGTTTTTGACGTCGTCGCCCATAGCCAAATTGCGCGCACGCTTGTGCGCCATTTTTACAAAGTTTTCAGATTGCCTCTCGGGTTTGAATTTCCCACTGAATTGGCCATAGAACAATTGTGTCGAGACGGTTTTTGAATTGGAGGCCTCGGGTGCGGAGTTTTTGACGTCGTCGCCCATAGCCAAATTGCGCGCACGCTTGTGCGCCGTTTTTACAAAGTTTTCAGATTGCCTCTCGGGTTTGAATTTCCCACTGAATTGGCCATAGAACAATTGTGTCGAGACGGTTTTTGAATTTGAGGCCTCGGGTGCGGAGTTTTTGACGTCGTCGCCCATAGCCAAATTGCGCGCACGCTTGTGCGCCGTTTTTACAAAGTTTTCAGATTGCCTCTCGGGTTTGCATTTCTAGCTGAATTGGCCATAGAATCAATTTTGTCGAGACGGTTTTTGAATTTGAGGCCTCGGGTGCGGAGTTTTTGACGTCGTCGCCCATCGCCAAATTGCGCGCACGCTTGTGCGCCATTTTTACAAAGTTTTCAGATTGCCTCTCAGGCTTGCATTTCTATCTGAATTGGCCATAGAATCAATTGTGTCGAGACGGTTTTTGAATTTGAGGCCTCGGGTGCGGAGTTTTTGGCGTCGTCGCCCATAGCCAAACTTGCGCGCATGGTTGTGTGCCATTTTTACAAAGTATTCAGATTGCCTCCCAAGTTTGCATCCCTCACTGAATTGGCCATAGAATCAATTGTGTCGAGACGGTTTTTGAATTTGAGGCCTCGGGTGCGGAGTTTTTGACGTCGTCGCCCATAGCCAAATTGCGCGCACGCTTGTGCGCCATTTTTACAAAGTTTTCAGATTGCCTCTCGGGCTTGAATTTCCCACTGAATTTGCCATAGAATCAATTGTGTCGAGATGGTTTTTAATTTGAGGCCTCGGGTGCGGAGTTTTTGACGTCGTCGCCCATAGCCAAATTACGCGCACGCTTGTGCGCCGTTTTTACAAAGTTTTCAGATTACCTCTCGGGTTTGCATTTCTAGCTGAATTGGCCATAGAATCAATTGTGTCGAGATGGTTTTTGAATTTGAAGCCTCGGGTGCGGAGTTTTTGACGTCGTCGCCCATCGCCAAATTGCGCGCACACTTGTGCGCCGTTTTTACAAAGTTTTCAGATTGCCTCTCGGGTTTGCATTCCCATTTAAATTGGCCATAGAATCAATTGTGTCGAGACGGTTTTTGAATTTGAGGCCTCGGGTGCGGAGTTTTTGACGTCGTCGCCCATAGCCAAATTGCGCGCACGCTTGTGCGCCATTTTTACAAAGTTTTCAGATTGCCTCTCGGGTTTGAATTTCCCACTGAATTGGCCATAGAACAATTGTGTCGAGACGGTTTTTGAATTGGAGGCCTCGGGTGCGGAGTTTTTGACGTCGTCGCCCATAGCCAAATTGCGCGCACGCTTGTGCGCCGTTTTTACAAAGTTTTCAGATTGCCTCTCGGGTTTGAATTTCCCACTGAATTGGCCATAGAACAATTGTGTCGAGACGGTTTTTGAATTTGAGGCCTCGGGTGCGGAGTTTTTGACGTCGTCGCCCATAGCCAAATTGCGCGCACGCTTGTGCGCCGTTTTTACAAAGTTTTCAGATTGCCTCTCGGGTTTGCATATCTAGCTGAATTGGCCATAGAATCAATTTTGTCGAGACGGTTTTTGAATTTGAGGCCTCGGGTGCGGAGTTTTTGACGTCGTCGCCCATCGCCAAATTGCGCGCACGCTTGTGCGCCATTTTTACAAAGTTTTCAGATTGCCTCTCAGGCTTGCATTTCTATCTGAATTGGCCATAGAATCAATTGTGTCGAGACGGTTTTTGAATTTGAGGCCTCGGGTGCGGAGTTTTTGGCGTCGTCGCCCATAGCCAAACTTGCGCGCATGGTTGTGTGCCATTTTTACAAAGTATTCAGATTGCCTCCCAAGTTTGCATCCCTCACTGAATTGGCCATAGAATCAATTGTGTCGAGACGGTTTTTGAATTTGAGGCCTCGGGTGCGGAGTTTTTGACGTCGTCGCCCATAGCCAAATTGCGCGCACGCTTGTGCGCCATTTTTACAAAGTTTTCAGATTGCCTCTCGGGCTTGAATTTCCCACTGAATTTGCCATAGAATCAATTGTGTCGAGATGGTTTTTAATTTGAGGCCTCGGGTGCGGAGTTTTTGACGTCGTCGCCCATAGCCAAATTACGCGCACGCTTGTGCGCCGTTTTTACAAAGTTTTCAGATTACCTCTCGGGTTTGCATTTCTAGCTGAATTGGCCATAGAATCAATTGTGTCGAGATGGTTTTTGAATTTGAAGCCTCGGGTGCGGAGTTTTTGACGTCGTCGCCCATCGCCAAATTGCGCGCACACTTGTGCGCCGTTTTTACAAAGTTTTCAGATTGCCTCTCGGGTTTGCATTCCCATTTAAATTGGCCATAGAATCAATTGTGTCGAGACGGTTTTTGAATTTGAGGCCTCGGGTGCGGAGTTTTTGACGTCGTCGCCCATAGCCAAATTGCGCGCACGCTTGTGCGCCATTTTTACAAAGTTTTCAGATTGCCTCTCGGGTTTGAATTTCCCACTGAATTGGCCATAGAACAATTGTGTCGAGACGGTTTTTGAATTGGAGGCCTCGGGTGCGGAGTTTTTGACGTCGTCGCCCATAGCCAAATTGCGCGCACGCTTGTGCGCCGTTTTTACAAAGTTTTCAGATTGCCTCTCGGGTTTGCATTTTTAGCTGAATTGGCCATAGAATCAATTTTGTCGAGACGGTTTTTGAATTTGAGGCCTCGGGTGCGGAGTTTTTGACGTCGTCGCCCATCGCCAAATTGCGCGCACGCTTGTGCGCCATTTTTACAAAGTTTTCAGATTGCCTCTCAGGCTTGCATTTCTATCTGAATTGGCCATAGAATCAATTGTGTCGAGACGGTTTTTGAATTTGAGGCCTCGGGTGCGGAGTTTTTGGCGTCGTCGCCCATAGCCAAACTTGCGCGCATGGTTGTGTGCCATTTTTACAAAGTATTCAGATTGCCTCCCAAGTTTGCATCCCTCACTGAATTGGCCATAGAATCAATTGTGTCGAGACGGTTTTTGAATTTGAGGCCTCGGGTGCGGAGTTTTTGACGTCGTCGCCCATAGCCAAATTGCGCGCACGCTTGTGCGCCATTTTTACAAAGTTTTCAGATTGCCTCTCGGGTTTAAATTTCTAGCTGAATTGGCCATAGAATCAATTGTGTCGAGAAGGTTTTTGAATTTGAGGCCTCGGGTGCGGAGTTTTTGACATCGTCGCCCATAGCCAAACTTGCGCGCATGGTTGTGTGCCATTTTTACAAAGTTTTCAGATTGCCTCCCAAGTTTACATCCCTCACTGAATTGGCCATATAATCAATTTTGTCGAGACGGTTTTTGAATTTGATGCCTCGGGTGCGGAGTTTTTGACGTCGTCGCCCATAGCCAAATTGCGCGCACGCTTGTGCGCCGTTTTTACAAAGTTTTCAGATTGCCTCTCGGGCTTGAATTTCCCACTGAATTGGCCATAGAATCAATTGTGTCGAGATGGTTTTTGAATTTGAGGCCTCGGGTGCGGAGTTTTTGACGTCGTCGCCCATAGCCAAATTACGCGCACGCTTGTGCGCCGTTTTTACAAAGTTTTCAGATTACCTCACGGGTTTGCATTTCTAGCTGAATTGGCCATAGAATCAATTGTGTCGAGATGGTTTTTGAATTTGAAGCGTCGGGTGCGGAGTTTTTGACGTCGTCGCCCATCGCCAAATTGCGCGCACACTTGTGCGCCGTTTTTACAAAGTTTTCAGATTGCCTCTCTGGTTTGCATTCCTATCTAAATTGGCCATAGAATCAATTGTGTCGAGACGGTTTTTGAATTTGAGGCCTCGGGTGCGGGGTTTTTGGCGTCGTCGCCCATAGCCAAACTTGCGCGCATGGTTGTGTGCCATTTTTACAAAGTTTTCAGATTGCCTCCCAAGTTTGCATCCCTCACTGAATTGGCCATAGAATCAATTGTGTCGAGACGGTTTTTGAATTTGAGGCCTCGGGTGCGGAGTTTTTGACGTCGTCGCCCATAGCCAAATTGCACGCACGTTTGTGCACCGTTTTTACAAAGTTTTCAGATTGCCTCTCGGGTTTGAATTTCCCACTGAATTGGCCATAGAATCAATTGTGTCGAGACGGTTTATGAATTTGAGGCCTCGGGTGCGGAGTTTTTGACGTCGTCGCCCATAGCCAAATTGCGCGCACGCTTGTGCGCCGTTTTTACAAAGTTTTCAGATTGCCTCTCGAGTTTGCATTTCTAGCTGAATTGGCCATAGAATCAATTATGTCGAGACGGTTTTTTGAATTTGAGGCCTCGGGTGCGGAGTTTTTGACGTCGTCGCCCATAGCCAAACTTGCGCGCATGGTTGTGTGCCATTTTTACAAAGTTTTCAGATTGCCTCCCAAGTTTGCATCCCTCACTGAATTGGCCATAGAATCAATTGTGTTGAGATGGTTTTTGAATTTGAGGCCTCGAGTGCGGAGTTTTTGACGTCGTCGCCCATAGCCAAATTGCGCGCACGCTTGTGCGCCGTTTTTACAAAGTTTTCAGATTGCCTCTCGGGTTTGCACTTCTAGCTGAATTGGCCATAGAATCAATTGTGTCGAGACGGTTTTTGAATTTGAGGCCTCGGGTGCGGAGTTTTTTACGTCGTCGCCCATAGCCAAATTGCGCGCACGCTTGTGCGCCGTTTTTACAAAGTTTTCATATTGCCTCTCGGGTTTGCATTTCTAGCTAAAATTGGTCATAGAATCAATTGTGTCGAGACGGTTTTTGAATTTGAGGCCTCGGGTGCGGAGTTTTTGACGTCGTCGCCCATAGCCAAATTGCGCGCACGCTTGTGCGCCGTTTTTACAAAGTTTTCAGATTGCCTCTCGGGTTTGAATTTCCCACTGAATTGGCCATAGAATCAATTGTGTCGAGACGGTTTTTGAATTTGAGGCCTCGGGTGCGGAGTTTTTGACGTCGTCGCCCATAGCCAAATTGCGCGCACGCTTGTGCGCCATTTTTACAAAGTTTTCAGATTGCCTCTCGGGTTTGCATCCCTAGCTGAATTGGCCATAGAATCAATTCTGTCGAGACGGTTTTTGAATTTGAGGCCTCGAGTGCGGAGTTTTTGACGTCGTCGCCCATAGCCAAATTGCGCGCACGCTTGTGCGCCGTTTTTACAAAGTTTTCATATTGCCTCTCGGGTTTGCATCCCTAGCTGAATTGGCCATAGAATCAATTTTGTCGAGACGGTTTTTGAATTTGAGGCCTCGGGTGCGGAGTTTTTTACGTCGTCGCCCATCGCCAAATTGCGCGCACGCTTGTGCGCCGTTTTTACAAAGTTTTCTGATTGCCTCTCGGGTTTGCATTTCCAGCTAAAATTGGTCATAGAATCAATTGTGTCGAGACGGTTTTTGAATTTGAGGCCTCGGGTGCGGAGTTTTTGACGTCGTCGCCCATAGCCAAATTGCACGCACGTTTGTGCACCGTTTTTACAAAGTTTTCAGATTGCCTCTCGGGTTTGAATTTCCCACTGAATTGGCCATAGAATCAATTGTGTCGCGACGGTTTATGAATTTGAGGCCTCGGGTGCGGAGTTTTTGACGTCGTCGCCCATAGCCAAATTGCGCGCACGCTTGTGCGCCGTTTTTACAAAGTTTTCAGATTGCCTCTCGAGTTTGCATTTCTAGCTGAATTGGCCATAGAATCAATTGTGTCGAGACGGTTTTTTGAATTTGAGGCCTCGGGTGCGGAGTTTTTGACGTCGTCGCCCATAGCCAAACTTGCGCGCATGGTTGTGTGCCATTTTTACAAAGTTTTCAGATTGCCTCCCAAGTTTGCATCCCTCACTGAATTGGCCATAGAATCAATTGTGTCGAGACGGTTTTTGAATTTGAGGCCTCGAGTGCGGAGTTTTTGACGTCGTCGCCCATAGCCAAATTGCGCGCACGCTTGTGCGCCGTTTTTACAAAGTTTTCAGATTGCCTCTCGGGTTTGCACTTCTAGCTGAATTGGCCATAGAATCAATTGTGTCGAGACGGTTTTTGAATTTTAGGCCTCGGGTGCGGAGTTTTTGACGTCGTCGCCCATAGCCAAATTGCGCGCACGCTTGTGCGCCGTTTTTACAAAGTTTTCATATTGCCTCTCGGGTTTGCATTACTAGCTAAAATTGGTCATAGAATCAATTGTGTCGAGACGGTTTTTGAATTTGAGGCCTCGGGTGCGGAGTTTTTGACGTCGTCGCCCATAGCCAAATTGCGCGCACGCTTGTGCGCCGTTTTTACAAAGTTTTCAGATTGCCTCTCGGGTTTGCACTTCTAGCTGAATTGGCCATAGAATCAATTGTGTCGAGACGGTTTTTGAATTTGAGGCCTCGGGTGCGGAGTTTTTGACGTCGTCGCCCATAGCCAAATTGCGCGCACGCTTGTGCGCCGTTTTTACAAAGTTTTCATATTGCCTCTCGGGTTTGCATCCCTAGCTGAATTGGCCATAGAATCAATTTTGTCGAGACGGTTTTTGAATTTGAGGCCTCGGGTGCGGAGTTTTTTACGTCGTCGCCCATCGCCAAATTGCGCGCACGCTTGTGCGCCGTTTTTACAAAGTTTTCATATTGCCTCTCGGGTTTGCATTTCTAGCTAAAATTGGTCATAGAATCAATTGTGTCGAGACGGTTTTTGAATTTGAGGCCTCGGGTGCGGAGTTTTTGACGTCGTCGCCCATAGCCAAATTGCGCGCACGCTTGTGCGCCGTTTTTACAAAGTTTTCAGATTGCCTCTCGGGTTTGAATTTCCCACTGAATTGGCCATAGAATCAATTGTGTCGAGACGGTTTTTGAATTTGAGGCCTCGGGTGCGGAGTTTTTGACGTCGTCGCCCATATCCAAATTGCGCGCACGCTTGTGCGCCATTTTTACAAAGTTTTCAGATTGCCTCTCGGGTTTGCATCCCTAGCTGAATTGGCCATAGAATCAATTTTGTCGAGACGGTTTTTGAATTTGAGGCCTCGGGTGCGGAGTTTTTTACGTCGTCGCCCATCGCCAAATTGCGCGCATGCTTGTGCGCCGTTTTTACAAAGTTTTCTGATTGCCTCTCGGGTTTGCATTTCTAGCTAAAATTGGTCATAGAATCAATTGTGTCGAGACGGTTTTTGAATTTGAGGCCTCGGGTGCGGAGTTTTTGACGTCGTCGCCCATAGCCAAATTGCACGCACGCTTGTGCGCCGTTTTTACAAAGTTTTCAGATTGCCTCTCGGGTTTGAATTTCCCACTGAATTGGCCATAGAATCAATTGTGTCGAGACGGTTTATGAATTTGAGGCCTCGGGTGCGGAGTTTTTGACGTCGTCGCCCATAGCCAAATTGCGCGCACGCTTGTGCGCCGTTTTTACAAAGTTTTCAGATTGCCTCTCGAGTTTGCATTTCTAGCTGAATTGGCCATATAATCAATTATGTCGAGACGGTTTTTTGAATTTGAGGCCTCGGGTGCGGAGTTTTTGACGTCGTCGCCCATAGCCAAACTTGCGCGCATGGTTGTGTGCCATTTTTACAAAGTTTTCAGATTGCCTCTCGGGTTTGCACTTCTAGCTGAATTGGCCATAGAATCAATTGTGTCGAGACGGTTTTTGAATTTGAGGCCTCGAGTGCGGAGTTTTTGACGTCGTCGCCCATAGCCAAATTGCGCGCACGCTTGTGCGCCATTTTTACAAAGTTTTCAGATTGCCTCTCGGGTTTGCATCCCTAGCTGAATTGGCCATAGAATCAATTCTGTCGAGACGGTTTTTGAATTTGAGGCCTCGAGTGCGGAGTTTTTGACGTCGTCGCCCATAGCCAAATTGCGCGCACGCTTGTGCGCCGTTTTTACAAAGTTTTCATATTGCCTCTCGGGTTTGCATCCCTAGCTGAATTGGCCATAGAATCAATTTTGTCGAGACGGTTTTTGAATTTGAGGCCTCGGGTGCGGAGTTTTTTACGTCGTCGCCCATCGCCAAATTGCGCGCACGCTTGTGCGCCGTTTTTACAAAGTTTTCTGATTGCCTCTCGGGTTTGCATTTCCAGCTAAAATTGGTCATAGAATCAATTGTGTCGAGACGGTTTTTGAATTTGAGGCCTCAGGTGCGGAGTTTTTGACGTCGTCGCCCATAGCCAAATTGCACGCACGTTTGTGCACCGTTTTTACAAAGTTTTCAGATTGCCTCTCGGGTTTGAATTTCCCACTGAATTGGCCATAGAATCAATTGTGTCGCGACGGTTTATGAATTTGAGGCCTCGGGTGCGGAGTTTTTG
Source organism: Galeopsis tetrahit (assembly GCA_963675135.1). Lineage (NCBI taxonomy): Eukaryota > Viridiplantae > Streptophyta > Magnoliopsida > Lamiales > Lamiaceae > Galeopsis > Galeopsis tetrahit. Next base: position 1,764,858 of record OY776124.1, read on the forward strand.
ACGTCGTCGCCCATAGCCAAATTGCGCGCACGCTTGTGCGCCGTTTTTACAAAGTTTTCAGATTGCCTCTCGAGTTTGCATTTCTAGCTGAATTGGCCATAGAATCAATTGTGTCGAGACGGTTTTTTGAATTTGAGGCCTCGGGTGCGGAGTTTTTGACGTCGTCGCCCATAGCCAAACTTGCGCGCATGGTTGTGTGCCATTTTTACAAAGTTTTCAGATTGCCTCCCAAGTTTGCATCCCTCACTGAATTGGCCATAGAATCAATTGTGTCGAGACGGTTTATGAATTTGAGGCCTCGGGTGCGGAGTTTTTGACGTCGTCGCCCATAGCCAAATTGCGCGCACGCTTGTGCGCCGTTTTTACAAAGTTTTCAGATTGCCTCTCGAGTTTGCATTTCTAGCTGAATTGGCCATAGAATCAATTATGTCGAGACGGTTTTTTGAATTTGAGGCCTCGGGTGCGGAGTTTTTGACGTCGTCGCCCATAGCCAAACTTGCGCGCATGGTTGTGTGCCATTTTTACAAAGTTTTCAGATTGCCTCCCAACTTTGCATCCCTCACTGAATTGGCCATAGAATCAATTGTGTCGAGACGGTTTTTGAATTTGAGGCCTCGAGTGCGGAGTTTTTGACGTTGTCGCCCATAGCCAAATTGCGCGCACGCTTGTGCGCCGTTTTTACAAAGTTTTCAGATTGCCTCTCGGGTTTGCACTTCTAGCTGAATTGGCCATAGAATCAATTGTGTCGAGACGGTTTTTGAATTTGAGGCCTCGGGTGCGGAGTTTTTTACGTCGTCGCCCATAGCCAAATTGCGCGCACGCTTGTGCGCCGTTTTTACAAAGTTTTCATATTGCCTCTCGGGTTTGCATTTCTAGCTAAAATTGGTCATAGAATCAATTGTGTCAAGACGGTTTTTGAATTTGAGGCCTCGGGTGCGGAGTTTTTGACGTCGTCGCCCATAGCCAAATTGCGCGCACGCTTGTGCGCCATTTTTACAAAGTTTTCAGATTGCCTCTCGGGTTTGCATCCCTAGCTGAATTGGCCATAGAATCAATTCTGTCGAGACGGTTTTTGAATTTGAGGCCTCGAGTGCGGAGTTTTTGACGTCGTCGCCCATAGCCAAATTGCGCGCACGCTTGTGCGCCGTTTTTACAAAGTTTTCATATTGCGTCTCGGGTTTGCATCCCTAGCTGAATTGGCCATAGAATCAATTTTGTCGAGACGGCTTTTGAATTTGAGGCCTCGGGTGCGGAGTTTTTTACGTCGTCGCCCATCGCCAAATTGCGCGCACGCTTGTGCGCGCCGTTTTTACAAAGTTTTCTGATTGCCTCTCGGGTTTGCATTTCCAGCTAAAATTGGTCATAGAATCAATTGTGTCGAGACGGTTTTTGAATTTGAGGCCTCGGGTGCGGAGTTTTTGACGTCGTCGCCCATAGCCAAATTGCGCGCATGGTTGTGTGCCATTTTTACAAAGTTTTCAGATTGCCTCCCAAGTTTGCATCCCTCACTGAATTGGCCATAGAATCAATTGTGTCGAGACGGTTTTTGAATTTGAGGCCTCGGGTGCGGAGTTTTTGACGTCGTCGCCCATAGCCAAATTGCGCGCACGCTTGTGCGCTGTTTTTACAAAGTTTTCAGATTGCCTCTCGGGTTTGCATTTCTAGCTAAAATTGGTCATAGAATCAATTGTGTCGAGACGGTTTTTGAATTTGAGGCCTCGGGTGTGGAGTTTTTGACGTCGTCGACCATCGCCAAATTGCGCGCACGCTTGTGCGCCGTTTTTACAAAGTTTTCAGATTGCCTCTCGGGTTTGCATTTCTAGCTAAAATTGGTCATAGAATCAATTGTGTCGAGACGGTTTTTGAATTTGAGGCCTCGGGTGCGGAGTTTTTGACGTCGTCGCCCATAGCCAAATTGCGCGCACGCTTGTGCGCCGTTTTTACAAAGTTTTCAGATTGCCTCTCGAGTTTGCATTTCTAGCTGAATTGGCCATAGAATCAATTGTGTCGAGACGGTTTTTGAATTTGAGGCCTCGGGTGCGGAGTTTTTGACGTCGTCGCCCATAGCCAAATTGCGCGCACGCATGTGCGCCGTTTTTACAAAGTTTTCAGATTGCCTCTCGGGTTTACATTTCTAGCTGAATTGGCCATAGAATCAATTGTGTCGAGACGGTTTTTGAATTTGAGGCCTCGGGTGCGGAGTTTTTGACGTCGTCGCCCATAATCAAATTGCGCGCATGCTTGTGCGCCATTTTTACAAAGTTTTCAGATTGCCTCTCGGGTTAGCAATTCTATCTGAATTGGCCATAGAATCAATTGTGTCGAGACGGTTTTTGAATTTGAGGCCTCGGGTGCGGAGTTTTTGACGTCGTCGCCCATCGCCAAATTGCGCGCACGTTTGTGCGCCATTTTTACAAAGTTTTCAGATTGCCTCTCGGGTTTGCATTTCTAACTGAATTGGCCATAAAATCAATTGTGTCGAGTCGGGTTTTGAATTTGAGGCTTCGGGTGCGGAGTTTTTGACGTCGTCGCCCATAGCCAAACTTGCGCGCATGGTTGTGTGCCATTTTTACAAAGTTTTCAGATTGCCTCCCAAGTTTGCATCCCTCACTGAATTGGCCATAGAATCAATTGTGTCGAGACGGTTTTTGAATTTGAGGCCTCGAGTGCGGAGTTTTTGACGTCGTCGCCCATAGCCAAATTGCGCGCACGCTTGTGCGTCGTTTTTACAAAGTTTTCAGATTGCCTCTCGGGTTTGCACTTCTAGCTGAATTGGCCATAGAATCAATTGTGTCGAGACGGTTTTTGAATTTGAGGCCTCGGGTGCGGAGTTTTTGACGTCGTCGCCCATAGCCAAATTGCGCGCATGCTTGTGCGCCGTTTTTACAAAGTTTTCATATTGCCTCTCGGGTTTGCATTCCTAGCTAAAATTGGTCATAGAATCAATTGTGTCAAGACGGTTTTTGAATTTGAGGCCTCGGGTGCGGAGTTTTTGACGTCGTCGCCCATAGCCAAATTGCGCGCACGCTTGTGCGCCGTTTTTACAAAGTTTTCAGATTGCCTCTCGAGTTTGCATTTATAGCTGAATTGGCCATAAAATCAATTGTGTCGAGACGGTTTTTGAATTTGAGGCCTCGGGTGCGGAGTTTTTGACGTCGTCGCCCATAGCCAAACTTGCGCGCATGGTTGTGTGCCATTTTTACAAAGTTTTCAGATTGCCTCCCAAGTTTGCATCCCTCACTGAATTGGCCATATAATCAATTGTGTCGAGACGGTTTTTGAATTTGAGGCCTCGGGTGCGGAGTTTTTGACGTCGTCGCCCATAGCCAAATTGCGCGCACGCTTGTGCGCTGTTTTTACAAAGTTTTCACATTGCCTCTCGGGTTTGCATTTCTAGCTAAAATTGGTCATAGAATCAATTGTGTCGAGACGGTTTTTGAATTTGAGGCCTCGGGTGCGGAGTTTTTGACGTCGTCGACCATCGCCAAATTGCGCGCACGCTTGTGCGCCGTTTTTACAAAGTTTTCAGATTGCCTCTCGGGTTTGCATTTCTAGCTAAAATTGGTCATAGAATCAATTGTGTCGAGACGGTTTTTGAATTTGAGGCCTCGGGTGCGGAGTTTTTTACGTCGTCGCCCATAGCCAAATTGCGCGCACGCATGTGCGCCGTTTTTACAAAGTTTTCAGATTGCCTCTCGGGTTTGAATTTCCCACTGAATTGGCCATAGAATCAATTGTGTCGAGATGATTTTTGAATTTGAGGCCTCGGGTGCGGAGTTTTTGACGTCGTCGCCCATAGCCAAATTGCGCGCACGCTTGTGCGCTGTTTTTACAAAGTTTTCAGATTGCCTCTCGGGTTTGCATCTCCAGCTGAATTGGCCATAGAATCAATTTTGTCGAGACGGTTTTTGAATTTGAGGCCTCGGGTGCGGAGTTTTTGACGTCGTCGCCCATCGCCAAATTGCGCGCACATTTGTGCGCCAATTTTACAAAGTTTTCAGATTGCCTCTCGGGTTTGCATTTCTAACTGAATTGGCCATAGAATCAATTGTGTCGAGTCGGTTTTTGAATTTGAGGCTTCGGGTGCGGAGTTTTTGACGTCGTCGCCCATAGCCAAACTTGCGCGCATGGTTGTGTGCCATTTTTACAAAGTTTTCAGATTGCCTCCCAAGTTTGCATCCCTCACTGAATTGGCCATAGAATCAATTGTGTCGAGACGGTTTTTGAATTTGAGGCCTCGAGTGCGGAGTTTTTGACGTCGTCGCCCATAGCCAAATTGCGCGCACGCTTGTGCGCCGTTTTTACAAAGTTTTCAGATTGCCTCTCGGGTTTGCACTTCTAGCTGAATTGGCCATAGAATCAATTGTGTCGAGACGGTTTTTGAATTTGAGGCCTCGGGTGCGGAGTTTTTGACGTCGTCGCCCATAGCCAAATTGCGCGCATGCTTGTGCGCCGTTTTTACAAAGTTTTCATATTGCCTCTCGGGTTTGCATTTCTAGCTAAAATTGGTCATAGAATCAATTGTGTCAAGACGGTTTTTGAATTTGAGGCCTCGGGTGCGGAGTTTTTGACGTCGTCGCCCATAGCCAAATTGCGCGCACGCTTGTGCGCCGTTTTTACAAAGTTTTCAGATTGCCTCTCGAGTTTGCATTTCTAGCTGAATTGGCCATAAAATCAATTGTGTCGAGACGGTTTTTGAATTTGAGGCCTCGGGTGCGGAGTTTTTGACGTCGTCGCCCATAGCCAAACTTGCGCGCATGGTTGTGTGCCATTTTTACAAAGTTTTCAGATTGCCTCCCAAGTTTGCATCCCTCACTGAATTGGCCATATAATCAATTGTGTCGAGACGGTTTTTGAATTTGAGGCCTCGGGTGCGGAGTTTTTGACGTCGTCGCCCATAGCCAAATTGCGCGCACGCTTGTGCGCTGTTTTTACAAAGTTTTCACATTGCCTCTCGGGTTTGCATTTCTAGCTAAAATTGGTCATAGAATCAATTGTGTCGAGACGGTTTTTGAATTTGAGGCCTCGGGTGCGGAGTTTTTGACGTCGTCGACCATCGCCAAATTGCGCGCACGCTTGTGCGCCGTTTTTACAAAGTTTTCAGATTGCCTCTCGGGTTTGCATTTCTAGCTAAAATTGGTCATAGAATCAATTGTGTCGAGACGGTTTTTGAATTTGAGGCCTCGGGTGCGGAGTTTTTTACGTCGTCGCCCATAGCCAAATTGCGCGCACGCATGTGCGCCGTTTTTACAAAGTTTTCAGATTGCCTCTCGGGTTTGAATTTCCCACTGAATTGGCCATAGAATCAATTGTGTCGAGATGATTTTTGAATTTGAGGCCTCGGGTGCGGAGTTTTTGACGTCGTCGCCCATAGCCAAATTGCGCGCACGCTTGTGCGCTGTTTTTACAAAGTTTTCATATTGCCTCTCGGGTTTGCATCTCCAGCTGAATTGGCCATAGAATCAATTTTGTCGAGACGGTTTTTGAATTTGAGGCCTCGGGTGCGGAGTTTTTGACGTCGTCGCCCATCGCCAAATTGCGCGCACGTTTGTGCGCCATTTTTACAAAGTTTTCAGATTGCCTCTCGGATTTGCATTTCTAACTGAATTGGCCATAGAATCAATTGTGTCGAGTCGGTTTTTGAATTTGAGGCTTCGGGTGCGGAGTTTTTGACGTCGTCGCCCATAGCCAAACTTGCGCGCATGGTTGTGTGCCATTTTTACAAAGTTTTCAGATTGCCTCCCAAGTTTGCATCCCTCACTGAATTGGCCATAGAATCAATTGTGTCGAGACGGTTTTTGAATTTGAGGCCTCGAGTGCGGAGTTTTTGACGTCGTCGCCCATAGCCAAATTGCGCGCACGCTTGTGCGCCGTTTTTACAAAGTTTTCAGATTGCCTCTCGGGTTTGCACTTCTAGCTGAATTGGCCATAGAATCAATTGTGTCGAGACGGTTTTTGAATTTGAGGCCTCGGGTGCGGAGTTTTTGACGTCGTCGCCCATAGCCAAATTGCGCGCATGCTTGTGCGCCGTTTTTACAAAGTTTTCATATTGCCTCTCGGGTTTGCATTCCTAGCTAAAATTGGTCATAGAATCAATTGTGTCAAGACGGTTTTTGAATTTGAGGCCTCGGGTGCGGAGTTTTTGATGTCGTCGCCCATAGCCAAATTGCGCGCACGCTTGTGCGCCGTTTTTACAAAGTTTTCAGATTGCCTCTCGAGTTTGCATTTCTAGCTGAATTGGCCATAAAATCAATTGTGTCGAGACGGTTTTTGAATTTGAGGCCTCGGGTGCGGAGTTTTTGACGTCGTCGCCCATAGCCAAATTGCGCGCACGCTTGTGCGCCGTTTTTACAAAGTTTTCAGATTGCCTCTCGGGTTTACATTTCTAGCTGAATTGGCCATAGAATCAATTGTGTCGAGACGGTTTTTGAATTTGAGGCCTCGGGTGCGGAGTTTTTGACGTCGTCGCCCATAATCAAATTGCGCGCACGCTTGTGCGCCGTTTTTACAAAGTTTTCAGATTGCCTCTCGGGTTTGCATTTCTAGCTGAATTGGCCATAGAATCAATTGTGTCGAGACGGTTTTTGAATTTGAGGCCTCGGGTGCGGTGTTTTTGACGTCGTCGCCCATAGCCAAATTGCGCGCATGCTTGTGCGCCATTTTTACAAAGTTTTCAGATTGCCTCTCGGGTTTGCATTTCTATCTGAATTGGCCATAGAATCAATTGTGTCGAGACGGTTTTCGAATTTGAGGCCTCGGGTGTGGAGTTTTTGACGTCGTCGCCCATAGCCAAACTTGCGCGCATGGTTGTGTGCCATTTTTACAAAGTTTTCAGATTGCCTCCCAAGTTTGCATCCCTCACTGAATTGGCCATAGAATCAATTGTGTCGAGACGGTTTTTGAATTTGAGGCCTCGGGTGCGGAGTTTTTGACGTCGTCGCCCATAGCCAAATTGCGCGCACGCTTGTGCCCCGTTTTTACAAAGTTTTCAGATTGCCTCTCGGGTTTGCATTTCTAGATGAATTGGCCATAGAATCAATTGTGTCGAGACGGTTTTTGAATTTGAGGCCTCGGGTGCGGAGTTTTCGACGTCGTCGCCCATAGCCAAATTGCGCGCACGCTTGTGCGCCGTTTTTACAAAGTTTTCAGATTCCCTCTCGGGTTTGCATTTCTAGCTAAAATTGGTCATAGAATCAATTGTGTCGAGACGGTTTTTGAATTTGAGGCCTCGGGTGCGGAGTTTTTGACGTCGTCGCCCATAGCCAAATTGCGCGCACGCATGTGCGCCGTTTTTACAAAGTTTTCAGATTGCCTCTCGGGTTTGAATTTCCCACTGAATTGGCCATAGAATCAATTGTGTCGAGATGATTTTTGAATTTGAGGCCTCGGGTGCGGAGTTTTTGACGTCGTCGCCCATAGCCAAATTGCGCGCATGCTTGTGCGCTGTTTTTACAAAGTTTTCAGATTGCCTCTCGGGTTTGCATTTCTAGCTGAATTGGCCATAGAATCAATTTTGTCGAGACGGTTTTTGAATTTGAGGCCTCGGGTGCGGAGTTTTTGACGTCGTCGCCCATAGCCAAATTGCGCGCATGCTTGTGCGCCATTTTTACAAAGTTTTCAGATTGCCTCTCGGGTTTGCATTTCTATCTGAATTGGCCATAGAATCAATTGTGTCGAGACGGTTTTCGAATTTGAGGCCTCGGGTGCGGAGTTTTTGACGTCGTCGCCCATAATCAAATTGCGCGCACGCTTGTGCGCCGTTTTTACAAAGTTTTCAGATTGCCTCTCGGGTTTGCATTTCTAGCTGAATTGGCCATAGAATCAATTGTGTCGAGACGGTTTTTGAATTTGAGGCCTCGGGTGCGGAGTTTTTGACGTCGTCGCCCATAGCCAAATTGCGCGCATGCTTGTGCGCCATTTTTACAAAGTTTTCAGATTGCCTCTCGGGTTTGCATTTCTATCTGAATTGGCCATAGAATCAATTGTGTCGAGACGGTTTTCGAATTTGAGGCCTCGGGTGTGGAGTTTTTGACGTCGTCGCCCATAGCCAAACTTGCGCGCATGGTTGTGTGCCATTTTTACAAAGTTTTCAGATTGCCTCCCAAGTTTGCATCCCTCACTGAATTGGCCATAGAATCAATTGTGTCGAGACGGTTTTTGAATTTGAGGCCTCGGGTGCGGAGTTTTTGACGTCGTCGCCCATAGCCAAATTGCGCGCACGCTTGTGCCCCGTTTTTACAAAGTTTTCAGATTGCCTCTCGGGTTTGCATTTCTAGATGAATTGGCCATAGAATCAATTGTGTCGAGACGGTTTTTGAATTTGAGGCCTCGGGTGCGGAGTTTTCGACGTCGTCGCCCATAGCCAAATTGCGCGCACGCTTGTGCGCCGTTTTTACAAAGTTTTCAGATTCCCTCTCGGGTTTGCATTTCTAGCTAAAATTGGTCATAGAATCAATTGTGTCGAGACGGTTTTTGAATTTGAGGCCTCGGGTGCGGAGTTTTTGACGTCGTCGCCCATAGCCAAATTGCGCGCACGCATGTGCGCCGTTTTTACAAAGTTTTCAGATTGCCTCTCGGGTTTGCATCTCCAGCTGAATTGGCCATAGAATCAATTTTGTCGAGACGGTTTTTGAATTTGAGGCCTCGGGTGCGGAGTTTTTGACGTCGTCGCCCATCGCCAAATTGCGCGCACGTTTGTGCGCCATTTTTACAAAGTTTTCAGATTGCCTCTCGGGTTTGCATTTCTAACTGAATTGGCCATAGAATCAATTGTGTCGAGTCGGTTTTTGAATTTGAGGCTTCGGGTGCGGAGTTTTTGACGTCGTCGCCCATAGCCAAACTTGCGCGCATGGTTGTGTGCCATTTTTACAAAGTTTTCAGATTGCCTCCCAAGTTTGCATCCCTCACTGAATTGGCCATAGAATCAATTGTGTCGAGACGGTTTTTGAATTTGAGGCCTCGAGTGCGGAGTTTTTGACGTCGTCGCCCATAGCCAAATTGCGCGCACGCTTGTGCGCCGTTTTTACAAAGTTTTCAGATTGCCTCTCGGGTTTGCACTTCTAGCTGAATTGGCCATAGAATCAATTGTGTCGAGACGGTTTTTGAATTTGAGGCCTCGGGTGCGGAGTTTTTGACGTCGTCGCCCATAGCCAAATTGCGCGCATGCTTGTGCGCCGTTTTTACAAAGTTTTCATATTGCCTCTCGGGTTTGCATTTCTAGCTAAAATTGGTCATAGAATCAATTGTGTCAAGACGGTTTTTGAATTTGAGGCCTCGGGTGCGGAGTTTTTGACGTCGTCGCCCATAGCCAAATTGCGCGCACGCTTGTGCGCCGTTTTTACAAAGTTTTCAGATTGCCTCTCGAGTTTGCATTTCTAGCTGAATTGGCCATAAAATCAATTGTGTCGAGACGGTTTTTGAATTTGAGGCCTCGGGTGCGGAGTTTTTGACGTCGTCGCCCATAGCCAAACTTGCGCGCATGGTTGTGTGCCATTTTTACAAAGTTTTCAGATTGCCTCCCAAGTTTGCATCCCTCACTGAATTGGCCATATAATCAATTGTGTCGAGACGGTTTTTGAATTTGAGGCCTCGGGTGCGGAGTTTTTGACGTCGTCGCCCATAGCCAAATTGCGCGCACGCTTGTGCGCTGTTTTTACAAAGTTTTCACATTGCCTCTCGGGTTTGCATTTCTAGCTAAAATTGGTCATAGAATCAATTGTGTCGAGACGGTTTTTGAATTTGAGGCCTCGGGTGCGGAGTTTTTGACGTCGTCGACCATCGCCAAATTGCGCGCACGCTTGTGCGCCGTTTTTACAAAGTTTTCAGATTGCCTCTCGGGTTTGCATTTCTAGCTAAAATTGGTCATAGAATCAATTGTGTCGAGACGGTTTTTGAATTTGAGGCCTCGGGTGCGGAGTTTTTTACGTCGTCGCCCATAGCCAAATTGCGCGCACGCATGTGCGCCGTTTTTACAAAGTTTTCAGATTGCCTCTCGGGTTTGAATTTCCCACTGAATTGGCCATAGAATCAATTGTGTCGAGATGATTTTTGAATTTGAGGCCTCGGGTGCGGAGTTTTTGACGTCGTCGCCCATAGCCAAATTGCGCGCACGCTTGTGCGCTGTTTTTACAAAGTTTTCATATTGCCTCTCGGGTTTGCATCTCCAGCTGAATTGGCCATAGAATCAATTTTGTCGAGACGGTTTTTGAATTTGAGGCCTCGGGTGCGGAGTTTTTGACGTCGTCGCCCATCGCCAAATTGCGCGCACGTTTGTGCGCCATTTTTACAAAGTTTTCAGATTGCCTCTCGGATTTGCATTTCTAACTGAATTGGCCATAGAATCAATTGTGTCGAGTCGGTTTTTGAATTTGAGGCTTCGGGTGCGGAGTTTTTGACGTCGTCGCCCATAGCCAAACTTGCGCGCATGGTTGTGTGCCATTTTTACAAAGTTTTCAGATTGCCTCCCAAGTTTGCATCCCTCACTGAATTGGCCATAGAATCAATTGTGTCGAGACGGTTTTTGAATTTGAGGCCTCGAGTGCGGAGTTTTTGACGTCGTCGCCCATAGCCAAATTGCGCGCACGCTTGTGCGCCGTTTTTACAAAGTTTTCAGATTGCCTCTCGGGTTTGCACTTCTAGCTGAATTGGCCATAGAATCAATTGTGTCGAGACGGTTTTTGAATTTGAGGCCTCGGGTGCGGAGTTTTTGACGTCGTCGCCCATAGCCAAATTGCGCGCATGCTTGTGCGCCGTTTTTACAAAGTTTTCATATTGCCTCTCGGGTTTGCATTCCTAGCTAAAATTGGTCATAGAATCAATTGTGTCAAGACGGTTTTTGAATTTGAGGCCTCGGGTGCGGAGTTTTTGATGTCGTCGCCCATAGCCAAATTGCGCGCACGCTTGTGCGCCGTTTTTACAAAGTTTTCAGATTGCCTCTCGAGTTTGCATTTCTAGCTGAATTGGCCATAAAATCAATTGTGTCGAGACGGTTTTTGAATTTGAGGCCTCGGGTGCGGAGTTTTTGACGTCGTCGCCCATAGCCAAATTGCGCGCACGCTTGTGCGCCGTTTTTACAAAGTTTTCAGATTGCCTCTCGGGTTTACATTTCTAGCTGAATTGGCCATAGAATCAATTGTGTCGAGACGGTTTTTGAATTTGAGGCCTCGGGTGCGGAGTTTTTGACGTCGTCGCCCATAATCAAATTGCGCGCACGCTTGTGCGCCGTTTTTACAAAGTTTTCAGATTGCCTCTCGGGTTTGCATTTCTAGCTGAATTGGCCATAGAATCAATTGTGTCGAGACGGTTTTTGAATTTGAGGCCTCGGGTGCGGAGTTTTTGACGTCGTCGCCCATAGCCAAATTGCGCGCATGCTTGTGCGCCATTTTTACAAAGTTTTCAGATTGCCTCTCGGGTTTGCATTTCTATCTGAATTGGCCATAGAATCAATTGTGTCGAGACGGTTTTCGAATTTGAGGCCTCGGGTGTGGAGTTTTTGACGTCGTCGCCCATAGCCAAACTTGCGCGCATGGTTGTGTGCCATTTTTACAAAGTTTTCAGATTGCCTCCCAAGTTTGCATCCCTCACTGAATTGGCCATAGAATCAATTGTGTCGAGACGGTTTTTGAATTTGAGGCCTCGGGTGCGGAGTTTTTGACGTCGTCGCCCATAGCCAAATTGCGCGCACGCTTGTGCCCCGTTTTTACAAAGTTTTCAGATTGCCTCTCGGGTTTGCATCTCTAGATGAATTGGCCATAGAATCAATTGTGTCGAGACGGTTTTTGAATTTGAGGCCTCGGGTGCGGAGTTTTCGACGTCGTCGCCCATAGCCAAATTGCGCGCACGCTTGTGCGCCGTTTTTACAAAGTTTTCAGATTCCCTCTCGGGTTTGCATTTCTAGCTAAAATTGGTCATAGAATCAATTGTGTCGAGACGGTTTTTGAATTTGAGGCCTCGGGTGCGGAGTTTTTGACGTCGTCGCCCATAGCCAAATTGCGCGCACGCATGTGCGCCGTTTTTACAAAGTTTTCAGATTGCCTCTCGGGTTTGAATTTCCCACTGAATTGGCCATAGAATCAATTGTGTCGAGATGATTTTTGAATTTGAGGCCTCGGGTGCGGAGTTTTTGACGTCGTCGCCCATAGCCAAATTGCGCGCATGCTTGTGCGCTGTTTTTACAAAGTTTTCAGATTGCCTCTCGGGTTTGCATTTCTAGCTGAATTGGCCATAGAATCAATTTTGTCGAGACGGTTTTTGAATTTGAGGCCTCGGGTGCGGAGTTTTTGACGTCATCGCCCATAGCCAAATTGCGCGCATGCTTGTGCGCCATTTTTACAAAGTTTTCAGATTGCCTCTCGGGTTTGCATTTCTATCTGAATTGGCCATAGAATCAATTGTGTCGAGACGGTTTTCGAATTTGAGGCCTCGGGTGCGGAGTTTTTGACGTCGTCGCCCATAATCAAATTGCGCGCACGCTTGTGCGCCGTTTTTACAAAGTTTTCAGATTGCCTCTCGGGTTTGCATTTCTAGCTGAATTGGCCATAGAATCAATTGTGTCGAGACGGTTTTTGAATTTGAGGCCTCGGGTGCGGAGTTTTTGACGTCGTCGCCCATAGCCAAATTGCGCGCATGCTTGTGCGCCATTTTTACAAAGTTTTCAGATTGCCTCTCGGGTTTGCATTTCTATCTGAATTGGCCATAGAATCAATTGTGTCGAGACGGTTTTCGAATTTGAGGCCTCGGGTGTGGAGTTTTTGACGTCGTCGCCCATAGCCAAACTTGCGCGCATGGTTGTGTGCCATTTTTACAAAGTTTTCAGATTGCCTCCCAAGTTTGCATCCCTCACTGAATTGGCCATAGAATCAATTGTGTCGAGACGGTTTTTGAATTTGAGGCCTCGGGTGCGGAGTTTTTGACGTCGTCGCCCATAGCCAAATTGCGCGCACGCTTGTGCCCCGTTTTTACAAAGTTTTCAGATTGCCTCTCGGGTTTGCATTTCTAGATGAATTGGCCATAGAATCAATTGTGTCGAGACGGTTTTTGAATTTGAGGCCTCGGGTGCGGAGTTTTCGACGTCGTCGCCCATAGCCAAATTGCGCGCACGCTTGTGCGCCGTTTTTACAAAGTTTTCAGATTCCCTCTCGGGTTTGCATTTCTAGCTAAAATTGGTCATAGAATCAATTGTGTCGAGACGGTTTTTGAATTTGAGGCCTCGGGTGCGGAGTTTTTGACGTCGTCGCCCATAGCCAAATTGCGCGCACGCATGTGCGCCGTTTTTACAAAGTTTTCAGATTGCCTCTCGGGTTTGAATTTCCCACTGAATTGGCCATAGAATCAATTGTGTCGAGATGATTTTTGAATTTGAGGCCTCGGGTGCGGAGTTTTTGACGTCGTCGCCCATAGCCAAATTGCGCGCATGCTTGTGCGCTGTTTTTACAAAGTTTTCAGATTGCCTCTCGGGTTTGCATTTCTAGCTGAATTGGCCATAGAATTAATTTTGTCGAGACGGTTTTTGAATTTGAGGCCTCGGGTGCGGAGTTTTTGACGTCGTCGCCCATCGCCAAATTGCGCGCACGCTTGTGCGCCGTTTTTACAAAGTTTTCAGATTGCCTCTCGGGTTTGCATTTCTAACTGAATTGGTCATAGAATCAATTGTGTCGAGACGGTTTTTGAATTTGAGGCCTCGGGTGCGGAGTTTTTGACGTCGTCGCCCATAGCCAAACTTGCGCGCATGCTTGTGCGCCGTTTTTACAAAGTTTTCAGATTGCCTCTCGGGTTTGCATTTCTATCTGAATTGGCCATAGAATCAATTATGTCGAGACGGTTTTCGAATTTGAGGCCTCGGGTGCGGAGTTTTTGACGTCGTCGCCCATAGCCAAACTTGCGCGCACGCTTGTGCGCCATTTTTACAAAGTTTTCAGATTGCCTCCCAAGTTTGCATCCCTCACTGAATTGGCCATAGAATCAATTGTGTCGAGACGGTTTTTGAATTTGAGGCCTCGGGTGCGGAGTTTTTGACGTCGTCGCCCATAGCCAAATTGCGCGCACGCTTGTGCGCCGTTTTTACAAAGTTTTCAGATTGCCTCTCGGATTTGCATTTCTAGCTGAATTGTCCATAGAATCAATTGTGTCGAGACGGTTTTTAAATTTGAGGCCTCGGGTGCGGAGTTTTCGACGTCGTTGCCCATAGCCAAATTGCGCGCACGCTTGTGCGCCGTTTTTACAAAGTTTTCAGATTGCCTCTCGGGTTTGCATTTCTAGCTAAAATTGGTCATAGAATCAATAGTGTCGAGACGGTTTTTGAATTTGAGGCCTCGGGTGCGGAGTTTTTGACGTCGTCGCCCATTGCCAAATTGCGCGCACGCATGTGCGCCGTTTTTACAAAGTTTTCAGATTGCCTCTCGGGTTTGCATTTCCCACTGAATTGGCCATAGAATCAATTGTGTCGAGATGGTTTTTGAATTTGAGGCCTCGGGTGCGGAGTTTTTGACGTCGTCGCCCATAGCCAAATTGCGCGCATGCTTGTGCGCCGTTTTTACAAAGTTTTCAGATTGCCTCTCGGGTTTGAATTTCCCATTGAATTGGCCATAGAATCAATTGTGTCGAGACGGTTTTTGAATTTGAGGCCTCGGGTGCGGATTTTTGGACGTCGTCGCCCATAGCCAAATTGTGCGCACGCTTGTGCGCCGTTTTTACAAAGTTTTCAGATTGACTCTCGGGTTTGCATTTCTAGCGGAATTGGCCATAGAATCAATTGTGTCAAGACGATTTTTGAATTTGAGGCCTCGGGTGCGGAGTTTTTGACGTCGTCGCCCATAGCCAAATTGCGCGCAGGCTTGTGCGCCGTTTTTACAAAGTTTTCAGATTGCCTCTCGGGTTTGAATTTCCCACTGAATTGGCCATAGAATCAATTGTGTCGAGACGGTTTTTGAATTTGAGGCCTTGGGTGCGGAGTTTTTTACGTCGACGCCCATAGCCAAATTGCGCGCACGCTTGTGCGCCGTTTTTACAAAGTTTTCAGATTGCCTCTCGGGTTTGCATTTGTAGCTGAATTGGCCATAGAATCAATTTTGTCGAGACGGTTTTTGAATTTGAGGCCTCGGGTGCGGAGTTTTTGACGTCGTCGCCCCTAACCAAATTGCGCGCACGCTTGTGCGCCGTTTTTACAAAGTTTTCAGATTGCCATTCAGGTTTGCATTTCTAGCTGAATTGGCCATAGAATCAATTGTGTCGAGACGGTTTTTGAATTTGAGGCCTCGGGTGCGGAGTTTTTGACGTCGTCGCCCATAGTCAAATTGCGCGCACGGTTGTGCGCCATTTTTACAAAGTTTTCAGATTGCCTCTCGGGTTTGCATTTCTAGCTGAATTGGCCATAGAATCAATTGTGTCGAGACGGTTTTTGATTGGAGGCCTCGGGTGCGGAGTTTTTGACGTCGTCGCCCATAATCAAATTGCACGCACGCTTGTGCGCCGTTTTTACAAAGTTTTCAGATTGCCTCTCGGGTTTGCATTTCTAGCTGAATTGGCCATAGAATCAATTGTGTCGAGACGGTTTTTGAATTTGAGGCCTCGGGTGCGGAGTTTTTTACGTCGACGCCCATAGACAAATTGCGCGCACGCTTGTGCGCCGTTTTTACACAGTTTTCAGATTGCCTCTCGGGTTTGCATTTCTAGATGAATTGGCCATAGAATCAATTGTGTCGAGACGGTTTTTGAATTTGAGGCCTCGGGTGCGGAGTTTTCGACGTCGTCGCCCATAGCCAAATTGCGCGCACGCTTGTGCGCTGTTTTTACAAAGTTTTCAGATTGCCTCTCGGGTTTGCATTTCTAGCTAAAATTGGTCATAGAATCAATTGTGTCGAGACGGTTTTTGAATTTGAGGCCTCGGGTGTGGAGTTTTTGACGTCGTCGCCCATAGCCAAATTGCGCGCATGCTTGTGCGCCGTTTTTACAAAGTTTTCAGATTGCCTCTCGGGTTTGCATTTCTATCTGAATTGTCCATAGAATCAATTATGTCGAGACGGTTTTCGAATTTGAGGCCTCGGGTGCGGAGTTTTTGACGTCGTCGCCCATAGCCAAACTTGCGCGCATGGTTGTGTGCCATTTTTACAAAGTTTTCAGATTGCCTCCCAAGTTTGCATCCCTCACTGAATTGGCCATAGAATCAATTGTGTCGAGACGGTTTTTGAATTTGAGGCCTCGGGTGCGGAGTTTTTGACGTCGTCGCCCATAGCCAAATTGCGCGCACGCTTGTGCGCCGTTTTTACAAAGTTTTCAGATTGTCTCTCGGGTTTGCATTTCTAGCTGAATTGGCCATAGAATCAATTGTGTCGAGACGGTTTTTAAATTTGAGGCCTCGGGTGCGGAGTTTTTGACGTCGTCGCCCATAGCCAAATTGTGCGCAGGCTTGTGCGCCGTTTTTACAAAGTTTTCAGATTGCCTCTCGAGTTTGAATTTCCCACTGAATTGGCCATAGAATCAATTGTGTCGAGACGGTTTTTGAATTTGAGGCCTCGGGTGCGGAGTTTTTGACGTCGTCGCCCATAGCCAAATTGCGCGCACGCTTGTGCGCTGTTTTTACAAAGTTTTCAGATTGCCTCTCGGGTTTGCATTTCTAGCTGAATTGGCCAGAGAATCAATTTTGTCGAGACGGTTTTTGAATTTGAGGCGTCGGGTGCGGAGTTTTTGACGTCGTCGCCCATAGCCAAATTGCGCGCACGCTTGTGCGCCGTTTTTACAAAGTTTTCAAATTGCCTCTCGGGTTTGCATTTCTAGCTAAAAT
Organism: Galeopsis tetrahit; assembly: GCA_963675135.1. NCBI lineage: Eukaryota > Viridiplantae > Streptophyta > Magnoliopsida > Lamiales > Lamiaceae > Galeopsis > Galeopsis tetrahit. Next base: position 1,781,635 of record OY776124.1, read on the forward strand.
TGGTCGTAGAATCAATTGTGTCGAGACGGTTTTTGAATTTGAGGCCTCGGGTGCGGAGTTTTTGACGTCGTCGCCCATAGCCAAATTGTGCGCAGGCTTGTGCGCCGTTTTTACAAAGTTTTCAGATTGCCTCTCGAGTTTGAATTTCCCACTGAATTGGCCTTAGAATCAATTGTGTCGAGACGGTTTTTGAATTTGAGGCCTCGGGTGCGGATTTTTTTACGTCGTCGCCCATAGCCAAATTGCGCGCGCACGCTTGTGCGCCGTTTTTACAAAGTTTTCAGATTGACTCTCGGGTTTGCATTTCTAGCGGAATTGGCCATAGAATCAATTGTGTCGAGACGATTTTTGAATTTGAGGCCTCGGGTGCGGAGTTTTTGACGTCGTCGCCCATAGCCAAATTGCGCGCAGGCTTGTGCGCCGTTTTTACAAAGTTTTCAGATTGCCTCTCGGGTTTGAATTTCCCACTGAATTGGCCATAGAATCAATTGTGTCGAGACAGTTTTTGAATTTGAGGCCTCGGGTGCGGAGTTTTTTACGTCGACGCCCATAGCCAAATTGCGCGCACGCTTGTGCGCCGTTTTTACAAAGTTTTCAGATTGCCTCTCGGGTTTGCATTTGTAGCTGAATTGGCCATAGAATCAATTTTGTCGAGACGGTTTTTGAATTTGAGGCCTCGGGTGCGGAGTTTTTGACGTCGTCGCCCATAGCCAAATTGCGCGCAGGCTTGTGCGCCGTTTTTACAATGTTTTCAGATTGCCTCTCGGGTTTGAATTTCCCACTGAATTGGCCATAGAATCAATTGTGTCGAGACAGTTTTTGAATTTGAGGCCTCGGGTGCGGAGTTTTTTACGTCGACGCCCATAGCCAAATTGCGCGCACGCTTGTGCGCCGTTTTTACAAAGTTTTCAGATTGCCTCTCGGGTTTGCATTTGTAGCTGAATTGGCCATAGAATCAATTTTGTCGAGACGGTTTTTGAATTTGAGGCCTCGGGTGCGGAGTTTTTGACGTCGTCGCCCCTAACCAAATTGCGCGCACGCTTGTGCGCCGTTTTTACAAAGTTTTCAGATTGCCATTCAGGTTTGCATTTCTAGCTGAATTGGCCATAGAATCAATTGTGTCAAGACGCTTTTTGAATTTGAGGCCTCGGGTGCGGAGTTTTTGACGTCGTCGCCCATAGTCAAATTGCGCGCACGGTTGTGCGCCGTTTTTACAAAGTTTTCAGATTGCCTCTCGGGTTTGCATTTCTAGCTGAATTGGCCATAGAATCAATTGTGTCGAGACGGTTTTTGATTGGAGGCCTCGGGTGCGGAGTTTTTGACGTCGTCGCCCATAATCAAATTGCACGCACGCTTGTGCGCCGTTTTTACAAAGTTTTCAGATTGCCTCTCGGGTTTGCATTTCCCACTGAATTGGCCATAGAATCAATTTTGTCGAGACGGTTTTTGAATTTGAGGCCTCGGGTGCGGAGTTTTTTACGTCGACGCCTATAGCCAAATTGCGCGCACGCTTGTGCGCCGTTTTTACAAAGTTTTCAGATTGCCTCTCGGGTTTGCATTTCTAGCAGAATTGGCCATAGAATCAATTGTGTCGAGACGGTTTTTGAATTTGAGGCCTCGGGTGCGGAGTTTTTGACGTCGTCGCCCATAGTCAAATTGCGCGCACGGTTGTGCGCCGTTTTTACAAAGTTTTCAGATTGCCTCTCGGGTTTGCATTTCTAGCTGAATTGGCCATAGAATCAATTGTGTCGAGACGGTTTTTGAATTTGAGGCTTCGGGTGCGGAGTTTTTGACGTCGTCGCCCATAGCCAAATTGCGCGCACGCTTGTGCGCCGTTTTTACAAAGTTTTCAAATTGCCTCTCGGGTTTGCATTTCTAGCTAGAATTGGTCATAGAATCAATTGTGTCGAGACGGTTTTTGAATTTGAGGCCTCGGGTGCGGAGTTTGTGACGTCGTCGCCCATATCCAAATTGCGCGCAGGCTTGTGCGCCGTTTTTACAAAGTTTTCAGATTGCCTCTCGGGTTTGAATTACCCACTGAATTGGCCATAGAATCAATTGTGTCGAGACGGTTTTTGAATTTGAGGCCTCGGGTGCGGAGTTTTTTACGTCGACGCCTATAGCCAAATTGCGCGCACGCTTGTGCGCCGTTTTTACAAAGTTTTCAGATTGCCTCTCGGGTTTACATTGCTAGCTGAATTGGCCATAGAATCAATTTTGTCGAGACGGTTTTTGAATTTGAGGCCTCGGGTGCGGAGTTTTTGACGTCGTCGCCCCTAACCAAATTGCGCGCACGCTTGTGCGCCGTTCTTACAAAATTTTCAGATTGCCATTCGGGTTTGCATTTCTAGCTGAATTGGCCATAGAATCAATTGTGTCGAGATGGTTTTTGAATTTGAGGCCTCGGGTGCGGAGTTTTTGACGTCGTCGCCCATAGCCAAATTGCGCGCATGCTTGTGCGCCGTTTTTACAAAGTTTTCAGATTGCCTCTCGGGTTTGAATTTCCCATTGAATTGGCCATAGAATCAATTGTGTCGAGACGGTTTTTGAATTTGAGGCCTCGGGTGCGGATTTTTGGACGTCGTCGCCCATAGCCAAATTGCGCGCACGCTTGTGCGCCGTTTTTACAAAGTTTTCAGATTGACTCTCGGGTTTGCATTTCTAGCGGAATTGGCCATAGAATCAATTGTGTCAAGACGATTTTTGAATTTGAGGCCTCGGGTGCGGAGTTTTTGACGTCGTCGCCCATAGCCAAATTGCGCGCAGGCTTGTGCGCCGTTTTTACAAAGTTTTCAGATTGCCTCTCGGGTTTGAATTTCCCACTGAATTGGCCATAGAATCAATTGTGTCGAGACGGTTTTTGAATTTGAGGCCTCGGGTGCGGAGTTTTTTACGTCGACGCCCATAGCCAAATTGCGCGCACGCTTGTGCGCCGTTTTTACAAAGTTTTCAGATTGCCTCTCGGGTTTGCATTTGTAGCTGAATTGGCCATAGAATCAATTTTGTCGAGACGGTTTTTGAATTTGAGGCCTCGGGTGCGGAGTTTTTGACGTCGTCGCCCCTAACCAAATTGCGTGCACGCTTGTGCGCCGTTTTTACAAAGTTTTCAGATTGCCATTCAGGTTTGCATTTCTAGCTGAATTGGCCATAGAATCAATTGTGTCGAGACGGTTTTTGAATTTGAGGCCTCGGGTGCGGAGTTTTTGACGTCGTCGCCCATAGTCAAATTGCGCGCACGGTTGTGCGCCATTTTTACAAAGTTTTCAGATTGCCTCTCGGGTTTGCATTTCTAGCTGAATTGGCCATAGAATCAATTGTGTCGAGACGGTTTTTGATTGGAGGCCTCGGGTGCGGAGTTTTTGACGTCGTCGCCCATAATCAAATTGCACGCACGCTTGTGCGCCGTTTTTACAAAGTTTTCAGATTGCCTCTCGGGTTTGCATTTGTAGCTGAATTGGCCATAGAATCAATTTTGTCGAGACGGTTTTTGAATTTGAGGCCTCGGGTGCGGAGTTTTTGACGTCGTCGCCCCTAACCAAATTGCGCGCACGCTTGTGCGCCGTTTTTACAAAGTTTTCAGATTGCCATTCAGGTTTGCATTTCTAGCTGAATTGGCCATAGAATCAATTGTGTCAAGACGCTTTTTGAATTTGAGGCCTCGGGTGCGGAGTTTTTGACGTCGTCGCCCATAGTCAAATTGCGCGCACGGTTGTGCGTCGTTTTTACAAAGTTTTCAGATTGCCTCTCGGGTTTGCATTTCTAGCTGAATTGGCCATAGAATCAATTGTGTCGAGACGGTTTTTGAATTTGAGGCCTCGGGTGCGGAGTTTTTGACGTCGTCGCCCATACCAAAATTGCGCGCAGGCTTGTGCGCCGTTTTTACAAAGTTTTCAGATTGCCTCTCGGGTTTGAATTACCCACTGAATTGGCCATAGAATCAATTGTGTCGAGACGGTTTTTGAATTTGAGGCCTCGGGTGCGGAGTTTTTTACGTCGACGCCTATAGCCAAATTGCGCGCACGCTTGTGCGCCGTTTTTACAAAGTTTTCAGATTGCCATTCGGGTTTGCATTTCTAGCTGAATTGGCCATAGAATCAATTGTGTCAAGACGGTTTTTGAATTTGAGGCCTCGGGTGCGGAGTTTTTGACGTCGTCGCCCATAGTCAAATTGCGCGCACGGTTGTGCGCCGTTTTTACAAAGTTTTCAGATTGCCTCTCGGGTTTGCATTTCTAGCTGAATTGGCCATAGAATCAATTGTGTCGAGACGGTTTTTGAATTTGAGGCTTCGGGTGCGGAGTTTTTGACGTCGTCGCCCATAGCCAAATTGCGCGCACGCTTGTGCGCCGTTTTTACAAAGTTTTCAAATTGCCTCTCGGGTTTGCATTTCTGGCTAGAATTGGTCATAGAATCAATTGTGTCGAGACGGTTTTTGAATTTGAGGCCTCGGGTGCGGAGTTTGTGACGTCGTCGCCCATATCCAAATTGCGCGCAGGCTTGTGCGCCGTTTTTACAAAGTTTTCAGATTGCCTCTCGGGTTTGAATTACCCACTGAATTGGCCATAGAATCAATTGTGTCGAGACGGTTTTTGAATTTGAGGCCTCGGGTGCGGAGTTTTTTACGTCGACGCCTATAGCCAAATTGCGCGCACGCTTGTGCGCCGTTTTTACAAAGTTTTCAGATTGCCTCTCGGGTTTACATTGCTAGCTGAATTGGCCATAGAATCAATTTTGTCGAGACGGTTTTTGAATTTGAGGCCTCGGGTGCGGAGTTTTTGACGTCGTCGCCCCTAACCAAATTGCGCGCACGCTTGTGCGCCGTTCTTACAAAGTTTTCAGATTGCCATTCGGGTTTGCATTTCTAGCTGAATTGGCCATAGAATCAATTGTGTCGAGACGGTTTTTGAATTTGAGGCCTCGGGTGCGGAGTTTTTGACGTCGTCGCCCATAGCCAAATTGCGCGCACGCATGTGCGCCATTTTTACAAAGTTTTCAGATTGCCTCTCGGGTTTGCATTTCCCACTGAATTGGCCATAGAATCAATTGTGTCGAGATGGTTTTTGAATTTGAGGCCTCGGGTGCGGAGTTTTTGACGTCGTCGCCCATAGCCAAATTGCGCGCATGCTTGTGCGCCGTTTTTACAAAGTTTTCAGATTGCCTCTCGGGTTTGAATTTCCCATTGAATTGGCCATAGAATCAATTGTGTCGAGACGGTTTTTGAATTTGAGGCCTCGGGTGCGGATTTTTGGACGTCGTCGCCCATAGCCAAATTGCGCGCACGCTTGTGCGCCGTTTTTACAAAGTTTTCAGATTGACTCTCGGGTTTGCATTTCTAGCGGAATTGGCCATAGAATCAATTGTGTCAAGACGATTTTTGAATTTGAGGCCTCGGGTGCGGAGTTTTTGACGTCGTCGCCCATAGCCAAATTGCGCGCAGGCTTGTGCGCCGTTTTTACAAAGTTTTCAGATTGCCTCTCGGGTTTGAATTTCCCACTGAATTGGCCATAGAATCAATTGTGTCGAGACGGTTTTTGAATTTGAGGCCTCGGGTGCGGAGTTTTTTACGTCGACGCCCATAGCCAAATTGCGCGCACGCTTGTGCGCCGTTTTTACAAAGTTTTCAGATTGCCTCTCGGGTTTGCATTTGTAGCTGAATTGGCCATAAAATCAATTTTGTCAAGACGGTTTTTGAATTTGAGGCCTCGGGTGCGGAGTTTTTGACGTCGTCGCCCCTAACCAAATTGCGCGCACGCTTGTGCGCCGTTTTTACAAAGTTTTCAGATTGCCATTCAGGTTTGCATTTCTAGCTGAATTGGCCATAGAATCAATTGTGTCGAGACGGTTTTTGAATTTGAGGCCTCGGGTGCGGAGTTTTTGACGTCGTCGCCCATAGTCAAATTGCGCGCACGGTTGTGCGCCATTTTTACAAAGTTTTCAGATTGCCTCTCGGGTTTGCATTTCTAGCTGAATTGGCCATAGAATCAATTGTGTCGAGACGGTTTTTGATTGGAGGCCTCGGGTGCGGAGTTTTTGACGTCGTCGCCCATAATCAAATTGCACGCACGCTTGTGCGCCGTTTTTACAAAGTTTTCAGATTGCCTCTCGGGTTTGCATTTCTAGCTGAATTGGCCATAGAATCAATTGTGTCGAGACGGTTTTTGAATTTGAGGCCTCGGGTGCGGAGTTTTTTACGTCGACGCCCATAGACAAATTGCGCGCACGCTTGTGCGCCGTTTTTACAAAGTTTTTAGATTGCCTCTCGGGTTTGCATTTCTAGATGAATTGGCCATAGAATCAATTGTGTCGAGACGGTTTTTGAATTTGAGGCCTCGGGTGCGGAGTTTTCGACGTCGTCGCCCATAGCCAAATTGCGCGCACGCTTGTGCGCTATTTTTATAAAGTTTTCAGATTGCCTCTCGGGTTTGCATTTCTAGCTAAAATTGGTCATAGAATCAATTGTGTCGAGACGGTTTTTGAATTTGAGGCCTCGGGTGTGGAGTTTTTGACGTCGTCGCCCATAGCCAAATTGCGCGCATGCTTGTGCGCCGTTTTTACAAAGTTTTCAGATTGCCTCTCGGGTTTGCATTTCTATCTGAATTGTCCATAGAATCAATTATGTCGAGACGGTTTTCGAATTTGAGGCCTCGGGTGCGGAGTTTTTGACGTCGTCGCCCATAGCCAAACTTGCGCGCATGGTTGTGTGCCATTTTTACAAAGTTTTCAGATTGCCTCCCAAGTTTGCATCCCTCACTGAATTGGCCATAGAATCAATTGTGTCGAGACGGTTTTTGAATTTGAGGCCTCGGGTGCGGAGTTTTTGACGTCGTCGCCCATAGCCAAATTGCGCGCACGCTTGTGCGCCGTTTTTACAAAGTTTTCAGATTGTCTCTCGAGTTTGCATTTCTAGCTGAATTGGCCATAGAATCAATTGTGTCGAGACGGTTTTTAAATTTGAGGCCTCGGGTGCGGAGTTTTTGACGTCGTCGCCCATAGCCAAATTGTGCGCAGGCTTGTGCGCCGTTTTTACAAAGTTTTCAGATTAACTCTCGAGTTTGAATTTCCCACTGAATTGGCCATAGAATCAATTGTGTCGAGACGGTTTTTGAATTTGAGGCCTCGGGTGCGGAGTTTTTGACGTCGTCGCCCATAGCCAAATTGCGCGCACGCTTGTGCGCTGTTTTTACAAAGTTTTCAGATTGCCTCTCGGGTTTGCATTTCTAGCTGAATTGGCCAGAGAATCAATTTTGTCGAGACGGTTTTTGAATTTGAGGCGTCGGGTGCGGAGTTTTTGACGTCGTCGCCCATAGCCAAATTGCGCGCACGCTTGTGCGCCGTTTTTACAAAGTTTTCAAATTGCCTATCGGGTTTGCATTTCTAGCTAAAATTGGTCGTAGAATCAATTGTGTCGAGACGGTTTTTGAATTTGAGGCCTCGGGTGCGGAGTTTTTGACGTCGTCGCCCATAGCCAAATTGTGCGCAGGCTTGTGCGCCGTTTTTACAAAGTTTTCAGATTGCCTCTCGAGTTTGAATTTCCCACTGAATTGGCCTTAGAATCAATTGTGTCGAGACGGTTTTTGAATTTGAGGCCTCGGGTGCGGATTTTTTTACGTCGTCGCCCATAGCCAAATTGCGCGCGCACGCTTGTGCGCCGTTTTTACAAAGTTTTCAGATTGACTCTCGGGTTTGCATTTCTAGCGGAATTGGCCATAGAATCAATTGTGTCGAGACGATTTTTGAATTTGAGGCCTCGGGTGCGGAGTTTTTGACGTCGTCGCCCATAGCCAAATTGCGCGCAGGCTTGTGCGCCGTTTTTACAAAGTTTTCAGATTGCCTCTCGGGTTTGAATTTCCCACTGAATTGGCCATAGAATCAATTGTGTCGAGACAGTTTTTGAATTTGAGGCCTCGGGTGCGGAGTTTTTTACGTCGACGCCCATAGCCAAATTGCGCGCACGCTTGTGCGCCGTTTTTACAAAGTTTTCAGATTGCCTCTCGGGTTTGCATTTGTAGCTGAATTGGCCATAGAATCAATTTTGTCGAGACGGTTTTTGAATTTGAGGCCTCGGGTGCGGAGTTTTTGACGTCGTCGCCCCTAACCAAATTGCGCGCACGCTTGTGCGCCGTTTTTACAAAGTTTTCAGATTGCCATTCAGGTTTGCATTTCTAGCTGAATTGGCCATAGAATCAATTGTGTCAAGACGCTTTTTGAATTTGAGGCCTCGGGTGCGGAGTTTTTGACGTCGTCGCCCATATCCAAATTGCGCGCAGGCTTGTGCGCCGTTTTTACAAAGTTTTCAGATTGCCTCTCGGGTTTGAATTACCCACTGAATTGGCCATAGAATCAATTGTGTCGAGACGGTTTTTGAATTTGAGGCCTCGGGTGCGGAGTTTTTTACGTCGATGCCTATAGCCAAATTGCGCGCACGCTTGTGCGCCGTTTTTACAAAGTTTTCAGATTGCCATTCGGGTTTGCATTTCTAGCTGAATTGGCCATAGAATCAATTGTGTCGAGACGGTTTTTGAATTTGAGGCCTCGGGTGCGGAGTTTTTGACGTCGTCGCCCATAGTCAAATTGCGTGCACGGTTGTGCGCCGTTTTTACAAAGTTTTCAGATTGCCTCTCGGGTTTGCATTTCTAGCTGAATTGGCCATAGAATCAATTGTGTCGAGACGGTTTCTGAATTTGAGGCTTCGGGTGCGGAGTTTTTGACGTCGTCGCCCATAGCCAAATTGCGCGCACGCTTGTGCGCCGTTTTTACAAAGTTTTCAAATTGCCTCTCGGGTTTGCATTTCTAGCTAGAATTGGTCATAGAATCAATTGTGTCGAGACGGTTTTTGAATTTGAGGCCTCGGGTGCGGAGTTTGTGACGTCGTCGCCCATATCCAAATTGCGCGCAGGCTTGTGCGCCGTTTTTACAAAGTTTTCAGATTGCCTCTCGGGTTTGAATTACCCACTGAATTGGCCATAGAATCAATTGTGTCGAGACGGTTTTTGAATTTGAGGCCTCGGGTGCGGAGTTTTTTACGTCGACGCCTATAGCCAAATTGCGCGCACGCTTGTGCGCCGTTTTTACAAAGTTTTCAGATTGCCATTCGGGTTTGCATTTCTAGCTGAATTGGCCATAGAATCAATTGTGTCGAGACGGTTTTTGAATTTGAGGCCTCGGGTGCGGAGTTTTTGACGTCGTCGCCCATAGTCAAATTGCGTGCACGGTTGTGCGCCGTTTTTACAAAGTTTTCAGATTGCCTCTCGGGTTTGCATTTCTAGCTGAATTGGCCATAGAATCAATTGTGTCGAGACGGTTTTTGAATTTGAGGCTTCGGGTGCGGAGTTTTTGACGTCGTCGCCCATAGCCAAATTGCGCGCACGCTTGTGCGCCGTTTTTACAAAGTTTTCAAATTGCCTCTCGGGTTTGCATTTCTAGCTAGAATTGGTCATAGAATCAATTGTGTCGAGACGGTTTTTGAATTTGAGGCCTCGGGTGCGGAGTTTGTGACGTCGTCGCCCATATCCAAATTGCGCGCAGGCTTGTGCGCCGTTTTTACAAAGTTTTCAGATTGCCTCTCGGGTTTGAATTACCCACTGAATTGGCCATAGAATCAATTGTGTCGAGACGGTTTTTGAATTTGAGGCCTCGGGTGCGGAGTTTTTTACGTCGACGCCTATAGCCAAATTGCGCGCACGCTTGTGCGCCGTTTTTACAAAGTTTTCAGATTGCCTCTCGGGTTTACATTGCTAGCTGAATTGGCCATAGAATCAATTTTGTCGAGACGGTTTTTGAATTTGAGGCCTCGGGTGCGGATTTTTTGACGTCGTCGCCCCTAACCAAATTGCGCGCACGCTTGTGCGCCGTTCTTACAAAGTTTTCAGATTGCCATTCGGGTTTGCATTTCTAGCTGAATTGGCCATAGAATTAATTGTGTCGAGACGGTTTTTGAATTTGAGGCCTCGGGTGCGGAGTTTTTGACGTCGTCGCCCATAGCCAAACTTGCGCGCATGATTGTGTGCCATTTTTACAAAGTTTTCAGATTGCCTCCCAAGTTTGCATCCCTCACTGAATTGGCCATAGAATCAATTGTGTCGAGGCAGTTTTTGAATTTGAGGCCTCGGGTGCGGAGTTTTTGACGTCGTCGCCCATAGCCAAATTGCGCGCACGCTTGTGCGCCGTTTTTACAAAGTTTTCAGATTGCCTCTCGGGTTTGCATTTCTATCTGAATTGGCCATAGAATCAATTGTGTCGAGACGGTTTTTGAATTTGAGGCCTCGGGTGCGGAGTTTTTTACGTCGTCGCCCATAGCCAAACTTGCGCGCTTGGTTGTGTGCCATTTTTACAAAGTTTTCAGATTGCCTCCCAAGTTTGCATCCCTCACTGAATTGGTCATAAAATCAATTGTGTCGAGACGGATTTTGAATTTGAGGCCTCGGGTGCGGATTTTTTGACGTCGTCGCCCATAGCCAAATTGCGCGCACGCTTGTGCGCCGTTTTTACAAAGTTTTCAGATTGCCTCTCGGGTTTGCATTTCTATCTGAATTGGCCATAGAATCAATTGTGTCGAGACGGTTTTTGAATTTGAAGCCTCGGGTGCGGAGTTTTTTACGTCGTCGCCCATAGCCAAACTTGCGCGCTTGGTTGTGTGCCATTTTTACAAAGTTTTCAGATTGCCTCCCAAGTTTGCATCCCTCACTGAATTGGTCATAAAATCAATTGTGTCGAGACGGTTTTTGAATTTGAGGCCTCGGGTGCGGAGTTTTTTACGTCGACGCCTATAGCCAAATTGCGCGCACGCTTGTGCGCCGTTTTTACAAAGTTTTCAGATTGCCATTCGGGTTTGCATTTCTAGCTGAATTGGCCATAGAATCAATTGTGTCGAGACGGTTTTTGAATTTGAGGCCTCGGGTGCGGAGTTTTTGACGTCGTCGCCCATAGTCAAATTGCGCGCACGGTTGTGCGCCGTTTTTACAAAGTTTTCAGATTGCCTCTCGGGTTTGCATTTCTAGCTGAATTGGCCATAGAATCAATTGTGTCGAGACGGTTTTTGAATTTGAGGCCTCGGGTGCGGAGTTTTTGACGTCGTCGCCCATAGCCAAATTGCGCGCACGCTTGTGCGCCGTTTTTACAAAGTTTTCAAATTGCCTCTCGGGTTTGCATTTCTAGCTAGAATTGGTCATAGAATCAATTGTGTCGAGACGGTTTTTGAATTTGAGGCCTCGGGTGCGGAGTTTTAGACGTCGTCGCCCATATCCAAATTGCGCGCAGGCTTGTGCGCCGTTTTTACATAGTTTTCAGATTGCCTCTCGGGTTTGAATTACCCACTGAATTGGCCATAGAATCAATTGTGTCGAGACGGTTTTTGAATTTGAGGCCTCGGGTGCGAAGTTTTTTACGTCGACGCCTATAGCCAAATTGCGCGCACGCTTGTGCGCCGTTTTTACAAAGTTTTCAGAGTGCCTCTCGGGTTTACATTGCTAGCTGAATTGGCCATAGAATCAATTTTGTCGAGACGCTTTTTGAATTTGAGGCTTCGGGTGCGGAGTTTTTGACGTCGTCGCCCCTAACCAAATTGCGCGCACGCTTGTGCGCCGTTCTTACAAAGTTTTCAGATTGCCATTCGGGTTTGCATTTCTAGCTGAATTGGCCATATAATCAATTGTGTCGAGACGGTTTTTGAATTTGAGGCCTCGGGTGCGGAGTTTTTGACGTCGTCGCCCATAGCCAAACTTGCGCGCATGATTGTGTGCCATTTTTACAAAGTTTTCAGATTGCCTCCCAAGTTTGCATCCCTCACTGAATTGGCCATAGAATCAATTGTGTCGAGGCAGTTTTTGAATTTGAGGCCTCGGGTGC